>CM024619.1:17619741-18819741 GCA_014182575.1 Eucalyptus decipiens
TAGTGATGATTCAATGGGCTAGGTCTACTTACTTTTTTATTTTGTTTGTTGATTTCTTATTTTTAGAATCGATTTGATTGGAATAATGGAAAATAGGAATATTTGGCAATTCAAGAGACGGCTTATGTTATGATTATTTATTCTAATAAAATGGAAACAAGTGTTCCACTTTATTTTATAACTATAATTACTATAACTCATGATAATGATAACTTATCGATAATGAGAACTTATCATAATAAAAATGATAGAGTTAGTTCCTTTTTTTATTACAAATATCAACAATATATCTATTTTCCATTCATATGAATAATAGCGATGGAGTTTTATGAAAAAAAAGCCCTTTATCGGATTTGAACCGATGACTTACGCCTTACCATGGCGTTACTCTACCACTGAGTTAAAAGGGCCCATTTGATTCAATTCCTGAATCAGTTCCTACTATGCATATAAGATATATCTATATATTATAGATATTTCTATCTATAGATTCTATTTATAGAAATCTATGCAGTAGACTCTGAATGGCTAGTGTGGTTCATTCAGTAACGAAAAATTTGACCTACCTAGATAGTATAGGGTCAAAAATTAGATTTGATAAATAGCAATGCAATGAATTGTTTCAAGGCTGACCCTAATTAATTAATAAATTGACTCCCATTAAAACGAAATTCATTTGATTGAGATTATCTACCAATTCGACATAGATTCAAAATATTTTATCGAATCATATGATGAAGAAATTGAATTTGTTCCCTGAATCAAATAAATTCTTAAAGAAAAATTTCGATAACTTCTTGATCTTGATCCCCCTCCCCAGATTTCAAAATGGGGCGTTTGTTAATTTCCTAGCTTGTTGTGAGATAGAGATACTTCTATCATCTGAAGAAAAGGAGTGAATCAATGAAAGTGGAAGAACTGGAGTTTAACCCCCTTTTCCGGGCAGACCAATCACTTCCTGAAAGGATCCTTACTTCGTATTACTTCTATTTCTTTTTATTTTATTTATTTTCATTTCATTCAAAAATTGTTATTTTTTTTTTCTTATTTTCAGTTTTAATTAATATTTAAATGGAATAATGAATCCATAAGATATTCATTCTATTTTATAGAATTCAAGATAGATTTATTTATAGAATGGTGATTCGAATGAATGATTTAGGAATATAAATGACGAATTCCAAAATTTTATGGAATTTTGAAAGACAGAAAGATCTTTCGGGTCTAGTCAGACCATTCCATTATATTGACAATTTCAAACTGTTCATACTATACCATGAGCATAATATAGTATGATGGCGGTCGAGCAAGTATGCCCCCATCGTCTAGTGGTTCAGGACATCTCTCTTTCAAGGAGGCAGCAGGGATTCGACTTCCCCTGGGGGGTAGGGTACTACGAAAGGAAGTTGATCGTGGATTATCAATAAGCCTAGAATTGATTCTTCCTGGGTCGATGCCCGAGCGTTATGGGGACGGACAAATTCGTTGGCAATATGTCTACGCTGGTTCAAATCCCAGCTCGGCCCAAGAATTGCTGATCCACCATGAAATGATATAGCCCATTTGTTCTTCATAAAGAATTCCGGCTACGAAACGAAAGAATAGAAAAAAGTACAATTTTCTGATATATCCCTACCGCTTTATTTGCTCTGTTCTATTTATTTTATTTGTTCGCACAAATCCTTATTTTTTGCTAAAAATCGATTTCATAATATAAGTCTAAATCGAAAGTGTAAGTAAAGAAATCTTTTTCATTTAAAAGATTGATTATTACCCGATTTGGCAATAGTAAAAGGATTACTAGTAATCTGTGTCGCTCTCACTAAAGTGCCCATCCATGGAGATATCCAATATAGCACTCAAGCCTCTGTTACCCTTGCACCACGGCGATTCGAATCGAAAAAGAAATGGTTTAAATGCAATCATAAGAGTATGTATACTCTACACTTTATTTCCTGGGGATTGTAGTTCAATTGGTTAGAGCACCGCCCTGTCAAGGCGGAAGCTGCCAGGTTCGAGCCCCGTCAGTCCCGACGGAATCAAATCCAACAAAAAATACATTAATTCATCTCTCCATTTGGATGTGAAAAGAGATACAAATAAAATAGTCGAATTTCATTCCCAACAGGTATTGGATTTCTCTTATTTTTCTTTTTTTTTTTTTTTTTTTTTCGTTTCGCATTTCTCATCAAAGAAATAGAAGAATTTCCATTCCATCAATCAGTATTGATTAATGGGATAGGAACATATGTGGATTGCTACGATTATTGGTAGTATCCTATTTCGTTTAGGATTCCAAGAGATATCGATACCGTACTGGGTCTGGCTTTTTCAATTGCTCCTGATCCGTGTAATAGAATAGAGTACTATATATTTACCGGGAACCCATGCACAAATAGATGTATGATACAAAATGAATTTCACATAATTGCTTTGATAGAATACTTTGAACTTTTATTTTCATATATGCGTCCGTTTCGTTTTTAATCCAAAAGAAAGAGGATATATATTAATAAAGATCAAAAGAAAGATCAACCTCTCCTTAGAGAGAGGGGATGAATAATTTTTTTTTTTTTTTTTTTTATTTAAGGGTACTATCGAAAAAAGAACAAACTCGAAAATAGTGTGATGTAATATTCGATTTTTTTATACCTTAAGACTCGCTTTCTTTTTATCATACTTATTTCTTTTTTTTTGTTTTCCACAAAAGATTAAATCATTAAAAAAATTTGCTAACTCCTTCTTTTCTATTTTACTTCTATTGTTTGTTTGGGTTTGTAACCAATGGAAACGTAAGAGGTCAAATGATACGTCATCAGATGATTGTAGAAGGAAGGCGGTAGTTTATAGAAAAAAGAATGAAGAATGAAAAAGAAGGATAAATTCAAATAAAAAAGAAAAGTAAAGGGTTGGATCAGGAATCAATTTTGGATTCGGTATGGATAAAAGATCTTCCTATGTTATATATTCAATTCTCGACGATGAGTTGATTTGATAGCTCAGATATTGTTATTCATGATATTGATCCGATTCAATATCATCAAGGTGTAATTCATCCCATTATTTACAGGCGAAAAATTTATCATCTCTATGGGATTAAATCCCGAGTTATTGCCAAATAAAAAAAAAAATGAGATTATGGAAGTAAATATTCTCGCATTTATTGCTACTGCACTCTTCATTCTAGTTCCTACTGCTTTTTTACTTATAATATACGTAAAAACAGTCAGTCAAAGTGATTAATTTGAATCAAACTTAACTTCTTTTCTTAGTCTAATGATTGAAGAAAAGAAATCAAAAAAGTTTTCATCTAAGCGTCTTAAATGAAATGAGCAGACTCAATTAGTATGAAGTATTCTATGAGATCCGATGGTAGCTAATGGTGAAAGATTCATGTATTTCTTTCTACCATACGAGCTATTATTCTTATTGTAATTTATTGGACAACAAGTTGAAATCAAAATTTAACATAAAATAAAAAAAAAAAAAATAGAATCTTAATAGATTAATCTACAAATGTATCTTTTGATATATGTATTGATATATGTAATGTACATAGCATCCCAATTCTATTTAATTTTCTTGATTCCAATCAATCGAAAACAATCAAGAAAGAAGCGGGAATTCTTAATAGTACGCTTCGAATTCTAGATTTCAATTATTTCAACTGAATCCCTGTATCGATCGAAAGAATCAAATCCATGGGCATGGGGGTATGGAATATAGTAATATTAAAGGAAAATCGATTAATTTTCTTTTAGCATTCGAAAAAAGTAGTGATTGGCGAGTTAACAGATGATCCAAGAAGTTCTCTGAAAATTTCTTCAGTTTCGAAAAGGAATAAAATAAAGAAAAGACCCACCATTTTTATTTAAACTCTTGAACCATGATATGAAATGAGTCATAAAGCCTAAGTATTGTATAAATAAGATTTCTAAAATAAGAAACAAGTGGTAAAAAAGTAAGTGCACCAATATCTTTGACTTGCCAAAGGTAAGATCTTATTATGCATGTAGTTCCCTCTTGGACAACCACTATGTATATGTTGTTTCCCATAGAAGATTACGTATCCACTTAATATAATAACCGAACGTTTTCTCTTAATAAAAGGAAAGAAAAAAAATAAAAAATCAAATAAAAAGGAAAAAGGCTTTTTTTTTGCAAACGATCTAAAACAACAATCGATACAGTTTGATTCTCGCCTCAGTGTAGTAGTACCTTTAGAGTCCCTTCTTCCCATGCTACAGAGTGGAAAGAAAAATGTAAAGACTACCATTAAAAGCAAAGCCCAAACAAGACTTGCTATGTCCGTAATGTTTATGTCCCCTATCTCTATGAAGGAATTATTCCATTATATTATTGTTCACTAATAATAGTGGAATCACTGGCGTAAGGTCAAAAGGGATTCTGACCCAGCACCATTGATCCAAGGCTCTAATAAATCTGCTTATAACAAATTCTTCAAATTCTTATAGAATATTATTTTTCTAGTAGAATCGGAAAACGTTAAGCACAAGCAAAATACGCAGTGACCCATTTAGAAGTATCAGGGAATCTTCCTAAGATGTAGGAATAATAAGACCTATTCTATCTTTTCTTGTCTTTATCTTTAGACAAGGTATAAAAAATGAAATGAAATAAAATGTCAAGATCGTCGTTATCTATCACATCCTTTTATTCCCATTTTGATCTAATTCTTACTGTCTAAGTATTGTCTCTAATGAAACAATCGGAGGACTACCTATTCCATTTTGACTAGGGTTTGTTGAAAGAAAGAATCTTTTTCATTTCAATTTCGAAAACCAATTTTCCATCAATTGTTATTGGATGAGGACTTAGGAACTCTCCTGATCTCTATAAATATCTTCAGCCCTTTCCACAACCACTAATTCGATTTTCCATTGAGGCTATCCAATCTAATTCAGGACCCGGTAATTAAACACTACAGTAGTAGTGGAAGGGGGAATCAATAAATCTTTTTCTATGAAGCCCTTCCACCATTCATCTCAATCACTTTTGACATTCTCTAGGAGGCAGGATTTGAGCACACTTTAACTTTCGAGCCAAACTTCCAGATGTTTCGAACCAAACAGAAGCAAGTCTCAAGAGTCCTTTTACTTTGTTTGCTTCTGCTGGGGAAAAATTCAGCGAGTTATATCGGCAAAACAGAAATAAGGATTTCGAGTTTTTCTTCTTGATCAGGCGGCACGGATTTGAACTGGGGAAAAAGGATTTGCAGTCCCCCGCCTTACCGCTCAGCCATGCCGCCAAAGTATGATACCCTACAAAATAGATGAAAAGAATCTCCCTTTGTTTTGCGTCGAGTGGGGGATTGAAACTATTGGACTTGCATCTTGAATCCCGTTTTCTTAAATTGAACCTGCCCGAAAAGAAAAAATCCTTCGTTTTTGGATTGGATCCATCCCTTCGGTTGTATGTATAGTATCTCAAAAACGAAACATTATAAAGAATTTTCCCTCTCTTTTTGTATTGATATTGAAAAATTGAAAAACCAAATGTGGTTTTTTCAGTCCAAAAGCCAAAATTTAGGACAAATTGGAACCATTAACTATTAAATGGGACTGTAAATTCATGAACGATTCTTGGATTTGAATCCAAAATTGTCTTTTCTTAATCCTAATTCTAATTATATAAGAAAATCCAAATTGATACATAACTAATCAGTATTGATTCTTTTCCATAAAAAAAAAATCCTTTCCAATTTCCATTATAACAGCAAATAGAAGTATATGTAAACCCCAGAACATAAATTGTTATACAAATATCTAATTGGATATCATATCTATATATGATGACTATAGAGAATTATTAGTAAATTGGAGTGCTTCAATTTTTCATTCAATAGATGGAATAGAAAATGGAAATTTTGATATAGCATAGCACGCGCTGTCCCGAATAGAACTTAAATAAAGGAGGAAACATAGATAGCTATCTACACATGGTTAATAAATACAAACTTTATTACTATGTTACGCCCTTCAATCGTATTCTACTAAAAAAAAAGAAAAAAGGTAAAATAAAAGTATCTCTCTTTTATGCGAATCATTTGTTGAACAATAGAATCCATGAAAAAGTTAAGTGCTAAAAAATATCAACTCTATATTTTTGATGATTATAATGTCTTTATATCATCGAACAGATGAAATCCGAATCCATTTCTTTTTCTGGTACCCAATGGATTAGAGTATGTAATATCATAATAATGGTAGAAATGGAATCACTTTTTTTTTGATATTCTATCCAAAACTCCATAAGCCTAAGTGGCATTTATTAATTCCTTTCGATTTTCTATCTGTTCCAAATTCCAATTTGAATATCAAATTGTCTTTATTCCTCCGTTCATATGCATTTCATACATTCCATATACGGGGTGAGTCAAATTTCATGCGATTCAGTAAACAAAATAGAAATTCCATCATTGCTAAATCAATCCATATGATTTGATGAAGAATGGGTCAATAATGGAATTTTTTGAGAAAAGGAAATTCAAAATGCTCGGGGATGGAAATGAGGGAATGTCTAGTGGGTGTAATGCTCCCACACGGCACGGACTGCAGGAGATAAACCTGGACCCCCCCGACCCGACGCGTTATGTTTGACTCGCGTACCGACACGAGTTAAAGAGCAATCATGTTTCAATATAAACACAACACTCCTACACGTATGTTAAGAGACACGTATGTTAAGAAAAAAATATTAATATCAGATTTAAAAATCTCAAACTAATACACATATAATAAATTTACTCTTAATTAATTTTCCTTATTCCACAAAACAAAAAAAAATATTAATATTATGAAAAATCATAAATTGATACATATGTAATAAATTTATTCTAAATTGATCTTTTGTCCATCAAAAATTCTAAATTAATACATATGTGATAAATTTACCTTTAGTTATTTTCTGTTATACTTATACCATGAAACAACATCGACACTAATGTTAAAAAATGTTAATATCATAAAACATCTCAAATTGATACACATATAATAAATTTACCCAAAATTAATTTTTTGGTCATCGAAAGTCTCAAATTGGTACACCTATAACAAATTTATATTTTATTAATTTCCATTATACCATGAAACACCACAACTAGTACATTTGTGATATGATCTTTCAAATTGGTCAAGGCTTTCTAGTTTATGGCCGCTTCTTTATGGTACTGGTTGTTGCTTCATTGAATTTGCTTCATTAATAGGCTCATGATTTGACTTTGATCATTATGGACCAACCGCACTCAAAGGTAGGGCATTTCCCGTTTTCATCCATACTAGAAACAATGGTATCTCCAATTATAAAATATATCTCTTCCCACCATCCCCTGTATGAGACAAATGGATGCATTTCGATTATGGTCATATTCTATGCTTACAAATCTACCATATATGTCTATTTCATTTCGTCGAAAATCGATTTATCTCACTATAGAGAATGATAACAAGGATCTGTATTTGTTTATGAACTTCCTTGTGGATGAGTAATCCCCGGAATAGCTATTTTATAATACTATGCAATTTGTACAACCCGATGTGCACACCATATGCATGGAATTAGCCGCTTCAATGGGATCTTTTATCCTGATCAGCGGAGAGATTACCAAACGTCTAGTATTCCCTCACGCTTGGCACCAATGAGTATTAGATAGTGCCCATAAATTTCATGATAAGTATCCAAAGATTCATAGTGAATCTCGATGGGAACTTCTCTTGAAGTAATAACACGTTGATCTAGTCGCCATCGAAGCCACAAACTAGTATAGCCGTCAACTTTCCCAGATCATTTAATTCAGCAATTTTGAATGTAAAATTTAACGGAAATTCACGGAAGGTAATCCTGAATTTATCATAGATAAATCATTGTACTTAACCCCCCAAAAAAAGGAACCATCTCGTTCTTTCCTTTTCTTTAGTCGGGGGCCCATTCCATTGAAGCAAGCCCGCAACTCGCAGGCCCAATCTCAAATCGAGCCGGCCCAAATCCAACCACCCCCCTCCTCGATTCTGAGCTTCGCTTTGGTCTCTGCTTCGATTCTCAGTGCTCTCTCTCTCTCTCTCTCTCTCTTCGCCTTCCATTTCTGCAGTCGCGGTGTGGCAGGAGGAGCACGATGCAGGCCATCTCGCGGCGCCTAGGGCACCAATCCTCGGTCCACTCCCTCAAATCGGTCTACCCGCTCTGCAACCACTGTAAGAACCCGCATTCCCTTCCTTCCTCGCCGGCCCGTCGACCGGTCGGTCCTCCGATCTTCGCCGGCGGCGGTTCCGATTAGTGCGGTTGGAGCTTTCCGGAAGTTCGCTGGATCCGAAATTTGGTCTTTCTTCTTTTGCAGATTATGGTGCCGATGACGGGCGGTACGTGTCCACGGTCGCGACCAAGGGCGTGGGGCACCTGGTGCGGAAGGGAACCGGCGGGAGATCTTCCGTCAGGTGATTGCTTTACCCTCCGGTCGTGCTCTCGTTCGTTTTCTGTTTGGTTTGTGAGGGGTAATGTGTGAAAAATTGGGGTGGAGGAGGATGTCTTTGCTGTGGGCGATAGGAAAATGCGAGGAGCATCTGCGGAAGTCAGTGCAGTCCTTAATTTAGATCATATGCGGTGCATATTGGGATTGTCGATACTGAAATTTTGCGCTCCCGGCATTGATCGAAGCATGCATTTCCCGTTGGCTTTTAATTGATTATTAGAGAAACTGTGGATTTCCATAGAATTTCTTCTGTGGACCGATTTTATGCTAAGTGTTTTACACTAAATCCACTATGTCCAGCAAATGAGGCGCAGTATGGCATTCCAAAAACTAATTTTGATTCGTTCATCATCTCATGTTTTGTCGAGTTTACGAAGGGAAAGATAAAAAGTCGATTCTTTCTTGGCACAATACTTATGTTCATGTACGGAGTATTTACAGGATAGGGTAAATGAATTATTGCCATGATCGGATTGTGGAAATCTTTTAGGGCTTGTAGTTAGACAATCTTCTGTTGCAGTGAGCATACCTTTTCACCATGCTCAGTTTATCATTATATTTTTCTGATGTGTTTCATCATCCTTCTCATTTGACCTGGAATTTTTGCAGTGGCATTGTGGCTACGGTTTTTGGAGCAACAGGCTTTCTGGGTCGTTATGTTGTGCAACAACTTGGTGAGTTCACAAAACAGTAGCTTCTTAGACAGTTTATGTCAAGTAAATGTTTGCTGGCACTGGGTATGCTGCATTATTTTACCTTCATTCACATGGTCGAAGCAGTCAAAATTGATTGGTTTCAACGTCAAAGTAGGGTCAGCTAGGAACTGGTTGTTATACTCTATTAAAGACTATGAGGACGTGCTTAATTAACAATTTTCTGGAGTTTCCTAGGTGTTAAATTTATCTCTTTTTCCAGCAAAAATGGGGTCACAAGTGTTGGTCCCTTTTCGTTGTTCTGAGGATTCCCATCGTCATCTCAAGTTGATGGGTGATTTGGGGCAGGTACATACTGATATTTTATGTTTGTCAAAGTTGACTTTTTTGTCTTTTTTTTGTCTTTCACCTTTTTGTCCATCTCAGATATTGAAGCTTATATATCTTTGTATTTGATTTGCTCAGATAGTGCCGATGGAATTCAATCCAAGAGACGAAGGCTCTATCAAGGCGGTTATGGCAAAAAGCTAACGTTGTTATAAATCTCATTGGTACTTGCACATTTCCTTGTTTCTTGGCCTTGTGGATAATGCAAATCCTGGGGTTTCTTTTACATATAAATCTTCCATTTGGCAGGAAGGGAATATGAGACAAGAAATTATAGTTTTGAAGAAGTGAACCATTCTATGGCTGAAGTACTTGCAAATGTAAGCTCTCAAATTACATTACTAGGGTCCTATTGTGATGCTTTAGTCTTGTGACAAGGCAATTTATTGTTATGATCCCCTTGTCATATTATAAAGCATGTTGATGCATTGTGGTAGTGCTTGAATTGTTTTAAGACCTTCAATGCTTTGTACAACAGCTTTCCTAAGAGTTTTGCTTTATATGAGTCATCTCCCCCCTACGCCTAAACTTATTCTTGCACAAATTGTGGGGGCCTATTTCCAGGGCTTGTGAGTCTGACATGATCAACATATCAGTGTTGTGATTTAAACCTGACTTCTAATGATCCGACCCCAATGCAGACCTTTGCAAAACCCAAACCCGCTCCCTCCCTCTTCTTTTTCCTCCCTCAGTCTCTCTGTGCTTGTGTGTGTGTGTGTGTGTGTGTGCGTGGGTGGTTTGCTACCGTGAACTTTTTTATGTACTTTTTTCTGCTTCTGTATATCATCTGCCTTATTCACTGCAGATCGCTAAAGAACATGGTGGTATCATGAGATATATTCAAGTCTCTTGCTTGGGTGCTTCATCTTCCTCCCCATCAAAATTTCTTCAGACTAAAGCTTCTGGGGAGGCAGCTGTTTTGAGAGAGCTACCTGAGGTGAGCACACTGTTTCCTACTTGAACAACCCGCTGCATCAATAACTACCCAAACTTTATTTTTCTTTCATAATTCTGTTGCTCAGTTTTCCAACCTATTATGTTCAAATAATACAACCAAGAATTGACGTTGAGAGTTGGATGTTCTGAGCAACATTTTATGCAAAGGGCAATTGCTGATAAATGCTAATAGTGTTCTGAAATTTTTTAATAGTAAGCTTTGTCAGAGGATGCAGAGTTAGACCATTGAATTAACTTCTGCTCAGTCATTGTTGCTTTCGAAAATGAAAATGTGTTGTGCTTGGGGAGAGTCAAACCCTTTGTGTATATGATGTGTGACCTTGTCATTGCTCAACCATATATTTGTCTTTGTTAAATCAACTTTCTAATGATGGTGTCAAGTACAGTTAAACCTATGCCCAGGAAAATAAGTAAATAAGTAAAACCTACTTATGACCAATCTTGCTTACTCTTTGAGACAGTCTTAATACATTGGTTTTTGGATATTATCTTAAACTTTTGGCTGGGGATTTTTGGCTTCCCTTAAATAGTGTACGATGTTATAGGGCATAATTGTCTGCTTTTGAAGTGCTGGGAATGCCTGCAAGACCCTCAAAGTCAATGAAAGATGATGGCATCTAATTTCTTAATGAATCGTACAAATTTTAGTCTAGGAAGCTGTTGAAGAATTGGTGCCAGACAGAAGTAGGTACCTTAGTTTACGTCAACAAATCAAAAACTGCTTTTGAATGTTCCGCTATGTGGAGCTGTTTTCATTACCTCCTTTCTCCTTTCTTTAGTTTTTCCAGTTTTGCTACTTCTTTAATATATATTCTTTCTTGTAAAAAGAAAAAAGAATTATACCTCAAGTTGCCACATTGGTTGGAGGGATACTTGTTTATTAGTAGAAGCTATGCATGTTTTGATCCTTGGCAATAATTTTCTATTTCCAGAGAAAATAATGGTAGCTTCAGGGTTGTTGAATGATGTTGTACGGTCTTCATTCTGCTTTTTCTTGTTTTCAGATACACCCCATAGAAAACATAGAGATATGAGCTTTATCAATTTTTATTTTTTTTATCAGTAGATCTGAGATTTGATCTGCAGGCAACAATTTTGAGACCTGCTGTCATGATTGGCACAGAGGATCGTATTTTGAATACTTGGGCACATTTTGCTAAAAGTACAGCTTTCTTCCACTTATTGGGGTGGATCTACCAAGTAAGACTTGATTATAGTGATCTTCTCGCTCATGATGCAATGCCTTTTAAAGAGATTTCTGGATCTGTACTTTAATAAATCTGATTTTGCTACTGGTCATTTGCTTTTGCAGAATTCAACCTGTATATGTTTTTGATGTGGCTGCTGCTGTTGTTTCGGCCTTGAAAGATGATGGCAGTAGCATGGGCAAGATATATGAGCTTGGTGGGCCTGACGTGTTTACTGTTCGTGAACTGGTAATCTTTCTCCATTTTTCTACAGTTATTAAGATTTGAGAATGCTTGCTAGTTTACTGAAAGTCAAACACCCTGCAGGCGGAGCTAATGTATGATATGATCCGTGAATGGCCTCGTTATGTATCAGTTCCTTTCCCCATTGCTAAGGTACTGCCACAGAATAACCATTTCCTTCATGTTGTATCTCAATAAGGAAATGCATGGACAAGAACTATGGATTACCTTACTTTCCTATTGTTATGTCAGAACGTATGTGCTTGTTAACATGGTTGCATGAATCAATCAGTTCCAAAAATTTTCTGCAATTCCACTAAGCTTAATCATTTCTACCCGATTATGTTTTCTAATGCATGAAATAAATGTTCGCAAGGTCCCATTTGCACAGTTTTACATTCCCAGCTAAATATATCGTATATGTTTGTTCTCTTTTCTTACCTTATCCTTGCATTTTTCATGACATTTAGCGTTGTTATGGCATGGTGCTATTTTCAGCTGCAGATATTTGGCACTGACGATGTCCCATTTAAGTGGTCTCTCTTTAGATTTTTTAGCCATATTGGCACATTGATGTAACTTCTGCAGAATTGATGGGAGAAAATAAGTTGAATAGTCAACTATCGTGCTGAGTTTCACCTGATGATGTTTATTTTGTTATGCCATCTTAAATGATTGCTCTGGCTTACTGTACAAGAAAAGGACTAGTTTCTGGCCTTTAATTTTTCTCTTTTCATTCTTTGTTTGTGGTGCTATTTAATCAATTTGACTTAATTCTAACTTGTGGCATCTTCATGATTTCAGGCCATTGCGACACCTCGAGAACTACTACTGAAAAAAGTTCCGTTTCCTTTGCCTAATCCTGACATCTTCAATCTAGATCAAATAAATGCTCTCACTGAGGATACAGTTGTATCCAAAGATGGTTAGTTCTCTATGCATCTCGTATCATTCATTGTGTTTGCCAGATTTAACTTATTTCATTGCTTAATAATGTATGTGTTATAATCATGTGTTGGTGGATTTTGCAGCTCTAACTTTCAATGATCTTGGAATTGTGCCACACAAGCTGAAAGGATACCCTGTCGAGTTTCTTATCTCATACCGTAAGGGTGGCCCAAACTTCGGCTCTACTGTCAGTGAAAGAGTATCTCCAGATGCATACCCTTGAGGCATTTTCACTGTATTATTTCCGAATGTTTCTTTTGCCAAAAACCCGGCGGAAATCTTTCAACATGTCTTTCCACCTCAATTTCTTCATAATAGCCGAGAGATTCTGAATGGAAGAACACTACCCGTCTCCTGCAATCATAAGATGACGTGTCAATAAGATTTTGGGGAACATGATATCTGAACCTCATTCCAGTAGTTTGATTTTGTAAATTATGGAAGGCATTGTGGCCCCTTCTAGTTTTGATTCTTTACTGAGTGGTAAGCAGCCGCTTTGTCTTTCCAACCACTTCAATAAGAGTCACTTTAAGTTTGTATAATGGCTCCCTGGACATTGGGACAAAGTTTCTCACAGTAGTGGTGGGCAGATTTACGTCAAGCAGGTTTACAATCAATTCGATAATTTGTTCGGTTTGGCGGGTGGAGAGAGAGAGAGAGAGAGAGAGAGAGAGGAAACTGATTCAAAGAGAAGAAGATTGCTGTGAACGAGCGACTGAAGTTAACCGCCACTGGAAACAGTTAAGAAAAATCATAAACCCAAAAAGGAACATTTCGATGTACTTATGACATGTGGGACGGCTAGATAATGCACAATTCGATCGGATAGTCGGGTAATGACCGAACCGCCCTCTCCATCTAACGTGCTTTCATTTGCTCGCCAGTTTCTTTGCTCATCTTCTGATGATATATTATTAGAGCAGGAGTGTGCTCCAAGTCATTCAAGGAAGCATCGGGCTTTTCTTGTGATTGGAGCAAAGTAAAATTGCACAAGAT
The DNA here is from genome assembly GCA_014182575.1 of Eucalyptus decipiens. Classification (NCBI taxonomy): domain Eukaryota; kingdom Viridiplantae; phylum Streptophyta; class Magnoliopsida; order Myrtales; family Myrtaceae; genus Eucalyptus; species Eucalyptus decipiens. The sequence continues at coordinate 17,633,598 of CM024619.1, forward strand.
TAATCGATTCTGCAAGATGAGTATAAAGAGAAATAGACACGGTCTTATCAACAGGGAGTGAGATCGAAGTCATGCAATCTAGAGAACTCTGGTGATGGCATCGGAGACGAGCCGCGCTTCGTTCGACCATGTCAAATTGGAAGAGATGGGTTTCGGGGCAGCGATGTTTGTGCGCCGCGGCTGCACGGGCGAGTCCAAAGACAACGGCTGCATCAACATCTACATAAACAGCAACGTTCAGGGGGTGAGCAATTCCATTTTGGTCGGGAGCGATGTGAGGATGGGTGACCCGGGCGTTTCTCTGTATTTTGGAGACGTAAAACTGACAAATGCGCACGAGAAGAGGGGGAAGCATCAGAGAATTAAGTGGAGGTTTGGGCTCGGTAGTTTTGTGGTCTCGTTACTAGTGTTTGCATTGCTCCTCTTGTTGCTACTTCTGATGCTGTAGTCTACACTTTACCACAAAAAGAAGTAGGGACTATTCATTCTCGAGTCTTGTTTCTTCACCTTTTCAGTTTCTCATCGTGTGCTTATCGTTCTCGGTTTCTTCTCTTGGTGTCCCTGAGCTGCATTTGTTCATAATGAAATCACAGTTTTAGGAAAGAAATAAAGTTGAGGCTACATACATGAAGATGAATGGCGGTGCGCCTGCTCCTGGGGGATTCAGAGAAAGTGCTTGTTTTTTCTTTTCCTCTCGTATGACAGCCGGGTCTCTGAACCTTCCAAAGCACTTTAAGTGATCCGATTGGGCCACTGCCCTTAAGGAGCCCAAAAATGTTCTTTTGAATAAGACTCGACTCATGACCACGCTTCTTGAGATACAGTTTAATTTTGAATCTTAACCAACTCGGTTGATCCTTGAAAAAGAAGAAAGGCCTTGCTTTCTAAAGCAATAGATTGGTTGCGGGAGTCATAAAACATGAAAATGTGTGTATGTGTAAGAGAGCTCATAGATTGCTTTTCTCCAAACATTTATCCTATCGTCAAGGCGTGCAGTGAAGAAGGGGAATTGGCATTTTCTTTAGTATTGACAAAATGGGTGCGTCACCTCTGCAATGCCTAGCCAACCACAAAGGGAGGGCACGGAAAATTTTGGTGAGACATGGATTGCTTCGACGAGAAGCGTTCCAAGTTCAATCTGTTACATTTACTAGACCACAGCCCGCCCGTACCGACCTGCGCCGCAAGGTTCCGACGATAAATTTGGCCGAAATTGGGGAAGGGCTTTCGGTTATATAGTGCATTTTGTCCCGATGAGTCTAGGACCATTAGCTTGAGAAAATGTAGTAAAATTTTTTGCAGGGAAGGGGACGTCTGGTCAACAAATTAGCCACAATTGGAGGGCCGGTATGGACGGGCCGAGTGATCATCTATTTAACTTTTAGATATATGTGGATCATAATCACTAGCGTGCATACCAACAAAAGTATAAGCAAATACAGCGAGACCATGATAAACATAGATCATCATCATTAGTGATTACTACCTTCATACCAACCAAAGTATAAGCAAATATAGTGACCTCATGATAAACATAGATCATCATGATTACTACCTTCATAATACACCTGATCATGATCCCAGCAGTCCATTGAGCCCACCCAAGCCAACAAGTCCTCAGCACATCAGGCAAAGCCGAATAATCAGTTCTCTTTGCAAATACACCATTCTGTCCGACGTTTTTGGGGTATAACTAGGACGTAATCATACCTCATTATATTCATCTATCATCATGGATATTTCATTTCGTGTCACACACTCTTCTCGTGTTAAAAGTACGCATTGCGTTGGTCGATTGTTGATGTTTTCTAAGCTCTTGACAATAATACAAGAAGTTCCTCTGGACAGCTTTGAACCTAATACCAACACTTTTGACATGGAGGATTTAGCCACTGAAAAATATTTTCATTATCGGCAGTAATATATGTCAACCATCTTCGTGCATGATAAACATTTTTTTTCATTCATTCAGTTTTGTAAGCAACGCAAAAGATTTAATTATTCATTTTCCGCAAAACAAATAAAGCTTTATTACGCTTCTCATCTAATTTTCTACTTTTTTCTTTTCCGGATATACTTGCTTATATGTGTCTTACTCCATATCCCCTCCCATTATGCTCTTTCTAGTCGAATGTCTCTATGCAAACTTCATTTTCATTCCCTTATAGATCAATGATCGATGTCGTCTCTTTTCATTTTTTTTATTTTCTTCCGTTTGCGGTTCCCTTGCAAACCATTGCCATTATATGTATGATCACCACTTTCTACAAGAGTAAGTTCCTTTCCATTCCTTCACATGCCTCCCGGACCCGGACTTTAGCCAGTGACATATAACGCAGGGCGACTGGGCACAATTCTAGGCTACATCTCATGAGATATAAGAAAGGGGCAGAACCCGAAAATTACATCTTATTCCCGTATGTCTAGTGGCCTTCCAGGGGAGGGCTCGCAGTTCTGCCTGCATTTTCGGGGGGATTCCTACACCTGAAGGCCGGCCTTCGACTCGGTCCCGGCAGGCTGTATACCCGTCTTTCCCATCCCCGAGGATGACATAAGGAAGATGAACGTGGAGTTCGTAGAGGACGCGTTTGACATGGCCGTGGAGGCGGTGACGGAGACGGTGGCAAGGCTGAGAAGGAACATGGTTGTTGAACTCAATGAGCATGATGATATCGTGGAGGGGAACAAGCAATCGGATGGCCTATTTTCCAGAGCCCAGGGATTGAGAAATGGAGATTCTGAGGGAATTTCGTAAAGACAAATCAATGACAGAGACACCGCCAATCTTTATGCGCAGGATCGTCATGGAACAACAGAGGTTTCGCTCTCCTTTGGTCATTGGCAAGGCCTAGTTCAGGAAAATGGCACTGTCGAGACTCATTCTAGTAGGATCCGAACTGGATTCTACGTAAAAGACATGGAAGATGTATACGCTATGCACTTTGATTACCCTAACACTGTTAGCACCACCATGTCCATTGAAGAAGAGAAGCAAACAGAGGGAGGCGAGAGACACTAAAGAACATTTGCAGTCGTTGTGGTAACACAGTCTTTCCTCAATTTCCTATGTGATTTTCTCTTAAAAAGTATGGCTGGGAACGTCTGCATGAGCCGTTCCACTTCAGCTTCAATGACCATTTTCAGTGGAACTAACATATATTCAGTGTTTCAAGCTTCCCTCCATCTTGCAACATCTACACGATCAATTAAGGAGTGCACAACTCACTAACAAAAATTCATCAGTCGATTCCTCATCATCTCCCCCATTGATTCGAGTCTTCTCTCGAGAGATCTTACATCAATTGCTACTGATGCAAGGAGAGGAGTTTCTGATGCAGTGAATTCAAATACACTGAAGCATGCAAGGAAACCGTACATTCAGGATATTGCTTTTGCATGAGCCAATATGCACGGGAACAATCTGTTTAAATACTGCCTTAACCACTACCCAAAAACAGGATGCCAAATGAAGACAAATGGGGCCGTCAGAGAGAAGAAATGAGGAGTTTCACTTTTTGATAAATTGCAAGCCGTTCTGGTTGGAATATCGCTCCATGAATCTCATGAATCTATCCCACTCTCTAGGCGACCGCATTATGTACTTGGCCTCGATCCCGGCTGGTTTCCCATTGACAAATTTGGCATTTACATCGACTGACTGAAGAACCCCTTCTTCATCAATCATGTAAAAGCCAGTGATGTCGCCAACATCACCGGATGCATCGAAGACAGAGGGCTCCTCAAACCTGAATATAGCAACACCATTTGTACCGTCTCTTGATTTGGTCAGCCTAACATCAGGAATTGTCTGCTCGTCTGTCCCTTGAATGAACTGAATAGTGGGTTTTACCATCATAATAACAGGTTGAGATGTCCTCCCATTCCCTTTTAAAGAGGCCCGTTGAGTGTGAGGCAGATGCAAAGTCTGGCCATGGAATGTGGAGCTTGCACTCCGATGAAGAGGCGAAGATATGAAACCTGGAGACCAAAGCAGAACATAGTTAGAATTATCGCATTAATGACAACTAGCTTATTTCTACCACTTCATATATATTTTCGAGCTCCTTGGCATATTTCAAATATTTTAACAGTTAAATCCCAAACTTTTTATTGCTCAAAATATTGACAAAGTTAAGACTGAGCTGGTAGGGTACGGATCCAGAAAATACTGTGTTTCAGCTTTTTCTCTTAATGTTCTTCAAGCATAAAAAATCATCTGGGTAGCGTACAGAAGTATCTATCAGCTGGTTCCATTACATTATATGCATTAAAGTTTGTATAATAATTCTCTGATCCTACTGAATGTATGTCACGTAATATAAAAGAGAAAGAACTGCTGTACTAAATGTGATACGACTTAAAACAGAGTGAGATAAGGACCAAACCATGACAGTGTCACACTTAGTCAGTCACAAAGAAACTGTCATATGATTTTGTCATTAACAGTGACAAATTGCAGAACAGGATTTCGAAATCAAAATGATTAAAGCCTTTCCAGCCAAAAATTGCAAAGGCCTTGTCTTTTAGGATTCTTAGAGGAATTGGATCCATTAAGTAAGGTATACAATGCAACTTCAACTTCAACACCAGAGCAAAAACAGTAAAGCCCAGGTGAAATTCCCACAATGAAAATAGGTTCCCTTCATGAAGTAGATCATGTTAGGAGTCCAAAAAATCGGGTAATACCAAGTACAACCAATAGGTGTTTTATCCTCAGAGAGAGAGAGAGAGAGAGAGAGAGAGAGAGAGAGGTACGAAAACGACTCATGGACTGATCAATCGATGAGGATTGATGATCGACCACAATAAAAAGACAATGATTTGTTAAGAAAGGTAACTCCATTTTAATAGTCACAACTTCTATCCGTTGTTTGTACTTTGTGGTAGATTTAATTTGTCCTTTCTTTTTCTTGGTACATGATGTCATTCTCCAAGCACTTGCCATCCACAATTCAAGAAAATTCTCCCTTCCTGAGATCTCAGGTTCATATTAATCAAAATTTACAGCCATCATGCAAATCTAGACTCGAGGAGGCTTACAATATGCACAAATTCACATACATTTTGAACAATCTTGGTCAGAAGAAGTTCTCAATATGAGAATTTTATGTTTTTAAAAGTCCAGTTTTACAATTATCCTATTTCTACCACTTCAGACGAGGGCAAAAAAATTCCAAGCATAATGCATTGCATAATGCTTCACCATCACTATCTTCTATTATGTTAAAGCAATGTCCCCTATTTTCGATTTAGTATGTTTGAGAAATGTTGATACTCTTAAGAAAGCAATCATCTGCTGCAATGGAGCCGCATTACATTTGCACTATACTTCTTTCAGAAGCATCCACAGTCCTTACTTACCCACTATATCTTCAACAAAAATGCGAAATTCTCATTCAGCTGACACCTTAAGCTCTGACATTGCTTGGCTCACCAGCACATCTAGAGGCCTCTCTTAAATTGAGTTTGAAAAGTGTAATGCCAAGCCTAAAGTTTTAAATGTAAATGAAAAGGAAATATAGAACATCTTCTCAGATGAGCAGAAATCTTGTCCCTTTTCATGAAAACATGCACATCACATGAAAATTAAACCGCATTGATCAGTCATCGGACACTGAACACAGAAGCACAAATAGAATCATAGAAGATAAAGAGGACACTCCAACTATCACTTTGAGAAAAGTTGAACCGCCACATGTGGCACTCAAATTTCAAAGAGGAAGGGAAGTCCAGGAACAAGAGTGAAGAATTTACCTGAGTGGGTGCGTGGCTGTTGCTGATGGTAGTAAGAGACTGGGGAAGAGAAAGAAAGAGACTGAAGATATGCCATTGATGTGAGAGAGGAAGAGGGAGAGGAAGAGGGAGAGAGGGAGATTTGTCTTGAAAGGGTGTGGGATTTAGGAGGAATTGTCTTGTTGTAGAATTGTCAACCATTCACTCAACTTCAAAGACGTTCTTAGCTTCTGGATAGATTGAGTGGAGAAGATAAAATCTGGCCTCTGGGATTCTCTGCTCAGCGTGCACCATGCGCTACCTGGGAAAACAAGGGGCTTGTGGGATTTGGGCCGTCTCATTGGGCCTGGAAACCCACCGGTCTCACTCACTGAGATGCTCAGAAATGGTTTCAAGGCAACAACTTCCCCATACTTCAAATTCCAGATATACCAAGTTAATCAAGGAACATGTCCCCGTGTTGGTGTCTTTCTCTCTTCCAGATGTTGGACCAACCTTTTCTATCATGAACTTGCAATGGCATGGAGGCCCCTCTTGTTTGGTCCTAGCCCTCACTTGATTCCACATCAAATTTGGAGCCGGCTTCGTCCAGGTAAAAGTTAATATAGCAAATATTCAACTTATGCAAACTTTGGGATCGCTATGGATGAAAGTTAAGTATGTGGATAAATTTCAAGAGATTCATATTAGACGGTCATCTAGATTATAAAGCACAAAACCATATAGAAAAACTTCCATTAGTATTTAGCAAAAAAAAAATGTGCACATACCGAGAAAGGAAAATTATTTAAAAAGTTTTAAACTTATTGTACTTTTATCAATTTAGTCATAAACCTTTTTAGTTATATCAATTAAGTCTATCCAACCAATTTTTATTGAAAATCACTCACGTAAATGCCTGTCATCCTACATAGTATGGCCAGTGCTGACATGAATAATTTTTTTTTAAAATTATTTTCTTCTCTTCTCTCTTCCTTTTTCCTTTTCTTTTTTATTGTGGCCGGCAAGGGCCACGATGCCCTCACCCACCCTTGCCTAGATCTAGGCAAGGCCATTATAGCTGTGGGCGAGGCCAAACTCACCAAAATTTGATCAAGGTTGCCTTCCCTAAACTATCGCGGCTGAAGGCAAGGACATGGCAAGGCTAGCCTCACATAGATCTAGGCGAGAGCTTGGCGACCCTCACCAGCCATTATAATAATTAAAAAAAGAAAGTAAAGAAGGAAAAGAGAAGAATAAAATAAAAAAATAAAGTAATAAAAATTCGAAAAAAATTATTAAAAATTTCTACACATGTGCCGGCCATGTCAAGATGGCCGGCATCCATGATTTTCAGCCAAAATTAGTTAAATAGACTCAATTGGCAAAAAGTGAAAGGTTTATAATTTAATTGGCACAACTAAAAGGTTTATAACTAAATTGGTAAAATTGTAATAAATTTAGGACTTTTTTTATTGATTTTCCCTATTGAAAAATCTCTCCTAGTGGACCTAGCTCAAGTCTAGTATCTATATGATCCAAACTACTATAGAAAAGAGATTTGTGAATGTGGGTATAGAGGCTTTTTTTCTTTTTCTTTTTTACTTTGTCGAAGGGTGTAGAGTTTACAACAATGGTTTCTAACACAAGAAAGACAAGCCAAAAGACAGGACAAGAAGGCCCTTATTCTTGGTGTCTGACCAATCCTACTAGTGTAATACGAAACCAGTTAGTTCCTTCCTTTGCATGTGCCTCCTCTCTCTCTCTCTCTCTCTCTGTGATGTGGTGAGAACATGAACATCCATCCAAAGTATAAAATACCCATTTTTTTTCCTACGATCATGAAAGGCTGTCTCGAGTTCTAAAAGGGCCGGTTGTGGGTATAATGCCATGTGTAGAAGCACATCACAAGGGGTTCAATGTTCATGGCCAACTCTTCTTTTTCCCTTCCATTATGTTTTGATCTACAAATACAATCATAAACTGTAAATGACAGGAAAAAGAAGGGGGGAAAATTAATAATCTATAGTGAATGTCAGATGAAAGAGTCTCTCTCCAATAATAGGAATTGCAGAAATGTTGATCCCAGCCGTGGCCTCACATGGCCCCCATCCACTCCATTGCACATCCCACCCTTCAACTACCAAAAAATCAATTCGTATATTAAACTGTAACTGCACTAAACCACATGTGTGCATGTGAATCTCAATCCTTTTCTTTAAAAACAAAATAAAGGAAAAGATGTTTCTTTTGTCACCCACTTTCTCAGAACTAACCTCGGAGAAGATGGCTGTTGGTGGGCAGGCATCACTTTCTCCATTTCTTTCCCCTCTTTCTTTAATTTTTATATGTATTTAGCTGATTTTTCAGCAAAAAAGAGAAATTAGAAGCTCACTTTCCTGCTTTCTGCTGCCTTCTACTTGAAGAAAAAATCTGAGATTTGATTTCTCGGTTTCTATCCCTCTGGGAATCATTAATATATGTTTTAGCCAAAAAGAAAAAAAGGTATCATTTATACATTAGCTGCAAGTATATGTTGAACTAGCATTGCCTAAGTCGTGCCTCACTCTAGCTAATAAACACCCTACTTACTAGATGCAAACTGAATTAATCAATCTGAAAAGATCTGTATTTGTTAGAGTTTTCCCCCTTTAAACCTTGCTAAATCTGTCATATTATATCAAATGAAAATACCTCCTTTACATACTGGTGAGGAATGCGATGTACTTTTTCATTTTCCCCCATCAAAGCATACAAAACCTTGCCATTCAATGTCTCATTTTCTAGATTCTCCTTCATCATGTGTAATAACATATGTTACTAGACGGCGTTCCTCTAAAAACTTAAATAATTAACATTTTAAAAGGAGGCTAAATTACAGTAATACGCATGAAAAGACAACAGTGGAAATTATAGACGTAGGTATTTCTCTTGTTGGGAGTTTTGCCTGTGTAACATGGATAGATTCCCATCTTTTGCCGGACAACTATAAAGATGATAATCAAACAAAAGTCACCCTTTTTATTTCTATTTATTTTTTGGAGCTAAATTAACAGTAATCAAAAGGTTGTGGCTCTGATCTGCGCCAATTAAAATAATCTCAGCACAACGTGATCATTTCAATCAGTGCCTGAGAGTCTAATTGTTTTCGGTGGAATTATTGACACTCGAAGATAATGGCTCCGTTTGCTTTTACTCTAATAAAGAAATCATCACATATCAAAGCCCCTCCAATTATTTTAATGGGAATGTTAGATCTGTGTCCAATGATTCCTGAATGAATCCTTGTCATACTTAGAAGTTACCCTTTGATAGGGAGAAAAGTTTCTGAAAGATTAAACAATAGTAACAAACCTTTAATCATTTGGTCATGCGGCTCTGCTTGGAATTCCAATTTTACGCACATTTTTATGGTGTCTGAAGGGAACAAAGAACAATCACGGCAGTCCATGAAGCAGCCATTCTTTGCTTCAAAATCACGGCAGCTAGAAAATGCTATTTTTCACTTTGTTTTGCCATAATAGAAAATGCTATTATTTGCTGCATCTAGAAAAGGACACCCTAGACACTAGCAGTTTTGTTAGGGCTACTACACCCTGCTCGACCAGTTCTTAAGTAATTCTCGTAAATTATTGGTATTTTGCACGGATAACCTGCTTTTGATTGGATTAAAGAGAAAAAATCAGTTTATTGTGAGAGATGTACTAATAAAATATTATTACCATCTAAAGATGACAATGGCGGCAACAACAAAAAAAAGATGCTAACAGAATTCATCCGAAAACCCAAGAACAAACCAAAGTCACTGATATTGTTTTTGGAAAGAGTCCATTTTTAGTCCTCTCAAACTTTTGTTGTTCATGTAATTATTTAGTCCTCCAATTCTTATTTTGGACAATCAAGTTCTCTAAAAGCGGAATTAAGTAGTTAACCCATATCTATTCAATCACTTGAATTTCGTTTTAGCAGCAAAAGAAAAACAAGGTGAGATCATTTTTCTGATTTTAATAACATGGCAAACACTAGCACTTCCTTTTGATGTTTTATATTGCTGTTTTGTCTAATTAACCGGGAAAAACCACCACAAAATGGCAAAAGACAAGCGTAGAACACGGGATTTCTTTATTGCCATTTCAATGAGTTGACTAATTACCATGACAGAAGAAGAAGAAGAAGAAGAAGGAGGAGGTGGTTGAAAAGGACAGAGCACTCAGTGGTAAGAAAAACACATTCTCAAACCATGTTTAATGTCGGGGAAGCTTCAAATGAGTCCAAAAATCTTCCGCAGTCCATTATTTGCACATGAACAGCCTGTTTGCACGACCCAAGACCTCACGAGCTCTCTCTCTCTCTCTCTCTTTCTTTGCATTAAAACTAATCAATCACCATTATCTTTTCCTCACATTCATGATCCCGACATACCAACTCCATCTGCTTTAAGCAATGTCTTCACTTTGGAACTAAGCTTCAAAGCACTCACTGATCACTCGCAGTCCTCCCACCTCCACTTCTCAGTCCCCCTTCACTAGCTGCTTCACCAAAACATCGAACCATTATGGTAGAATACCATTAAGCAGTGAAAGTTTTGAGAGAGTGCAGTGAACAGCAAAGGAAAAGAAAAGAAAATGCGGATTAAGGCTCAGTTTTTGCAGCCGCTCTTCTTCTGCTGTTGCTGCATTCTCTTCTCTTGTTTGGGTTCTGCCTCCACCGATGAAGCGGCGACCTTGTTATCGTAAAAGCCGGCCTCATCGATCCGATAAATAGTCTTCGAGATTGGGAATTGCCCAACAATTCGGCAGGCAACAGTGCAGGTCACTGTAACTGGACTGGTATCCACTGCAACTCAAATGGAGCTGTCGAAGGACTAGATCTTTCGCGGATGAATCTGAGCGGGAACATCTCGGACGACATACAGAGACTGCAGAGTCTTTCCCTCCTCAACATTTCTTGCAATAGCTTCACTTTGTTCCCGGAGTCTGTGACGAATCTGTCGTCGCTAAAGATTATTGACGTCAGCCAGAATTTCTTCATTACTAGCTTTCCGGCTGGTTTCGGAAGAATAGCTGGATTGACAATGCTCAATGCTTCGAGCAACAATTTCTCGGGATTGATTCCCGAGGATCTTGGCAATGTGAGCACATTGCAGAGCTTAGACCTCAGAGGGAACTTCTTTCAAGGGTCGATACCGAAGTCTTTCAAGAACCTGCAGAAGCTGAAGTTTCTCGGCCTTTCGGGGAACAATCTCACCGACCAGATTCCAGGAGAGCTCGGCCAACTCACTTCTCTGGAGAGCATTATTCTTGGGTACAACGAATTCACCGGTGGAATCCCAGCAGAGTTCGGAAATCTCACGAATTTAAGTTGTCTCGATCTGGCGGTCGGGACTCTTGGCGGCCAGATTCCTGCCACACTGGGGCAGCTTAGGCGGCTAGAAACTATGCTCTTGTTCAACAACAATTTCGAAGGTAGTATCCCACCAGAGATAGGAAGCATTGCATCATTGCAAGTGCTTGATCTCTCTGACAACCTGTTATCAGGAGAAGTTCCAGCTGAAATAGCTCAACTGAAGAACTTACAGCTCTTGAATCTCATGTGCAACAACTTGTCTGGGCTGGTACCCCCGGGCATAGGTGGGTTGACACAATTGAAGGATCTTAAGCTCTGGAATAATTCTTTATCTGGTCCATTGCCAAGTGATCTTGGCAAGAACTCGCCCTTGCAACAGCTGGACATCTCATCCAACTCTTTCTCCGGCGAGGTGCCGGCAAACTTGTGCAGCGGAGGGAATCTCACCAAACTCATCCTCTTCAACAATGCCCTCTCAGGTCCAATCCCAGTTAGCCTTTCAAGTTGCGCCTCCCTAGTTCGGGTTCGTATGCAGAATAATCTTCTATCAGGGACAATTCCGGGAGGATTTGGAAAGCTAGAGAAGCTTGAAAGGTTGGAGCTGGCAAATAACAATCTTACAGGTCAAATACCTAATGACATCGCCTCTTCTACATTGCTTTCTTTCATTGATCTCTCCAATAACAATTTCCAATCTTCCTTACCCTCCACAATTCTCTCCCTCCCCAACCTCCAAACCTTCAAGGCCTCGCACAATAATTTCGTGGGAGAAATCCCAGACCAGTTCCAAGATTGCCCTTCCCTTTCGGAGCTGGATCTCTCTTCAAACCAGTTATCTGGCACCATCCCATCAAGCATTGCTTCCTGCGAAAGGTTGGTCAAGTTGAACCTGAGGAACAATCTATTAACCGGAGAAATCCCAACCGCCATCGCAATGATGCCCACTTTGGCAGTTTTAGATCTGTCAAACAACTCTTTGACGGGTGGAATACCTAAGAATTTTGGGATGTCGCCTGCCTTGGAAGTGATGAATGTTTCCTACAACCAGTTAAAAGGTCCTGTTCCAGAAAATGGCGTGTTAAGGACCATAAATACCGAAGATCTTGTGGGAAATGCCGGTCTCTGTGGCGGGGTCCTCCCTCCTTGCTCAGGAAGTATGGCATTGACTTCGAATCAAAGGAGCTCACACACAAAGCACATCATTGCCGGGTGGATCATCGGTATATCGACAGCTCTGGCGATTGTCATAGCTCTTTTCGGCATGAGAACTCTCTATAGAAGGTGGTACTTGTCAAAAGGAAGTTGCTTTGGCGAAAAGCTTGAGTTGGAAAGCGGAGAGTGGCCATGGCGACTAATGGCATTCCAAAAGCTCAGGTTCACGAGTACTGATGTCCTAGCTAGCCTTAAGGAATCGAACATCATCGGGGCCGGCGCCACTGGAACAGTTTACAAGGCCGAGATACTGAGGTCTGACATTGTTGTGGCCGTTAAAAAGCTCTGGAGATCTGGAACAGATATTGAAGCAGCAAGCGACGATGATCTTGTCGGGGAAGTGAGAGTCCTTGGGAGATTAAGGCACCGGAACATAGTACGTTTGCTCGGGTTTCTTCACAACAAGACTAATATGATGATCGTGTATGAGTTCATGCAAAATGGAAATCTTGGAGAAGCATTGCACGGGAAACAAGCGGGGAATCTGCTTGTGGATTGGGTCTCAAGGTACAATATAGCGCTTGGTGTCGCCCAAGGGCTTGCTTATCTCCACCATGATTGCCATCCCCCGATCATTCATCGAGATGTCAAGTCGACCAACATTTTGCTCGATGCAAACCTAGAAGCCAGGATTGCAGATTTCGGCTTGGCAAGAATGATGCTCCGGAAGAACGAAACAGTATCGGTAGTGGCAGGGTCCTATGGATACATTGCGCCTGGTAAGTTGATTATTACTCTCATAAGCTTCCATCGAATTGATCAATTATCAGATTTTTCCAGTGTCCCAATTAATAATCGTATTACCCTTGCAAAATAGCTACTAGTCAATGCTAAAAAGTGATGAAAGTATCACATATGCTCATCACCTTTCCTCTGGCTAACAATGCTGCAATTTTTTGATGTTCCCCGACAGAGTACGGATACACCATGAAGGTTGATGAAAAGATAGACATATACAGCTTCGGTGTCGTACTGTTGGAGCTCATCACAGGCAAAAGGCCTCTAGACCCCGAGTTCGGAGAATCCATCGACATTGTCGAGTGGATACGGAGGAAAATCAGGGACAACAGGGCTCTGGAAGAAGCTCTAGACCCCAACGTAGGAAACTGCAAGCATGTGCAGGAAGAGATGCTTTTGGTGCTCAGAATAGCGCTCCTTTGTACGGCAAAGCTACCGAGAGACAGGCCCTCCATGAGGGATGTCATAACCATGCTCGGAGAGGCAAAGCCTCGGAGGAAGAGCAGTAGCAATGGCGCCGCAATATATGAAGCTAGCAAAGACAAGCCAGTTTTCAGCACGTCACCTGTAAATGGCCTTCTCTAGGGACTGAGTTCTGAGCATTTGAGTTCCTTGTAAATGGCCTTCTCTAGGGACTGAGTTCTGAGCATCTGAGTTCCTTTTTGGCTAATAGTTCCTTCAATTTTTCTCTGTATGTAGAATTTCTTAATTGAATGCTTGTAGCTACTGGTTCTGATATCTGTAGAGATCACCGGTATATGATCTAGGTACCTTTTTTTGCAAATAAAACTTCATTTTATATGTCCGTGTCCAGAATCACTGCAGCAGTACATTTTTAGAGCAACCATATCAACAAGAAAGGGTAGTGTCAAAAGTTAAATCATGGTTGCTCCTCTTGCAGCAGTACGTTTTTAGAGCAAATAAAACTTCATTCTCTCTCTCTCTCTCTCTCTCTCTCACTCATATCAACAAGAAATAAGTTGCGAGAATATATGTACACACAACATACATAGGACATTCCAAAGTTTGATTTAACCGGCAGTGACAAAAGTTGGGAAAGGGTAGTGTCACCTCAACAAAAAAAAAAGAAAAGGGACACCAAGAGGAGCAACCATGATTTTCAAAATGCTCCATTTATCCAGTCTTTTCATTTCCACAACCGTATAATGGGCAAGCTATACACACCGTTCACTCAAAAGTTCGCAACCATGCTCTACAGGGACCTGGACAGCTTCAGAGCTACCCAGCTTAAGGTTAGCACTCATCCTCAACAATGCTTTAAATATCATGATCATACAAAACCATGTACATGATCAAGTCTCAGAAAATTGACTCTGTAATTCAGTACCAAGTCCATTAGCCTCAGAAGTCCTCATAATTCGAAGTCTCTTCACAGAATTCACGAACATCCTGATATAAAAAGTTTAATTCCAGAATCAGATAGAAAGGATGGCATGCATAGAGAAAAACTTAACCGAGAACACTTACATAGATATCAATTTGTCGAGCATTTTCTGTCACTACATCACCTAGTCGGTGCTCTTCTAATGTCATGCACTAACCGCTTTTATCCACACAAACCCAAATATCCCAGAAGAAAAGCCATAGAGTATTAAAATAATGGTTCTCTTCTTCTCTTAATCTATGAGGTGATGTGGAAAACAGAAGCTAATCCTGAGGTTGATTTGTCACTACTTTTGCTAGAACTTTGTAGGATCAATCAACATGTATCCACCATGAAACCTTTTCTAGATGGAGAGAGGAAAGAAGCAGCTCTTATTGCCATCAAATTGGCAACGAAAACCACTGACAGCATCAGAACTACTGGTAAAAATCTAAGATATGCATAATCTGCAGGATAGCAAGTAGATTCCAGACAAGCACTGTACAAATACTGAAGCCAGGAAAGTATCTATGGGCTATACAACTCCCATTCTTTTCTTGTATGTACTGGCACCAATCAGCCAATCCTCAATAGTGCTTTGCCAAAGTACCAATAATCCAAACCAACTAGTCATTTCTCAATTGTGCTCTGCGAAAGTACTCACAATGATGTGACAGGGGTAATGACTTAAAGACTACGTTTACAGAATTTATTGGGAGGGCCACAACTTTCATGGTCAAAGAACTGTCCTCGATACAAATTTTAACATGCTGCAACTTGCAATTTGCTGCGAGAGTATGGAAAGGCAAGTTGTGCTTATCATTATCCACTTATTTTTACCCTCAAACAATCTGGGCACTTGATGTAATATGCAGAATCTAAGATGATAAATAATTCCTGAATACTTTTCTCTCCTAGGATTTCACCTGTTGACTCATATGAAGGCTGCTCCCTTGCATAAGAAACAAAAATTGCTCACACCATCATATGCCAGGGTAGAATGAAAATAAAGATGCGAAACAGAACTTATGCACAGTGCCAACAAAATAAGATAATAGTAAATGCACAACATCCCCCAAAAAAAAAAAAAAAAAAAAAGAGCAGGAACCGTAAAGTAGAATTATTAGTAAGGAATGCTTCTCCTTCTCCTATGTGTAATATAGTGAATTGCAAAATTTTTCTTTTTTAAAGAAATCTTTCTCTTCATTCAACTTAATTTGTTCATAAAGTGCTTCTGGCAATGGTTCCGATGTGGCATGGTCTCAGCAAGAATGATTAAATATTTCCACTTGGGCTTCAAAGCTTAAATATGAAAAATGCCAAATGCCAAAATGAATTGGTGCAGGACTTGCATAAGGTAACACACAATATAAACAATCAAAATGAAAGTACCACCGGCCTACATACCTCCAAGGAACATCTCCAATAAGCATCCAATCTCCATCTTTGTCTTCATAAGTAAGAACATAACCAGATGAACCATCCAACAATTTTGAGGCACTTGTTGCTCGTACCAATCCATGATACATCAACCTATTTGAACCTATAATCCAAACACACCGCATTTACACAGGTTGCAAACCATATACCAATACTAAGTCCATGTAGTTCCGATCAAGGATCTTCAAAGGGTCTATAACCCCAAACTCCAATTGAACTCATTATATTGGCTATTGTTGAGACCCAATCAAGGCGCAATGGATCACGTGGAAAGTATTGATACTTCAAAATAGTTTCAATAGGAAGATGACCAATAATGACCACCAACTATTAGAATTCAAAATGCCCTGATGCAAAATCAGCAAGCAACAGAAGAAAAACTTACGTGGTGCGTTGACTTTTCTAGTGGGATGATCAAACATATCCTCCAATGTCTCTGCTAAACTCTCATAGCATTGATGTGCATTTAGATCTACCTTCCTTCCAATTGCAACTCCATCCATATTGACCTTTACAAAAGGAGAAGTTTTGGGGCACGATACCTTCATGGAGTTACTGCTTTTGTCATTTCTGGCATTATTGATCTTCTCTAACGCAGCAAGCTTGCTATCATTTTTCTCAACTACGGGGTCAAACTCTCCAGTTGAAGTAGATTTTGGAGTGTTAATAAAGACGTTCATTCTGTGAGTTTTGAGGGGAGGCCATCCCACTACCTGACTGCTCAAGAATTGTGTAACAGCAGGAAACATACATACATAAGTGATAGAACTGTGCACGATATCAAACTCCAACAGAATGGTCAACTATATATGCAAGAAGAAATCTCTCTAACGTAAATGAAAAATGCAAAGATCATCCATTCATCTAACTCTCAATATTCATACATGGCCAAGAAAGGTAACCTATGCTGCAATTTTATGGACTCTGCCCTCTTGGCAAGGGCGAAAAACTTTTCAGGGAAAACAAGTAGAACAAAAGGGAAAGGAAGCTTGCATGAACCACTCAAACACACTAGCTCAATTGCTAGATCAGATACCGCATTAATGTCCAAAGAACATTTCATGGTCTCTGATAGTCAACAGCTATTGCAACTAAAATGCAGCAATGAAAACATGACAGACCAAAATAAAGATAAGATGTCCCTGTAGTTATTTAGGCCAGTAATATATCACCATTTTCTCTGGTCAAGAATTTGATTCCCACAAACGAATGAGCTACTTCCTATTGAATTTCTATGTTTCAATTTTGGGAACTGAAGCAAAGAAAGAAAATTTAACAGGAGCTAGTTTACTCCTCTACTTGGCAACTCTGCAGCAAAGTGAAACCACACAAGGAAAAAAAAAAAAAAAAAACTAGATCCCAGGCAAAACCCCTCATAACTAAGCTTATATTTCACTCTCAGAAGTAGAAGGGAAGATAAGCTGATTTCTACGTGCAGAGTACTGGTTTCCGAACTCAACATAGGCGGTTCTAGCCTTCCTTCGTCATTACCTTTCTGAATTTCTCATCAAGAATACAGAAGAACAGAAGGAAGGAAAAGAGTGGAAATGTGTTTTTATCCCTCCTCTTCCCTTGCAACTTAAGTACCTAAAAATAGTTCCCTTTTTTTTCCTTCCCTTGAACATCCCCCTGGTCCAAACGCAACGTTCTGCAAACTTTTGTGGAAAATATCATATTTCAATTATTAGATTTATCTTCCCATTACATTAATTTCCATTTTCCGTTATCTCCTTGGTTATCTCTAAAGTCGCAGAAGGAAATGGACAACAATTATACACCCTTCAATCTGGCCTTTCCAGCAACCAAAGCTATAACTGTTATAGACAAGGGATAAACAGCCGCAATCTTTCATTTTGAGGGTATATCCGGTTTGCTCAAGAAATGTTTCCACTTGGAGTGATCTTCCAACTTCTTTAAACCAAGCACAGAGACACGAATGATAAGTACCAAAGACCCGCTGCCCCCAACCAAAAAAGGAAAAAGAAAAAATTCTTTTCCTCCCAAGGAACCTATCAAAATCAGAGAAGGAAAACCAATGCCCCATGACCACTGGTGTCCGGGGAGCACTCCCCTAATTTCACAAGATCATGACAGTTGCCCGTCCCACAACAATCGGGCAATTACCGGGACCTTCGCTAGAACTTGAATAGACGAACTCGCTACCTGAACGCAGCATGATCATGATTTTTTAACAACTAGCCTTGAGGCTCGGTTCCTTCATCGCTCATGTGACAGAAAATAGGCAGAAATGCCACAAGAAATGTGAATTTACAACCCACGAGATTCATCTCATCAAAGATCATACACAACATGCCAAAACCAAAACCAAAACCAAAACAGACAACCATCAGCTCGACGAAACGCACTACAAGCGGAAACGATCGGCAAGCATACTGCACGGAACCGGACCTACATGCCGAGGACTCGCACAAATTGTCACCGACACGCGCGTCGGAAGTAGCACGGAAGCAAGTACCTGGAAGCAGTAGGAGCGGCCACGGAATCCGCGCCCCTCTTAGTCCCCGCGCCGCCCGCGCCGCCCTCCGCCCGGCTGAGCGTGGACGAAGACGACGACGACGACGACGCCGACGCCGGCGGCGGCGAGGGGGAGGAGGAGGAGGAGGCGGGGACGAAGGAAGGCAGGTCCTTGGCGGTCAGGATGACGGGGCCGGGCCGCGGGGACTTGAAGGGGCGGGAGTCGCCGACCCCGAGGGTCAGCCCGAGGGCCAGCTCGTCCGGGGTCGAGGAGCCCTCCGACGAGGAGGCGACGTAGTCGTCGTCCCCCTTTGACCCGGTCAGCTCCGCCGCCGGCGACGCCGCCTCGCCGGCGCTGTCTCCTTGCATACCTTCGACGGCGGAGGAGAGGGAGAGAGAGAGGGAGAGGGACGTGCAGAGATGCGGAGAAGAAGGCGTTTAGAGAGAGAAAGAGAGAGGACTTTAGAGAGAGAAGTGAATTTGAAGGCAAGGAGGAGGAGGAGGAGGAGGAGGGGAAGCAGGCAGCTGCAAGCAGGTGACAGGAAAGAGAGAGAGAGGGAAACGACGGGCGATGGAAACGAACAAGTAGAATTCTTTCCTCCCTTTTGCTCTCTTTTTTTTTTTTTCTATTAATTTATTTCGTATTACGATTCTTTTTTATGTTATGTAAAAACATTTTTTTTTTATGAATTACGTAAAAGAATTCTCCATCGTTAATCATTTTATATACCTCGAATCATTTAAACTTTTTTAAAGATCGCCCTTTTATGACTGGGTTTGAAGTATCCCGTTCCACTATCTAAGCTTAATTCTTTCTTGGATGAAACTGCTACACGATAAGATGTTATGATTGCCGCACGACTGTTTGCCGACAACACGAGTCTCTACAAAGTCGAAAAAAAAAAAAAAAAAAACTTAATCATAAATGAATAGATAAAATTCAAATACAAATAGAGTTGATAAAAAGTCACGGATATTTTTTCCAAGTAAAGTGATCATTAATAAGAAAGTGAAAAGGAGAAAAAAATAGTGATGTGATCATTAATGTTAAGAGAGAGGAGACAGCTAAAAATGCCCCATCTAAGCAAAATTTGCCAAAAGGTCGGAGCTCTAATATTGCCCCGTTAAGTCGTGATTTTACACTAGATGGACATATCACCAAACTGGTAGAAAAAGCTTTCTTCGACATAAGTCATGTCGACTCTTTTTAGGGAGACTTATTTGTTAAGCTAGACTGTTGCTTCAACGTACGGTAGACCGATAGCGAGCAACGGAATGTTTGCCCTCATGTTCCTTGTGCGATACTGTAACCCTTTTACTTGGTCAATTAATCATTGAATATATCGACCATTGAAATTGTTTGGATGGATAAGAAACACGACTCATAAAAGTTGTTGAGCCGCCTTTATCAGTAACTTTCAAATAACTATTTGTAGATACGAGCTAAAATGTCATGTATAACCAAGCGCCGCTGAAAATTCTAAAATTCCGCCTAATTTTTATGTAAAGTTATGTGCCAAGCTTTATAGGGCGTAAAAAAACTTGATTCAGGATAAGGAAAAGAAATCAAAGAACATATGTAGTGTAGTGAGATATAAAGTAAATAAAAGAGTAAAATAAAAATAAAAAATAAAAAATAATTTATATATATAATTGAATTATGGAGAAAGAGAAGGAAGTTAAGTGGAGAGATGGTGGGGTTGGGAAGATTGATGGGGTTGATGTTTGGGGGAGTGGGGCCTCCTTGTCTCCTCAATGCGTCCCCCCGAAATCGATTGGTTTTGTTTGCCCATTCTTTTCCTCATCGACTCTGGCGGTTCCAAAAGTCACTCCATCTCCACTTCAAGTTTTATTTTATCAAAAGTTAAAAAAAAAAAAAAAAAAAAAAACTCCAAATTGATAATTTTATCCTTGAAAATCCAAAATCGATACGTAAGTTTCTACTAAATTTTTTCTATCAAATTACAAAATTAGATGACATACGACAATTAGTGGATATACCGATTTGGTGTTTTATCATATGTTTGTCATAGATGTCTTAATTTGCGATTTTTGTAATATTAATCCAATTTAACGGAAATTAGTAAAGGTAAATTTGTCAAAGATATATTAATTTGAGGTTTTTGGTGGTCAAGAATTTAGTTGAGATAAATTTGTCATATATGTACATGTTTTGACATTTTTTTGTCATCAAAAAATTAATTTGAGGTGAAATTATCGCGTATTTACTAATTTGAGATTTTTCATAATACTAATCATTTTTATTAACAAATATTCCCGGGATTCTATAAACTAAAAGTACTTATTTAGCTATCTCAATAATAAAATGCGTGTTTTAGATTCCACTTATTTTATCAAGATTGGAAGAAGGAGGGTGAACTACTAACCCCACTTCCGTGACATTGCCACTGCGTTCATACCCAACACCTTTTTCTCGTCAATTTACGGGACATCTGTTAATGATACTTAATCGCTCGAAAATCGAGCTTACCATAAACTATTAGTTGGCTCGGAAACAAAAAAAAACTCGATGAAAACTGGCATGGAATTAGTCTCTCGTTTTTCGACTTATTTTAGTAAATTGGGGGTTTATGCTCTATAGTTTTGTAAAAAATAAATAAATAAATAAATAGAGAAAAGACAAATCATGAAACCTTGGAGGAGCTCCAAAATGTGATCATTTGTCGTCACGAAGTGGAGCATCTAGAAGATGCCAAATTAGGGACAGAAAAGAAAGTCGAGAAAGCAGGAAGGAGCGGGGACCAGCAAAGCAACCAGCACACTAACGTGATTCCACCTACAATCCGACAGGGCGGGCCCGCCATTTTCCCCACAACTCGACGCGTCCGAGACGGCGACCGACGATATTTGTCCGTCCTGTCCGAACCGTTTGATCCCGTGGATCTCATAATAAAATGAACTTACACGATCGATAGTGGCCGCGATATTATCCATGTATAATAATTTTGAATTCACGAAATAACTTTTCGTTACGTGTCCGTTTTACGCATGACTGAGTTTTCTTAATAAATTAAGTGCTGGTGTCTAAAAACTTGCCGGTTATAAGAGTGACTCCCAGGTCATGGAAGAGTAGGATTACATTTATTAATTGTCGAATGTACGGCGGCTGAGTGTAGAAACCAATTTTGTACTCGTCACTATCTTGAACTTATTCGGTTCTTTCGTGCGCTCTTCCGACAAGTGAAATAGAATAAAGCCCGAATTCAGTTGCCGCTGGGAAAGACATGAAGGTCTTTTCTTCGTATGGAGAGAAAAAGCGCTGTCCATTGACGAAGGAACACGCGTTAATAAAACCGTTGTTACTTAGGCGAAAATATTTAGCCACAAGAATATTATTATGATAACTTTTAGAGTTTTTTTTTTAAGTCAATACCACAAAAAAAAAAAATCCAAACTAGTACACTTATAATAAATATACTTTAAATTAATTATTTTACTATAAAAACTTCAAACTAATACACTTGTAACATATTTAGCTTAAATTAATTTTTTGACTATAAAAAATCCTAGACCGATACATTTGTGCCTAAATTTACTCTCTATTAATTTCCATTAAATTTGATTAATACCACAAAAAATTACAGATCGATAAACCTATGACAAATGAAAAGTAAAACCCCAATCCGGTACATTCGTCAATTATCACATCTTCCACTTGTCGCAACCTATCCTCATGTGAAGCACCTAGGATTTGGCTAATGAATTACTAAGCCTAAATTTAGTTTGGGCTCTCCCAAGCTCATATCAATTCGTGACTTAAGTTCAAATTCTTAATATACAAATGATTTTTCAATTAATAGTTGTCGCTAATCAGTTTATGGTAAATTGATTAGACTAAGTAAAATAATAATGGAATTATTTTATTCCTACAAACAAGATATTATGAGTTAGGACTTAATTATACTAGATATCTCTAATGCACTTTCTTTGTTTTCATGAAAAAAAATGTTTATCAAGCAACTTGAGTTCAATTTATTACTCCCTACGCAGATCCCAAAAACGCGTAGTTTCCCCTCCAAAAATTACTTCTCCAGTCGGGGAACGCATTAGGTATTTACCTAAACCAGTAGGTCCTTGAGCAAATCCCATGTTAGCCCCAAGACGTTGGTCTCTAACTAGAAAAGTAAATGCCTGAGCTTAAGAAGCTTCTGGCCCAGTAGGCCCATAAAATTCACTCAGATACTGGTGGGCACTCTTCAATTTAATACCCAATAAAATAAATAAATAAATTACAACACTTATCTCATAACAACAAAATGTTTTGCAATGTTAGCTCAAACTTCACATCAATAACCTAAATATGATTTTTTTTTTTTTTGGTAAAGAAAAATGTGGGTTAGGTACAAGGTCCAATACAAACAGAGTCGAGTATAGGATCTTAAATATGATTTTTAATTAGCATGTAATTACTCAATCTTTTACGATTTTCCTTATTTAATGAAACATAATTTATACAATGTAATGATGCATAAAAATGTATCTATATTAACATGACATGCAACGTGCAATTTAATATTACATGACATAATTTAATGTCAGAAATATTAATGCAACTATCCTAATAAATCACACATTTGATTTAATGTCGTATTCAAATAATTTTGGATAGAATTGGAGATTTTCCATATCCCGTGCATCATATCTTGTAGTTAGAGATCAAATGGTTGTCCAAGTACATTGTTGAGTTAGGAAAGTTTCCTAACTTGAGGAGTATTTAAAGATTTTGTAGATATTACATTATTTAAGTAAATATCTAACAGAATATTCTAAAATCCAATCCAATAGAACATGTCTAATGTCTAACAAGATATATCAAAATATATCAAATCACTCAAATAAAGCAATAAAGATAAGCACCTTACCTAATTTGAGGGTACTCTTTCCAAACTTGGACCAAGCACAATCGGACCGGGATCACAACCAGCTCCTCAGCGATGAGCAGCAAGCCGCAGCAACGACTTGTGCACGGCGGCGGCAGGCGGCTTGGAGTCGTCTTAGAATGCACAGAACGTGCTCCTCATTTGAACGGTGGTCAAAGTCCTCCTTCATCCAATTTCCACAACTTGGCGCTCGCTCTCTCTGACTTTCTCCTTTGTTGGTGTCATCTCCGGCTCTGCGCTCCTTGGGGGACGGGAAGACAAGTTCTTCGTTGGAGGCTCGACCAATTGCGATCGTTCTGGACAGCAACGGTGGGGCTAAAGACCAGCGCCAAACTCGGCAGACGCTTTGCTATATGTTGGTCTCCAGAGCTGGGATGATAGTTCTCGCCGGAATGCTGGTTGATGGGTGTGGAGTGCAGGACCAAACCTCACGTTCTCAGTTGAAAGAGCAGCAGATCAGCAACGGGGGCAGTGGATTGTTGTCGTTGCGAGACAAAAGGTTTGCCGTCATCGAGCTCCGCAAGTTAGCTAACGGCGGAAACAATGACGCGACAGAAGGCGGTGGCGGCAAGGAGGATTGGGGTGGGGACGATTTCATTTCAGGAATGGGTTTCTACTCCCATGCCCTGCAAAGAGGTGGGGTAAAAGTCCGAGAGTGAGTGTTAGAGTAGGATTAGAATATGACCGACAAAAAAAAAGAAGGTGTGACCAAGAGCTTCCTCTCTCTCTCTCTCTCTATCAATGTGTCTCCAATGTGTGTCTCTTTATTGTGCTTTGAGAAAGAATTTGCCGAACTCCAATTTCTAAGGCATAATGCTCTATTTATGGTGCAAACCTAAGTTAACTTCAATATCATGAGCTTAACTTAAGCCTTTTCTAATGTGATGGGCTCTAATAACCTAAAGATTGTCCCTAATTAAACTCTCAACAGGCTGAATTAAGTTCAAATTAAGCCAGTTAAAGCCCTTCTCATGTGATTTTCAGCCACCATGACCCCCTAGTGCCAGCCGAATTTGGGCTTCTCTTGGTGGCTCTACTTGTCGAATTTCAAGCTCAAAACCATCCGCCAGTCCAATGCAATTAATGACAATATAAACTAAATAAATATGCTCCTAAAATTATATGTTATATGCAATTTAATTTTAATTTTTTTTTAGAAGTTAAAAATTAATCTATAATTTATATTGACACCTAAATTTTGGCAACCCAGTCATTTATTTATAAAAAAAAAATAGGGATTAATTCTAACCCCTGAACAAAAATATTAGAATTAAATTGCATAATATATAGTTTTAAGAGCATTTTTTTTTATTACATTTGCATTGGTCTAGTGATGGATATGTTTGACTTGATGGTGTCCGCATCCAATAATTTTCATTTGAGTTAATACCATGATGCTGTCAAGGGAATGCCTTCGGTTGATGTTATATGGATTAGCAAAAATCCTTATTCAGCCTAATGAGGGACCATGAATCTCACCATGATATGAGGAAGGGGACTGATAAATTGCACACGCGAAGAAGGATAGGAAATTCAAAAGAATCGGTTGGATGCTTAGGGGTCGCAATTTCGGTCAGCTAATGGAGGAAGTCGTGGGATAAATGATGAGCTATCGGCTGAAGGAAAAAGAAAGCGCGGCAATTGAGAGACAAAATGGAGGAAAGAAATCGAGGCATTTGTGAAAACTGTGGGTTGCTGAAATTTATAAAAGGAGACTAATGAGCTGGTTATAGAATGGTGAGAGAAAATGATGGGATTGTTCCAATGCTATAAACGCCCACCCGGCCATATTCGCAGGAAAAAGAGAGGAAATAATCAAGTCAGCCCAGGAATTGTGAATGGAGATGAGCGGATGTGGACACGTTCAATATGAGTAGAAGCAGAAAATGAAACCAAAAGATTCTAAGCGCTAATTTACAAATAAATTAGAGAGATTCACAATCAATTTTTGGTGATAAATCAAAGCCAAAACTCAGCAATGCCCCAAGAATCATCAATCGGCTCCACGGATCCAGACTTTCCAACGATATGTGGGAGGCTTTTTGCTATAAAAGGAGGCACACACCCATCGGGGGTCCACTATCTCAAGAATTCTTCGATTGGTCTATCGTGTTGGTAGTCCTCTCGTTCATCTCCCTTTGTGGATATTGACGACAAACTAAAGCTAAGTCAAGCATTTTTTAGTTTGATTGTGTGAAATTCCATTTCGCTATTTAAAAGGTGGAGAGATGTGTCTTTGTCGTCATCATTGTGGCTTTCCTTTATGAGCCTGCATTGCGGGAGCGAAGCGATCGTTTAAAAACAGAGGAGAAAATCGGGGAGAGGAAAATTGGATAGAGACAAAAAGAAAAATTCCTTCTTGCTGAAGGTCACATTCACCACTGGAGAAACCCATCCTCTTGACGTCTGCGCTCATCTTGCTTTCATGGACGTTGACGACAATCATTAAATTAAAATCCTGCAGACAAAAAAGAGGAGATGAACAGAGAATCGCAAAAGGGCGGAACGCATGAAAGAGCCCTCGAATTCCTTTCAAGTGCCAGCGACTGGTCGTCTCTGCCTGTACATCATCTCGTGCTGCGTTGGTGTCCCAACCGTATCCGTAATTTCCTGGTGTTCTTCAACGGGTCTTCCTAAGTGTCAACCGGATTCAAGCAAAAAGGACATCTCGATGATCCCTCGAGCATCATTCACAAGCCGTGATCCGGTCCGATTCCGATCCAAGATTATGCGTGTTCGGATTAGGTAACAATCTTTATCCAATGGAATATTTCATTCCTTAATTCGGATTGATTGTTATATGATACGTGATATTAAGTATATCCAATTAGGGCTTATTGATAAAGTTGAATTAATTACTAATTTGATCCGTAAAGACATCGGATCATTTTTTTAAATTATTTCAACTTATTATTGGATAATTGCAATGTCTGAGATTGCGATAATCTTTAATTTGAGTCGTGAGACAACGGATCATTTTTTTTATTATATTTGATTATGCGTAAGTACCTTATCAAGGTTATGATATCCATTAATCTAAGATGTGAGACGACAGATTATTTTTTTGGATATCGTAATCTTTTATTCAAATCTTGATCGATGTCTTGAATGTTTTTTGTGAAATTTTAGATAGAATTGCTAGCTTTAATAAATGAAAGCACCAAAAACATTGCTCTAGGGTGTTACGTTTCCTTTTCTTGCATGTTTAATTATTAGGTAATTTCAATTTCAAATAAAAAAAAGTAAAAAATATCATGCATGTGTCATGTAAAATTAGATCTCTTTTGCACATCATTTAGTTATTGCATGTTTAGGATCATTAAATGTGTGACATATTAGGATAGTTACATTAATATTTGCCCATCATTAGCTTAGGTCACGCAAATACGTATAGTTTGCCCATTAGATTGCATGTTGCATGTTGTGTTAGTATAGATACATTTTTACACATCATTGCATTGCATTGCACATAAATTAGGTTTCATTAAATAAATAAATAATACAAAAATATTATGTGCATGTCAAATAGTTTGCATGTTAGGTTCATTTAGTTAGAAGTTGACTGTTAGTAGAGTTAGGTCAGGTAGTTAAAATGCATGTTTTATAATAAAGTTCTAATTTCACGAAAACCCAAAAAATAATTGCTTGCTTTGTGTGTTTATTTCTTTTGGTGCAATTTGTTTGATTTATTGAGTGTTTAATAATGATTAAGCACTCGTGTGATTACCCTATTGCATGATAAATTTAGGTTAAAATAAATCCAAGCTATCTGCAAAAATATTTTTGAAAATAAAATGAATTGTACCAAAAGGGCATAAGAAAAGTCTAGTGTAACCAAGTCCCCGTACCCAAATCTCTGGTTTGTATGAATAAAATAATTCTCCCATTATTTTACTTAAGTGTGTAATCGACGTACCGTAAACTGATTAGTGGTAACTCCTAGATAAAATCCATTTGCATATTAAAGAACTTGAACTAAGGCTGCGTTCGTTTCACGGAAAATTGGCCATCTCCGGAAAACATTTTCCCGGAAGTCATTTTCCAAGAAAATGGCTATATTTTCCGGTATTCGGCTGAAACTTAAAGTTTGAGTGGAAAATATTTTCCGTTGTTCATTACCTAATTTCTTTATTTTTCTTTTTATTTTTTCCTTTTCTTTTCCTTCTCCTTCCTCCTTCCTCCTCCTTCTTCCTCCTCCTTCCTCCTTCCTCCGCCGCCGCACGACGGACCAGATCCGGCCGACCAAGATCCGGTCACCAGATCCGGCCGACCAAGATCCGATCGCCAGATCCGGCGAGCTGGGCGGGGCTTGGGCCTCGCCCGAGCTCGCCGGATCCGGGGCGAGAGCTCGGGTGAGGCCCGAGCCCCGCCCGGCTCGCCGGATCGCGGCGGAGCTCGGGCTCCCGATCAAGGCGAGCCCGAGCTCCGCTGCCAGATCCGGCGAGGTCGCGGCTCGCCAAACCTCTGGCGAGCTCGGGCAAGGCCCGAGCCCCACCCGGCTCGCCGGATGCGGCGGCGGAGCTCGGGCTCCCGATCAAGGCGAGCCCGAGCTCCGCCACCAGATCCAATGAGCTCGCGGCTCGCCAAACCTCTCGCGAGGTCAGAGCTCCGCCCCGCCTCGCCGGCCCGAGGCGAAGCTCAAGCTGGCTCGCGACCGCGGCCGATCGCCGGCCGCTTCGGGGCCGGTCGCCGGTCGCCGGTTGCTGGCCGCTTCGGGGCCGGCCACCGGCCAAGCTAAGGAAGAAAAATGAAAAGAAAAGAAAGAGGAAAAAAAAAAAGGCAGAGAAGTTGTGGAAAACATTTTCCTGAGTTTTGAAGGTAAATTTTACTATTCATGGAAAACATTTTCCTTGGGTAGTTGATTTTCCGTGAAACGAACACCGGAAAATCCGGAAAACATTTTCCTGGAAGTTATTTTCCGTTAAACGAACGCAGCCTAAGTTGCGAATTGGTATGGGCTTAGAAGAGCCGAGTTAAGTTTAGGCTTAGTAATCAATTAGCCAAACCCTAGGAAGTGCACCCGAAATTTAGGTAGCAACAATTTATCTATGAAATAAATGAATGATTAGGACGCCAAAAT
Organism: Eucalyptus decipiens; assembly: GCA_014182575.1. Taxonomy (NCBI): domain Eukaryota; kingdom Viridiplantae; phylum Streptophyta; class Magnoliopsida; order Myrtales; family Myrtaceae; genus Eucalyptus; species Eucalyptus decipiens. Next base: position 17,661,886 of record CM024619.1, read on the forward strand.
TTAGGTATCAACACCACCTCAATAATTTAACAATAAAATTTGACAAAAACCAAATGAAAGTAAATATGTTATAAGTATACCAGTTTAGGGTTTTTTGTGATCAAAAAATTAATTTGAAATAAATTTATCATAAGTATATCACTTTGAGATTTTCGTTGGATTAAATCTAAAATAAAAGAAAAGAGGGAAGCTAAGAAAGTGGCGCCAATATAAGTCCCCGTTAGGTTCGGCTTTTGGAATGGGCTTTGGGACTTTAAAGTTCCTTGGCCAAATACAAACGCGTTTAGTTCGTGTTTTTGCTCAACTTTAGAAATACAATTGCATCTCCAAATGACTCTAAAACCCTTAGTCCAAATCAAGTCTAGAGGTATTTTGGGAACTTGCATTTTCGGAATGCAAGTTCCAATTATTGTTCATCTTCTCTAAAACCACCGCATAGAAAAGCCGATCGGAGGCCAACAACTGCCGACCAAGGGGTTGCGTGTGGCAGCGACCGCCACCTCCCAGCAATTGTCACTGGACCTCAGGCGACGCCTGGGTCGCACGATCCAAGCGAATGATGGTTTGAATCACGCGACCTAGGTAACCGCTTGAGGTCGCCCACCTAGGTTCAATCGTCGCCTGGGGTCGTCCGACCACAGGCGATCATCACCTGGGATCACCCGACCCAAGCAACTGATCGCCTGAGGTCACACGACGGTCACCTGGATCGGGCAACCTTAGGTGACAACATCCAGGGGCCAAATCTGGCCGTTCGGCAGTCCGGTCAGATCCAGTCGTCCGGCGGTCCAACCAGATTCGATCGGTCGATGGCCAAACTTAAAAAATATATATATATACAAATGTTTTTTTTAATTTAATAAAAGTCTTTTACAAATGCAAATTTTACTAAACGGTATTTTGACCAAAGTTGTTTCTCAATACATGTTAGAATTACAATTCACTAAACACTATTTGCATTTTGGAAAACTCCCTTCACCCAAGAGTACTTGCATTTTTGCAAAGACATTCCCCAAAAACCGAACTAAAGGGGCCTAAGGAACTCGATACAATGGCTGACACAAGGTTACTTTTGAGTGCAAAATACAGATCTCATATTTCTCACCGATCTTTGAGTCTCATGTACACGATCCGCTCTGGACAGCACTGTACCGACCATGCAAAGCATTCTAAAACTCCTACTCACTTCAATAATATTCACCGTGCTGATGTAAAACAACTACTTCCGTATGCAACCTAGTGACATCAACGATTCTATAAGCCAGATTACACTTAACAATGGTGCCCGGCCTCCAGGACACTTGCTGCCCAAACAGCACCAATTGAAAAAAGGATTTGCATATATGGGTTGGAGATTTGAGCCTCTAGCTTCTTTCGTCGCCAACCCAGTTGTTCTTTTCCTTCGGCCCTGTAGGACCGTCTTCGCCGTAAAGCTCAATTGGAAGCTTGTCAAATATGTATGCCGCCGGGTGTCCTAACATATCCGGCAAGGATTTGATTACTTTGTCCAGCTTGGTTCTTGAATTGTAGACGACAGTCGGACCCCATTTTCTCATATATTGCAACCAGCAAGGCTCGGCAACAACACCATCGCCCAGATATTCGGCAGCTACAATCTCATAGCTGGTGCTCGAGTCCACTTTAAAATCACTCCGAGCCGCGTCATTCCTTATCCCAATGCCAAGCATTTTCGATCCCTGAATGTAGGTTCCGGGACGAGGGTAGCTAGCGTGCCCACTTTTTGATGAGTAAATAGCTGCTTTGTTTCCGTCTATAAATTCCAAATCACACGCATCTACCCACTGGCCACCGCTGTGCTGTGAGAAGTAGATGCTCCACAGCTCTCCACTGAAGTTGCTTATACGGAGAGTAAAATGTTCCCAGTCACCTACATGCTGTCCAATGCTCAAAGGAATGTTCATGCCAACTTTGACAGTGGCTGGCCCATTGAAGGGGCAAAAGATCCACATCACAATGTCTGTAAATGTACCACCCAAAGATGGCTTCACATGGACATAGAGCTTAGCTGAATCCAAGTTCCCATTCTTGATGCTATCGTTACACCGATCACTAGGCAAACCAATCCAATACTCCCCATCGTTTTTCCCACCGCTAGGCAAGTTTGAACCACTTACGTCTATGGGCTCCCCTACGGGATCTCCTTTTCTGTATAATAGAGATCCATTTTCAAAGAACCATGAAACAGAAGATGGCAAGAACACCTCATCTGGGTGAAAGAACACGGTTGGCCCATAGTGCTTGATGAGTGTGTGGACCTGATCAAGGTTTGGCATCGCATTCAGCACAGGGTTGCAGTTCTTTAGGCATGAAATACATTGTTCGTCACCAGAACTCCAGCAGCTGCTGCAGGAAAAAGTCCCAACTGAGACACCTTTACCCAGCATTCCCCTATGAGTTGGTCTAATGCTACATACTGTCAATGGCAACAGTGGACATTTTGAAATGCTGAGAATCACGTGATGATTTTCGCACGTATCTGTCAAGTCAGACCGAACAACTCTGACTTCCTCCAATGCAGGCTTAGCCGGCTGGTTAGTGACCAAAATTCCCATAGGCTTGTATCCCTCAGGCGCCTGAGGTAGCCAGAAATAACCAGCTTCCCCACCATCTTCGCCACCATCATCTGAACTCCAAACAAGCGTGTAATCGACTGGCTCCTTAAGAGCTGGTGATTTACCAGATGTGCATTCAGGAGGTTTTAGACCAGAAGAAATAACTTCCCTTGCCACTAGTACAAAGCCTCGCAAAGGTCGATCATTTGATTGGCAGTAGTGCCCCAGACTAAAAAATCCATCAGGTATTGCCACAGGCCTATAGAAACTGACACCTTTTCTCTCATCGCTTGACCAATCCCAACCCCAGATAAATTCAAACCTTTTGACTTTACAGACTTCAATTTCCCCAAGATTTATACTTCCACTGGCAAATTCATGACCTGGGATCATAAGCAAAACATGAAGAGATGATAAGGAAATGAGAAAAGGTTAAGCTCTTTTGTCAATAAGCCAGAATGCCTTAAGACGTGCGATAACAATGCAACAATTTTCTGCAATACTTGATACAGAGTGCGGCACACCACTACTAGCATCGTCAGAGAACCAACTTCTCGAGCATGATAAAAACATCAAGATAGCTATACCAGCAACTAGCAGCTTTCTTCATAAAGCATGGCAATATCTAACCAGGAAACAAGCAAGCAAATTAATAAACAGGATTAGGGAAAAGAACATACATTTAGGTGCTTGGAAATCAAATAATATGTGGAAAGTAGCAACGGGGAGTAAAGCAAAGAATCTTCAGATTCTAGCTATGTATAACAAAGCACGTCGGCATTGACATTTGACAGGCAATGTTGCGACGGTCTCACATCTAACTAGAAACTCTCGACATTTGTGTGCTCTTGTTCTGTTTTAACACTCGACTCGTAGACCCAAAAAAGCCATCAAACTCCATGGGCATTATCTAGAAGCTGAAGGAAGTTTCCGCATTCTGGAATCAATAACATGTCTAATAACCCATTTCGCCTCCAACAATGCAAAGTCACTATCTTTATTGGGACACCATTAATTCACTCGAGATATTATCCACTTTGACCTCTATCATACTGAGACTCACAATTTTGTATCTTGTTCCAATGCTAAACAAAACAATGTAAAGAAGGCATCTTTTATTAATTAATTCCAGTTTCCTCGTAGTTGGTGTCACACTTTGGTTCATCCCCAACTTCTTTTATAAATTAATTCCAATTTTCTCGTATTGGTTTACAATTCGGTTCATCCCCAGACTTCACCATCCTAGACGCCTGCTGGGAGTAGCTCATTGGCCGGGTCTGTCGTCCCGGGCGATCACTCCCGGACCTCATCCGACCGTCTATTTAAAATTCGGCGAATAGCAATCGGCAAAAATCACCACCCCACGAACCAATCCCAGCAAAGCTAAGAGGCCACCGGAGATTTGTCATGACCCAACCAAGAAACAAACAAAAAAAAATATATATATTTAAAACAAAATGAAAACAAAATGCTCAAGGAGAGAAGTCACAGAAAACGAGGCGATCATCCATCGCCATCGCATCACGAAGCATGAAACCGCTTCGCAGTCTCGACATTCGACCCAACAGAGCAAAAACGACGCCGCACCAACCCACCAACCAACCTGGCGGCCATTCGGCGATCGGGGCGGGCAGAGAGAAGGGCTCGGGCCGGCGACGGGGGCGGCCGCCGGCGCCGGCGGCCCCGGTCCAAGACAGGCACCTGCATCCGAACATCCTCCCTCGCTTTCGCGGCGGCGCGGCGCCGGATCAGAAGCGCGCCCCGCCGTCTCGATCTGGGCCGATCCCGAGGGAGGCCATGAGAGAGAGAGAGAGAAAAGGGAAGAGGGACGTGACGCGCGCCATCGTAGGGGGCAAGGCTGTGCAGCGCCATCTACCTTTTCGTCGACGTGACACGGAAAAGACACGGGGGTCGGTGTTGGCCCTGCAAAAGGTGAAAGGACTCCGATTCCCTCGCGTTATCATAATTATTATACCCGTCGGTGTTGTGTAACTTACAGCTGAGCCATCGAGAGTGTTCGGCTCCAATGTCGGCCTAATGATGTCGAGAGGATGTGCAAAAGAACCAAGAATCGCCCGATCCGCTCGGACCAAGCCGGCTCGGAACCAGTAGTTTTCAAAGGAGTTGGTCCGGTTGTTGGAAGCGATAGGTATTGGTCTAACTCTGGATTTAAATGTAAAATTACCCATTCGCCCATCCGGACAAGACCATATTTAATTTTTAAGAAAAGTTTCCGATCAAAAAACAATTTAAGAAAAATAAAATCCCTAAAATTCTTATTTTAGAGTTTGACACCCATTAATTGAGTGCTCATTTCATCTCACTATTATCTCGTCTGAGTCATCTGACTATTTCTCACTTGCAGCCTCAACTCTCAATCTCAACAACCATCAACTCACGGTCTCGATTCTCAATTTTTAATATGAGTTCAATCTTTTTATTGATATCGCAACTAAGAACATGAAAGTTCTTTGTTTCTTGCTTTACTCGAAAATGGCGCACTAAGTGTGAGAAGTTTGATAGAACCAGTTCCATGGATCCACATGGAAATCGGATCAAACTGGCGATCCAATTTTCAGGTGAATCCATAGAACCAATGAATGGTTCATGATTCCAATTTTTCAAAACAGATCTTAGTGGACAGTTTCTAATTCTAATGTGGGAACCACCTATCCATACCATGCTCATCCTTAATCAAAATATTGAGCGCTCTTCTCAAAATATACAGATATACCAATATGCAATGGCCAAACTTTTCTTTCTTGGTCAAAATTGTCCATCTAATTTCACTCAACATATTATCTCTAAATAAATTTTCATCTCACAAAAAATCCTGAACCATACTCCACGGTACATTCACCCCAACTTTCAGTACCCTTAACTGAAATCCATTTTCTGATTTATCAAATTTGTCAATCCCCACGTTACATCTGCTGTGCACTCATCCACAACTCGTGTTAACGCGGATGCACTTTTAACAGGATATTGAACGCGATGCTAATGGACGGATCAAGGGTATCGGTGCGGGCGACGTTGCCTTGTTCTATTTGCTTCCTTTTGTTCTTTTTGGGGGGAGCTGAAGGCCGATAAGGTTTGTCGGCCTAACCTTACCAACACTAAGCGAGGGCCACAACAGCCTCGCCGGTTCGCTTCTAGGCATCGCGGCCGGCATCACAGCCTTGCCTGGATCGGGTGAGGGCTGCGGCTCCCTCGCCCGGCCCAGCACACCAACCACAGCTAGCGCCCACAAGGCCCTTGTCCGGTGAATTTTGATTTCGGCAAGGAAAGAAGCCTGATCACAATCACTGGTATCCTCCCACACTCCAAATTTTTGTAAAGAAAAACTCCGTAAGCATCATAGTAAAGATCATACAATCTTGCGCGCCGATTGGTAAAGCACGAAAGGGCCTTCTAATTGCGATTATTATGCGCATGCACAAGATGGAAAGCAAATCTGCAGCAGAGCACTCAAGGGATCTTCCGGAAAAATCAGTGAAGAAGTCGAAAGATTTGATTGCAGCCCTAGCCAAGCAAAAGGCTCGCTACTTATGGCCAAGGTAGGAATTCCATCAGCCTCTCGTCTCCGTGATGAGATCAAATCAACAGTTTCCATTAATAATTAAAAACAGCACAGTAAGTACCTCACATACACCACTCGAGAATTGAGAATCCCTTGTTCTCCATTGTAGAGGTACCCTCTACAAACAGTCGAAGCGATGAAGATGAGCAGAGCATATTGCTGAAGACTTACGAGGGAATAAAACAGGAAGAAAAAACCCTATAAGGGCTTGATGTTGACCATAACTCCAGGATCTTGTTACACCCCTCACAGTGTAAAGGCTCTCAATGGGGCCCAAAACTCCCGCTTGAATTGCATCACAAAAACCATTCAAGGGGAAAGGCTCATCTAAGCTCTCCGCAAGGGCCAAAAGGTGAAAAGGGTCTTAACAATCTAATCATGCCAAAAAGGAAGAAACACACCTCAAGAAGCACAGACCACGACTTCAGGAAACCATCGTACATGGAATCACCCATAGCAACCTAACGAGCCTTTGGCCACAGCTATAACGGTTCGAAAAGGTCGAATGAATAGCTCATTGCGAACCACGGAAGTAGGAGCCATTGCCCCTCGGACGGCTGTAGTCATTATCCAGGTTGCTTCCCCTGCCCAAACTCTGACCACCCAGGCGTCCCCTTAGGCCCTCGGATTGGTATCCGCCTCTGCCTCTTCCTCGTCCTGGCATTCATCCGAAGAAAGTGTCAAATGCAGAAGTAACGATGATTTATAAGCATAATCTTATCTTCATGTTCTCCAAAAAGATACTCGTCAAACATAATCAAGATTTTAGCTGTTCCAAATTTACAAGCACTTGCAGAGAAATGTCACTCAAACCCCAAACATCACTTTAACAGTTTAATTGTGACATCACCAATATCTCTATTTCTATCTCCAAATGAACAGGAAATTATATTGCGAACCAATTTTATTGCACATACCCACTCACCTGTAAACTATAGTTACCCCATAAAATCTATACTCTCACTCTCTGAAACACACAAACCCTACAAATAGTCTTGAGAGACCAAGCCTGCACACAGATGGTGAAGATGCTGCAAAAGACTCGTCTCTAAGCAAAACCTCTAGGATAACATAAAAATCATGAACATCAAAAAGCCGAATACACCAAGGTCCATGATTAGGCACAGCTACTGCTACCAATGTTGGAACACTTTGAAAAGTTAATCATATCATCATGGAACACTTCCACTAAGGAAGGAAAAAACAATAAAGCAGCTAGTTATATAAGGCATGAAAAACAAAAAAGATAAGACCACATACTTCCACCTCGAACACCGCCCGTGGTGTTTGCTCTTCTCTCTTCAACGTAAACTGGCTTTCCAGCCACCATAACAGGAGAAGCCTACAAATTAAAAACAAAACAAAAACTATAACTATGTTATTTTCCAAACATATGTACTTTTTGAAGTAAATTCTATGTGTAACCAAATCAATTATAAGATACACAACAGCATGCACAAAAACATTTGTCCCCTCTGATTCATACATGGTCAATTTTAATTGATATGTTCCTATGCCACTTGTATGCATCACAATAATCAGGGATTAAAGCTTAACCAGTATGCCCATAAGTTTAAGATTTCAATAAAAGAATATATCATTTATATCGAGTATATTTCTTAACATTACACAAATGTAAGCCAGAGCCAGAACTTAGGCATCTAATAGACTGGATGAGAACTGGAAGACAGAAAAGAGTTGGAGACATTATCACGACAACAGAGATGAAAAAATTTGAACACTAGACCCAAAGGTTGGACACCATGTGAACAAACCGGTTTCCCAACAGCGGTTCTGGGGAACGCATCTATAAAGTGTACCAAGCATGTTTCTTAACAAATGAAATAGAATGTGTTGTGGAGAAATATTTGGGTCTTAATATAAGGACAGAAGGACGACAGCCAAAAACATAGATCCACAATAACACATCTATGCTAAGCAAATAACTAAATAAAAAAATATAAATAGCTGTAAAGCGCGTGCAATGCGTTATAGATGAGCTACCTTTAATGCATTCTGGACTCCAAAAAGGTCTTCAAACTCAACAAAGGCATAACAAACACCAATTTCCTGCACGTTGCTTCCAATTTTAGCCTCCTCCAACATTACATATTAAGTCAAAGCCAAGTGGCTCATAGCAAAAGAAAAAGGTCAATGCTAAGTGGGACAGAACCTTCCGTATCTTGATTGCAACACCATCTGGTCGGATAGTGCCAAAGTTCCTGAAAACCTCCTCAATGTCCGCATTCGTAACGGTTGGGGGCAAATTCCTTACGTAGACAGATTTTGACAGACCTGTCAGAAATGATAAAGGCCAACTTCAAAATGGGCCTTGCTACAAGACTCCAGTGATAATGCACAATAATGGTCTACGTAGATAAACATTCAGTACCTCCCAGCTAACTTATCTAAATATACAATCAGATGTAAAGTAGAAAATCAAAATTCCAAATCACAAGAAAGTTTTATCTGTTTTCCAGATATTTTTTAAGATTGGATGAAATGCCCCATTTCCACAGTTGTTTTCAACATCTAATATACACTTCACTATAAAGTAGGACAGTGGTCTACATTTCTCAAATAAAGATGTAATCTTCAAAAAAATACAATTCACCACAACGCAGACACCTTTAAAGAAAACTATCATGACTCACTGGATAAATCACATGTAATATATTTTTCATAGTAAAGCAAAACAATGCATAAGTAATTATCCCATGGTCTAAATGTAACAGTTCACCAAAAACCCAGTAAACTTTAACTAATCCCTTGTAGAAACATAATGGCAATCTATGATCCCCCCCAAAAAAAAAAGAAAAAAGAAAAAAGAAAAAGACAGTAGCCTTCATCTTCACCAAAATGATCAACACCAAGCAGCCTAGAACGAAATAGGAAATCACAATTACATGACATGATTAAGCAACAGCATGACAAATTATAAGAATACAACCTTCATCTTCACCATAACCCTCATCTGCTGCCTCAACAACTGATACAGGCTCAACATAAGGAGTGGGTTTTGGTAGCTGAGCTGGAGCTGCAGGCTGTGGGTTATATTCCCAATCCGACATGTTGGGAAGAGTCCTGCCATAAGATGGCTGTGCAGTGGCTGCTGCTGCTGCTGCTGCAGACTGCGCTTTCGCAGCTCGTAACTGGCAAGCATACAACATATAGACCAATTGAGACCACATCAAGCAAAAACAAAAGAATATGACTTTAATTAAAAAAAGAAATAGTAAAAATTATATTATTGGAAAAAAAAAAAAAAAAAAAAAGAGAGAAGGAGAAGAAGAACATATCGGCTACATCTTCAGCCCCTAATTTGGACTTGCATCATGTATTTGACAATTTTATTTTCTCGTGCCCTGAACATAAAACCAGCCAATCTAAAGCACAAGTTATAAACAATTCCTTAATGAGCACTCCGCTCCCAATTGGTGACCCCAGAATGTCTCACATACATGAGGGCGTTAACCATTTACCATCAACTTAACATGATCCACAGAATAATTTATTGCTAAATGAAATTTCAGATACCAAGAGTTATAAAAAAATTTACAACCACAGAAAAGCGATCCTTTCATTTATGCAGATGAAATACTTGGTTCAAAGTCCACATTCGAACTCTTCAGAAAAATTAAGCTGACAATAAAATGGGTCAGAGATGCAAATCGGGTCTACCTCCTGACAGGTACTTAACTTAATAGTCAGCTCAATCAACTCTACACCTATAAAGATAAGCACAACCACAATCTTCTGCCAAATACCATCTAGTCACCATTTCATGCAGACCAGATATGACTAGATTCAAACTTCCTGTGTGATTACTTTATAAATTCTTATATATAATGCACAAGCTCTAAATAGCATCAAACAAGTAGTAGAAATAAAAGCGGGATAAGAGGACAAGCAAAGATAAGCGGCAACAATAGAGCAGATCCATACAATAGAAGCGTAGGTTTTCCTCTGAGGTTCTTCCGCCGGTTCATCCAGAACATCTGGAGCAACAGGGACAGCATCCAAAGTATGCATCGAAATCGAATTGTCCTCTGCATAGGCATTTTCTAACACAGCTTCAGCTTCAGCTTCATCGTAGTGCTGTTGTTCTTGGAGGTTGTATTCATCATCCAGATTATCTTCTATATTTACTGAGTTTACGTATTCCCTTGGCTCTTCCTCCAAAACATAGTTGTGAACTGCCAACACCCATATTAGATGCGCCGAAGCAAGAGAAAAGAATTAAGCCTATCTGAAAACAAAGGCTCAGGAATTCTTCATGTAAAACCACCTCTAAACTAGTGTGACAGACTTTTCGTTAACTATGGGACAATCATTTGCAAGAATCACAAACTTTTTAGATAAAGATTTTCCGATCCAAGATTTTATCCTTTTCCATACTGTATACATCTTCTGAATACACCTACTTTATTAATGACAGGATCAAAATCATTGTTCATGTCGATGATATAAAGGCACACACATTTGACATTTTGGGTAAGATAAAGGGCAATATTCTAGGATAGCAAGCAGGGACATCAATGGTTACAAGGAGACCCTATCAACCACACCGCAACTCCAAGGCAGAGGGAGTCTGGCAGTCACTACTTCGACACATTCCAAATAGCATGTATCATGTCCCAACAAGAAATTAATATTTACCTGGTGGATCCATGACAGGGCTAGATGCGTTTAACTGCACGTCAATTCTGCTTTCTGATACCATGGGAGCAGAGTGCTGAGGTACTGTTGCATCTTCGAAGAATTGAAAGATATCGTTAAGGACAAAGAAACCCTTATCCTGAGGTGCGAGAAAGAAGGTTTGCACAAACTTCCTCCGGACGATGGAGTCCTTAGTTTTAACCAGACCAGAGACCATCACCACGATACCTCCATTCCAAGATTCAAGAGAGTTTATTGTCTTGACCTCGATTGTAGCCAAGTTTAGTGACATGAGAAGAGAATGGATTTGCTGCACATGAAAAGGAGAAGATCGTCAGCAAATTCAACTACATCAATACCATAATGCTCGAGTTTAAAATAATGAAATTCAGCATAAGTTGAATAAAGCAAAAGGGGAAGAAAATTGATTTTCAAGGTTTAGTCACTACTGTCGATAATAGGAATTAATAGAAACCCTGTCACAGCCAAAAATGATCTAAAAAGATATGGTCATAAGTGCCATGGGTAGCGTTAAGACTTCAAAAACAGCCAGCCGCCATTGCCACCTTTAAGAACAAAGAATTTAAACACGGGTAAAGTTTCTCCTACCTTGTGTGTACGAAAATTTATGCACAGGCCTCTGGGGATTCTATGTATGACTACATCTTATGATTATTTTCTACGCAGATCGCTACATTCTTCCATTCCCCAAGTGGGATTCCTCCACTTACCAAGTAATTAACGGTCATAATAGTAATAGCGGAACCAACCGGATGAACAGTAGAATGACATCCCCACAAAGAAGAGACACTGACAGCCAAACATAGAGGGAACTGCCGAAGACCATTTCTCAGCCACTAAAATCCTCGCCTTTTTTATGAACTAGAAGCGCCCATCTAAAGTATCCGAACGTCTTAACCTACGGCGGACATTTACAGATCTCCGCAAAGGGAATCACGCCGCACTCGGGAGAAAAGATGAAATCACACCCCCGCACAAACCTCGGAACGAGGACCACTCAACAACAGCAAAAAGCAGAACTTGGGCGTCCCAGGCATAGAGAGAGAGAGAGAGAGAGAGAGAGAGAGGTGGGGGGTAAACATGACTAGCCAAAAGCTACTGTAATCAGCAGAAAACGAGCTCCGACGACTGCACAGAACGAAGGAACGAGCCGCTAACGACGGACGAGATTGAAGCGCATCCACCACCACTCACCAGCATGGTCGACCCGGACTCGCTGCTCTCGCCGTCGACCCGGACCATGGAGCTCGTCTCCGTGTAGAACTGATGCGCCAGCTCGGGACGCTCCTTCAGCACCTGGTAGTACTGGCCGACGAAGTAAGAACCAACCTGCGCGCAACCCACAAAAAAAGAACCCTCCTTTCAATAAGCATCGACCGGAATCTCTCGCCGCCGCCGCCGCAGCCGCCGCCGCCGCCGCCGCCGCCGGAGGAGCAACCGACGGATAAGACGTCGAGGGAGGGGGAGGGGGAATCACCTGCATCGCGGTGACGGGAGCGGGGTACGAAGTCGCCATTGCAGAACCGATACCGGCGTCACTGAATCTCAGTCCTCCCCAGCCTCCAACAGAAGCATCAAAACCACGAAAAAAATATTAAAAATAAAAAAAAGGGGGAAGGGAGGGAGGGGGGTGAAGAGCTCGAGCTCAAAGGCCCGACCAGACGACCAGATCGAGCCCCGGGGGAGCGACAGCAGAGAGGCAAAAACCCTAAAAATCTCAGGGAGAGAGGAGAGAGAGAGAGAGCTGGTTAGGGTTGATAGGTGCAGAGATGGAGGGAGAGAGAAAGAGAGAGAATAGCAGCTCTCAAAAAGAAAGCGTTGGGCGTGCGATAACCAAATGAGGCGAAAAGATAATTTAAAAAAAAAAAAAAAAGGAAAAGAGGGAAAAAGGAAGGGGAGAGGGGAGATCTGGACCTTCTTTTTTTTTTTTTTCTTTCTTTTTTTTTTTACGGGCCCTGCGCAAAATCTAATCTTTATAAATATTACGAAATTGGGGAGGGTTTTGGGCTGGCGGAACCGGCCTAAAATCGGAATCCATCTGGAGTTTTACCATAACTTCAAAAGAGGCAGACCCAGAAAAAAGGCAAATTTCTTCTATCATTTCATTTTTCCTTTTTGGAGGAGGTAAGGCGTGGGGGGATCTGGGATCTCATTGGAGAGGGGGTCGGTCAATCTCTGACATGTGCTGACCGTTGATTTTACCGTAATTGGGCAAGACAAATCTTAGGGGAGTTGGATTTTTGCCCTTTTGCCATTGCGAAAAAATGGAGCCCGCGCATTCCCCCTCCGATGTCGAAGGATGCAGGGCTTAGGTACGATTTTTGCGCTAATTGTCCCGTACATTTCGTTCGGCGGGGCGGCAGGGCGATCTTCTGACCAGTGATTTTGGATGCTTTAGAACACGTTCCTATTTGCTCGAGACAAATCCCGGGTAGCTAGCCTCTGCCGTTTCCCGACACTGTCGTGGAGAAAGACGGGATGGTAACAGACCGAGACCAACCCCCTCCTCCCCCCCAAAAAAACCCTAATTTCGAGTACGGTATTCTTATTTGGGCACCGGATGCTCTGGATATTTCCGTACCGAGCTCCAAGCTCCGATGTGGAGATGAGCCGAGACTTCTATAGCAAGAGCTACCCCATTTCGAGAAGATGGCGGTCAGATCGGTCCACAAAAAAAATAGAGACCGAGATATTGATACTCGCTAGCGTGAGCCACTCCATGAAAAATCTACATCTCGGGTATCTACCGTCTCGTTCCGACCTGTCCCGAAATTCAGTTCTCCCTGAAAGTTCTCTGGATCATGAGAAGACATAGGCTGCAAAGAGTTGTAACCAGAGAAAGCATCGGCACATGTAAAAAAGAACCGAGCACGACTTTAAAAGTGCATCGCTCTTTTTGGATCAAATACACTAATAATCATAAATGTGGAAGAAACAGAAAAAACATAAAACTACAGTAGCTAAACAATCCGGGAACGAAGAAAAAAGAAAAAGAAAAATAAGAGAAACTGATGACTATCCATCCCCACGAATATCGAAGTACAGCCTAACTCAGATACTGCTATCAAAAGAAAATGACCAGATCGCAGCAATCATTCAGATCCAAACATGATCTAGAACAAGAGTTTGCTCTTCTGCTCTCTACCATCGACATCATTAGTTCCCCCCCTTGCTGTGTTCGAAAAACCACAGGTGCAGTACTTCTCGTGAGACCTAGGGAAGAGGTGTTCTATACAACAATCATGCAAACGAGAATGCTGCTGCTGCAGCTGCTGTCCCTGTTCAGTAGTAAGTCCCATAATAAGCCTGAGGCGCTGCTGCTGCTTGCTGAGATGGGGCTGTTGCGGCTGCGGCAACTGGTTGTGCATAACTCTGCTGTGGAGCAGCCTGATTACGTTGTCACAAAATGTCAGCTCCTAATACCACCATAAATTTACAGACAAAAAGAAAATATTGACCACGGCTTTCTATCCCTTTCCAGCGATATTTGTTTAGTCAGACTGTAGTTAATGAACAGCGATGCTATTGTCACTCTCCTGAATAATCACATCTCTTGAATGATTGCGTCTTTTCACATGGCAGACACTTCCGAGCAAACTCAAAAGTACTAAAAATGACTTTTAACTAATTTACCCATGAGAGACTGCCATTTCTACTACTCCGAGACTTCACTGTTCAAAAGAACACAAAACCAGCAAATACACTTCGGGAATCTAGAGCTTATGAAGATGAGCAAAATACAATTTGGTGGTTCATCATCACCGACAAAACACAACCAATAGCAATTGCCTCATCTTCCAAATCAAGGATAAGCTACCTAGACAGCTGCTTCCAAAGTCATAATGTCCCGTGAAATAACATATAATGTTCAAGATGAGGAGTACAGACTGTAAATACCAACAAATAAATTTAATAAAACTCAAACTAGTAACACTGACATGTGACTTCATGACAAACCACAAAATCAGAGAACAAAAAGCAACCACCGATACAAGTGATCATCATAAGCATCTTCTGCCCACTTGTTTCCATACTAAATTCTAGACGTTATAATCTTGCAGATATAAAGAATAAGCAAGCAAAATATGCAGAAACTGCAATATTGAATGCTACAGTTTTCACTACCTGCGCAGGATAAGTTGGAGGATAAGCCCCATATGAGGCACTTTGTGCCACCGATGTTGATACTTGTGGAGTGGCATAGCTTGCTGTGTAACCACCATATGCAGCCTAATTCCAGGACAGTGAGGATCAAAATGATCATGTTGTTTTATGGTGGAGAAATTTCATACCATGAGAAGGATACCAAGGGCCAATACCGCATTACTATACTAAGCAGAACATTTAAAACAGCAAGGTCATAGTCGCCATCTAATCACTGAAGCAGTCACTGGAATTCAGCCAATACGTGACAAGGACGATGCAAGTTACACATTACAAAAACTCAATACAACATTCAACATTTTATTGTCTATCTTCCGTCATTTTCAACAAATGCTTTGCCTCGTAGGTAAAAGGTAAATTACTAAAAATCAAAATACTTGTGGAGCAGATAAAAAGGATTGGTCCACACTAAAGGCCCTGTGTTCCCATCTTAACGCAAGTATAACAGAAAAAGGAATATTTCAAATGTCATGCACGTCCATATCTCTTCAACCAACAAATCTTTACACCAAGGTTTTTGTTTTATATTGTAAAGCAACAAAAAGATCATATGGATACAGCACACTACATCAAGCAAGCCAAGGGACTGATCAGAGATGCGAATGAGTGTATTTTTAACCAAAGGTAAACGTGTACTGTGTAACAAATTGACCAACAAGCACCACAGTAATCGAATTGCAATATCAGACAGAGCAAGATATAGGTTGTGTGTGTGTATATTACCGTCTGCTGGGCATAGGCGGGGTTCCATTGTTGCGCTGGTGCTTGGGTAGCATGCGGCCAAGTTTGTGGTTGTACACCATATCCAGCTGTCCATTGGTTCTGTACACCTGGATATGCACCCATCAAAGACTGGACAGATGAAGGAACAGAAGCATCGGGTTTCATTAGCTTAGATTTTTCTGAAGCTAGAACATCCTCCGCCTGACGTTTTTTCAACTGCGAAGCCATCCTATTGTGCAGGAAGATTTTAAGATGTCTATCATGAGCCTTCTTTATAGCCTCGGCATCTCCCACTAAATCCAGAAACTGCAGCAGAAAATGGCAAGAAAATGACCTTGATCAGCATAACTCATAAATCAGACTACAATCTCTCCAGCATCACCTTTGACCCTTGAAATCATTCAATCGCAAGCCTAAATATAAAAGAAAATGACACAAATGGACACTTAACTTTGGTCCATGATGCAATGTGGTCTCTAAACTTTTATTGTGTTCAATGCGATCCTTGAACTATCAGTCATGTTCAATTTAGTCCCTGAACTATATGAAAATGTTCAATATTGTTCTTCTGTTAATTCAAGTTAATGAAATCTGCTGAAGTGGCTTCCAATCCGTCAAGTCTGGACAGTGAACAAAAATAAAAGCTACACGTAAGATATTCATTTCTAATCAAGATATAATAATCCTATGTCATCAAATAAAGATGGACATATTAATGCCTAATTGTTTTTCCTTGTCTAAAGTAGATGGATAAAAAGACGAATTTATTGACTAATCATTTTTAAAAATCCAATTTGGCATATACTAATCTACGTCATCAAAATAACATTTGATTTGTTGTTTGAGCAAACGAAATGACTACATTAAATATTTACCAATAGTTCATGGACCATATTGAACATGTTAAATATGCAAGAACGACATTGGACAATGGGACAAAGTTAAGGGACCATTTGTGTCATATTCCCTAAATGTTACAACAATAAAAAACAGAGCATTCCCTTCTCAATCTCCTGTGCAAATGCATAACAGGTTTGCATAATTTGAAAGAGAGATGATTCTGAAAAGACAATAAACAAACAAAAAACCCAAGCAAAGGATCCTTGTAGGTTTTTCCACCCAATCCAATCAGGGGTCAAATTGAATATAGAAACATGACATATGGCGATATCTTGGTTTGTACAAGAATGAGCAAAACAAATGCATTAAATAAGCACCTACAGTGTTCCAGCTTAACTAGTAACCAACGTGCCCTGATAAAAGGAAAATCACTGAACCAAATTATAAAAAAATTACACCATGTTCAGCCATTAGGACTTCAATCAGAATCATTTTCCAAAAAACTATATCTCTGATTCCTCAACAAATGAAAGCTAGCCAAAACAATTTATAAAGATTTAAATATAATAGATTAAAGCAAGGAAACGGTATCACAATATTAAGTTTTAGAGTCCACGGTGTCCAATGATTGAAGCTCTTGGTGTGGTGTTCATTTGCAAAATTCAACATGATAACTGAAATACAAAACCCGTTTCTGGTGCTTCAAGTGAAAAGGTCATTTCCAGAAAATTAACGATGAAAAACAAAGACTTTGTTGGTAAGTTTCCTGAGTTTCAATATTAGAAAAATTCCAGAAAATCCTACCAGAAAAAGAAAAAAAAACAAGTACAACGTACCAGAGTGACAACAATCAATCCAACAAATGCACTGATCAGCAGAATCTTAAAACTTTTACCTCCAAAAAAATGGAAGATACGTCCTCTCTCTCAGCTATACTTGCAGTATTAGGGCTGTCAGTGTTGGGATTAATGAACTTCTCGACCAAGGTATCTAAGTGATCAATTCTTTTCGGCAATGGCATCACTGTCTCCATAAAAATTAATATCTGCCCAAACCAAAAAGGCAATAATCAGCACTAGTATTGGTTCAAGAGTAAACAATTAAAAAGATCCTCAAAATTACACGGTGACAGGGCAAGCAGGAGCACCTCAAGAAATGGCTTTGACAGCTGAACATGTTCAGAAGCCTCATCTAGAACTTCCCTAGCCTTTTCCACTTTGCCCATGGCCTACCAAAGGAGAGAGAGAATCAGAAGAAATAGATAAACTGTTAAGAAGAGATATACACTCCAAAGAAAGGACAAACAGGTGAAATTCAGTTACAGCAAACATGGATGTATTTGCACATACCTACACAGCAGAAAAATAGCTTTCTCAGAATTTATCGGCAAACAAGACCATTATATTGCAACACTACCAGACTGGCAACAGCTGCTTAATAAGGATCAGCTGCTCCATAGACTAAGATTATCAAACGTGTAGAGTACACTATGTTTGCACACCATGGACCAATTCTCTCAATGACTACACCAAGAAAGGTGAAAAATATCAATGACTCAGAACCTTATCTGCTAGGTTTCTGGTCAACAGGCTAGTTGGAGCCTCACTTTTCCATCTAAATTTGAATGCAATTTTAAGGCCCTGACAACACCCTAAAGGAATACAAAAGCTAGGTAAATTGGATTATCTCACCCTTCAAGAAAACAAGAATATTCTTGCTCGAGACAAAGGATAAATAACCCATGATTCCACACTGCATGATTTCAGACAGGGTCCAAAACCAAGTGACAGTTATTAAAATGATGATAGCAAGGTCTAACATAATGTGTTCGATCAGCTCATCCTCAGTCATATAAGTCCTTTCTGCTCCATTTTCAATCAATTGATTTAAATGGAAATTTAAAAATTGACAGAAACAGAAGCTGAGTGAAAATATCCCTTCCCTATGAGAGCAAAAAAATTAATTTTTTCCTGTCAGAGAGGCCCACCACTCATTCATATTATAAGCAGCACTATGTCGTAAGAAAAGCAGAAATGTATAGTACAAGAGACCTACCAAGAACAGAAAACGCGCATACTGAGCAAACAACACTGGTAAAGCTTGTGAGTGTTCCTTTCCTTTCTCAATAGCAATTGCCTGCTCATAAACCGCCAAAGCATCATCCAAGTTCCCCTGAAATACCAGAAGCCATAAAATGCTTATCACAATCACCATAAGAATGTTTAACAACACTGATGTTACACAAAACCGCACAAAAGAAAAATGGTATAATCGACCTTGTTAAAGAGTTCAAAGCTCTATTTCTAGTACAGCAAGTTGTCAATCTACTAATGCTCATCAAAAAGAAAATAGTTAATTTCATCCCAGAAATCTCACATGGTAGCGTGAAATACCAAGTTTGCATCATATTGAAAAGCATTTTTTGAATGAGTCGATATATAATCCAAGCACAAGAATTCCCTTACCATAATAATCTAACAAAAACGGGTTACAAGTCGGGCTGCAGGTTACTAGAAACATGATTCATGCATTTCTGCAGAATCTATTTGAGAGAGAACCTGAACCCTCAAAACAATGGTCTAGCAAACAGACCTAAAGACAGTTTGTTGCTAAGGTTTGAAAGATAAATTTTCACATTTCTTCAAACAGTCCCCCCTTTCCCCCTTCACCAAAAAAAGCAGCTTTTTGAAGTTGGGAGGTAAACAGAAACAAATTTTGATGCTATTCAACCAAAAAAATAAGGATCGAGTTTGGGGTAATCTAAAAAAAATTAATTTCTATCTTGAATTTTCAACAAAATAAAATATATTAGCAAAAAATATAGACTTTAAATGCCTTCAAACTTTTATTAAAAGGTGACGGATGTTTAATACAATTGAAACTGGAGTTCGTAATGCTGAAAAGGCCTAAAAAATTTATTGTTCCAAGCATAAGTCAACCCAAACACACAACCATGAACTTACCACCCTTCTTTCCATATTGGCATGCTTTATTATGGCCTCAAGAAGACCTGGTGAAATTTCAGTGTGGACTAGTTGATAAGCAGCTCTAGCAGCCACTATGTCACCATTATGTTCCTTAAACCAAGCAGCAAAAAGGTGGATCTCCGGTTGTCTCTGCAAATTTACTCGATGATAAGTCGCAAGTGGATAACCCAACTACACAGATACAGCATAGAAATTCTAAATTATAGAGCTCACTTGGTCAACAGGTGTACAGAAAGCTCAACTGGAGTATAGGAAGCTCACAGCAGTCTACTTCTAAAATCAAAATCCTTTTGCAGTCGTCAATTTTTTTTTGTATTTACTTTCCATAATATACTCCCTGCCTTTCCCTATATCTAGATTCTAGTAGTCTTTATGCAGTAAGATATTATCATATCCAAAAGAAAGAACCTAAATCAAAGTATCTTACCAGTTAACTATAGAAATCAACTAACTTTAAGTCAAATTACTACCTTTCCACATCATAATATAACTCCAACATCTCATTGCACAAAATTGTCACTAGCAATGGTGTTTTTACTCTATTGAACCTCAATATTTGCAAGAGTTCATAAATTTCAGGATACAGCTCCTAAATGCAAGGGAAAGTTTGTTTGTTGACAGAGATAAATAGAGAGGTGGCAAGGGATGGCTGTTCCCTCCCCTCCCTGATTCATAGAGGGCACTAATGTCCAGTAGCAAGATAGAGCCCCTCAGTTCTTTTTTAGTCGATAGGCCCCTTCTTTTAGAACAAGGCAATTCAAATCCAATACATTAACATTGCTGCTGGAGCTTGTTTCACAGATCATATGAAACGAGTCATATGAAACTAGATGAGATGAATCCATTAAGAAATCTAGATAACTCCATTTAAACTGCTAATAGCACACTAACTTCCAAATCATGTAACATTCAAAAGTAAGATCACTAATTTCTACTTGCCTAGACCTTTAGCACAGATACTTTAGTCATCCACAAGAATGCAACACGCTGGCACAGTCTCACATAAGGTGCAAAAGTGTCCAAGTTTTGGAAGAGAAAAGAAAAAGAGAGAAAAAAAGTGAGCTGGGATAAGCACTGGAACCCATGCACTTAGCAGGCCTATAACAGCCTGGAAATCCACATGTGTAGACATGGAATTGGGAGTTCATTAAAAAGCTAACGTACTCAAGCACATGCACACAATAACACATAAGAGCACTCGAATATGGACTAGCAACACAGACAAGGACTGACAGGAGTTGAGAGAAGACCGAAATAAGAATTATCCACATCACAGGTCTCACAATTAATCATCACTGCATATAGGACATAAGATGTGCCGAAAGACATGCTAATGATTGAAGAGTCAAACTGCTAAATATCTTTGATGTACACAACCAAAATTGATAGCTAAGACCATTTTACATAGAGAATGTGTTGCTGAACTGAAAATCCTTTCACGCAGGAGCAAGTTTCCACCACTAGACCATAAGAAGTATGTTTTCATACCTTTACAAAAACTTGAGTAGCACGGATGAGAGCATTTTCCGCAAGATCCATACTTCCATGTGCTTCCATGCATTTAACATATCTTATCCAATACTCAGGGTAGTTGGCACATGCTATTAGACATCTTTCATACAGCTTTACCACCTGACACGCACAAAATATTATAATGTTATCATGTCGCCGCATGCTACGCCAGAGAAAGAGACAAATAACACAAAGCACGGGGAGATATGCATAAGAAGTACTCCGTTGCGGAATAGAGAGGCCCCTCAAATAGGAAAGGAGGGAACCTCCTTGCCTGACAGACAGATGGTTAGGAAGATAAGTAGACACCTGCATGCATAACATTGGAACTTTAAAAATAACAGAATTTATGGAAGACATCACAAACCTAATATGTCCACAGACAAATGAGGGTTTGAAATACTTAGCCTCAAAGAAACCAAATGGTAGGGCCATGCTTTAGTCTCAGTACAATTTGCCGTTTAAAAAGTAGCTTCATCCAACGGTTTACCCAAAAAAGCATATCATGCAGCAGATATTACTGATTGTAAGCCAATGCATAAAACACAACTAAAAAATCAAATGATAGTGATAATCAAATTGACAAGAGATCACAATACCTTGCTAAAGTCACCTTCTCTTTCTATAAAATTCAGATAGTTATGCCAATTTTCAAGTTCTGTAACATTCAGGGGCTTCACATGGAAGTACGGCCTCCCAATAGCTGTTTCAAAACCAACGATCTTAGAATCGAACTCTTTAGCTTTCTTATACATCTCTTCTCTAATGGCGATATACTTCTCCAACTCCTCTGCTTCTGTTAAGCCAGCACTTACAAGTTTAGGAGACTGCCCACTAGCATCAGGAGGAACTTCCCCTTCATTCACTTGGTCAACAACCTCTGATACTATACTGGCTGCTGCTGCTGCTTCCTCAGCAGTCCTTAACTCGGATAGAGGCCGATTGGCAGCCAATTCCTTAAAGCTGCAGCATCATTCAAGCCAGATAAACAAATCAATGGAAGTTATTTGCTTGTCGCTAATCCATTCATTTGTAAAAAAAGTGACAGGACATCAAATTGGAAAATTTAAAATGATCAGATGAAAATAAGAAGGAAAAGAAAATTAACAAACACAGGCTCAAGAAACAGTCACCCCAAAATTTTCAGTAACTGTAGGAATTCACACTTTGGATGGCATAGAACCCCAACAAATCCATTTTTAATCAAAAAGAATATTCAACATAAATTAACCACAAACTTTTCTTGACAAGCCAGACGTCTACAACTTACATATAAAGGACTAAGATGAAGAATCAATAAAAACTCCGAAAAATAAGGAACTGCAGTCAAGGCTCAACCAGCATACCTTGAACAGAGTTTACAACGTTTAACCAGCACAGTGCTTACTACCAGCTAAAATGCAGGTCTTTCCACTAAAAAATTTCTAAAAGTTACCAAATTAGTTAAAAATTATTAGAGCCTACTGCCCACAACACAAAAATTTTAATATAAAAGGAAAAGAAGCTTCACATGGACCTAAGACAATCTCAAGACATGCCAAATAGTAATGACTCACAAGACATAAAAGAAAAATATCATACATGCGGTTATGTCAACCAAAATGAAATTTCTACTGTATTTGAGGAAAGCGAACACATAAATGCCAATTATTTTAATATATAAGCTCAACAAGAAAACTAGTATCCAATAAGGATCAAATATACAAAATTACTTGCTGCTCAAAAATAGACGACCAATTCATCTGATAGAGAAAACCAAGCAAGAGAAAAAAGAACCATTTTGGAGTAAAAATTGACCGGCACAGGTGAAGGCATGCTAGACAACATTCTTTTCTTTTCTTTTTTCTTTTTTTCTTTTTAATGAAAATCATGCTTTTGATCCTTCATCATAATCTTTGTTATGGAGAAAACATACACTAATACCTCAAAGAGCCTTGAGAGTAATTAATGGGTTTATAAAACTCTACGAAAGCCAACCATCTCTGAGCTAACAATCGATGTCAACATGTTGTATCCTCTTTCTTTAGTAACTTCCTCCTGAATTATGACGACAGGTCTTTCAATCATATGAAAATTCTTATCTTCTGACTTGATAATGCAATGATCTAGACAAGCTTCTCTCCAGGCTTTTCTATTTTATTTACCACTCTCTGCTTTGATTATTAGACGAACGACAGATGATCCAGCTGCATCAAAAAGAATGATCCCACAACCTGAAGTAAAAGGGTCCCCAATCAAGCTAGAAAAACTTAAGGCAGTAAATGTTGCTCAAAGGATCAATATGAACAAACTCAAGCCTTATCGAGTTATGATCCCTCTAGCAACTTTGGGGCTGATTTGGAGGGAAAGAATTTTCCACAAATGCAGAAAGCCTTCTTGTAAAAATCACGGATTCTTGGCTTTTTGCTTTGAACTTCTGGTATGCGCAACATCTGAGTATTGATCTAAATGCTTTTCTAGACCTAGAGGACTCCTTCTCCGGTACTTGAATTTGTATATGGGTTGGCATCCCTTTGCAGCCACGTATTATCATATATTGTACTATATAGTTTATAACGTTATAGTATAAACACTTGGATACATGATATTACCAAAAAAAAAAAAATTAAGGTGAATTAAAACTACCTGTTATAGTATTTATCCAGGTACAAAATTGGACTCTCAAATATCCTTGTGTAGATCATTGCTATCCGGCACCAGTCCTGCTGTCTATACTCGTATTCTATGTATTCATCCCAAAGAGAGTAAGAGAGGTAATCAGTTCCAACATAAGTTAATCCCCGTTCAAAGAGCCTGCAAAACAAGCAAAATTACTTGACATAAGTAGAATCGTCGACTCCAAAATTAAAAAAAAGGTCGACCACGGCACTAACATTGAAGGAACAATTCATTCTAACAGCATGTAATGCTGACAAATGCCACATTTACCTTCCTCAAACAAATCATATAATGTCCGTCAAATTGAGGAGAGATAAGGTCATCTTAGCCCATAACTGGATGAATCTTCCCAGCAGCGATTTGCATATCGATGCACCGATATCAAAGCTAAATACAGCCATAAGTTGGGCACTAGATGACTATGACTCATTTCTTCCAAAGAAAGAACACCAAGACTTAGGCATACCAAAGGTCCATTTAAGAGACATGTCCTAAAATTCACAATCTATAATAAAGATAGTGACAAAATAAATGACTCTTATTCCATCGTTCCTCCATACACGTGGGCATCACTGTTCCAGGCATATTAAGACATGGTGAGAAAGAAGGAAATGACCAAGGTGACCAAGAAAGGAAAGGAATGGAAAAAACTAACCCAAAAGCACAGAAACAGATAGACAAAAAAAGAGCTTTACCTTCTTATGACCTCTGGATCTTCATACTTGCTGATGGCAAATCGGCAAAAGTGCAACCAGATGTCAACAGAATAAGTCACCCCCAGCACAGCTCTCTCATAAACCTCCACAGCTTTTTCAGTAGAGCTGGCTGCCTCATGCTCTGCATACTTCTTCCAGTAACCATAGCACAGTGGAAATTCTGCCAAAAAAGAATCGTAGACTCTCCGAATTTTCAGTAAATTTCCCTGCATTTGAGATAAAAATAAAAGACTGAGAATTATGATTTAGGCCATACTTCAAGTAAATGTCAAACGCAATATATTATGAGGACTCAAAAGATTAGGGAAAGAAACCTTCATTAATTTGATCATTACAATGGTTAAGCCAACAAAGTTGGGGATTCTTTACCAGGTAAAGGGCAGGACAAAAAGACTAAATGCAAATCACATCATGGCAAATCACTAAGAATAGTAGCCTTCCCAGAGCAGAGATCACGAATAATAAGTTAACAGAAGGCTGGGATTGAAACTGATATGCAAATATCCAAGTGCATAAGCATGCAAAAGGCTGTGCCCAATAGCAGCTCAGTACCCGATTACAAACAACAAATAAGTGCTTCAAATAGTAGGAATCCAATCCCCCTCGATCAAGCAACAACAAGTACAAAGTATTATGTTTTGTAAACTTACTAACCACGGAACAATATACCAATGACTAAGCATAGTAACATTTTGAAATGCAAAAACAAACAGAAGTGTTGTAATTTTACTCATGAAGAATAAGCTACACATGGATAATCTTACACGTGGATAATCTGGTTTAGCATAAAGGAGAATTCTAAATAGGAATACCCCTTTTACACAAGCCTTTTGGATCCTCATACTATCAAGTCAATTTTGGGATTTAGTACAAAAAGAGAGCTCAAAAGTCAAAATACATTGCAAGTAGAAAAGTAATATCTTTCCCTTAAGGCTTATGGATTTGTCTTCTTATTAGGAAAATGAGAAAAAACAGTCAATGTGCTACAGCCAAAATAACTTAGTAAATCATGTCTGGCTGCAGCCATAGGAGATGGTGGGATGGGAATCAAATCAAGGTAGAAAAAGGCATTTACACAATGGCTTTATTTAGCTAGTGGCCTTTTGACAAAAAAGGTTATGGAAATTGCGCGATGCCAAATATCAGTAGGTGCACTGAAAGAATGATCGCAGCCCTTAAGCCAGGGGTATGAATTCCAAAAGATTTGGGTTTCAAGTTCAATATTCCTTAATTCGGAAGGGCATTTTGAGGTGGCCTTTGAGAACAATAACATTTGGCAAAAAATACTTACATTGGTGAATCCTTTCTCATGAATTTTCCCTTTTAGGTGGGGCTATAGTTTTGCTAAAGTTTCACTTATCATTCGTTCACAAGCCCCTCAGATACAGAACATTTTCTTACCTCTGGGACAGTCCTAATATAAATAAACGCTTCTACTATGCCTTGTCAGATCTGTCCAGCAAAATTCACTCAGACCAATGCAATAAAAAAGATGGACACTGTCAAAACCTACGATATCCAGTATGCCATGAATTTACCTCAGCAACCTTCTCTGTCTCTTCAATCAAAGCAACCCAAGCATCAAAATCTAGAGAATTTGTCCTCACAATGCTCCATAATCGATCTTCTTCCGCAGACATAGCAAGCACTACACATAAAAGGAGAGACAATGCATATCAGAACCAGAAGAAAGCCCGAACAATAATGAAATCAAGAATAAACTATGCCCAATAGAAGGAATACTGAACTGTAGAACAAACAAAAAAAACTTCATGATACAAATTCTCAGAACACCATGTTCTAGCCATATATAAGCACCCAGAAGGAGAAGATTGAGGAGAGTAATAAATTATAACAATGGTTGTCATATTTCAAGGGGTATTCAAGTGTAAAGAAAAGGGGTAGAGTTGCAATGATATCCAAAATCATTAACCATTATATAATACATCCGTGTGTGAATAGGAATAATATAACTCATTTTCTCCTCAGCTAATGAATGAAAAAACTTTTGACAGCATTTTAGGTGAGAAATTGAAAGCCATGAGGAGAGAGACCACCAAAAACATTTAAAAGGGATCTACGAGGAAAAAAATAAATAAATAAATGAACAATATACACAAGCCACATCTGAAGTAAAGAAAAAGTGCCAGCTGAATCGAAAAGTAGATGTCAATGCCAGAAAGTTCACTAACACAGGCCATTCAAACTTAAGATCAACAGAAATGAATAAACTTAAGATCAATAAAAGAAAAAATTTTGCATAAACTCTAAATTTGACCCAATACAAAATTTTTGATAAAGCTAAACCTTCCTGGAAAGATCAGTTATTAGATGCCATAGTTCACCTGATCCTTAAACGGACTCCATCTCATTGATTTCACGTTCTGCTAGAAAGCTTTATCTGGTAAAGGATATGCAAGCTAATTGCTTTGCCAGATCCACAGATGCTAACACAACTTTCAATAAATTAGTACTCTTAAGGCTCATTCAAGCAAAAAGCACCTCAAGAACCATTACACAAGCATATGTAAACCTCACTATTATGATGTCAAAAAGTTGAATTCTTGAACCTCGTCCTAAAGAGTACATGTCTGCAACCAACATTCCTGACTATTGATTAACACCAATTTGGGGCTACTGAATACCTTACAACCTTCATAAGTGTACAGCATAAAAACTTTTGTGCTGCTAAATCCCCATAAAGAAAAGGCATTTCTCAAAAATAATTCTTGCTAGTTCGTATGCTCAAGAAAGAGCACTGCACCGCATGAGAATGCAAATGATAACAGAAAACAATGGACACTCACAAGTGGCCAATACACAACGTCCAATAGTCCAAACATCAAAAAAAGAAAGGCAGAAGAGAACATACCAGAACCATCTTCTAATGGTGGCTCCGCTGCACTTGCGCCTGCGTCATGGGAACAGTTGCCATTCTCAGCAGAAACAGCTTCGCTAGTAATACTACCATTAGCAAAGGAATCATAACCAGAAGCTCCAGATGAAACAACTCCCGCATTCTCAAAGTTAGCAACGCCCTGATTTATATTAGCCATCCCAACAGTTGGTTTACCCTCGTATGTCTTATTCACATATGGTCCCTGAGTAGAAGCATTCAAATCCATGTTGAGAGCATTAGCTGAAGTTGCAGATGCTGGAAAATCTCCCGTAACCCCACTGATGGCATTAGCTTCCTGGATGATATTCGAAGCCCCATCAACATTAGCAACAGAATTGTGCCCAGCAGTTGAATATCCCATGGTACTAGATGTTTGGGCAATCAGCATTTCACTATCTCCCATGCTTATGGGCAAATTTTAGACTGTATGGAGTAAACTGCAAAATAAATTTCGTGTAAGGACCACCTTCGGTAGCAAAGTTAGTCCAGAAATTTGTTTGGAGGATTGCACCATACGACTTAGAGTCACTTTCAAAATACAAAGTGCATATGACCAATTGTAACTCAAATCTGTATTTGCATGACTCTTTTCATAAATTCATCGCTAGACACGCTAACAATAAATAGCTGACAGAAAGGGAAACCAGAAACATAACTCATCCTATTACTGAAAGATTACTTAAAGGAATGCGGAGAAATTCTGACAGAACAAAATAGATTGAGCGAAACTCGCGCAATGAAACCACCGAGCTTAAACAAACTCCACGGCAACAATAAAAGTAGCACATTTATACAAGAGTGCCAAGGATGCGAGATGGTACCAGGACCCAAAGGATGATAGTGAATTACAGGAGGGCTGCGTAATTGCTTGCATCATAGCGTTTCTAGCAAAGAAGCTAAATGCAGGAATGCTCAAAATGTGACACAGTAAAGGCGCCCCACTTATAGAATGACGAATGTAGAGCTCCTCGGCTAACTAAACGCTATAAAGTTCGACACCCCAGCCGCCCACAGAGTCGAGCCGCCCTCGACATCAAGCAAAGGATCCCCAATACTAAAAAACACGACACGTAGCAATCACACTAAAGAATCCCCACCTCACTCGGCTCCTCTGGGGAAAAACCAAAACCGGCCAAAGAATTCCTCGGCGCCGATCACCGGGAAAGAACTCGCGAAATGCTCAGCACAACACGGCCACCATTGCGGCGGCTACAACCGCGAGCAGAGGAGCGGCGCGACGAATCCGGAAATCGCGCGCACAAATTAAGCTGCCGAGACACCCCGAACGCAGTCGCGACACAGAGAGAGAGAGAGAACGTGTTAGAAAGCGAGATTACCGTCGCGGAGCAGCGCGCCGACACCAAAGGAGGACCGGTCGGAGGTCGGCGGCGGCGCGGCGCGGCGAGGAGAGGGGCGGGGCCGAGCAGCGCCGGGAGAGAGCGGAACGAAGGCCGCGAGGAGAGAGAGAGAGAGAGGATTTTGAGGATTAGGGTTTGCTTTCCTCTTTTTATTTTTCTTCTTTTGGTGGTTTTTGGGAGGGAAGTTATACGCAGCAGTGAGTGGCTTTCTCTGGAAGGGATGCGAAAGGGCGTGTGGGGTGGTGGGATGGGAGAGTGTGGCAGACGCAAAATACAGAGCTCTCTCGCGTTTTTTTTTTTCTTTACCGAATTTAAAATAATGGGAAAAAAAAAGGAACTTTCTTTTCTTTTGTTTTTCTAATTTTTCTCGCAAATGTTTTTATTTTATTTTATTTTTAGCGGCCCCTCACCGTAAAAATTTCGCACCAGCTAAACCCCTGAGAAAAATTTACGCGACAGTTACTCCCGAACAACTCACGAGGGTGGCTGCCCCTGTCAAGGTAGTAGTTCCATCAAATGTAGCATGAGCCGGTCCAGAAATTCGCGTGCAATTTGAATCGAACTCGTAAGATCCATTTTGGATTACGGATATCGTGCATCTCTTTGCGTTGCTTTTCTAATGCGATTCTTCGGCATGTTATTTGTGAAATCGAATTCCCCGGAATGTAGAGCATTTCAATTATAATTACTCTGATATTTGATACCAACAAATTAAAATTGACTATTGGATTGGCATCAACCGAAAGTTTGACTTGAAAAAGGCCTGTGCTACCATGGAGCAATAACACAGTGATGCATTTAGCCAGATTTCCCATGGCTATCTTTATTTTGTAGTGATGGTAATTGTTTTTCACATCAGCCTTTTAATTGATTTCGTAAATTACAATTTTGATGGCCATTTGAAGAGAGAAGGGCAAGTAAGATGATTAAATCTAATTTGTTCCCATTTCCAAAATTATATTTACTAGTGGATTACGCGACTGGTTAATGTCAATTGATAATAAATCCACCACCACGCGACTGGTGAGGTGAGAGGACCATCGACGAATCCACTTCTCTCCCGATCCCCCCACCCTCTCCGGTCTCTCTCTTGCTAGATTTTTTCTTTCTCATTTACCAGTTTTCTTTTGCTTTTTTTTTTCTTAAATTCCATTCATTTTACGGAAAATGTAACATTCTAGAAAGTCAATTTTTAGGAAAATAATAATATTTTTTATGATATTCAACTAAAACTTAAAAATAAGTTAGAAAATATGTTCCGCCATTCAATGTAGAAATTTTAATTCAATTTTCCTTTGTGCACTCATTTAATAATTTTTTTATTTTAAAAAATCATTTTTTCCTACTTTTTCTTTTTCTTTTTTTTGTACCTTTTATGTTTTCTTTTGCCCCCTCCTTCTTTGATTGGTCTTTGGCCACGGGCCTTGCCAAATCAAGCAAACTTCGAGCTCGCCGACCTTAAGCCTTGCCGCTAGTTTACGCTCACCAATTTGGTAGGTGGCTAGCCTAAGTGTGCATGTGCCTAGTCACTGGCCATTGCTAACCGTTGTCATGGCTAGCAACGGTCAATACCACTCGAGAAAGAAGAAAAGTAAAAAAAGAGAACAAAAAAAGAAAAAGAATAAAAAATAAAATCTTTTTTTTTTTTTAAGTAGGAGTGTGAGAAAAGAGATAGAATAGACAAGAAAAATATTTTCTCTTATTTGCAAAGTTGAAAACATTTTTCCTTATTTTATAAGATTTTTTATTTTCGTGAAACATATTTTCCCCAATCAACTCATTATCCGTAAAACAAAAGCTATGTCTAGGAAAATATTTTTCGCAAAATGAATGGAGCCTATGATTTATGAATTTTTTTCCTAATACTATGCTAAGTTGGCATTACATTGGCACTACATGTCCTAAAAAATATATTAAAAATGCCACGCCTATATTTTTCTTCGTTCAAATGGGTAACAACTTTTTTCCTTTTACATATATATATATATATATATATATATATATATATATTTTATACCGAAATTGACATTTGCAAGGAACAAATAATCGAGAATCTCAACACCAAAGAAGAAAATCTACAAATCTCTAGAAAGACAACACGTTTTGACAAGTAACACCCACGACGACATATCGTTCGTGCGAAATTTATCCATTCTCATTAAAAATAAGGGATAAGTATTCAAAAAGTCCAACAAACATTACGAAAATGCATTTCAGTCATAAAACTTATAAAAAGTGCATTTAAGTCTTAAAACTTGTCAAATTATTTCAAACGAGTCATAAAATTGACGCCGTTAGCCTTTTCCGTTAAAAATGCTGATGTGGCATTTTAAATATTTTATATTTTCCACGTGTATTTTTAATTATTTTTTATTCATTTTAAAAAAATTAGATTTAAAAACTAAAAAATCAAATTTATTCATTTTATCTTATTTTCACCAAAAACTTTTAAAAAAAGTTAAAATAATTATTAAAAAAAAAAGCCGCTCCTCTCCCCTGTTGTCGCCGCCGTCGCCGCCCATCGCTGGAGGGGCCGGGCGGCCGTCACTCGGCCCCTCCGGTGATGGGCGGCGGCGAGGGGAGAGGAGCTGCACTGTTTTTTTTTTAACAATTTTAAAAATAAAATTTTTAACTTTTCTTTTTAGTTTTTGTTGAAAATAAGATAAGAATAAATTTAATTTTATAGTTTTTAAATCTATTTTTAAATGGATAAAAATAATTAAAAAATACACATGGAAAAAAAAAAATATTTAAAATGCCACGTCAGCATTTTTAACGGAAAATGCCAACGACGTTGATTTTAAGACTCGTTTGAAACAATTTGATAAGTTTTAGAACTTAAATGTAATTTTTGTAAATTTTAGGACTGAAATACAACAAGACTTATCCCTAAAAATAAACAACTATTGAAACATACATACTCAAAATTTGCACTCTTTTGCAAGACAAAATTGCAAGAAAGAAATATATTTTGCTTCATATCAATATCAACTTTTAAATTTGCTTCAATTAAAATCAATTTAAAGAAAACAATCACTCCATCATAATTTCCGCGATGTTAATAACGTATTTCACACGATACAATGTTACGTATGTTGATACATCATGATTCTTTCACATGTGCGTCATGCAAAAGGCACAGCCGCACCAATTCATACCAAAGTTTACTATGATATATTCGGATTGATTCGATTCGATTTCATTCCCAGGGTTGAGTAGGGTTCGGGCGTACAACCGCAGGGACACCTGTCCGGCCCGGTACGTTACACATCAGCGAACCGGTCCGACCGGTGACACTTTTCGGCCCCGTTCTCTTCACTCCAGCGAACCGGACGGACCGATTCCCATCATTCGAACCGGCCCAAACCCTCTCTTCCTCTCAAGCGTCGGCCCCCCTTTCAAAACCCTCGTTCCAATCTCCTCTCCTCCTCCTCCTCCTCCTCCTCCTCTCTCTCTCACATTTATTTCTCTCTCTTCATCGCTGCCGTTCGTCGCCCCGAGATCAATGGCGTCCACGGCGCGCAAAGGCGGGGTCTCCCTCCCCGACAAGCGGAACCCTAGGGGCGGCGCCGGCGCCGCCGGGAGCGGCATCATCTCCAGAATCTCGGAGTCGCCGATCGTCGCCCGGGGGAAGCGGGCGGCCGGCGACGCGGCGTTCGTGACGAAGAAGCTCCTGAAGAGCACGGGGAAGGCGGCCTGGATCGCCGGCACCACCTTCCTCGTCCTCGTCGTCCCCCTCATCATCGAGATGGACCGCGAGCAGCAGCTCAACGAGCTCGAGCTCCAGCAGGCCAGCCTCCTCGGCACCCCTGCCGTCGGGCAGAAATGAAAGGGCGCGGTAACGGCTCCGGCCCCCTCTTAGATTGGTTGCTGGTGTGAATTTGGTGCGCTCCCGGGTTGGGATTTCTAGCTACCGCTTCCTTTTTTTTCTCGATATAGATGTAGTCGTAGCCATTGGACAATGGTAATCTGAATCAATGTAATTTCTGGAATTTTGTTAGTTCAATATGAACTCGAGATGAGATTTGGCGATTATATTATTTCCGTTGAAGTGGTATGGTCTCTTTGGTTTTCGTTTTTCTTTTTCAATTTTGCAGTGAATTGGAATTCTGTGCGTTCGTGTTGCACGTCCTGGTATCTAATTTATGTCTAAATTGAGTGGTACTATATAGGCAAAGATGTGTTCTTTGCTTTGCATTCTTAGAATTTAGTTAATTTTAAGTTCGGAATAGTTCTGAAGGATGGACCTATTCAATTTCTCATTGGAATGGACTGTGCCTTCAAGAATCCCCATTTGATTCTTCTGTGTTACTCATAGTAGGACATTACTTTGGATGGGGTGGTTTTGACGAAAGAGAAGGCGTCAAGCTGATTACCCAGGGAAAAAGAGATGAAAGGAAAATAATGAAATCAAGCACACATCGTGTTCGGTAGGAGGGATTAGAAGGCTAAGACGAATGAAATGGAATTCACTATGTCGTCACAATATCCCTGCCTTTTGAGAGATTTAAGATTTACGTCATAGCTTGGGACTGTTTTGGAAAAGGAGGATATTCATCTTAATTTCAATCCCTTTCCTTCACTATGGCAAACCCAACAAGGTACAGATGCTCATGGATCCAAATTTGGATTGTTTTTGTGTTAGGACAGATTCATAGTTGGGTTGTTTAGGAGGATTGACTCCATAGATAGAAAATATAAGTTGAAGACGTACGAATTTTTTATCTACTCCTGGATGAGCCCGAGGAGAAAATTGTTCTTCCCTTTACTTTCCACTTCTTGTTGATTGGCAGGCTGGAAACCAGACATTTTTTAGATTGAACATTTGTGATTAACCGAAGATGTTTTTATATGTATGCAAAAGTGTGCATGTGTCTGATCAGATGGCACTCCATTTCTTTGTGTGCTTGAGTGTGTATGTTTGTGTGGTTCCGTGTGTGCCTGTGTGTGTGTGAGAGAGAGAAAAAGAGAGAGAGAGAGAGAGAGAGAGAGAGAGGGTAAACTAGAAGAGTATGTGCTAGGTAAATGCCAAAGGGGAATTTTTCCTAACCTTGCGTGGATCAAGCAGTTGCATCTTAGCGGAGGACTACAGGGGAAGCTTCTCCTTCGGTCTATAAATATTAATTGCCTACCTGCCTAAAGTCCTCCTTCCAAGTTCCGACTTTGTAAAGATACCGGTCTCTAGCTGTCGATGTTTATGGAGACCGAGAAGAAAATAACTTTGCATACTTGGCAGTGAGTTGCATAGGTTCTTGGGATGAACTATTCTTTATCCTGCAAGTGATGTTTGGTATCGTTTTGATAGTGTAGATCTTGCATAAATTCCTTTACTTTTAAGGAGTAATGGTGGGAGCAGCTACTTAAGTAATATCTGTTTTTTTTTTTCCTTCCTATGAAGCTGGTGAGGATATGTTTTCCTTCAGATATGGCTTTTAATTTGAAGCCAATACCAATATGGTGAAATTCGATTGGATCATTGGAAGATGTGGATGGAGAGAAGAGTATGATAAGAATCTTCCTCTGCTCCCAATTGTACTTGTTAACTGATTAAATGTATTCCCATCCTCGCTGTTAGCATTTGCAATCGACGATAGAGAACATATCCTCCCTCGAGGGTCTATGCAATTAATAGCTTGTATCCACTAACCCCGAGCTTGTGTTTTCTCTAGTGATGCAACTTGAGTTTTGTCCAGAGTGGTCAATGCTTTCAATTGCTCTTCACGGTGCGAATCCATATGCCGCCATTAAATGTTTAATGCTTTCAATTGCTCTTTTCTCAGTAGTTTGTTTGGGTTGATTTGGCTGGAACCGGCATGGGTTGGTTATTGCAAAGGAAGATGCGCATATCTTGAATTTCCTTCTTGAAAGAAGATTTTATGCAACTTAGCACGAGCAGAGTTTAAACTTGTCTTGGATATTATCTTCGATCTTTTTCGCTCTACGTGGCCATTAAGGAGTTGGCATACTCAGTCGCCGTCTTCTTTTAGGGAGAATATTTTCTACATCCGAAATTAGCTATTTGCTGGAATTGCTCTGCCTTTAGGGTTGCAATTTGTGTCCCCGTTGGGTTCATGTCAACAGTCGTTTAGGGGGACATAGGATCGGGTTTAACCAAATAAAGCATGACTAGTTCATCGTGGCGACCTATGAAACACGAACGCCATCTAAGTATATATAGCAGGTTGGCTGGTTAGATGAATACGCCACCAGGTAGTCATGCTTACGAAGGGCGACCAATTTTTGATTTGTGATCTCTATCATTTGTAGGGACAACTACAGCCCTCTCAATGAGGTGTTGATCCGTTAATTGACCACGAAGTCCGTCATATGACGCCATAAAACGCACTTTCAAAAAAAATTACAAACGCTTACGAATGCCCATCATCATAACAATCATAACCATACCTATTTCAGGAAATTTTTACAAATTTTTTCGGTACGATTAATGAATCTTAACGAGTGCACTGAGGGCACGTGTTTAAACAAAGTCGTTCTCTCGACGTCGCTGTAAAGCTCTAGAGGAAAGGTAAAACTTCGAAGCGATTATTTTCATCGCATTCGATGCGACAGCTATATGCTGATCCGAAGAGCAAGAGTTGTGTACGAAACGAAGCGTAATTAAGACAACCTAATTCCTACCTTTTACTTTATCTCATAAAGAAGAAAGTGGGTCCGAGAGGTATGGGCCTATTCCTACTCATCATCTTTCGAAAAAGAAAGTCATTGCAATGCAATGCAATCTTTGAATGTCTGTCTCGTTCTCTATGTACATTCCTAATCTTTGACTTCGTCCTGTGTAACTTGATCTACTTACGGCCCGATCGACGTATGAAGCAGAGGGGCGACATCAACTCTCGTACCTGTAGGCATCCCGCTTCTTGAACAGCGACTTCGCGAAGAGCAAGCAGACGATCCCGAACCCTGCGGCGGCCACTCCCCCTACCACCACTGCCACCGTCTTCTGTGTGTGGCCGGCGCCGGCGCCGCGGCCGCCGCCTTCCCCTGTTCCTGAAACAACAACCTCGCAGCTGCTTTTACTCCTTTACTTGCTCGAATTATCATCATATTCCATGCATTGTCGGTGTACAGAAATGGTGAACTCATGTTTACTCTCAGTAGAGGAAAGATAGCCATTGATCTTTAACAAACTTCTCTAAAAATAAACATAAGAGAACAAGAATAAAAGAACATGCTAGAGAGAGAGAGATTTCACTCACCGGCCAGCGACGACGACGGAGAAGAGACGCCGGGGACGCCATTGGGGTAGTAGCTGAAGCTCACGTAGCACTTGTTCATGTACACCTGCCCTGAAATTGCCTCGCCGCAATCCGCCCCCACTCTCTCCAACGCCCTCTTCACGCACCCCTCGCAGTCGCCGCCGATCACGGCGTCCCCCTCGCACTGTCCCAACACGTAAACATTCTCGTAGGTCCCCGTATAGAACCCGCCGCCGTCGACCACACCGCTCTCCACCATCCCGAACGCCGCCTCCCTCTTCGCCCCGAACCCGCGGTCCTTCTCCGACCCGCAGACCTTGAACATCACGTCTGTGTCCGGCGCTTCCTGGAAGCCGCTGATCCGGTAGTTCAGGTAGCACCCTTTGAGCTGGACCCTCGCGGCGGGGACGGCGCCCCCGCAGAGCTTCCGGGCCAGGTCGGGCGTCTTGCCGATGCAGTCGCCGCACTGGGCAGCGGTGAGGTCGCCCCTGCACTGGAAGAGCCCGGAGACGGCCGTTGCGCCATCGCCGACGGCGGTGGAGTAGTAGGTCTTCTGGGAGGCCTGCGAGGTGAGCGTGGAGAGGAGGGATTTGAGGTTCTGGGCGAAAGCGTCGGTCGGGTCTGGGACCTTCTGTTGGGCGCAGCCCTTGAAGACCAGGTCGGTGTAGTCGGAAGAGGGCTCACCGGGCGACAGCCAGAGGAGGAGGAGGACGACGACGAAGAAGCAGAACTCGCGGAGGGTAATTCGAGACAGAAGCAAGCCCATTTCTTCAGGGGATGATTTCGATCAGAATTCTGTTCCGGCCATTGATACGTGCTCTATTCCTGTGTACTCTGAAGCCTTCCTCGGGAGTTTCTGGAAACCGGTGTCCTGCCTCTTCTTCTCAAGCGATGAGAACAGAGCAACTTCGATTGAAAAACAGGGGAATTAGTAAAGCGCGTACCGATGTGTACTTCCAAATTAGTCGTACTAACTTTCCTTCGCAGCAGCTCGAATTGGGTTTGTCCGTATCTTTTCTGAGGGGGTTTTGCTTTTGCTTTGCCTTGCCTCGCTTGCTTCGGGGTGTTGTTTTTTTTAATTCCTCTGGTGTTGCTTTTCCTCTCATTTACTTCACTCCTCTGGCCTGACAGCGAAATGACTAAAGACGCTCTCTTTTGCTTCGTTAATTCTTAAGACAAGAGCTTTGTGCGGGCCGAGTCTCGATTCGGGGGTGCGTTATCCTCTCTTTTTCAATAATTGGAGTTGTTATTAAGACGGCCTTTATTGATGTGAGAAAAGGCGATGGAGGGGATGGAGATTAGTGCAGATCTTGTTGTGTTAGTGTGTTGGGCAGATAGAGCATAAGAATGGCATCATCCGATTCGATCCCGATGCTCGTTTCTGATGCAGGGGCCCCTAAAAAGTGCATGGGGATTTGGTTTGACCGGAGCAAGGCTGAAAGGTTTCCGGACGGTCTTGTTCTTAATTGGAAATCGAGAACTGGACTGAGAGAGAACGATTCCTGAGTTTTGGAACCGGAAATCGGATTGAACCTAGATGGGCCAATGGAACTAGTCTCATGTTCCTTTTTTGTTTTTGTGGTGTGGTTTTTAATGGTATATCCATTATGATCTGACGCCAAGTGCAAAGTTCATGTGATTCCATTGCGATTTAGCACCCCAAAAGGATCGTCCTTTCTTATTCTGATTATCATTGTCAACCCTCGACACTTCCGATTTTGACACATTCTCTCTCTCTCTCTCTCAAGTGTGTTGCGGAGACCTACTCTATGAGTTCGCTCAATTCACAGCCCTCTCATTTTCCGATTTGCGTACACTAGTGAAGCCTGAAATGGTAGATAGATTAGACTTTTTTTTCAAAGCATTTTTAAGAAATGTAAGAAATTTAAAAATAATAATCAATTCAGTTCGGATGGTCTGGGTGGAATTGCCACCCCTGAAATCGGAATCGAAACCACTCACCCAGACCGAAATTCGTTGATTCCAAATTTATGGAATTAGGAATTGGGCCGGTGACCCCAAAAAGCTCAGAATCAACTGATACAATCTAGAAGGTTCCTTTTGCTAACCCCTAGACCGGACCGCAATTTTCTTTCTTTTCTTTCCTTGTTTTACCCCTCTCCTTTGGAA
The DNA here is from genome assembly GCA_014182575.1 of Eucalyptus decipiens. NCBI lineage: Eukaryota > Viridiplantae > Streptophyta > Magnoliopsida > Myrtales > Myrtaceae > Eucalyptus > Eucalyptus decipiens. The sequence goes on from CM024619.1 coordinate 17,699,923, forward strand.
AAGAAAAGGGAAAGGTGTGTTTTTCATTATTGATTTTTTCTTGCTGCTTTGAGTATTTTTGCTCTGTGTCCTGGGCTCCTTCACTAGAAATCTCCCGCGGCTATTGACTACGCGCCGCCCCTCCATTTACCAAACGGCTGGGTTCATGCACACTATTAAAATCTTATATCTTAAGGTTCGAATGTTCCCAAACGTTTCCCCCGTGTAATGAAAATATTAATCAAGCTTTAAAAGACTTTAATAATAATAATGATGATAATGATAACGATAATAATAATAATATATTTCAAGTTGTTGCATGAGACGAGACCCCTTGTGAAATTTCATATTGCTTTCGACACGGATAGTGAATCAAAGTAAGTTTATTAATAAAACATGGGTCCAGATAAAGGTCTTGAGCTTGATATTGCCAATCCATGTGAAAGAAGCTAGTTCAAAAACTTATCGCTCACGCATGTATTCGTGAGCATTGCGCTGGAGAATAGTCTAGCCAAGTTGCCCTGAACATGACTTCGATTAGCAGCACAGATTTGTTACCCAAATGAAAAATCGCAACGGGATGAAATGTTACACTTTTAAGTAATATCGTGTTAATTATATGGTCATTGCATGCATGTGCTTTGAAACTAAATCGATAATTTAGATTTTTTGAAAATAAATAAAAAAGAGATTCCAAATTGGGTTGGCCCTAAACCAGCTCTATTTAATTAATTTGGTTCGAGTCAGATCTAGGTTAATTTAGGCTTGAAACTAGAAAATTATCCGATGAGTCCTAAACTTAGTGTAATTAAATCCAAAAGTTTTCCACTTTTATCAATATAATCCTATACCTTCACCCAAAATTTCAGTGAAGTCCTTCTAGCTAATTACCCTCGAAAATTGTTGTTATGACAATCCAATCATTACCGGCCGGGTCACAACTATTGATCGGATGTGTACAACTCTACTCAAAATGACATCGTTTTGCTTATTTTCCTCATTTTCTTTTTCAGTTAACTTTCTTTTTTATTTTCTTCAGCATCGCCTCCGAATCCTAGCTTCTCTTATTATCCCGGGCACGCCAATTAGCTGCCACAATTTCTTAAGCGAAATGGCGAAGCTGGAAGTGCTGATGCGTATGCGTGCGCGTGTATGAATGTGAGTTGCTCGCACTTGTTGCGGCTTTTCCGAAGGCTCGACCATGGCTCGAGATCTGCAGAAGGCTTGGCCATGGCTTGGCTTTTCTGAAGCCTCGACGGCAAGTCGCTCGGAGGAGGTGTCGCTGAGCTCGCCGAGGTCTGGTGGCTCGGCCATGGCCATCGAGCTTGCTGAGGTTTCAACGACCACGAGCTCGACGAGCATGGAGGAGGAGTGTCGAGCTCGCGAGATTGGGTTCGATAGTTGTCGTCCGTTGCATGTCGCGACCAGAGAGTGGATCGGTCGTGCTCCGCCTTTGTTCAGCAAACATGGCGGCACTATTCATCTGAAAAAGAAAAAAGAAGAAGAAGAAAATTTAGCAAAATAACATCATTTTGTCTAAAATCGTCCATGTCATATCACTAGCCATGTCGCGTAAATGGCCGACGATGATTGGATGTCATGTTGGCGGTTTTTCAATGGCAATCAGAATAATTATATTGAAATGGCGTGCAAAGCTTTAGGATTTTATTAGTAAAATTGAAAGGTGGAGAATGAATTATCATTGATATTATACGATTGGGTAACTTTCTCAGCTTAAAATTCTAATAATGAACTGACCAAAAGACAAGAACCTTACGAACTGACCAAAAGACAAGAACGTTGTGCGGGCTAAGCCTCGAGTTGGGTGCGTTTCTCCTTTTCAATAATTGGAGTTGTGACACGATGGCCTTTATTGATGTGGGAAAAGTTGATAAAGGGAAGGAAGATTAGTGCATTTCTTGGCGTGTTTGTGTGTTCTTATTCGAGTCCATTCGATTCTCTGTTTCTGATGCAGGCTCAGAAAAGAAAAGTTCTCAAATAATTTGACGTGTATGCATGAGCCTAATGCATCTTAGCACAGCGCGTTCGCTGATGTGATGATATTTTGTGATTTGAACACATCAACGCTAATAAACGACCCAACTATAATCGGCTTGTCGTATGTTTTCCGGATAGAGACTTTGGGAGGTCTATAAAAAAAATGGTACAGAGTTCACGTATGTATATATGTCCGTGGAGGTACAGCGTTTAAAATACCAAGAAAAACTCTAAATAAAGCCACTTTGACACCAGAGTTCCAAACTTTTATCACACCACCAAATATTTTAAACTACACCCACAATGATTTATCACATTAGTATGAATTTGAAGTGTTGGTGGCACGAAAAAAAGTTTTGGTTATTAGTGACATAAATGAGCAAAGTTTATGTTTTTTTTTGGTTAAACATAGGGTTTTTTTTTTTTTTTTTTATCAAAATGGCACAGAAATCTTGACGGGACAAAGAAAGGTTTGGAGTGTTGATGCCGGCGTTGATATAATGTAAGGTTTTTTTTTTTTTTTTTGACATCTTCTCAATTTTGAAATAGCTTGGATTAAAGTGGAATCTTCCTTCGTCTATAAGAATTTGACAATGCGAACAAAAGGCATGCTTTTCTCATTGATTTTTTTTTTTTTGGGCTGCTTTGGAACTTTAGGGGTGCATGACAACTGCCTATTTCTGTTCCAGAAACAATTTTTCTATTTCAGACATATTTCTGGAATAGAAATCTATTTTTGATAAACTTATTCCGTTTTTCTATTTCTAGAATAGAAATCTATTTCAGAAATAGGTTTGGAATAGAAATCATAAGTAAAAATTTTCTACTTCTCTATTTCTAAAACAGAAATGAGAAGTAAAATTTTTTTCATTGTTCGTCAACCGATCCTTCATCCGTTGCCGTCAACCACCGTCCGTCGGTTGCCTGCCGCTCGCCGGCCGCCGTTGGTCACCGGTGGCCGGCCTTCGGCCGCCGCCGCCCGTCACCGTTATCCGCCGGTCTGCCGCCGTCCGAAATGAAGAAATTTTATGTTGTTATCAAACGGTTATTTTTGCTTTAAAACTCTTCTAGAAATAGAAATAGAAAAATCTATTTCTATTCCAGAAACTATTTCTAGAACAGAATGATTGTCATGCGCACTTAATAATCAAATGCAATCTTTATATTTTAGGTACTCCGTTGGAAATCCCCTTTTGCTTCACTGCCCCTACATTACCAAAAAGTTTGGTTCATGCACACTACTAAGACAAAAATAACCTGAAGTTTGAATATTATAGAAAGTTTCCCCCGTGCACAAAGATATTAATCAAACATTAGAGACTTAAAGAAACAACAATAATAATACACTTCGTGTTGTTGCACGAGACGAGCCACCTTGCAATTCCTAGCTGCTTACGACGTGGGAAATGAACGAAGGTAGGCCTGTGAACAGAAGAGGGTACGGATAGATGTCTTAAGACGCCCATTGCGGATCCATGTCGAAGAAGTCGGTCCACATTCTTATCGCTCATGTTACAGGTGTTAACTTGAGCATAGAACAAGAGATTGTCTAGTTTAGAACAAGAGATCGTCTAGTTAAGTTGCATTGAACATGACATTGATTACTAGCAGGAAACGATCACCCGCAAGGTAAAAAAAAAAACGTTGTAGCAAGGACCTTACCTGATCTAGAAAATTATAAATGTGTCCAAAAGAGTGAAAACGAACGTAAAAGGAAAAATAAGGGACGAGTAAGTGAAATTTTGGCCCCAACTATTAAGTATTTTTAGCTCTTTGATTTGTTCTCAATAACTTCCAAGCGGGGCTAGATCCAAATTCGATTGGGGCCTAAAAAGCACGTAAAGGCCCATCCATATTTAAAGAATTGAAAATACCTTTAAAAACAATTAAAATAAAAAGAAAGCTTAGATAAAAAAAAAAAATCATCATCAAATGACCTGGCAAAGTCACTAAGAAGGTAACCACTGAGGGTTCGCCTTAGTGGCCACCCTTCTAACTTGGAAGGGGGAGCTAACTTGGAAGTGGGAGATAGAAGGTTCAAATCCCCACATTCTCAGGGGGGATTAGGATGGAGACGATTTCATTTCAGGAATGGGTTTCGACTCCCATACCCCGCAAGGAGACATGGCAAAAGTTTGAGAGTGAGTGTTAAAGTATGATTAGAGTAGGACCGACAAAAAAAAAAAAAGTCACTAAAAAGGAGCTGAACTTGCTGAAAGCAAACCAAATTAGTAGGCTAAAAAATAAGCTCCAACTCTCTTTAATTTCTAGCATCCTAATGTGCGGCTTTGAACATAATTTGTGAAAGTCACGAGCTATTAAAAAGGATAAGTTTATTAGGAGTCTTAAAATTTATCATGAAAGTACAATTGAGTACTAAAATTTACAAAAAGTACAATCAAGTCCTAAAACTTATGAAATAAATGCAATCAAGTCATAAAAAGTTAACACAATCAATTTATTTAACAGAAAATGCAAACGTGGTAATTTTAAATTAATTTCTCTCCCCTAGTTGGCATTTTTTTCCTATTTAATATCTTATTTAAATCAAATTAAAAAACTGAAAAAGAAAAAAGAGAGAGAGAAGAGAAGAGCAACGTAGAGTAAGGCCACGTCAATAGGCGTTGATGTTGCTGCCACCCATCGCCGAAAAGCTCTGCTAGCCCTTAGCGAGGGTGGCTGGCACTCACTAGTCCCGGGCAAGGCCTTGCTAGCCCCATGCAATGGCTGGCGACCCTCGCTAGGCTCGAGCTTGCACTTCGGGCACCCAAATCTGGGTGATGTAGCGAGTGTCGCCGGCTCTAGGCGATAGTTGGCATTGCCCAAATCTAGGTGCCCTTGCTTGGGTTGGCGAGTCCTCGCCTGGAGCTGGTGAGGGTCGACCACCCTCTTCTAGGGCTGGCAACCTCGGTCAACCCCTCTGGCGATGGATGGTAGCGGCAATGGTGCCCACCGACATCTTGCCCTGCCCTTCTCTCTCTCTCTCTCTCTAGTTTTGTTTTTTTAATAAAACGTTAGCTTTTTTTTTTTTTAAATCTGATTTAAATAATAAAAAATGCCAACTAAGAGAGAGAAATTAATTAAAAATACCACATCAGTATTTTCCATTAAATAAATTGACGATGTTAAATTTATGACTTAATTGCACCTATTTAACAGGTTTTATGATTTGATTGAATTTTTTACAAGTTTTTTGGATTAATTGCACTTTTGTGATAAGTTTTAGAATTTTTAATGAACTTATCCCCCATTAAAATTAGATGGCACAAAATTATTGTAAATGAAATTGTATAATTTTTTAAGTAATATTATTTTAATTATTCAGTAATTGCATCCTCGAGTTTTAAAACTAAATGAATGCTTAGATTTAAAAAAAATATATATATATATATATATATTGACTAGGTTTAATCAGCTCTCACCTAATATGATTAATTTGGTTTGAGTCAACCTAGGTTGATTCGGGCTTGGGGAGCTCTAGCATCAAACCTTCCAGTCAGGCCTAATCTGGGAGAAACGCTTCAGTGCGTGAATATTCGTGGCCATCAACGGGGCCCGCCGAATTGATTTCGAGTTGCCACCAAGTCAATCCGATGTAATGACGAACTATTTTGAGTAGGTGCCACTCCGTCGGTCCATTAATTACCGTCTCTTACCTTTTTGTGGTTCCTTTGGATATTTTTTTCCATCTATTTTTTTCCATCTAACTCATGTTTTTACTAGTTGACATAGGTAAAGGCAAAAAAAAAAAAAAAAAAAAAAAAATGCTAATCCCTATGATTGGCCCTCATGATTTGGAAAGCGCTTAAGCCGTATATGGACAATCAAAGAGGGAATACATGGACATCTACGTGACTCGTGTTTACTACTACGTTGCCCTTTCAAGAACTAATAATGATGATGATCATATATAAACCGATCATCTTGATCATATATGGAATTATATTGCTTGTTTTTTGAAACTCTCAGTTAACTTATTTTCCTAAACTTATTTTCCTTCCCCTTTGCGTCAGATATGCTACTGCATTCGTAGGGTTTCTCTACCAACATTTACTCTATAATTCGAGCATATTTTGCTGTCGTCTTTTCTCCTTGTGACTGTCAACTACCGCATACATCTTCACCAAATTATCAATAAAGAAAAGTTAACCATTGGGGTTCGCCCCAGTGGCCACCCTTCCAACATGGAAGGGGGAGGTGAGGGGTTCAAATCCTATGGGTGGGGACGCGTAAGTTTCAGGAGTGGGTTTCGACTCTCACGCCCTGCAAGAGGCCGGACAAAAGTCTGAGAGTGAGTGTAGAGTAGGAATAGAGTAGGACTGACAAAAAAAAATAAAAATAAAGAAAAGTTACGCTTAATCCACTCAAAATACAAATAACTTTTTTCTTAAATTAAAGCTTTTCCTAAAATATAATGGTGTTTTTATATCCCAAGAGCATGACCGTAATTGGCCAACTTTCTTGAGGGAACTAATGCAGCACCCCACCCCCAAGACCGTTCTTTTAGGATACGGTGGTGCTAATGAAGAAAAATGGCGGACAATTTTCTATTTTTTTTTTTGGTCCAGATTACATTTTGAATTTCAATTATTTTTAAGAAGGGATTTATCCATCAAGCACGCCCAGTAATTATTAAAAACACCATTACGTCAAAAAAAAATACGCTTTATAATGTGAAGAATTTGCATTTTATTTTCTTCCTTAAAGCTTATTTTGTTTTATCTTTTTAATTTAAAAATCATTATATGCATATCCTTGTTTATTTCTTTCCTAGTGAAACATGTCACCTGTAAAGTGCCATCCTTGCGAACTATAATGTTCATCGTATTATCATGTTTCATTTTTTTTTTCAATTTGTAAATTGGGGTAGTACATTAAACATGTTAACAAAATAGATTCTACTTAGGAAACAAAAAGAAATGCAGTTGGTTATGATGCCAAGTTATATAACAGTATAATTGGTCTCAATCTCGACATTGTAATATTGGTGGTTCATAATATTCAGGAAACATTCAAAATAAGGGCCTAAAATGTCTTGATTTTCTAAAATAAAGGTTCGAAGTGGACTTTAGTTCAAACGAGGGCTTGAAGTGACTATGAATATTTTAAATGAGGGTATAAAATGGCTATGGTTGTTTTAAATAAGGACCTGATCTCGCCAGTCGACTAAATATTCCAATCGGTCAAGGACATCTTCATCCATTTACAAATTTAATTTTAAATTATCTTTTATTCTTTTCTTTTTGATAAGGGCTAGCCACCATTGGCGAGGGCTCGACCACCTTTGTTGGTCACTAGTAAGGGTCGATGAGGGCAGCCTCCCTTAGGGAAAGGCAAGCTTGTCCCTCGCCGATCACTGGTGAGGGCCGACCTCGTCACGGCCTCCCCAAGGCAGAGGTCACCCTTGCTCAACCCCTTTTCAACATCGCCAATTGTTGGCCAACCATTGGAGAAAAAAAAGAAAAACAAACAAAAGGAAAAAAAGTTCAAAAAAAGGTAAATGACTAATATATCATTGACTAGATGGAAAAGCAAGCCCTTCTTTGAAGCAAGATCCACTTCAAGTCTTTATTTGAGAAAATGATAGCATTTCAGATTTTTGTTTGAAACAAGATTCACTTTAAGCTCTTAATTGAAAAAATGAAGGCATTTCAGGCTTTTATTTGAAATTTTCCCTAATATTCAATCACTAATGGCAAACACCTTCAAATGATGAGCGGCAATCTTCACTAAAAACCCAAGAGACCAAAAAGAAATCTCAACATGAAAAAGAAAAAAAGTCCAACAAAAATGAAATAAATTGGAAAAAAATCACTAAATAACTCTTCAATTATGGAGAACCCGTTGGCCGAGAATTTCTAGATGTGAAATCGAAAGAATAAATTTATGTAAGAGATTTTTTTTTTTCTTTTTAAGGAATGAGATTATAGTGACCTGGTAGAAGAGATGATGACTAGATATTCCTTACCTACATGTGGCATGGAGAATTTTAATTTGAGAAAATTATTTTGGGGATTTATCATGGGAGTTATTTTTTTAGAGGAATTTCTCTCGAGCCAAAGAAAAAGCTTATTGTAAATTTAAATTTGATAAACATTCTTATTTAAATATTAAGAGCATGTTTGGTAACCTTTATGTTCCTGGGAATAATTTTTGCTCAGAAATGATTTTTCTTGATTATATTTTCGGGAACAATTTTTGAGCATTTGAATGCACTTGATAAACTGCCCAAAATTTATATTCTTGAAATAGAAATGCGTTTGGTAAAATCCTTAAAATTTCTAACCAAAACCATTTTCTTTAAATCTTTTAATATTTTTTTTGAAATTTTCTCTTTTTATTTTTTCCTTTTCATCTTCTCTTTTCTCCAATCGTTGCTTGTTGGCCTGAGCCTCATTGTGGTGGGTGAGTCCGAGGAAAAAAAAAAGGTTATATCGGCGGCCATTGGCCATGGCCGAGGTCGGTGACCGACTAAAAAAGAAGAAGAAAAAAAAAACTTAACCTTAATTCTAAGAATTTTTCATAAGAACAATTTTTTTTCTACTTATTGATTTTGTTCTAAATTTATTTTCGAGAACAAAAAAAATATATTTTGTTTCAGAAAATAAAAAATTTATCAAACGAATTTTTATTTTTTTTTTTATTTCAAAAAATAAAAGATTAGATTTAGTTGTTTCTGAGGGTGTTATCAAATAGAATTAAAGTGTCCTCGGGACAATTCATTGACAAAATCCCATATAATCCGGACAATTGACATGTGTTTTGTCATTGACTTTTGCACATTAGCACCGGGAACATGGCAGTAGAGTACCGCTCGTCAGGTTCCTTCTATTATTATTATTATTTATAAATTAGCAAAACAGGTCAAATCGTGCTGGATCTCAAAATTGCAATCAAAGCGCCCTGCAGTGAGCGGACTGTATTGGCTGAGCACCAGAGCGTTGTGCCTGGCCAACATACGTCGTGCCTTATTGCCATTATTGCGAGCTGCAGTCCCACGATACTGCATAACAAATCATGAGAAAAGACTGAATGAACTTCGACAAACTCCAAATTCATGGAGGGTCATAAGAAATAAGTTAGCAACAGTGAGGAGTCAGAATATTCGCTCTCAAGATGCCGTCTCTCATGCTCCCAATTAGAAATAAGTTGATTGCAACCTCAAGCAATTGTCAAACTGTCATTGGTCGAGAGTATACAAGAGCTCACCCACTTGAGGATCGAAACTGAAAAGAATAGACTACCATAATTTGCTGTTCAGAAGGGACCATTGATTGATCGAGTGCACCCTTTAAAGTATAGACCGCTAGTCTAGACCTCAAATTGGAGGAGTAAAAAAAGATGGTGGATGTAGCAATTGCAACGGCTAATGTACATCCACTTTATTTGTTAATCCTATCAAATCCGGTGATTGATATGGTTTTTGTCACTGACTCATGGAGCGCCGGATCATGTGATATTGGCCGCTAGTTTTCTTTCTTTCTTTTTATTTTTTTATTATAGAAAAAGCATATCGAGTCAAATCGTGCTGGATCTCAAATTTTCAATCGAAGCACTTGCAGTGGATGGATTGTGTTGTTTGAGCACCAGAGTGTTGTGCGTTGCCAATGCAAATTCTGCCTTAGTACCCACATTAAGTCGATAATCCAATGTTGAAGGCTGAGAATCGGTGGAGATCATAGCAAGGTGTGGATTGTCTCGTGTGAGCACTCTTCAGGTAATCGAAAACTCCTTGCTCTTCTCTTCTCTTATCTGTTACATTTTCTTCTGATCAATTATGTATTCAGTACATTTATTCAATTCCAGATCCAAGATTCCATATTTCTCTTCTCTTGGGCTGTAAAGTGGCCTTGGTTTCAGGTTTTGCTCCAACAATCTCTTTTACCGCCTCCTTGTCGGTACGATACCCTCGTGATGAAAAGAAAAGAGCGCGTTCATTTAGAAGATCTGGCATATGAGGCCTCTTCCTCATGGACCTATCCAAATGTAGATGATTATGAAGGCGGAACCAAAAAGCCTAAAGGAAATGACTACGAAGTTTTCTTGAGCTTTAGAGGGAAAGACACTCGCAAAGGTTTTGCCGATTATCTCTATACTAGCCTTGATGATGCAGGAATTTGCGTGTTCAGAGATGACAATGAGCTTCAAGTTGGTGAGGAGATTGGTCCGGAGCTTCTCTACAGTATTACACAGTCTAAGATCTCGATCCCAATTATCTCAAAGAACTATGCTTCTAGCAAGTGGTGCTTGCACGAGCTAGCTCAAATGTTAAAATGCAAAAGAAGTAGAGGGCAAATAGTGTTGCCCATATTTTACAAAGTGAAACCCTCGCAAGTGCGACATCTTACAGGGAGATTGGGAGATGCTATCAATCAACATAAAGAGAATTTGGATGAAAGGGTTGTGAAGGATTGGGAAGAAGCGAGATTGGGAGATGCTATCAATCAACATAAAGAGAATTTGGATGAAAGGGTTTATTGAAAGGATGGGAATCAGAGAAAATTGATAACGGGTAAATCATTCTTCACTAAAATGTTGTTTAGTTTCTCATAACTTGAAAAACATTGCTATCGTATATTGAAATTTATGTTGTTATTTGATAGGCATGAAGGAGCATTAGTTAAAAGGGTTGTTAGAAAAGTTATGAGCGAGTTAAAAAGACTTTTTCAGCTAATTGTTCCCGAACAGTTGGTGGGAATTGATGATCATGTAGAAAAGATTATGAGTTGGATAGATGTTACAGTCGATGGTACAAGAATTATTGGAATTTATGGAATGGGCGGCATTGGTAAGACTACCCTTGCAAAGGTGTTATACAACAAACTCTCTAGTCAATATGAGGATCTTAGCTTTGTGGCAAATATTCGAGAAACATCTCAGCGCAAGGGTATTGAATGCCTACAAAAGCAACTCATTTCCGACATAATAGGAAATTTATGTGATGTGACTAATGTCGATGAGGGAATCAGTGTCATCAAATCTCGATTTAGATTTAAGAAAATTCTTGTTCTTCTTGATGATATAGATACCAATACTCACTTGAATGCTTTGGTTGGAGATGGTAGTTGGTTTAAAGCAGGAAGTATAGTCATCATCACAACAAGAAACAAGAGCATTCTCGATGAGGCGAGGGTGGATTGCATGTACCAGCTCAATGAGTTGTCTTTGGATCAATCATTAATTTTATTTAGTAGACATGCATTTCGAAAGGATTCTCCTCAGAGAGATTATAAGGTTATCTCTTGTGATGTCGTATTTACTACTGCGGGACTTCCCTTAGCTCTTGAAGTAATAGGTTCATTCTTATGTGGAAAGAGAGAAGAAGTATGGAAAGATACATTGAAGAAATTAAGGAAAGTGCCCGATAAGAGAGTGCAAGAGAAATTAATGATAAGTTATGAAGCATTAGATCATGAGGAGCAACAAATATTTTTGGATATTGCATGTCTTTTTATTGGATCATCTAAACAAAATCCGACTTATATGTGGGATGCTTGTGGTTTTTTCCCGGGCAAGGGGATTGAAGTATTGAGTCTTTTGTCCCTAATTAAAATCGATCAAGACGGCGAACTAATGATGCATGATCAACTAAGAGATCTTGGGAGGGAAATTGTTCGTCTAGAAAATCAAAAGAGGCCTCAAAAGCGTAGCAGATTATGGATTTATGAGGATGCTGTGGATTTGCTTGATAGCAACAGGGTAAGAGTTTTCTTTACATGTCCTAGCTAGTGATTGTTAGTCCAGCTTCTCTTTCTTGTTTGAGATTATTGCTAGTCCTAACTCTCCAAAACGTGCCGCCTCCACCATAAAAAGAGCTATTTTGATTGATTGCTATCCTTGCCTGATTCTAGGACATAATTGAGGAGCAATTTCTTAATTAGTGATGACGGATATATACCTTTACCTAGGAGTATTTTGGGACACTCTCCCATGGTAACTTTAATACAACAACAAAACTACAAGAATATGATTTCCCCACATACCTGTTTGATGCACATATTTGATATTTGGATTCTTCTTTTCATTTCTTTTGAGGTCTTCTTTCTTTTTTCTTTTATGGACTGTGGACTTCTCATAATTAATTTGCTGTGATAAATGAGACATCTTAAGTAAAGATTTAGTCCTTAAATATTACCGTTTGTGCAATTTTAGTCTCCTATTTATAATTTTTTTCCTCAATGTAATCCTTCATCTAAGACGGTGTGTGCAATCAAGTCATTTGTTGTCAACTATTGGTTTACATCACCATTTTGTTGATATGATGCATGCACAACAACGTAATATAACCCTCGAAACATATATTATTTTTGTTCTGCAGATTATTTATAAGAGTGGACAATTTCTTTATATGAATTTCGTAATAATTTTTATTTTCTGACATCGGATTATATTCCTACTGATCCCCCTATAACATTTCATAGTCAAATATAGACTATCATGTTATTATAATGGGTCAATACCATTAAAACGCAAACCGTTACCCCTTTATATATTTCCTCAAAATTAATTGTCGTCTAACCAAAAATCCCAAACGGACACCCTCTGACACATTTAACTTAAACTAATTTTTGTCTCACAAAAATTTCAAACTAGTACCTCCATGATATATTTAACCTAAACTATTTGTCCAAAAACCAAACAAAGTGATTCCCATTACCCAAATCTACCATCCGTTAGCATTTCGTCTAATATGCTGTTATAATACATATGCGCCAACACAAATGACAAACGATTCCAAGACAAATCTCATGTGGAGAGTCACAGGTTTGACGTGGAAAATCCATGTGTATTGACACATATATTTAATGGAGGGTGGATTTGGGTCAAGCGTACCGGTTGGGTTTTTTTTTTTTTTTTTTTTTTGTAAGACGAGAATTAATTTGAGGTAAAAGTTCATGGGGTTATCGAGTATTAGTTTGTGATTTTTTGTACAACGGAAATTATTTTAGGGTCAATGTGTCATGTGAGTACCAATTTAAGATTTTCTTTCATTAAAAATTAGTTTGGGGCTAAATATGTCATGGGGTGCTAGTTTGAGGTTTTTGATAATATTAACCCCATATAATTATTCCTACATTATTCAACTCTTAGTGAGCATCTTATTTAATAAATAATTAGTTAAAACTTATCTCATCATTTGTTATAAATGGCTATCATATTAAATATGTTTTATGGATTTTTTTAATTGTTAAATATTGGCTATCACGTTATAATATTTATTGCAACATCGTTCAACTCTTAGTGAGCATTTTATTAAGCACATATATTTAGTGTGTGTATATATTATTTATTGTCAAATATAAGCTATCATGTTACATAATTATTTTTATTGATTTATTAAATTTTTGTTAATATCATTTACTCATGATATGCAAAAAAGTATCGAAGACATCAAAATGGCCATCACTTATTTTACATTTATTATACATAGTTTTGAGATATATGTAGTCATGATTTTTTTTTTTGATTTGATGGGTAATTTTATTGTATGAATTTATTTCTAAAGCATGTATATATATATTTGTGATGATGCATATCTGTTCCATTGATCTTTAATATTGTTTATTTGTCAATTATGAGTCCAATATGAGATTGATCGTTTGATTTCATCATTGGACCAATATGATTTTAATATTATGTGCTTGTCAAATATGAATGCGCATAACAAATGATAAATCCATAGATTGGTTCCGTTGTATCAAATATTTATGTAACTAATACTTAATATATGTGTACAACTAAATAATATATGCTATGTTTTAAAGATCTGTGGATCAAAATAAGATATTTGAAGAGCAAGTTGCCTTAGGGGGACTAATAAAGCCATATATATTTTACTTAGATTTTTAACACTCAAAATACTTTTAACTTTTGCTAAGTGCTCTAGTCTCAAGAGGTCAATCTTCACTATCTTTCTTTCATTCAATGAATCTGCAAGGACATACACTGACGGCTAGTATGGCTACAATAGAATCAGATAGGAATGTAATAACTGTTATGCTATGATGTCCTAAAGCTGCAGTAGATATATGTTGTTTGGTCTAAGTAATGTTATAGTTATTACACTACATGGTTTCATGAATGACCTATATAATAAGGAGGGAATAGCATCAATTCTAAAATATCCTTAGAATCAGAATTAGAGGGAATATTATAACCATCACTTTAATGAACAATCATGATTCACAAGTTTAATATCCCATTTAATTATTAGATGTATAATTCATTTTAACAAAAGTTTATTATAATTTAACAATATATTTATGGTTATAATTAAAAATTAAGCACATGATATGTGATTATATGAAGTAATGTTATACTATAGCAATTATCACCTTAATAGCCAATCACGAGCGTAATACAAAAAATATATCAAGATATTACAATATAATATATGAATTTTCATTTATAATTTAATAATTAATTCATCATTATGATTTAGACTTAATTGTATAATATGTGATTACAGGAACAAATATTATTTATAACATAATTAATAGTATGCTTGGCATAATAATTATACCACAATCGAGCGTTAACTAATATAGTTAGTAGTTAAGATAATCATTATGTATTAAATAATATAGTACTAACTTATGAAAGATTTAGATGACCATACCTAACAGGGAGGAACTAATATTATACTAATTTAGATATTCTCTACATGATAAATAATTATGTATAAGCAAGATAGCATAATCACAATTTCATTGACTATTAAACTATTATTTAATATTTTATTCATGAATCATATTATATGCGATTAAAATCAAGATAAGTATAATTATGTTATCATTACATGAATACAACAAATGAAACTAGTTATAATTAATATTTATTGTAATTTTGCAATGTTAATGAAATAAGCGGGAAAAGAAAGAGGGGAAAATTCTAAATAAAGGCATGAAGTGTTCTCTTTATATCAAATAAGGGCTAGGAGTGTACTTTTTTTCAAAAAGGGTCTAACCACCTAGCTAAATACTTTGGGTGGTCAAAGACATTTTTGTCCAAAGACAATTTTAACTTAAATTTTAGATAAATTAGATTAAAAATTAAGCTAAAATATTTTTAAAAAGAAAAAAAATACAGGCACGAGGGCTAGCCTATGGACATTGCCCCATTGCCGGTGGGGCGGCAGTCATAGGCGGAGGGCTTGGGTTTTTCTATTTTTTGTATGTTTTTTTTTTTTTTGTAAGTTTTAGCCTTTTTTGTTTTTGTTTTTTAGTTTGCCTTTTAATGGAAAAGATTTGGATTTTAAAATTAATTTAATTAAGATTATGTGTAAAAATCAGGACTCTAATCAAAATGATGTCATTTTAGTTCTTTAGTTAACCTTAACAGCACGTGGGAGATATAAAATATAAAATAAATAAAAACCATATTGGCGTTTTTTATTAGTCAAATTAGAGTGAGTTAGTGAAATGCCTCAATTTTAACACAAAATCAAGTCCTGAGTGATGTTCTGCAAGCCCTTACTAGCAATAGTGAGGATCACCTCACCTAGGTCCTTGTTGGCCATAGGTGAGGCAACATTCAACTCGCCCAGGTCCTTGAGGGCTGGCCTTGCCTGTGGCTAGCAAGGGTCACGTAGGCAAAGCTAGCCCTTAATTATGGCTTTCAAGGGCGGTGTGGCTTGAGTAGCGTGAGGGCATCACTTGGTGCTCTCTAGATATTGCCGGTGGTTGGCCATCGCTTGAGACCGGCCATCAACCAAAAGGTAAAAAAAGAAGAAAAAGGAAAAGAAAGGAAAAAGAAGAAGAGTAAAGGATGAAAATATCCTTGCCTATCTAGTGAGGTTAAACCTTTTTTTTAAGACTAATATGACTACTTCAAATCCTTATCTGAAATAAGGTACGCTTCAAATCTTTATTTGAAATAAAGTCCACTTGAGGCATTTATTTGAGAAAATAAGGACACTTCGGGTTCTTATTTGGATTAACTCCATAATTTCATGGAAGAGTAGTTATTGTGAAATTTATGCATATATAGAAATATCTGAAAATTAATTTACAAGTCACAGTTTTCATTAAAAGTGCATACAAGAATTTTTGGCAGTGAAATTATATATTTATATACAACATTATATTATACTTTATAAGAATACATACTTGCGATGATACTTTTTCTCAAAATCTTCATAATGTAATTCGAGATGCATGTCATTCAACAAGACATATATTAACAAACTAACATCTTCAATCACCTAATTAAGAACTTTTGAATGTGGAAGAATTATTAAAACTAACATTTTTAACATGGTATTTATAAACTTGGAATATAATTATTTTAACAGTATGTAATGAGTTCTTGTTATTAGAGAATGATCCAAGTTTATATTTTAGTGATAATATAGCCTTGCATTTACAAATTTTTTAGAAATTTATAAAATAATGATACATTAGAAAACTAAAAACGAATTCACAACCATATGCTTACGTAGAGGTAATATTAACATAATATATTTCAATTTTATTTTTTAATCCAATAATCAAATTTAAGATAATAAATAATGTACTTCCTTATTTTTTCTAATAAAATGATCGATATAAAAATTTGAGAATCATGTAAACACATAATAACAATTAACAACATCCTTATGCTCTAATATGCCGGTTAATACCACATAAAACCGTAAACTAGTACACCTATGATAAATTTACCAAAAATTAATTTATCCCAAATCAATATATTTGTGATGAATTTACTCTTTGTTAGTTTTTTTTTTATAAATTTTACTGTTAAATTGCAGAATTGCATGACACGTAACAGTTCACTAATGTACCGATTTTGGATTTTACTCTTCGTTTGTCATAATTGTATTAGTTTTGTGATTCTTTGTGGTATTAATCTAATTTAACGGTAAGTATATTAGTCACAAATGTACCAATTTGAGGTTTTTGGTGGTCAAAAAATTAGTTTAGGATAAATTTATCACAAGTGTACTAGTTTGTGATTTTTCATGATCAAAATATTAGTTTGGAGTAAATTTATTACATGTTTACTGATTTGAGGTTTTTTGTGGTATTAACCGCTAATATGCTTAAATGCACAAATCGGGATAGCTCTTATCACTTTATAATAGTCAAATTTAAGTCATTTTTTTTTTTTTTACATCTAGATGTGAAGGTTATCCATCGTTGCATGAATTTCACGAAGGAATATTTAGTGGCAAAAAAAGTGATGGATCAAATTTTATTAATGAGATTGATATGCCGGGTATTAGTAAAAAGTGGGAAAATACAAAGCAATGGCTCATTACAATACTTTCAAGTTTAATTTTTGTTATGAGAGTCAAAAGGTACGAAACTAAAATCAATTATAATATATGGATGATTTGTACAAGCCTGTGCAAAATGTCATGACTATCTTTTAAGTAAAAAACACTAACTATTAAATATTGAGATGCAAGATTTAATGAATTAACAAAATTAACATGGTGCCAATGCTTTTAGGCGAGCATATTCTTGCTCAGATGAAAATGTAATCAATCGAATAGAACAATGCTTAGAACTAAAGAAAGGCTGTCTATGAGGTTATTGACAAAAACACTGTAAATATACAAGAAACTTTTGGAGGAAAAAACATGCAGTGTCTCATCTGGAAGAATAAAAGTCTGAAGGATGGATTCAAACCACCAAAAAAATTGCGTATTTTGACTCTCATGATTTGTGCTCAATGTGCACTTCATCACCTAAAACTAAAAACAAATTTGAGTTCCTGAAATATTTGGTTACGACGAAAGAAAGATGTAAAAGACTTGAGATTCTTAAGTATCCAATTCAATGATCCTTCATGTCTAATCTGTCAGTAAGCAAGATCTCATTAATTTATAGGGAACTTGATAAAAACTTTAGATGGCTACTATTTCAGTGTAACAATATCAACACGACAATAAAAAGATATGGCTCCAAACGTTTGTAGTAATATAAAGAGGGGTGAAAATCATTTATGTAATATCTGATATATGATTGATTTTTGTTCCATGTACAAGAAAAAAACACCAATTGAAAAAAATGATAAAAAAGGAATGTAAAACATGTGTGTATGTTTTGGGATGATATTATCTCTTTTATTCGGGACAATTGTCCAAAAAGTCCTAAATCTATTACACTTTTACCAATTTAGTCCTAAACCTTTTTTTTGGCCAATTGAGTCCTAAACCTTTTACAATTGTGCCAATTCAGTCCATTTGGCCGGTCGGAGACAGCTGACCGGCGAATAATTTTTTAATATTTTTTCTACTTTCTTCTTCCTCTAGCCGGCGCTGGTCGGCCAGAGGCGAGGGTCGTTGAGGTCAGCCTCGCCGGCCACTGGCGGAGGTGAGGCTTGGCTTCGCCCAGCCATGGTGAGGTCGAGCCTCGCCAGATCTGGCGACGACGGCCTCGCCATCACCCAGCCGAGGCGAGGCTCGGCCTCGCCCAGTCGTGGTGAGGTCGAGCCTCGCCAGATCTGGCGACGGCGGCCTCGCCGTCACTGGGCGAGGCTTGCCCCTGCCGGCCTGGCGAAGGCGAGCCTTGCCTCAGTTGGGCGATGGAGAGGCCGCCGTCGCCGGATCTAGCGAGGCTCGACCTCGCCACGGCCGGGCGAGGCTCGGCCTCGCCGGCCGGGTGAGGCCGTGGCGAGGTTGAACCTCGCTAGATCCGGCGACGACGGCCTCTCCGTCGGCCGGGCGAGGCTTGCCCCCGCCGGGCGAGGCTCGGCCTCGCCTAGGCGTGGCGAGGTCGAGCCTCGCCGGATCTGGCCGCCGTCGCCCAGCCGAGGCGAGGCTCGCCTTCGCCAGTGGTCGGCGAGGTCCTCGCCTCTGGCCGGCCGGCGCTGGAGTCGGCTAGAGGAAGAAGAAAGTGGAAAAAAAAAAGAAAAAAATTTCGAAAAATATTAAAAAATTATTCGCCGGCCAGCTATCTCCGGCCGGCGTCCACGTCAGCTCCGGCCGGCCAAATGGACTGAATTGGCACAATTGTAAAAGGTTTAAGACTTAATTGGCAAGAAAAAAAGGTTTAGGATTGAATTGGCAAAAGTGCAATAGGTTTAGGACTTTTTGGACAATTGTCCCATTTTATTCTTGTATTGAGAATTTCAAACAAGATACACTAGAAAAAGATACAATTGGGATTCTTTAATTTTCATGCAGGTTTTGATGGCAAGTTTGATGAATGTAGTTGGATTTTAAGAGTCCTGTTGTTTCACACACATGAGTAAAGGTAGTGTTATTTAAAATACAAATGGCATGAATTTTGATAGATATATTTGAAGATAGATATATCTGAAGTAATGCGTACAAGAATTACTTCAAGAAGAGAGGCCTTCTATTGTACTTTGAAAGGATGGAGTTTTGTTGAAATTCAAAAGGTGCAAAATGTAAAGGGCATAATTGAAAGAGGAAAAGTTAGGGAACAACCTCTTGACCTTCAAATTTTCACATAGATTAGATAAATAATATGTAGCTATAACCTATCATTTCAAAAAATTAAAAGTGAGAAGCCTACACGATGATAGTATAACAACAAATTGAAATCAATACATTTTATTTTATATCATTTGATCTCCTCATTATTGAGAATTTATAGCCAAAATGTTTCCCAGTTGCAGGGAACTAGAAAGATTGAGACCCTTTGTCTTGGCAAATATAGTAGAGAAAGAAGATACACAGCCGAACAATTTAAAGACTTGACCAACTTGAGGTTCCTTCAAATAAATGGTGCGAATTTCATCGGAGATTTCCAAAACTTGCTTCCTCAATTAAGATGGCTTCAATGGGAGGATTGTCCCTTACATTTCGCGGCAGCTAACTTTCATCTGAAGAAATTAGTTGTGCTTGATTTGTCATGGAGTGGGATATCAGAGGACTGGGGTGGATGGGGTCCACTTAAGGTAAGATCTAGAGAGGCTTATCTCTTGT
The DNA here is from genome assembly GCA_014182575.1 of Eucalyptus decipiens. NCBI lineage: Eukaryota > Viridiplantae > Streptophyta > Magnoliopsida > Myrtales > Myrtaceae > Eucalyptus > Eucalyptus decipiens. The sequence goes on from CM024619.1 coordinate 17,719,799, forward strand.
GAATAATTACACATTGTTGAAGGTTCAATGACACAAAGTGCCCCTTCTTTCGGAGGAAAGATTTAATATCCATCATCATCAAATTAAGGATTTTCCTCTAAATATAAAGGAACTTATAGGCATCTACATGTACCAGAAGCAACTGGCAAAAAGACAAAACATTTACTAGAAGCTGCTGCCCCTTAATATCTTAACAACCAATCACGCTTAACATTAGACATATTAAAAACTATTTTGACTATATTAATTAACATACATGAAAAATAAAATTACAAAAATATGTCCCTGTCTTGATTATTTTAATCAAAATCGTTTATGGCTTCTATGTTGATTCCTCCCCATGCAAAAGTTTTCTTTTGGGGCGATTCTTGTTAAATGTCTACTCAATCTGCTTTTCACGGAGAAACAGAAACTCCCCCACATTGACCCGTGTTCTACATACATGCTAACATTCTAAATTCATTTTATCTTAGAGTAATTGAAATAATATATGAATTGCTCTGACTTGTTGCACGCAAAATGTATTCCTTATAATTGTTGATTATTGATGTCACCTTACAGACAATTATAAATTAGTAATGTTATAACAGTAATAAAATTATCCTTCCAGTGGCAGATATAAATATCTTATATCTTCAAGATATAACATTTCAATTTTTTTTTCATAATTAAATTAGATGTTTCTCTTTAATTTCATACTATTGAAAGAAAATATGACGCCTAATCAATGCATCTCTTTTCCATTGAATTTGCCATCTGCTTTTTATAATAAAACTTGCTTATGTAGATATTTTAGGATCTTTAAGAGAGAGGGAGAGAGAATCAATAGAGACTTTACTCAATTGACTTAACATTATGCTTTATTAGAGAATGATATTTATATCTGAATAATATGCATGGGAAAGGAAATAATTTAATCTAACAAAGAAATTGATGAAGAAATATCAAATAATATCACTAATATTTATTGACATCTCTAAGAATATTCTCTATTAGGGAATTATCTAATATCCATAAATATGCTTCATGTCTAATCAATAAAGATTTTTTTAAAATTTTTTTTCCTTGAAAACATTATCTGAAAGCAAATGTAGATATCACTTCTATATCCCTAACATTCTCCCGCAGTGAATATGATTAAACCATTTATATATTGTTGTAGCCAAAACAAAATTACTAAAGAAACACATTTAAAACTCAATAAGACTACTGTGAAGTAGTGGAGCACAGGTCACTTGGAATAAGTTTAAAATTGAAAAAAAGTAGTTGTAGCGGTGCAATCACACCAAATTATCCTTTCTTTCTTTCAGGTGGCAACCGGGCTTAAAGTTCTCAACCTTAGGGGTTGTAAATCTTTGAGAAGAACTCCTGAATTGTCTCCTTTCAAAAGCTTGGAGATTTTGACTCTTGAAGATTGTTGGGCTTTGGAAGAGATTCATCCTTCTATCGGGGACATCAAGACCCTTGTCTCGTTGAATGTTAGGAGATGTTTGAGACTAAAGGAGCTACCGATAGGAGTAGGTAGAATGGAAGAATTGAGGGAGCTTATTTTAAATCATACCGTTATACAAGAGATTCCTATTTCGAGAGGTGGTTTGATGAAGTTGGAGACTCTTTGTGCCTCGTTTTGTGAAGAACTTGCTCAACTTCCAAAATTTATGGGCTTCCTTGTGTCCTTAATAGAACTGGACTTATCTTATTCAGGGATTGACAAATTACCGGAATCCATTAGTTCTATGGAGTTTGAGACTCTTGATGCCTCCAATCATGCATGGTTAGCCCGCATTCCCGACTCCATAGGCCATCTAACATCTATGTCTCTCCTTGACCTAAGGAAATGTGATCAACTTACTCAACTTCCAGACTCCATAGGCTCCCTCTTGTCTCTGCAACGCTTGTTATTACGGGGATGCCGCTTGTTGAGAAATATTCCTAATTCGATCGGAAATCTGACATCATTGACTGAACTGCATTTACAAAGGACAACGGTTGCAGAATTACCTGAGAGCATTGGGAATTTGTTGAATTTGAGGATCTTGGACATTCGAGAGACTCACATAACAAAATTGCCTGGTGCCATTGGAATGTTGGTGAAACTCCAAGAGTTGAGTGCTTCTGGATGCAAAAATCTTGAAGGACTACCGAGTAGCATAGGTGAACTGGTTTTGCTAAACAATCTTGATTTAGGCAGGTCAGGCATTTTGGGTTTGCCAGAAAGCATTTCTAAGCTCTTCTCTCTCCAAAACCTCAGCGTTCGATATTGTGAAAAGCTTTTCGAACTACCAGAATTGCCCTCTTGCTTAACATCTCTAGATATCACTTGCCAGAGTTCGTCACTCCCACATCTTTCCCAACTTAACCTTCTCAAGAAACTCATTCTTTTTGATTGCCGTTGGCTCGAATGTCTCCCAGGGCTTCCTGTTGGACTAGCGATGCTTTCTGTCACACGTTGTGGAAAATTGAAAGCGTTGACAAATTTGTCAAACTTGAAGCAGTTATTTGAATTGATTCTTGACGAGTGCTTTGAGCTAACAGAAGTCACGGGCTTGGAAGGTTTACAACCTTTATCCAACTTACATGTACGACAATGCCCTAAGATATCTAGGCTTGATGGGTTCGAATCGTTTGAGTCTTTGAGTGGCTTACAGATGGATGAGGTGTTCCCAGATTCTTCGAAGTTAACGAGCTTGAAGGCATCTCAGTTTGAAGGATCCGTAGATCTTTCAAGTTCAGAGATTATGCTGGAAACAAAAGTTGCAAGTTCCGTGGATCAAGTTGAAATTCAGGGCCTCGATGGATCAGTATCCTCACAAATGTTGGATTTCTCTGAGTGCACGTCCGCTGGACAATCCCTAGACCTTTCAAGTTTGAAATATCTGAGGATACTAGTTGTTACAAATTGCAAGAATCTAACTGAAATTCGAGGCCTTGATGAATTAGAATCCTTGCAAGTTTTGGATATATCTGGGTGCACATCTCTTAGACAATCAATGGACCTGTCGAATTTGAAGAATCTGGAGAGTTTCTCAGCTGAAAACTGCAAAAATATAGTTGAAATTCGAGGCTTTGATGGATTGAGATCCTTGATAGATTTGAATATTTTTGGGTGCACGTCCCTTAGACAATCACCGGACCTGTCAATTTTTGAAGGAATTAAAAAGTTTCGATGCTACAAGATGCGAGAATCTAGTTAACATTCAAGGAGTAGATGGATTAGAATCCTTGGATGATTTGGATATTTCTAGGTGCACGCCTCTTTTACAATCACCGGATTTGAGGGATTTTCATACTGCAAACTGCAGCAAATCTAATTGAAGTTTGAGGCCTCCATCGATTACAATTGTTGGAGAGGTTTAATTTTTCTGGATGCATGTCCATTGAAATATTACCAGACCTTTCATGTTCAAAACATCCGTGGAATTCTGTGCTGCAAATTGCCAAAATCTAGTTGAAATTCACAGCCTTGACGGGTTGGATTATTGGTGAGAATGGATATTTCTGGTTGCACTTCTATCGAAAGATCAGTTCTTTCTCCATTAAAGAATTTGAGGGAATTTCATCCTGCAAAGTGCAAAATCTAGTTGAAGTTTGGGGGCTTGACTGGTTAAAATCTATGGAATGGGTCAATATCTCTTGACGCATGTCCATTGAAAGATTACGAAACCTTTCAAGGTCAACACTTACAAGGAATTTATTGCTGCATATTGCCAGATTCTTTGTTGAAATTCGCGGCCTTGACAGGTTGGTTATTGGTAAGGTTGGATGTCTCTGGGTGCACAGCTATTGACAGACTGTCCGACATTTCTAGTTCTAAGAATTTGAGGGCATTTCATGCTGCAAACTGCAAGAGTGTAGTCGATTTCATGGCCCGGAATTATTGGTAATATTAGACATCTGTAGTCGCACTTCCTGGGAAGATTGCCAGATCTATTGTGCTTGAAAACATTGATGCGGTCGAACATCAACCACTGTGAGAAGCTGAGTGACGTTCAAAGCCTGGAGAAGTTCTCATCCTACAAAACATTGTGTATTCAAGGAGAAAAGTCGTTAGCAAATTTCCAGATGTGTTGACATTCACAGATTATTGGGACCTTTCAGACATCCCAGGGCTCAGAGGATCAACAAACCTAGAAAGTATAAATTTCACGATGCTTGCCAATTGGGACTTTACCAGATTTGTCAGAGTGTTAGAACTTGCAATTGTTGGTCGCACAAGACTGCAACAAACTAACAGAGCTTCAAGGGCTTGGAGACTTGGAGCTTCTACAAGCTTTAGATATTTCCAGATGCAAGTTGCTAAGAGCAATACCTAGATTGTCTGGAGCTTTCCTCACACAGAATTATGAGCAGTAATCACATCAAGACATTTATCAGACCATATTCTGGTGATAGTTTGCTATTTACACGATCCATGTCTCGTAAGAAGGCAAAACCTTGGTCTTGATAATGGCAGGAATTGAGCTGGCAGTCCTGATAAATCATCTGTGAGTGACTCTTCTTTGTACATTACCAAGTGATTCATGTTTCCTAGTTGGAATGAAATCTCTCTTGATCATGGTAGGAATGATAACTGCCAGCTCTTGTTGGAGGACTAGATCATAAGAGTGCCTTCAGAGAAAATAATCTATCACTTGTCATTAACTATGAAACTTCATCCTCGACATGATATTGAGAACCAGACTTTTAGATTGATAATGTCTTTCAAGTTTTGTATTTGAAGGTTGTGGTGCTCGCTCGCAGCTCATGTATAACGTGTTTGATTTGTTTGCACAGTGGTCATACTTTTATCTTCTGATCAATTCTTATAATGCCAGCAAACTGGTTTTTATGCAATGTCGATACAATGGAAATTACAAGACATTGAAAGAAGAATCAGCTCTTTCTGAAGATCCCTCTGACCATAGCCATCTCAGTTTTTTTCGTAGACAATGGAAATCCTCCGCTCAGAAATGACGTGAATTTGATTGGTTGAATTGGTTTTTTGTTCTGCAATATTTCATCTGTAATTCTCTCTTTTATCTGTTCTCATATGACTCCTCAAAGTAAATTAATGGTTAACATGTTGATTATTAAGGCAGCTTCTGGAGGCAAAGGAGAGAGATCATATTGCTGGATTTGTGGTGGTCTCGATCCCCGGAAGGCGTCGGGCTCTTTCAAGCTAATTTCAGAGGGTGTGAATTTGATATGCTGCAGGTCTGTAAGGGTGAGCTCATAGTTTCATTGTCATTTTAAATTCCCGATGAACTGTTTATGTGTTAGAGTTTCATCCTCACAAGATTTCCACCGTTTATCCTTTCACATGCAATTTATTCTTTTGCTCATTAGTCATTCCATGCTGGGAATTTTTTCGCTATGCCAGTGAGGATTTTGTTCTAGTGATGCTCTATTTTGACTTTCCAGTAGGCAAGTTTTCTTCTCCCGCTGCTTTCTAATTTTTTACTAATCTTGGTCTTCACGATAAAAGCAAATTAAGCCGAATTTCAGAATTTCAGGGAACCGTCCGTATTCCAAAGTATCTTAGGAAAAATTACAAGTTTAAGCAATGTTATCTGTATGAATCATGCTGGAATTGTGAGAAGAAGCCTTTTAACGAGTTTATTCACTTTATGAGGAGGAGCAAAATGTCACAGCACTCTAATATATCAATAGTCCACCTACATCTAGGAGAAGTAATAATTTTCATGTATCAAGAACTGACATAACAATCCCGCGCCAATGGACATGAACAGGACTAGAAGTGTAACACTGAGAGATGAAGCATCACTTCCAGGTGGTGGCGGAGATGTGGTGGTGCTGGTATTGACGAGAATCCACTGGACTGGTGGTCGGGCCAGTGGAAGTTTCACTGGTGGTGACCACTAATTTTTGGCGCTGAGAGTAATGGTTACGGTTAGCAAAGGTGTAGATGAAGTAATACTCGCTAGCGTAGTCAAGGGAAAAGGTGGCCGGTCCGTTGGTTAGGCGCTAAGTGAAGAAGCGGTGTTCCAACTGTCGTTGTTGCCATTGGTCATGTTTGCGACGTCATGTGACCCTATGTTGGTGTTTGTTTCAATAAACAAGCATATGTGCATAAGTAATTAAGATCAAAAGTCCGATTGTAGCGGAAGTAAAAATACTTATACATGTGTTTCCAAAGCATTCTCATGCATTTTACAAAAACGCATAGAAGAGCAAAATGGGCTAATCATATTAACCTTGTACTATGCTCCAAATTTGGTTTAGAAGTTTCTTTAAGTTTTGAGCACGAACATTTGCCGCCTTCTGGTAACACTGATTTTAACGTTCTTGGATTCTTGACCATGAACATTTGACGCCTTTCGATAATATTGGTTATGATGTTCTTTAGATGCAGAACGTCTAATCTCTTCGCAAGTTATGACATTCTTCAGATTCAGCCTCACAAATGTCGGGCCTCTAGTTCAGACACACCACCAATTCTCACGTTGAATAGAAGAGAGAAATTGAGAGATCTCACAACTACAATTGTGCTAGCAATTGCTCTCGTATAAGTGGTTTCGCTAATCAGTATCAGTATTCTCAATTATCAATTGTCGATTATTGATCGTCGATTATCCGGTGATTTGCTCTCTATATTACCTTTTATAGCTAGTGTTGATCACATTTAAATCGGCGCATTAACTTTAATTTGTTTTTAGACTTAATTTGGCCGTAACCCCTAACAGACATAAGTTCTAATACCATTTCAAACACTAATTCAAGCATTATCTCTATAATTGTTACTGAGCATCATTCCAAACATTTATTTGGGTAAAATAATGCTTCAAGTGCCAAAAGTTGGCACAAAGGAACACTTAAATGCTAAAACTTACGAAAGTGTCACTTTTTATGAAAAATGCGAAATTTGAGTGCCACATTCGGAGAGCCTTGCCGGAAATCCTATGTGGCATTTTTTTAATTAATATTCTCGCTTACATGTGGCTCGCTGGAATGCCGCAAAACACACACAAAAATGATGTCGTTTTGGCATAATTTAAATTTTAATATAATATAAAAATTAATTAAATTAAATTTAGAACATAATAATAATAATAATAATAATAATAATAATAATAATAATAATAATAATAATAATAATAATAATAATAATAATAATAATAATAATAATAATAATAATAATAATAATAATAATAATAATTTATATTTATTTGAAAAAAAATGGAGAAGGAGGAAGCCGGCCTCGAGGGCCGAGCTCTTGCCGCAACCGAAAGGTGGGGGAGGGTCGATTGGGCCATTGAGCCTTGGCCAAGGGGTCGGCCCCGAGGCCACCGAGGGCCTTGGCCGAGGGCTAGTGGCGAGGGCTTGCATGCTCTCGCCGAGATCTGGGGCAAGGGCACGCAAGCCCTCCTCGCCGGGGCTAGGGCACGCAGGCCCTCCCCGCCGGCCCCCAGTTCGAGCTCGGCCGACACTCCCCCACCTCCTCGGTGACGGAGGGGAGGCGGTGGCGGTGGCGAGGGCTAATCCCTTAATCGCCGGCTACCTCCCTCCTCTTCCTTCCCCCCCCCCTCCATCTTTTTTTTTTTTTTTTTAAATATATAAATAATTATTAATTAATTAATTAAAATTTAATTTAATTAATGATTATATTAAAATTCAAATTATATCAAAACGACGTTGTTTTGACACCGTTTAACCACATTAGTATACAAAGTGATGTCGTTTTGCGCGCAGCTCGTTGGAAAATTACCACGTCAACGTTTTGGCCGGATTTTCTTGCCGATGGCACTTAAGTGATCCATCTTGCTTCGATTTTGGCACTTAAGTGTTACTTTCGTAACTTTTGGCATTTAAGTTTGGCACTTTAGGGGTTTGGGTATCCATTTATTTGTGACTGTTACAAGTCTTTATTCTGGGTATTAACTTTATAACCGTCACAAATATTTAATTTGATTATTACTTCTGAAACTGTTTTAGAGCATTAATTGGTCATTTAAATTTGAAACCGTTTCAGATCTTTAATTTAGCCATTAAGTCCGAAATTGTTTTAGATCATTAATTTGGCTATTGATTCTAAACTCACTTCAGATCATTAATGATGTGATTAATTCTGAACTAACTTCAGATTATTAACGCAGCTATTAATTTTGAATTCACTTCAAATTATTAATTCAGTCATTGAATTTGAACATGCTCAAATCTTTGATTCGCTCGTAGAGTCTAAAACCCGCTTTAGACTTTGTAAACTTTGAAGCCCCTTCATCAGAACTTTTATTTCTAGTCTGACTCAATCTGATTGGCTCAATTGCAAACACATTTACAATATTCTCTCTCTTGTTCAAACGTCATTCTAATTGATTATAGTGTGTGACATCTCTAGATTTATCACTGAGCTGGTAGCAGGACTTGTACTAACACATTAGCACAACCAAGAGAATTGATTGTCTAGAATAATCTCTTGTTCCTACAAACCATAAAGATTATCTAGTAAGATATCATGGCTAATGTTTTCAGAACATAATGAAGTTGTTAGCTTTGGCGACCATATAATTTGATCCTTTTGTCTTACCATGTCCTGATCGGATAAAGGCCATGGAACTATTGGTCAAGCCACTAATTCGATCATATGCCCAAATCTAATTGACATGTATTTCTTCAAGATATGAACCATTTATTCTCAATTACAATCTTGGCCGAGGATTTCAATACAATGCCACGATTAGATCGCATCTTGTATATCTATATATAACAAGAAGACATATTCCATATTGCGCATGCATGTGGCTTCATATGTGAACAAACTATGACCATTAAGTACAAAGATGGTTTGACAAAGTGTCAATATGCGCACTTGTGAACCATAGCCATCCAATATATAAGTTAGCATCGTGCCTTAGGTCTAATGATCTTACACTTGACCAAAGCATGAAAGATCAGACATTGACCTCGCTAAAAGCTTCCATGTCGCCAATCATTCTATGTTTGTCACATTAAGTAAATTTGTCCCTAGCTCAGATATCACAATACCCAATGACTTGTGACTTATCATCCCCTCAAGTATTTAATACTAAATAGTGAAGCTTGAGATCACATCGGTCTCAATAGGATCATCAATATCCTTTCAATGATCTCTCGATCGGGAACCGTTTAAAGATTCAGCATAATATAAACTTGTCACACATATTCTTAATATTTTAAGAATAGATTTAGTTCTAGCTGATCTTATGGACTTCATTAAGATAAATTGGACGATGAATGAAAAAATCTTATTTGCCATTAAATAATCCCTAACATGTAATTATTACATGATTGCTTTATGGCATAGAACTAACAGTTGAATGTTGCAAAAGCAATGGAAGATCATCGGCATCAAAGAGTGAAGCTCAAGATTGATCTTTTGGCCACTGAAGGTCCAGATTGATTGCACATATAAAAAATAGAGAACGGATCGATCGGAGCAAGGTGCTTCATTATGATAAGAGGGCCAAACTGTAGAAGAGTGTTTCAAGTTAATTTCAACCAGTTGGTCATGACTCGTGAATGACGTTAGTTATTTGGCCATAAAGTGTATTGGATTCCCAAGCTACATTCTCCCCCTAAAATCAGGTCAATAAATAAAATCGAATTATCAGACAATTCAAACGTATTATAAAACCTTTCATTTCATTATCTCATGTTGCTTTGCCCACCAAAAAAATAAAAAATAAAATAAAAAACAAAAACAAAACAAAAACAAAAAAATCTAAAATCTCTCTTACATGCTAGAGGATATAATATGTAAAAGACAGTATCTTTCTTGGTGATTCATATGACGCTTTTTCTTTAGGCCATGGTACTTCTTATGATTGAGATCACTGTAAGTCAAAATGTAGTTATTAGTTGAACTTCTTACAAGACAACCTCCGACTATTGGTCACCTAAAACATTGCCGACCTCGAAGCGTATTGGCTCGCCCAGTATGAGCATGTGGCTGTGCTAGGAGGGATCCTCCATCGCGCAGTATCTCCCATCGCATGATTCGTCACCTTTGCACTTGATAAAAATGCTATTCCGAACACGAGAATTAAGACTATGATATCACCGTTAGCCTTCTTGGTGGGGCTTGCGTTATAATTTGAGGTCGACGTCATCCCTAAGATATCCATGCTTTCTTTTCTTTGTCGAAGGTGTGGTTTTGAGCGCAAACACAGGCGGGAAACAAATATTGTGACACTGTACATGTACCGTGTGGGAAATTAGGTCCCAAAGGAAATAAAGTATTTTAATGAGATACTCCGAACACTCATAGGGTATGTGTTCATAGGTGAGCGGGGAAAGTGGGAGTATAGCGAATTTGAATCACGGGATGTCACATTCTTAGTGGATGAATTTCCTAAGAAGGGCGAAATAAGGGAAGATTACTCCCTATTTAAAACCTTGGATCAAGATAATGATATTAGTGTAGTTCATCCAAGTGGGAGTAATATGAGAAGTAATGAATTAAATTTAACTCATTCTCAATTGCAACCACATGATGAGACGATATCATCATTACCTAATTCAAGTGGGAGCATAATAGGAAATGATGTGCTAAGTGTGCAATTTCCCATACGGCGAACAAGTCGCCAAAGTATTCCCCGTCGACGTTTTGACATTGAAGGGGCGTGGCACTAGCTTTCTTGTTTTCACTGAGTATTATGCACGAAAAGATGTGAACTTAGAGTACATACTACGCATAGAATGGCAGCAGATCCTATGACAAAGCCAATACCTAGAGATGTGTTTTGTGGCCATATGAAATTTCTAGGGTTGCGTAGAGGGTGATGTACTGAATATTGTAATTTCCCTAAGTGTTCACAATTTGATGAATTTATGTTTTCATCATTAATGCCTATGAATCTTTGTTTGATCTTTATGCATCTTAATGCTCGGTGCATTGCTTTAAGTTAAGAAGTAGTTAGATTAGCCCACTCACATTTTTCAGGGTGGATCGGTGATACGTGTCGTTTCCTGGGCTTCGTCTTCCGCATTCGATTTAGGGGTTCGATTCAGTGTCGAATCCACGTTTTCGGGGATCCGTTATTCCCAACAGTAGTTATTAGTTGGACTTCTTACAAGACAACCTCCGACTATTGGTCACCTAAAACATTGCCGACCTCGAAGCGTATTGGCTGTGCTAGGAGGGATCCTCCATCGCGCAGTACCTTGGAGATATCCATGCTTTCTTTTCTTTGTCGAAGGTGTGGTTTTGAGCGCAAACACAGGCGGGAAACAATAATGTTTTCACTGAGTATTATATTTTTCAGGGTGGTTGGAGAATGAGAGTGAGATTGAGATTGAGACTGAAAACAAAGGAATTTATGTTTTGAAAATTTGAACCATGATGTTCAAACTATGAGATTGAAAATTTCCCTTTTGCCTCATGTGGTGCATTGGAGAGAATGTGAGGGATCCGAGTCTTCACATTCTGGGAGGACTGGCTGGTGGTGAGCGAGGAAAGGAGGGATTTGAGGGTCTGGGCGAAATTGCTCTAGGAGCTTCTGTTCGGCACAGCCCTTGAAGACCAGGTTGGAGTGATTGGAAGAGGGCTTGGCGGGCGAGAGCGAGAGGAGAAGGAAAACGAAGAAGAAGACGCTGAGGGTGATTGGAGACCGGAGCGAGCCCATTTCCTGGTGTGGGAACCTGATTCCGATGTGCAGACAATAACTTTCTTTTCTGTACATACGTTCTTCCAAATTGTCTTCAGGAGTCTTTTATATGACTCCATTATATCCCTTCAATAGGTATCTTTCTATCGTAGCGTATCAAGGTGAAACGGTGCATTCTTATCTCACTCTATCATGGATGTACTAATTCAGTACAATAGCTGGAGAGACGATTTTGATCAGGATTTGGGTCCGTGCATTGATCCATGCTGTGTTTTGCGCGTTCTGAAGCTCTCGGGCTTCTCTCTTTGATTGGGAGTTTCTGGAAATGGATATTCTGCTTCTCTTTCTTGATTGACACTGAAGGTGACGAAAAACAGAGCAACTTTGATTGAAAACAGAGGAATTCGTAAAGCGCGCATCGACCTGTCCTTCCAAATTGGTTCTGATTTTCTTCACAGTAGCCCAAATTAGGGGGGTTCATATATTTTCTGGCAGGGCTTGCTTTTGCTTGGCTTTGCTTGTTTCGGGGTGTTTTTTCATGTTTGCCGTCGCTTTTCCTCTCATTTTCTTCACAGCTCTGGTCCGATAGCGAAATGACTGAAGAAGATCTCTTGTGCTCGATTAATGCTGACAGTCAACTGCTCAAATGACAAGAACTTTTTTGTGCGGGCCGAGTCCCGAGTTCGGTGAGTTCACCTGTTGAATAATTGGAGTTACTTTTCAATGGCCTCTTTTTTTCTGATGTGGGGGAAAAGTTGATGAAGGAGGTGGAGATTACTGCGAATGACCTTGGGATGTTAGCATGTTGTTGGGACTCTTTGCAACAAAGCCAACAGAGGCACAGAGTAGGTATGGGAATGGCGTGATCCGATTCGATTCTTTGTTTCTGATGCAGGCTCAAAAAAGAAATTTTTTATTTTTGGATGATCTGATGTTCATGAGGCCAATGCATCTGAGCACCATGTCTTGCGCTGATGTAATGATTTCCAGCGATTTGGACACACGAACACCCACGAACAATGCCACAAATCTAGCTAACAGTAAGTTATCAATTCTTCGTAAAGGATTTTAATCAACTTAAGAAATGTTTTTAGTATAGGCTATTAATACTAAGTAAGAAAAATATGTTTATTATTAGGGTTAATATCCTGAAAAATTATAAATTAATACATACGTGACAAATTTACCTTGGTTAAAAAATTAGATTATGGTCAATTTGTACAAATGTACTAGTTCAAAATTTTTGTGGTATTAATTCTAAAAATTTCTAGATTCCATGTTATATGTACTGTTTTCTTATTAAAGGCATAACTCTGTCGATGGATTGATCTTAGTAGATTGACGGAAAAGGTTTGCTAACTATGGTGGACTCGTAGTTTGATGACCTTAAATATTGTTAAATTTGATTTTTGTTCAGGCCGAGGAGCTTGTAATGGCATAGATTTTCTTGAACCTTTTCCTTGCAGCCATAATCTCTTCTCGCGCAAAATGCATGTACTGTTTTTCTTTAGGTTCACTTTTATGTGTGGACGTATATCGGGGATACCATAGTCTCAGTTTTAAATGTCACGAAAGTTCCAAGCTTGGGTAGGATAAGCTGCGCAGTAAATTTATGAATTTATGAATTTTTAGTCTGAATTTTTACCAAATATGCATGCACATGTGGCAACCAGGATTTTTCTTATGTATTTCGGGTCCTTCATGAGAAATCCACCTGTGCCATTTAAATATGCTGTCCCTTCATTACCAAACAGTTAGGTTCACGAGCCGTTAAAAATAGAAGGCAGATGAAGAACTATAATTTTTTGTGAATGAACGGGTTTTGAAACTAAATGAATACTTTTTTTGATTAATATTATGTTAATTATTCAGGTCATGCCTAATTTGCAAAACGGTCAACTCGGTGCGTGAATTTTGAAACTAAATGAATACGATGTAATGAGCTATTTTTTGAAAAATGTGGTTTCTTTGATAAGAGAATTCGACTTTTTTTTTTGAATTGGGCTTAACCAGCTCCCGCCTAATATGATTAATTTGGTTTGAGTCGATCTAGGCTGATTCGGGCTTTGGAGAACTCTAGCATCTAACCTTCAGGTCATGCCTAATTTGGGACAAAAGTCTTGGTCAACTCGGTGCGTGAATAGTTGCGACCACCAACGGATCCCACCGAAACCGTTACCAATCAATTTTGAGTTGCCACCGGTCAGTCCGATGTAATGACAAGCTCTTTTGAGTAGGTGCCAGCTTGTCGGTCCATTAATTACTCTCTCTTACCTTTATGTGGTTTCTTTGATCTTGTATCCTTGCTCATCCAATTTTACTAGATGGATGTATGAATACATATTTTTTTAATTATATTATATGCTCTGTTTATTTTTCTTAAAATGGATGATTTAAAGATTATTTTTCTTAAAATGATCGCTTATATGACTTATAAAAATAAATGAACAAAAATATTTCATCAGGTTCACGAAAATGTCAACATAATACAAGCACATTTCATGAGAGGTCCAGAAGAAGGGTAGGATGCTCTCACTGATGATGATGATGATGATGATGATGATGAGAGGCGTAACTAAGGCTAATTATTAGTCAGCAAAGTGGGAGAGTCAAAAAAAGCAAGTCACTTTGACTGCAATGCGACGGAAATCAAGCGTCTCCCACGTTCTACTTGGCTCATCCTTTTCGCGCGGGACTTACGTTATTGTCGATTCTATCATTTTCCGAAAATCTTTTGGTGCACACGACTCTTCTGCACTATTTTTACGTTCGATTAATGTAATGGAATCTGCATTACGATGTTCTCGTACTTAAACTAACGCACGCCTTGAATTTTACATACTAGCCTTACCAACCCACAAAAAACTAACGCACGCCAAAAGCAAGTTGAAGCATCTCCATTTTATCGAGAAAGCAAATAACTACTACAACCCCTTAATAATAAAACCAATTATGTATTTATTTAAGTACAACATTGCTTTCTTTTTTTGGAACAAGAGCACAACATTGTTTTCATTCGGCGAAAACTGCAACACACTTGCATGCAAAATTGCAGCAGACGACGAAGAAAAAGGAAGTCCCTTCCCTTGTTTACCAGTCCTCCACGACATCTTCTAGCCAACATCTCCACCGTCGACTCATTATTTGGGAGTTGTAGGATGGTTTTATTCAACGACAATCCTTTCCCGACGTTGACCGCCAACATCTCCACCGTTGACTCTAGTTGTAGGATGGTTTTATCAAGCAATCTTTTTTTTTTTTTAAATATTTATTAGAAAAAAGCAAATCAAGTCAAGTCAAGTTGAGAAACACCTCGGTAGATTCCACACCCCTTCTGCCATATGCTGCTATTGTCCTTTTAAGAGATATACGCGACTATTTTCTAACTCTTTATCTTTTCACAAAGCAAACGGAGCCTCGGATTCCATTGTCCAACGCACTCAAGAAGTACATTATATGGGAGGTCTAAAATAAGTGAGGATGCTCCCACTTGCGTGCAAAATTGCAGCAGACGAGGAAGAAAAAGGAAGTCCCTTCCCTTGTTTACCAGTCCTCCACGACACTCTAGCCAACATCTCCACCGTTGACTCTAGTTTTAGGATGGTTTTATCAAGCAATCTACAATGTTGACCGACCCTCTATCTTTTTTAAAAAAAAATGTTTATTAGAAAAAAGCAAGTCAAGTCAAGTCGAGTTGAGAAACACCTCGGTAGATTCCACAACCCTTCCGCCACATGCTGCTATTGTCCTTTTAAGAGATATACGTGGCTATTTTCTAACTCTTTATCTTTTTACAAAGCAAACGGAGCTTCAGATTCCATTTTCCAATGCACTGAAGGAGCACATTATATGGGAGGTCCAGAATAAGTGTAGGATGCTCTCACTTGTTATCGTCGTCGTCATCACCATCGTCATCACCATAGTCATCATCGTCCTCATCGTCATCATCATCATTATTTTTATAAAGAGGCGTAATTAAGGTTAATTTTTAGTCATCAAAGTGGGTGAGTCGATAAAAGCAAGTCACAATGTTGTACGTTACGACAAGTGAAGTTGCCGCGCGCAAAGAAATAGAAAATGGTGCCATTTTCTTCATAGTTTGGAGAGGCCGTTTAATCCATCTTTATTTCAGAATTTTTATTTGTGTACATCAAGATTCTCACAAAATGAAAAGAAGAGTAGGGACATACATGATAATCATTCTATTTTTGTTTTGGAATAATTTTCTTTTCTAGACTTGTTTTTGAAATAAAAATCCGTTTGCCGATGTAATTTTATTTTCTTATTTTTGGAACAAACTTTTAGTTGAGAAATAGATTTGGAATAGGGATGAGAAATAAAATTTTTATTGCTTTATTTTGAAACAAAAATGAGAAATAAGAACTTTCTTATTGTTTGTCTTCTCTACTATTCAGCCACCTACTTGCTACCCATTGCTACCCGTCGCCGCATCCAATTGCCGCCGCCACCATCCGCTGCCTCTTGGGAAGGAGGAATTTTGTGTTCTATTCCGAGAGCAGAAATTTTGCGCCGTTATTTACAAATAGAAATAGAAAAATTTATTTCTTTTTAAGAAATTAATTTTTGGTTACAATAATTATCATTCGCGCCTTAATCAACTGCATGACTTTTTGTGCATTATTAGTATTGTTAATTTTTTGGTAGAAAAAAATCACGTTAATCTCAATTGTTGGAAAATGTATGGTCCATATAAATTCATTTTTAGTAAACTAATTAGACGACATATGAGAGAGATTGTGACGACTTTATTAATCAAGGTAGAAATCTCTGTAATGCCGAAATAGATCTCTCCTGGAGCTATTTTACAAACTAGGCCTCTCCATGCCCAACATGCTTATGACATAAATCATTGCACCTTCTTCCCAGTCACTTCGATATTCCCTCATTCTCTCCTCGGATAAGTTTTCAGCATGTTGCCTGACCTTTCTTTGTAAATTAATAAGTCACAGATAATTAAATCCGAAGAAAGAGTTGCACACGTTCGACCAAGTTTGTTACTCCACAAATTTAATGCGTTATTAAGTTTGAATTGAAAATATGGATGGCAATATCTCAAAATACAGTCTACAAGTGTAGAATCGTCAATTTTTGAATTTATAAATGTCTGAAAACAAATGTACACTAAAAGTAAGTTGAAACACCTCCATTTCATCAAATTAATTTGTTGAGTCCATATTACTTAATAAATGGAGATTATTTTAGACTAGAAATTAAAGTAAACAACTACATATTTTATTTATTTATTTATTTACTACATGATTTATTAATAAAACAAATTATGTATCCATTAAATATAAGAATATTTTCATTCAGCTTTAAAAATTTTGGAAAATGTTTTCCGGTTCGAAACCTGAATTTAAGATTTGAAAGGAAAATATTTGTAGGCAAAATTGTAACACCCAACGAAGGAAAAAGAAGTAATTTGTTTACCAGCCCACTACAGCACTTCAGACAAGACAATATTCTTTAGGTTTTCAGATTCGATGGTTTTATCAAGCAGATCAAGTCTACTCAACAAAAGTAGCCCTACAAATCAGTAAGGGATGTGGTTCGGGTAAAATTAATTTAAAAGCCACTTTGATGTGGAAAAAAAAATCAGATTGTGGATTGAAAATAACAAACATTTCTTAGTTAATTATTAAAAATCTGCAGATGTTTTTTTTTTTAGTGACTTATCGAAATCTCATATAATCCAACTCGCGATATGTTTTTGTCGGTGGCTCATGAGTTTATTATCGAAATCTCATATAATCCAACTCGCGATATGTTTTTGTCGGTGGCTCATGTACGTCGGCAGCACCAGGAGCCTCTGCGCGTTGCGCGTTGCTCGTTACTTTTCTTCTCCATATATTTTTTTTGTTTAATGGAAAAAGCAAGTCTACGTCGAGTCAAGAAGCACCTCAGTACATTCCCCGCACCTTCCGCGTAATGCTGCTTATCGTCCTTTCCCCTCGTCATTCATCACAGCGGTTCGAACAGCATAAAGAGTCTTGAATCCTTGGACGGGCAAGAGCTCAGCATTGTTCAGCGCGCTGAATAGAGGGTGTGGTGTGTTGGTACTCTAACGTCAAGGTTGAGAACTAGTGGAGATCACGGCAGCGGGTGGATTGTGTTGTTTGAGCACTCCTGAGGTAATCCATGACTCCTTGCTCTTATCCTCTCCTCTGTTTCCTGCTTTGATTGCTCCATTTTCTTCTGACGAGTTCTGAATCGAGTTCCCAGGGACATTTCTGCAATTCTTGGATCTAGGATTCCATGTTTCTCTACTCTGTTTCCTGCTTTGTTTTGAGGCTCTGCTCCATCAATCTCTTTTACTGCCTTTTTAGGTGATTATGAACGCAGAGCCAAGAAGATCCGATATGGTGGGCGTCTTCCTCAATCTCTTTTACTGGCTTTGTAGGCTCTGCTCCTCCAATTCTCTCGAGATGGAAAGAGAAGAAGCCACACATTCAAAAGATCCGACGTACGAGGCATCTTCCTCGTCGACCTCTCCACATGTAGGAGATTATGAAGATGGAACCAAAAAGCCAAGAGGAAATGATTATGAGGTGTTCTTGAGCTTTCGAGGGAAAGACACTCGCAAAGGCTTTACTGATTATCTCTATACAAGCCTTGTCGATGCAGGAATTCACGTGTTTAGAGATGATAATGAGCTTCGTGTTGGTGAGGAGATTGGTCCAGAGCTTCTTCGTAGTATTACACAGTCTAAGATCTCAATTCCGATAATTTCAGAGGACTATGCTTCCAGCAAATGGTGCCTTCGCGAGCTAACTCAAATATTGAAGTGCAAGAGAACCTCAGATCAAATAGTGTTGCCCATATTTTACAAAGTAGAACCCTCGCAGGTGCGGCATCTTACAGGGAGAATGGGAGATGCTATCAATGCACATAGAGAGAATCAGGACGAAATGGTTGTGAAGGAATGGGAGAAAGCACTCGAAGAAGTGAGTTCCTTGAAAGGATGGGAATCGGAGAAAACTAATAATGGGTACATTACTCTCCAAAAAAGTCGTTTAGTTTCTCATAATTAGATCTTGCTTGAAAAAAAATATAAATATTGCCATTATATATTGAAATTTATATTGTTATTTGACAGGCATGAAGGAGCGCTAGTTAAAACAGTTGTTCAAAAAGTTATGGGTGAATTAAAAAGACTTTTTCAGCTAATCGTTCCCAAACAATTAGTGGGAATTGACGATCGTGTGGAACATATTATGAGCTCCATAGATGATATATTCAATGGTACAATAATTATTGGAATTCATGGAATGGGCGGCATTGCTAAGACAACTCTTGCAAAGGTGTTATACAACAAACTCTCATGTAAGTTTGAGTATCTTAGCTTTGTGGCAGATATTCGAGAAACATGTCTACGTAAGGGCATCGAATGTCTACAAAAGCAACTCATTTTTGACATAAGAGGACCTTCTTGTGATGTGTCTAATGTCGATGAGGGAATCTGTGTCCTCGAATCTCGATTTATAAGTAAGAAAGTCCTTATTCTTCTTGATGACATGGATGATAATTCTCACTTGAATGCTTTGGTTGGAGATGGTAGTTGGTTTGGATGTGGAAGTATAGTCATCATAACAACTAGAAACAAGGGCATTCTTGATGAAACTAGGGCAAGCCACATCCACCAACTCAACGAGTTGCCTTTGGATCAATCATTGATCTTATTCAGTAGACATGCATTTCTTAATGATTCTCCTCAGAGTGATTATGCCAATATCTCTCATGATGTTGTATCTACCACTGGGGGGCTTCCCTTAGCTCTCGAAGTTATAGGTTCATTCCTATGTGGAAAGAGAGAAGAAGTATGGAAAGATACATTAAAAAAATTAAACAAGGTGCCAGAAAAGAGAGTGCAAGAGAAATTGAGGATAAGTTACGATGCATTAGAATATGAGGAGCAACAGATATTTTTGGATATTGCATGTTTTTTTATTGGATCACATAAACAAAGTCCAACCTATATGTGGGATGCCTGTGATTTTTACCCAGAGAAGGGAATTGAAGTACTTAGTCTTTTGTCCCTAATTAAAATTGACGAGTCTGGCAAACTACTGATGCATGATCAATTACGAGATCTTGGAAGGGAAATTGTTCGTCAAGAAAATCCAAAGGAGCCTCAGGAGCGCATTAGATTGTGGAATCATGAGGAAGTAATAGATGTGCTTGACAATAGCAAGGTAAGAGATTTCTCCAATTGTCTTAACGAGTTCATGTTTGATATAAAAATTGTTGTCAGTCTTGAGTCCCCAAAACTTATCACCTCTATTAACAGAAGAGCTCCTTCGATTAAGTGCCGTTCTTGCCTGATATTAGACATAGATGAGGAGTAATTTTTGGTTATTGATGATTGATATATATCTTTACCTCATAGTATTGTGGTGAGGACCCTCTCCTTAAGTAACTTCAATGCAACAACAAAACTACAAAAACATGATATTTGACGGAGCACTTCCAAGGACACTTGTTAATTGTTAGGGGCCACGCTTTTTCCACATATTTGTTTGATGCACATGTTTGATGTTTTGATTCCTCTTTTGATTTTTTGTGAGGTCTTTTCCTTCTTTTTGCCTTTACTGAGTAAGGACTTATGATGAGTTGTTTGCTATAATAAATGAGACCTCCATTAATTTGTGACGACTAGCCATCTTGGTTCTTGTATTTTTCAAGTTAGGTTAAGTACAATTTCGCGTCCGAACTATTACTATTTTCGAGGATTAGCCCCCAATCTATTTTTTCCCCTCAATTTAGTCCTTTATCTTTCATAGTTGTGGAATTGAGTCCTTGTTGTCAACTGTTAGTTAACACCATAAATTTGCTGATGTGGCCATCATATTTAATTCTGACAAAAATACCACAAAAATCATAAAATATGTCCATTATGACAATAATACTCGACATTTTTTTTTCATATCACCGGTATCCTAAATTGTACCAATGTGATTTTTTTTTTTTTTTAGTTTAGGATTTTTGGTAATACTATAAAAAGTTTGGGTTATTGGTGTCATAGTGCGTATAGTTCAAAGCTTTTTGTGATATTAACTTTTATTTATATGTTGTATATGCATAACCGTGTAATAGAAACCTCTAAACATAACTTAATTAATTTTATTTGTTCTAAGAATTTGCTAATACTTTTTTTTTTGTGTGACAGTCGATTATTTTTCTGTTGTTCCCTTTGTAATAATGGCTTGTTAAACATGGGCTATCCTGTTGCTACAATCATTTCTACATTATTCAACTATTAATGAGCATCTTATTTAGCCAGGGTTTAATTAATATATTTTACCTATAAGCATTTGTTAAATAACGGCTATCAGGTTATATAATTGTTTTATTGGTTTTTTATTTGTTAAATATTGACTATCACGTGATAATAGATATTTCTACATCGTTCAACTCTTCGTGAGCATTTTATTTAGTACGTATATAGTGCATTAACATCATTTATTTTTTAAATATGGGCTATCATGTTACATAATTTTTTTATTGATTTATTAATATCATTTACTTATGAAATGCGAGAAAATATTATCTCGTAATGAGTATCAATAATTTTATTGAATTATTATTGAATTATATATTATTTTTCCTTTTATGATGGACAATTTTTTTGTATCTATCTATTTGTAAAGCATGTTAAATAATTTTATTGTGGCGATGGATATTCATTAGTCAAAATGGGTATCCAAACGCCTTTTCAACCATAATAGCCGTAGCTTATTATATACTTCACTATATTTATTGTTGAAATATACACAGTTGTGTGATAGATTCCTCTAAACATATGCTTTCTTTTTTCCTTCCATGATAAGTAATTTTATTATACTAATCTATTTCTAAAGCATGTTAAATATTTGGTGATGATGGATATCTTTTCAGTTTATATTTTTTTAATGTTATTTATTTGTCAAATATAGGTTGGTACAATATTGATCTTCCGAGATTAATATTGACCAATATGATTTGATTATTATTTCTCAAATATGAGCCCATTGCACATAATAAGTGATAGATACTTAAAATGTTTCCGTTGCTATAAGATATATTTAACTAGTGCTTAATGTATGTGTATAGCTAAATAGCTATATTATGTAATGATGCTTTATTTCTTTTGCAAAAAATAAATTAATGGAATATTTTCCTAAAAATGATCGCTTTTATCACTTACTAAAATGAATAAATGAAAAATATTATTTTCATCATCCACAAAAATGTTTAGACATAAATTGTTGTCGATTATGAAATTTTTTCATTAACTAATTATTTCAAATGATACAAGTAATCATTTTATGGAAAATATTTTCTAAACATTCATTTTCTTAGAAAAAGGGAGCCCGAGGTCTATAAATTAAAGTACAACATATAAAATGTTGAAATTTTACAATAAAGGGACTTATAGAGGCATACATACATTATTTAGATTTTTAGTACTCAAAATACTTTTAGCTTCTAATGTGCACTCTAATAATCTCAAAAGTCATGATCCCGGAAAAAAGTTTATACTAGATTTTTCAGTGGTGAATTAAAGAATTAATTGCAACATTATATTCATACTTTCATAAGTTATATATTTGCAATGATAAAATATCGATAATATTAATTAGTTTGAGAACCGTGTAGCTTCCACAGACATATGTTAACAAAAGTACATATTCAATCACATAATTACAAACTTTTAATGTCAAAGAATATTCAAAAATAAAATTTAATATGATATTTATTAAACTTGGACTTCAAGTGTTTTAACAATATACACATAACTTCTTTTTGATGGTGAATCATCAAAGTTTAAATTTTTGTCATAAAGTAACCTTACATTTGCAACTTTTTTTAGAAACGTGTAAGAGAATGATAGTAATAAACACAAATTTACAACCATATATTTCAATATTACTTTAATTCAACGATTCAAAATTAGGATAAGAAATAATATCGGTTCTAAATTCTTTGAGAAAATGATCATCACAGCCATGTATTCACACAATAACGGTCAAGGACATCCTTATACTCTAATGAGTTAAATGCACAATCAGAGATAGCTCTTATCTCTCTTAATAGTTGTATTTAAGTCGAAATAATTTTGTACTATTAGAACAAAATCTGAACGTTACGCATCGTGCAGAAATTCTATGAGGGAGCATCTATTGCCGGCAAAGTGACAGATCAAATTTTATAAGTGAGATTGATGAGCGTAATATCAGTAAAAATAGTGTAGTTCATGGCAATGGCTCATTCCTATACTTTTAATTACGGTTCTCGTCTGTAATTAAATATGGTATGCAACAAAAAGCAATCATAACGAAACGATGATTTGTATAAGCATCAAGCACTAATGTGTGAATCTCATGAGTATCTTTAATTAAAGATTACTAAATATAGAAATTGAGATGCAAAATATAATGAAGTAAGAATATTATTGAAAAAATGCTAGGGATGCTTTTCGGCGAGCATATTTTTCCGCAAAAGTAATCAACCGAATACAGCATTGCTTAGCATTGAAAAAAGGGTATCTATGAAGTTATCGACAAAAGTACAATAAATATACAAGAAACTTTTGAAGGAAAAATAAGTGGTGCCTCATCTAAAAGAATAAAAGCTTGAAGGGAGTTCAAGCCACTCAATAAATCCGCATTACGACTCTCATGATGCTTGCTCAATGTGCATTTCATCACCTAAAACAGAAGTCGAATTTGGGTTCCCAAAAAATATGGTTACGAGGAAAGGCAAATGTAATAGACTTGAGTTCCTTAAGTATACAATTTATTCACTCTTTATGTCGAACCTGCTTGTAAGCAGGATCTCATTAATCTATGTGCGGGCCAATTAATATTTCCATGTACAGTAAAAAACACTCATCGAAGAAAAACATGATAAGAAAGTAACGTAAAACATGTGCATTAATATTTGGGATGATATTCCCGTTTTCATTTTGATATTGAGAATTGCAAACAAGGTACACTTGATAAAGAGGGGGAATTCTACTACTAGAATTCTTTAATTTTAATACATGTTTTGATGACAAGTTTGATAGATGTACTTAGATTGGAACATAGCCGTGTTGTTTCAGATATAAAGCATATCAGCAAGTGTAGTGTTATTTTACTTATAAAGGGTATAAATTTAAGTAGATATATGTGAAGTAGTGTGTACATGAGGGGAAGCCTTCTATTGTAGTTCCAAAGGATGCGGGTTTTGGTATTCAAAAGGTGCACATAGTGAAAGGCATAATTGGAAGGGGAAAAGTTCAAGAACAATCTCTTTAGGCTTCACGTTTTCGCATAGATTAAATAAACAATATGTAACCACAATCCGTCATTCCACAAATTTCAAAGCGAGAAGCCTAAACCATAATAGCATGACAGCAAATTGAAACCAATACCTTTTATCTTACATCAATTGGTCTCATCTTATCATTCGAAATTTATGGTCCATAATGTTTCCTAATTGCAGGGCACAAGAAAGATTGAGGCCCTCTGTCTTGGCAAGTATGGAAGCGGAAGAAGATTCACAGTTGAACAATTAAAAGAATTGAACAATTTAAGGTTCCTTCAATTTAATAGTGCGAATTTCACCAAAGATTTCCATAACTTGCTTCCTCAATTAAGATGGCTTCGGTGGTGGCATTGTCCCTCAAATTTTGTAGCAGCCAACTTTTATCCAAAGAAATTAGTTGTGCTTGATCTGACGAGGAGTGGGATTACGGAGGATTGGGGAGGATGGGGTCCGCTCAAGGTAAGATATAGAGCTGGCATATCACTTATGAGTAAAATCACATGTTGTCAAAGCCAATTGCACTAACTTTTCCTTTACTTGTTTTGGAGATGTTTATTATCCTTTTCGAAATTAAGGATTTTCCTCCAGATATAATAGGTTATAGGAGTTTCTGCCCCTTAATATCTTAACAATCGGTCATACTGGACATTATACATACTAAAAACTTTTTTAGCTATATTAATCAACATCTCTTAAAAATATAATTACCACTTTTGTGCCTATCTCGATTTTTTTTGTTGATCTAACTGGTTTGTGGCTTCTGAGTTAATTTCTCACTATGCAAAAGTCCATCTTTTTAGTGATTCTTGTTATATGTCTATATCAATCTTCTTTCGTAAGAAACAACAATTCCCTCACAGACACGGTGACCTGTGTTGTATATACATGCTGAAATTACGAATCTATATCTTAGAATAACAGAAATCATTTATGAATTGCTCTAACTTGTTACACCTCGCCATTTATTCATCATAATATATAAACTATTAATGTAACAAAACTAACAGAATTATCCTTCCAATGACATTTAATTATTTTTGAACCTAACCTCTTTATATCTTGTACATATAACATTTAAAGATTGCTTTTCATAATTAAACTAGCCGTTTCTCTTTAATTTCGTACTATTGAAAGAAAACGTGGCGTCCAGTGAATGCACCCCTCTTCCATTGGAATTTTTCATCTGTTTTTTTTTATTTATTTATTTATTTATTTATTTTTTTTATTTTTATAATGATAAAATTTGCTTATGTCTATTCAACAAAGAACGGTATCGCCATGACTTTTAAAAACTAAATATATTTTTTTCGTTGAAACATTAGTCGTAACTAAAACCCAGTTAACACTTGCACATACCTAAGCAGAGGATATGCTTAGATGACTATTATATGTGGGTGTAGCCAAATTCTGCTAGAAGAGACATTTAAAAGTAAACAAGACAACCGAAAGGAGTAGCAGAGCATGGAAATTTTTGAGAAACTTCGAAAAGTATAGATGGCATTCACAGTAAGATATCTTTTTTTTTTTTTTTTTTTTTTCAGATGGCAACCGAACTCAAAGTTCTCAACCTTAATAGCTGTCCATTGAGAAGAACTCCCGATTTATCTGCTTTCAAAAGCTTGGAGATTTTGATTCTTGAAAATTGCTTGGTCTGGAAGAGATTCATCATTCTATTGGGGACATCAAGACCCTTGTCTCCTTGAATGTCCGTAATTGTAATAGACTAGAGGAGCTACCAGCAGGAGTCGGTAGAATGGTAGAATTGAGGGAGCTTCTTTTAAATAATACTGCTACACGAGAGATTCCTATTTCAAGAGGTTGTCTGATGAAGCTGAAGACTCTAAGTGCCTCACATTGTGAAAAACTTGCTCAACTTTCAAAATCCATTGGCTCTCTTGTGTCGTTAACTCAGCTCGACCTATCTCATTCGGCGATTGAAAAATTACCTGATTCCATTGGTTCTTTGAAGAAGCTCGAGACTTTTAATGCTTCTTACTGTAAATCATTAGCCCACATACCCAGCTTCATAGGCCTTCTAACATCTCTATCTATCCTTGACCTAAGAGAATGCAATAAACTTGCTCAACTTCCGGTCTCCATAAGCTCCCTCATGTCTTTGACTGCATTGCATTTAGCAAGGACATCAATTGCGGAATTACCGGAAAGTATTGTGTATCTGCAGAATTTGAAGATTTTGGATATAAGTGAAACCGGCATAACAGAATTGCCTCATGCCATCAGTATGTTGGCGAAACTCCAAGAGTTGAGAGTTTCAGGATGCAAAAATATGGAAGCACTACCAAGTAGTATAAGCGAACTGATTTCGCTAAACATGCTTGAATTAGACAAGTTAGACATCTCGGGCTTGCCTCAAAGCATTTCTAAGCTCTCTTCTCTCCAATTCCTCAGCTTTCGGTATTGCAAGAAGCTTCAAGAAGTGCTAGAACTGCCCTCTAGCTTAGCAGTTTTATGTATAACCTGCCGGAGTCCGCCATTGCCACATCTTTCCCAGCTGACGCTTCTCAACAAACTCACTCTTTCTAATTGCCGGTGGCTTGAATATCTCCCAGAGCTTCCCGTTGGACTATCAATGCTCTGTATTACAAACTGTGGAAAATTGAAAGCGTTGACCAATTTGTCATACTTGAAGCACTTATCTGAATTGATTCTCGAGAAGTGCTTTGAGCTAACAGAAGTCACCGGCTTGGAAGGTTTACAATCCCTATCCAACTTACAGGTAGATGAATGTCCTAAGATATATAGGCTTGGTGGGCTTGGTGCGGAAGAATCCTTGGAGTCGTTGAGAGGCTTACAAATTGATGAGGAATTCCCACATTCTTCGAAGTCAATGAGCACAAAGGTATCTCAGCTTGAAGGATCGCCAGATCTTTCAAATTCAGAGATTCTGCAGGAAACAAATGCTGGAAGTTGCGTGAATTTAGCTGACATTCAAGGGCTTGGTGGATCAAAATCCTCACAAACGTCGGATATCTCTGAGTGCACTTCTACCGGACAATCTCTACACCTTTCTAGTTTAGAATATCTAAGGGAACTACATGTTACAAATTGCACGAATCTAAATGAAATTCGTGGACTTGAGGGATTAGAGTCCTTGAAATTTTTGGATATCTCCGGGTGCACATCCCTTAGGCAATCATTGGACCTTTCAAATTTAAAGAATAATTTGCAGAAATTTTATGCTGCAAACTGCGAGAAGCTAGTTGAAATTCGAGGCCTTGATGGATCGGAATCGTTGATAGAGTTGGACATTTCTGGGTGCACATCCCTTACAAAATCACCGGGTGACTTGAAGAATTTGCGGACATTCGGTGTGCCTGTCCTATTCGAACTTCCAGATCCTGAGGGATCAGAATCCCCAGGTGACTTAAAAAGTTTTGGGCACACGTACCCTGGACGATTACCGGACTTGCAAAGTCTAAATAATCTGAGGGGAGTCCCTGCTGCAAACCGCAATAACACAGTTGACATTCCAATCCTTGATGGATCAGAAACCTTGGGTGTTTTGTATGTTTCTCGGGTGGATCACGTTGGAGACCTGTCAAATTTAAAGACTCTTGAGACTCATCCTGGACAATGCGTGAAGCTAGGGGAGATAAGCCTCAAGGACTCCGACGCTTCGATCTCGTTGGGACCTGTCCTCTTACAGCCTCATCAGGAGTTGTTAGTTCAGGGGGAGTTCACGAGATCGCATTCTGGCCATAGTTGATAGTGAGACGATCAATGTCCCCTGACAAGGCAAAATCTTAGTCTTGATATTGGCAGGAATGAATCTGGCAGTCCCGGTAAATCATCTGTGAGTGATTCTTCTTTGTACATTACCAAGTGATTCGTGTTTCTTAGTTGGAATGAAATCTCTCTTGATCATGGCAGGAATGTGACTGGCAGACCCTGCTGGAGGGCTATATCCTCATAAGAGTGACTTTTCAGAAAATAATTGTCATGTCTCATCCACTGTGATTCTTCATATTTGGTTGATATCGAATACCAGACTTTTAGATTCATAATCTTTTTGCAAGTTCAGTATCTGAAGGTGGTTGTGCTTGCTCGCAAGTCACTCTAACGTGTTATGTCATTTTATTTTATTTTTATTTTTTGTTTACACGGTGAGTTAAACTTTTCTATCTTCTGTTTGATCCTCATAATGCCAGGCATGCCAGTTTTTCTGCGATGTTGATATGGTGGAAATTACAAGACATTGAAAGAATCGGCTGCTCTTTAAGAGATCCCTTCGACCATAGTCATCTCAGTTTCTTAAGGTGGACAATTGAAATCCTACACTGACACAAGGATCTTGCTTTTCCTGATTGCTTGAATTGTTTGTTTGTTGTTCTGCAATATTTGAACTGTAATTCTCCTTTTTGTCTGCTCTCATATGACTGCTCAAAGTAATTTAACTATCAACATACGGACTATCAAGGAAGGTTCTGGAGGCAAAGTACAGAAACACACATAGGCAAAAGAGAGAGATCATACTTCTGGATTATGGCGCTCTCGAACTGCAGAAATTATCGGGCTATTTCAGGCTAATTTCATAGGGTGTAAATTTGACATGCTGCAAGCCTGCAAGTATGCAAGAGCGAGTTCACAGTTTCATTGTGATTTTAAGTTCTTGCTGAGCTGTCTATGCGTTGAGTTTGATCCTAACAAGAATTACACCGTTTAACCTGTTGGTCATTCCAATGCCGGGATTTTCTAGCTATGCCAGTGAGGAATTTATTCTAGTGATGCTCCGTTTCTGACTTTCCAGTACGTGAGTTTTTGTCTCTTCATGCTTCAAATCTGTTAATGATCTTGGTCTTCATGCTGTAGGAACTACAAATAGAGCTGAATTTTAGAATTTTGGAAGAGAACCATATATGTATTTCAAGAAAACTCATGAACTATCACAAGTTTTAGCAATGTTATCTGTATGAATCATGCTGGCATTGTGAGAGGAAGCCTCTTGACGAGTTCATTACTTTATGATGAGTAGCAGCATCTCACAATCTATCAGTAGTCCATATATATCTTGTGGAAATTACGATCCTCATGTTTCATGAGCTGACATGATAAGCTTATGTGGCAATGGACATGAACAGGACTAGCAGTTTAGCTCCAAGAAGAGACGAAGCATCACTTCCAGGTGGTGACGCTGATGTGCTGGTGCCGGTGGTTGGGGCTGATGGTGGCAGGATCCGGCTGGGTAGGAGGTCGGGCCACCGGAAGTTTCACTGAAGATGACCGCTACTTTTGGCCCTGAGGGCAATGGTCACGGTTAGCAGCAAAGATGCAGACACAGTAACACCCGCCGGCGTTGTCAAGGGTGGCCGGTCCATTGGTTAGGATGACGAACGGAGGAGAAGCGGTGTTGCAGCTGTTATTTTCGCCCTCGGATGATGTTCGTGATGTCGTGTGACCCCGTGTCAAAGTTGAAGACTGCAAAAAACATTGAAATGTCGTTGGCATTTTTTGAAATGAAGCTCAAGATCGATTGTTTGGCCGATGAAGCTCGGGATCGATTATTTGGCCGATGAAGCTCGGGATCGATTGCACATATGAGTAATAGAGAATGGACTGGTCGGAACCAGGTGCTTAAAAAATCCTGATGAGCACGGTTTTGATTCCTATTCCAAAGAGGGCCAAGCTGCAGAAAGATTGTTTCAAGTTGATTTCAACTAATGGTCACGACTCGTGTGTACATGATGTTTTTATCAAGCCAGGCAAAGTATTAAAATTCCTAACTATTTTCTCCCCCAATAACCTGCGCAAAAAATGAAATCGAATCACCAGACAATCTGAACACACCGTAAAACCGTTCATTTCACAATCCCATGTTGCTTTGTCCATTTTTTTTTTTTTTTTTTTTTTTTTTTTTTTTTAACTCTGTCTTACATCATTACCCGTTGGAGAGATACGATTTGTAGAAGATTGTATCTTTCTTGGTACTTCATGTATTTTTCTTATATGGGGCCATTGTACTTCATATGATTGAGACCACTGTAAATCAAATTGTAATTGTTATTCGAACTTTTAACCAGACAAGCTCCAAAACTGGACGCTTCGCTTGTTAATTTTCATCTACGTTAAGCATCATAGCAGTGGAGAAAAATACTCAGCTAGAGCAAGGTAACTTAATCCTAAAATGATAGTAATATCGAAAGTAGAAGAATAAAATAGTAAATTAATTTCCACCTATCATTTAATACTATAAATTTACATGAAAGTCTATCTCACTTTACAGAGAGCATGAAATAAAATTTATCATCGTCAATATAGTCAAGATCAATGGAGTTGGAGATTTGTTTTAATGGGTTTTGAGAATGCCGATCAACCGGGGCATTCGCACATTTAAATGTAAAGTTTTATAAAGAAAAATACAAAGCAATTAATAATTAAGTATACATATGTTATAATTGACGGATATTGTACATGGTACCTTATACCTTTCTATAGGATACCTTGTACAAAGTAGAGGTTGCCCACCGAAACCTTGAAACCTATCGTATACCTACCGGTTTTGAAACTTGGGAACTTAGAACCTACTCTACAAGATCTAACTTAGAACCTACTCTACAAGATCTAACGCTCACCCTCAAACCTACCGAATCATGTTGGTTCAGGTTCACAAATTCTCTAAACATCCATGGCAAGAATAACATACTTAAGCTTTGTGTTATGCACAACAAAGAAACATGGGACAAGGGCAAAAAATTGGATGAGAAATAAACGCAATAGATAAACACAACACATTTGCTCTCGCTCTTAGAATATTTAAATATTAAATTACGTCTTCATTTAATAGTTTCATTTTTTAGAACAATTGACAGTTATTCTAATAAAAAAACTTACATTCTGATGGAGTGAAAGATCACGGGTTTAAATCTTTTCAAGCTCTTTATCTGTTGTTTATGCTTTTATAAACATTTGGGAGTTGCCTATTAAAACTTAATGCCCGGTCTAGGAGAGAGTGATGGATGAGATGCTTTGCTATAATCAATATCTAAAGTATTATTACTTTAATTTTTATAAAAATGGTTCAAGATTTTTTATGTCAAACCACACAAACCCATGTCTGTATATGGACATGTCAATATCATTATTAATTTTATCATTTTCATGTTCTATTAAACAGTGTTTGGCTTTGTAACATTTATTGTCATAAGCGTACACAATCTTTGTCCAATTCGAACCCCAATGAACTTCTCCTAAGAGCTTTGTTTGAAATCTCTTGTAAACTCAATTTTTTTTTTAAGTGCGGTTCAAAATTAACTGCAATTACCGTTACAATTTAGGTCGTTACAGTTCCGATTTATAAAATCATTTGATTCGATTCTTATTTCTATCGGATTGAATTTTAACAGTTCGATCCGATTTGGTCCTCAAACCTTAACCCGGATGTAACTTCACGGTCCGAGACGGTCCGGGTCCGCCGGCATTTCGAAATCATTCGAGGAAGAAACCTGCGCGCCGGCAACCAAACAGAGAATCGGGCCGGCCATCGGAGAAGAACTCGAAGCAGGGACAAGGCTATCCATGTCCCGGTTCAGGGTCCGAAGAAACCGGCGTCCAAACAGAGTCCTTCGTCTCCGTCGCGAGAGCCTTTATATAGAGAAAGACGAAGGAGAATGGGAAGACTGTCGTCTTCAGCCGAGCGTGGCCACTGTCGTCGTCGGGTACCCTACAGCGCACGAACCGGTGAGCCCTCGCCCTTTCAATCTCTCCCTCTCCCTCTCCCTCTCCTTCCTTCCTTCCTTCTCGTGGCTTCCTCCGTTTCGATTTCCGCTCGCATTCGGGGACGAAGGGGGAGGAGGCGGGGTGCTTGGTTCGGAAGGGGGACCGTCGTTCGAACCCGAAAGCCTCCGTCGCCGTTCGATGATCGGCTCGTCTCGTCTCGTCTCGTCTCGTCTCTGCTGGAGAGGTCCGGTTTCGCCGTAATCGCTTAGTACATTCGAGCCTTATAGGGAGAGCGGTCTGGCGAGCGCGCGCCGCGCGAGGGAGTCGGGTAAGCGGGTCGGTCGAGAAATGTGGGTTCTCTGGCGTTCTCGCGTGGAGCTGTTGCTGAGCTCTGCGCCGGGGGTCTCGAGTGCCGTCGTTCGGAGGGCTGACGATCGCGTGGAGACGATCGGCTTGGAAAACGTGTTTTGCGTGGTTGTGTTTCGTCATATTATAGGAACTTTCGAACTCGAGCGTGAAACGCTTGTGGGTCGAAAGGCTTTGCTTTGGTGTACTGCATTTGTATTTCCGGAAAGACTTGGTGCGACGCCCTTCTTTCGAGGATTTGTTTTGCAAAGTGCTCTTGGCTGACCCTTTTGGCCTTGCGTTTTACTGTAGAAAATTTGATGCTTGTTCTTTGTGTTGGTGACTCGGTGAGGGTGGAAGATGTCCGGCTTTAATGTATTGTGAAATGTCAAAAGCAATTTGGAGAGTTTACATTGACATGCGGGAATCTTCCCCAAACCTCGTCAACATTGTTGCAATTGTCATCAGAATTCGTCCATTGTTTTGAAAAATGCGTCACTTCATTGTCTTGTAATGCCTATCTTCTGCCACCTCTTTATGTTAATTTTTTATTGCTTAAATGAGATTTGCTTATACAAACTATTTGAGCTTTTGCCCTTGTGCCTTGTGGTGTATTTGGAAAGAATAAGAATGCAATGGAAGATAGTTCGAGGGATCAGAGTCTTCACATTCTTCAGCTTTTGCTTTGTAAAGCATTTATGGGATGCATGCTCTGGTCTCACTTAGTATTGTTGTTGTTGGGTTATTTAATTTTTCTTTTGAATGTTCTTCTTGGTAATGCACCTTTTGATGCACTTGTAAGGTCACTGCAGGCTAGCATTTTTCATTTTTTCTTGGTATGATCTTTTCTGACTCAAGTTGTGTGTTTGGTGAAATTATATGTGGAGCTCTCTGAAGCTTGTATCTCACCATTCAGACAATGTAGGCTCTTCCAACAATTGTAAGCCCTCTTTGCTTCCAAGAGCGTGAAGAGTTATGGCACCTAACCTTAGAGTAAAGGCTGCCTTTATGGCAATGAAGGGTATCGGAATCAGTGAAGACAAGGTGAAGCCAGTGCTGAAGAAACTCCTGAAATTATATGAAAAAAACTGGGAGATGATTGAGGAAGAAAACTATAGAGTTCTTGCGGATGCTATATTTGATGAGGAGGATGACCAGGTGCAGTATCCTTAGAACTGGATTATATTTACTTCATCGACGCTTCCCTCTCTCTTGCACCTCTTCTTTCCAGCTTGTTTTTCTCATCTTTGTTTGTGATCTGCTGTACAGGTTGAGGTGCAAAAGCGAAAAAGTACTGCAGATGTATGTGATCCACTCTATTGTAACTACAACCTTTTGACCATCTTTAGATTAACTTTTGTCCCTTTTCTTTTGGCTCTGTAGGAGGATGACTTGGAGGAAGAAGCTCAAATGCATGAGGTTGAACGCCCATTAAAAAGATTGAGGTTGAGAAACCAAGAATCTCAGGGCTTAGCTTCTCCTAGTAATCAAAATTCTCAATTAGGCAGAACTTCTTTCCAGCCGACGGTTGAGCAGCAAGAAATCCAATCTTCTTCAGTCCAACAAAATAACATGAACAAGGGAAAACAACCCATTTCTCCCATGGCTTTGGCAGTAGTTGAAAGAAATAACCTGTCACAGCTCTCTACTACTAAAGTCAGTGAAACGTGTTCAGTAATGTCCTTCGATACTTCTATCAGAATAAGAGATAAAGGGAAGGGGCCTCTCTCTCCTCAATTTATCGATGGAAGCTCTATATCTGAGAGGCCATGTGATGAACCAAAGGATGAGAGATATGATGATGAGGAGCCCTTGAATGAAACTCCTATTGCAGCTATACTTCCAGGTCAATGTTTACTTAGCAATTTGTTTGTTTGACTGGGGTTGTAGTTTTGTTGACTCATCTGCATAGTGACCAAGGTTTGTCAATTTCTTTGGGGTGAGGGAAGGGAATGATTACTTGTGCTTGTAGGTGACTTAGATCATTGTTGAGGATGAGGAAAACAGAAACTACATTCTCTGACTTTTTATATCCTTTGTTTTTCTTCCTATCTCTTTCTCTCCTTCATTCTTTTTCTCTTTATTCCTTGTTCCCTCCCTCAATTTTTTGTTTTCTCTCTCATTTTCTTGAGCAGAAGGAAATGCCTCCAGTGATGTCTATGCATGTTCAATGATAATATAATCCTCTTCTTATTTGGTTAAGTAGGCTTTAGCAGCTTGATATCTTTCAATTAATTTTTTGATGTACTAACTACTAAATAAAGACAGATTTATGTATGTAATGTTCCTGAATTTTCATTCACTTGGTGCAATTTCCTCTTTCAAGGGAAATAGATTTCCTTTTCTAACAACGTCGAGTGGCTAGGCCTCTCAGAACTCCCTAATAAATTCAACTTAGTCATCATAGTCTTCCTTCATACTTCTATTGGGAAGTTATCGAGCTAAGAGGCAAGGTGGTGCCCAACATACATTCTTAAACTGTCTGCAGGTCAAAGTATGGATCTTTATGACAAAAGCATTTGAAATATGCTGCTCTGAAAGCCAAAAGCTTAAATTTTCAAACTTTCTAGTCTTTAATAGGGAAGTAGCTGACTTCATTTACTGTTGTTCTATATTTCCCATCAATGCCAAGGAGAAAAAGAAGATGATTTGAGTAGAGTGATCCTTGTCTGCTCAGTTGGGTTTTTTTGGAAGGGAAAACTCTCAAATTGACTGACTCTGCATTTTATTATTATTAGGGCTGTCTTATTAAATATCTGATTGTAATTTTGGGGTCTAGTGGTGTTTGTTGATGTTGTTGGGTTAACACATGTAGATCCAATCAATAAAGGAGATTTGGCACTTAGGAAGGAGATGATTGGTGGAAGAGGAGGCAGAGCTGACTGCACATCATCGAGTGAGTATAGGAATGACCATGAGCGTGCTAACATTGCAGAGGAATCTCCCACCAACCTAGAGATTGCCTCCTCGCCCTTGGGAGAGGTAAAAATTACTTTGAGCTGCAACTCTACCTGTGGAAGAGCAGACTTTCATATGCCTAGTATAGATGCGGTTCTAAAGTTGATGGATGATAAATATCTCCAATCTCAAAAAATCATTGACCCCAGTTTTTCTGTCTCGAAACTGATGAGAGATATGTGCCAATGCTTTCTGGAGTTAGGAAGCGGCTCTACAGATGCATCAAGAGAACTATCAATCAATATGGACCCTACAGTTGATACCTTACAGAGATCTGTTATGCAGGACACCCTCAATGTTGGAAGCCGTAAAACAAACTCCTTTGTACCCAATAATGCTTCCAATGGATCTCCTGATGTTCAAGGATCAATTGGGGCAGCTGCACCACGAATTCCAAGATTTCCGGGGTCTTTAGATGGTAGTAATAATCACTTGAAAATGAACAAAAACAAGACCACAATTGATTGTGCTGGAAGTCAAAGGAAGCTGTCAGAAGAACATGAAGATGCTGATTCGCGTAGTCTGGTGGTTTTCTCGAAGAGTCAGTCAACTCCTACTGATCTGAGGTCCGTCCATGATGTTAATGACATAGCCAAAGGAGAAGAAAGAGTAAAAATACCATGGGTTAACAAGATTGACGAGCAGTGTCCACCATCCTTTCACTACATACCTCAAAGCCTCGCTTTCTCTAGTGCTTCTATCAATTTCTCCCTTTCTGAGATCGGAAATGAGAATTGCTGTTCAAATTGTTATGGTGACTGCCTGCCTTCTCCAGTACCCTGTGCTTGTGCATGTGCAAATGGGGGTGAGTTTATATACACTGTGAAAGGTCTTGTAAAGGAAGCTTTTTTGTTGAAGTGTATTTCTGTCAATCGGGACCCTAAAAAGAGCCACCACTTGTATTGTCGGGAATGCCCTCTAGAAAAGTCAAAAGATAACAACATTTTAGAACCGTGTAAGGGCCACCTGAAGAGAAAATTTATCAAAGAGTGCTGGAGAAAGTGTGGTTGTGGTAAACATTGTGGCAATCGAGTGGTGCAGCGGGGCATAAGTTATAATATGCAGGTAAAGAATTGTTTTCGTGTTATTTTAAAGCTTTTGCCTGTTGTAGCTCTACTGTCATATTTGGACCTTGTGGTGGTTATCATTCTTAAAAGTGTTCCAGTTACTATTACAGTGAGTGACTTTGTTTGGGAACCCTTAAGCTTAAGCCTGTACTCTTTTGTGACTAATTTTGTCCTTTAGGTGTTTATGACGCCTGAAGGAAAAGGGTGGGGTCTGCAAGCACTGGATGAACTGCCTAAAGGTGCATTTGTATGTGAGTACATAGGTGAAATATTAACCATCAAGGAAATGCATGAGCGAAATTTGAAGAAGGGTGACGCTGCAAAACGTACTTATCAGGTGCTCCTTGATTCTGATTGGAGCTCCATGTGTGTGAAGGATGATGAAGCTCTTTGTTTGGATTCAACGACCTTTGGAAACATTGCTAGGTTTATCAACCATAGGTATTTGTTTGTTTTGAGAAGTAGCATTCTTATGTTTATTTGGTTTTTGAGCTCTTAGATTGTTATTGCATCTGCCTTTAAGATGGAAATTCCTCAATATTGGATGGTTTAATTCGTAAACGTAGCTCCTGGCAGAAAGTTCACTTTTTAAGCATAAGTCCTTTGGTCTAAAGCTTTGAGAATCCAACTTTCAGCTGGGCATTGCAAGCTTATCTCCTAAAACAGCATAAAAATTCAAGACACCTGGAAAGGATTTCCCCTATTCATTCATCGTAGAACTCATGTATTAAACCTGGTGAAACTGAGTTATTTGCTTTGTCATGGTACTGCTATTGTTTCCTGAGTGACTGTAGAAAGCAGACCTTGACTCTGCTTGGCTTTTTCTGATTTCTCGTGTTCTCCCCTTCTTCAAGCTTGCGAGAAAAGGCATCAATGCCTACTTAATGGAAGGCTAATTGTACTGAACGATGTAACATATTTAAAGCACAAACCAGCTAAATTTTCCTTGCACAAGGAGCATTGAAATCTTTAAATCATGAAAATGTTTCTCAAATCACAGGCATCAGCAAGAGAAATTGATTAGTACTTATATGAATACACCTTAAGTTGAACCAAAGCATAATTTGGTTCCACTTGTTACAGAATTTCTAATTGGTTATTGACACCTAGAGATGACAATGACCCAAAAAACACTAAATATCTTCATCCAATGTCCAAGCTCTTCTTGGCCATAGCTTGGAGGAACTGAAATCTCAATGAAGATATGATGGTTTAAAGAGCTTTCTCAAAGTTTATGGCAGTTGGCTGTCAAGCATTGGCTGAAAAGAAAACTATGACGGTTCTGGTTGAGACCTCTCTTAGATATCTTCATGTGTGGTAGAAAAGGAAAGCTTTCAAGGTGGGAAGGGAAAAGGAAATTCTGCCTAGGTAATTTTTTGGGTATCAGAGGACTAGACCGAACCTGTTCCAATCCTTTAGAGTTGGGCAGCCCATTCCTAAATTCAGCTGAAAGCTGGTCGTGGTCATTCCTCTATTGGTACCATAGGGTTTTGGACTCCTTGATTTAACTTGATTGCAATTAACGTTTTCCATTTCTGAAACTGCATTTTTGAGTAAAATTCTTTGATAGGGAAGCCATATGAGAGAACATTCTATTTCTTGATGTTGGAAGACTAGTTGCTAGTTGAGCTAATATATTATTCTTTTGCTGCCTCACCCCATAGAGTCAAAGAACTCAAATACCTAGCTAATTTGCTGATGGGGATTAACTCGTAATGGACTCATTGTGAGATTCTAACCTTAAGCATCAGAGGCCTTGGAAAAATGTCCTGTTTTCACCTGTTTTTTTTTTTTTTTTGGGATCCCTTGGAGGGACAAGTTATATGTCTGATGATGTCAAAAATATCACATAACTGTACATGCAGATGACCATCAATATAGTTTCTGATGAAATGGAGGATTCATTTATTCTTTGCAGTCTCTTTTCATCCTCTCTTTTAGGAACTACAAGCAAGTAACCTACTCGGTTGGCACTCCCTTGGTGTCACTTTGGAAGAAACGTAATATGTCCAAGAGAAACCACAAGCAGAACTCCTGTATCATTGTTATCATCAGGATCCTATTGGCTTAGTCACAATGAATTGATTTTATGTCTTAAAAATTCTACATTCCATGTTATGTGCACCATTTTCTTGTTATCGGCATAACTCTGTCAATGGATTAATTTTAACAGATTGACGGAAAAAGTTCGCTAACTACAGAAAAGGTTTGCTAACTATGGTGGACTTGTAGTATGTTGACCTTAAATGCTGTTGAATTTGATTTTTGTTCAGGTAGGGGAGCTAGTAAAGGCATAGATCTTCTTAAACTGTTTAATTATTTCTTCTTGCACATAAAGCATGTACTGTTTTTTCTTGCACATTCCATGTTTGTGAATTTTTAGTCTGCATTTTGACCAATTATACATGCGCATGTGGTAATTTTGAATTTTCTTGTTTATTTTTGCTAGATGTTATGATGCCAATTTAATTGAGATCCCAATTGAGGTGGAGACCCCAAAGCATCACTACTATCATGTATGAAAAGTCTCGATCTTCATTACTTTCTTTGATTTTGGAACTATTATTCTATAGGAGATGGTCTAATATAATATATTGTCTAAACTCTTCTTGCAGCTTGCGTTATTCACTACTAGAAAAATACAGGCCTTGGAAGAGCTGACATGGGTGAGTTGGTTGAGTTATACCTTATTTTAAACAGATGGCTTTGTATATGTTCAGTCTTTGTGTTGCTTTCACTGGACTTTGAAGGACGACTGACCTGTCTGAATGTTGTACAAGTGATATATATAATTGTATGACTTTCTTTGATTTTTAATGCTTGTGTTTTGAGAAACAGAATCTTCACAACAAATTTACCATAAATTGAGAATAGGAGACAAATCATATCATTCTATTCAGTTTTACAGCTCGAGATATGTTGCATAAGTTCTATTTGTTTTTAACTTGAGATATGTGATTTATCATTAAATTCCCAGTGATGTCATGTTGGTGTCATTTATGTCTTTTGTCGAGTCTGATTCATTTGCATTGTGTCACAAGCTGTGACATCAAGTGAAGTTTTCCTTTTTGGTATCTTTCAGCCTTAACGGGAGGTTCTATAATTCCCTTGTGATCTGTTGATTATGTTATTGAATTAAGTGCTCTAGTGATCAAGTGTTTTGAGCAATCTTAAGATCGCTGAGGTCTCTAGATACTAATGATTTGGTAATTGAAATGCATATCTGAGGACTTGATTGAGGCATTTGCCTCATCATCTGTGCTTAAATCCATAAAATCAATCATCTATATACATTGTCTTGGTCTCTGTATAGGATTGCAAGGGTCCTTGAGTGATGAAGAAATTCAGACATTCTATATTGAACCTGGAATAAGGAAATTGGAGTGTCCGTTTTGTTTGTACCTTGTCCACCTATAACAATCAGACTGAAGCTTATGCTGTCCAAATATACATGCATAATAAGTTGTCCAGAGTTTGCACTTTGCAAAAACTATTTTAGAGGTAGTGTCTCTCTATTGAAAGTACAGAAGATTGCAGTAAGTTGCTTGTTTCATTGCTGCCCACAGGTTCAAGAGGTTATGATCTGCTCTTTGGAGCTTTTGTTGTCCAACTTGCGTTATTTAATTGTTCTGTTGCCTACTGTTTGTACACCTAACACTTCTTGCCCTTGTAGGATTATGGAATTGAGTTTGACGACCATGATCATTCTCTCAATGCATTCCAGTGTTTATGTGGCAGTAGGTTCTGTCGAAATGTAAAACGTTCGAACAGTAAGTCTCTGTCTGTCTCTGTTTCTTTCTCTCTAATCAGGAGAATGAAGATCTAATAAAGAATAAACCCATCTATAGAATCAGCATTCCTTGTCCTAAAGGAACAACTAAGTATAGAGGCCCCAGTCGCATGTACAAAATTTAATTTCTGTCGATTACCTTGAGTACTCTCCAAAGAGGAGGTTTGGAGGTCCTGTTGCAATTCTTATCTTTTATTTTTTATTTTCCACTTTTCCTAGAATATATGGCAATTCTATAACTGTTTAAAGTAGTTCCCCATCTGTTGAAGTTAAAGTTATCTAGGAGATTTAGGCTTGCAAACATGGTCAAGAGACTTTGAGGTGATTCTCCATCGACTGAAATTCAGTTTAACATGCTAACTTTCCCTTTCTATAGACAAGGAGATGGCGATGTATCATTACCTGTGCTGGATTCGTAAAGGTTGCAGAATAGGCTACTCTTTCTCGTTTTCCTTTCCTTTACATGTCTCATAGGCACTACTTTAAGGGTACTTATGGTGGTGTCATACATTTTTTTGGGCACTTGGTAACTTATTTAAGATGTTTATTTTCTCATGATAGGCTAATACAAGATGCTTCATTAGGATAACCCTTCTTGTGCTGTTGGGCCGTCCTGTTAAAAACGTTGTCTTCTGTTGTGCAGGAGTTAAGAAAGTGAGATGACAAGCTCATCATGCTAAGGCCGGAATGGCTGGTTTGGAGGGCAGGTCTATTTTGGTGTTATGCCCTCAAGTTTTGTAAGATATATAGTTCGGGTGCGAAAGTTCAGACACTCTCAGCTTTTGGTGTACATGATCTTTTGGATGTATAGTCCTTTCTTTGTACTGTCTCCCATCTCCACGCTCGGTCCTCCGTTGGGGTGTTTCTGTTCAACTTCTGGGTTAGGCTTTGGAGAAGAAGGGATGCAAAGGATTGCTAAGGATTATTGCTCATGTTTTGTCTTCTACCACAAGGCAATTTCTGATGAGTGCCCTTAAGTGCTTCATGTATTTATTTATTTTTGGCCTTCGTACAAGGGGATTCTCTCAATCGTGTAGGGAGGTTAGCTAATCCTGGAAGCTCCAGATTACATTACATTGTTAATAGTAGTTTCCCCGCTCTTGCAAGGCTTATTGCTGAATACCAACGTAATGTCATCTTTAGTTCCATTTAAAAAAATAGTGGAGGATCAACCGAAGAATGAGCTGGAAAAGCTTTTGTCCGTTCGGACATCGAATATGCTCTGGAGTGCTCTTTCATTAAGCTGCTGTTAGAGCGCCTTAAGAGACCCTCTTAACTTTCGTAGGGAACACATTTGTTCAGAAAGCTACTTTTTTCTGACTAATCTTCGTGAGAGTATAAGCAATTCGACCTCGGATGTGTGAAACATACTCTAATCGAGCATTGCTTCTAATACAGAATGTGTACATGTCATGTCTATTTGCAGTTCAACTGTGGAGAGGCGTCGGATCAGGAGTTAACCAAAGTCCCTCGACTTTGTGACGACAATCTTTCCCTGCCGTGGGGCTCGAACAGAGCATCACCCGCAAAAGCTGAAGGCATGGCTGGCTTGATATTGCCCGGATTTAGAGGAAAAAGAAATCTGTAGTAACCATCCATGATCGCGTCAAAGTCGCAAGTTGCTGCCACTTTTGGCACCTGCCGGAAGTAGATGCGTCAGAACTGCCTACACGATACTTCTCAGTCATTTAACATTTCCATTCACAGAACGGAGTAAGCAGTCTTTTCGACACAACCGCTTGACACAGGACTTGAACTGATTAAAAAACAAAAAAGGGTGGATCTGAAGAAGGGGATTAAGTGATGGCCAGCAAAATGAATGGTTTCTTCCAACTTCTCTAGAGAATTACAGGCGCCTTTTATTGCGAAACGGAAAGAAAATAACAGAGAAATGCGGCCGCTTTCCTCATCAGTTTTTATCTTCT
This sequence comes from Eucalyptus decipiens, assembly GCA_014182575.1. NCBI lineage: Eukaryota > Viridiplantae > Streptophyta > Magnoliopsida > Myrtales > Myrtaceae > Eucalyptus > Eucalyptus decipiens. The sequence continues at coordinate 17,761,449 of CM024619.1, forward strand.
TTTGATAAAGGAGTGTGGGCAATGCAACCGGACAAGTTCCTCAGTTTATCCTATGCAGTCTCTATCTATAAAGCATACATCTTCATCGAGTGAATGTCCATTAGCAGCCCAGAGAGGTTTCCGACCAGTAATTAGCCATCTTAAATTGCAGATTGAGACAAGATCAGAATGTCCGAAACGGAACTCTCTAGTGTCGGAATGTCATTTACCTAGATATATTCTGCCTACGACAGAGGTTTAGGGTCAAGCACTCGAATTCCCAATCGAACAACCATATAACCAGAAATTACGCGGTAGCAGCAATCTGCACAAACCCGCAGAACCTGGCTAGTCTCGCGCTGAAAACCGAAGCAAGGGATGGCGAATTCCGTACCTGATAAATGTCTCGCATGTACCCATGAAGGCTGGGGTACTCCACCAGCTTCTTGTTTGTGCACTTGAACAGCACATTGTACACGGGATCGAACCGAACCAAGGTCGTGAACAGACACACGTCCGCAAGGGTCAGCTCGTCGCCGCACAAGTACCGCGACCGGCTCAAGTGATCGTCCAACATGTCCAGGGTGCGGAACAGCTCGGTCACCGCCGCGTCGTACCCTTCTTGGCTCTGCGCAAACCCGCACCTGCCGTGGCAAAACAATGACAAACACGCACCGCAGCAATTGTCAAATGTCGAATGACAAGCTTCAACACTTAGTTTTTCACCTGTACACTCCGTTGTTCACGCCGGGATAGATCACACGGTTCCACTCTTCGATCTCGGCCGCCAACTCGGGCGGCGCGAGATCGACCTCCGGGTTTCCGGCCAGCCCGTTCAGGCCGGAATTGAGCACCCTGATGATGTCGTAGCTCTCGTTGCAAGCCACGTCGCTCCGATCCACGTCCCACAGCATGGGCACGGTGCACCGCCCACTGTACCCTCCCCTCCGCCGCCCGTACACCTCCCTCAGGTTCCGGCACCCGTTGACCCTGTCCCGGCCCGGGGCCAGGTCGCCCCTCTCCGGGCCCGGCGGGTCCCGGAACTCCCAGGAGCCGTCCACGCCGGGGGACGCCACCGACACCGGCACGGCCTCCTCGAGGCCCTTCAGGGCCCGGACGACGAGCGCCCGGTGGGCCCACGGGCAGGGGAGGCCCACGTAGAGGTGGAGGGCGCCGGGCCGCCTCGGGCCGGGGAGGCCGGAGGGGCCGGCGAGGCGGAAGCGGGAGGCGGGGCGGGCGTAGCGGCCGGAGGGGTCGGAGGGGGCGAGCTGGGACATCATGAGGCGCCAGGAGGCGGTCCAGGCGGAGCGGACGGAGGAGACGAGGAGGCCCGGGGGAGGGAGGGGCCCCACAGGAGGGCGGCCACGGCGGCGAGGAGGGAGGAGGAGGAGGGGGGAGGAGGCTGGGGGCAGGACTGTGAAAGTCGCGAGGGTCGAGGGACATTTTGGGGATCGTGGTTGTGGTGGCATGGGGCTTGGTTCTGAGGACGGGCTTGAATTTGGAGGTGGACGGGAAGGGCGTTGGGGGGCGGAGATGGCCGGAGAAGACGACGATGAACGGCTGCAGCAGGCGGAGCAGGTGGAGGAGGACATGGCCTGCCGCGCGTTATCTGCTAACCTCTGTTTCGCTTGCAGGACTGTTAAGAGAGAGCCGGAGCCCAAGATGAAAATGGAAGAGGTATTTTCCGGGCGGCGGGCCGCTCACGTGACTGACGTGACCGATCAATCATATTTGGCCGAGCATATCAAAACCCGTCAAGTTCGATTCCGTATGTGCGATAATTGGTTCGAATACTTAATCCAACTGAGTTCGAGTTTAAAATAACTTCGCTCAAGCAGTTGTTAGTAGATAAATTTCTATATATTTGGATCAAATGTGTACATTATTCGAGTTAATCCCTAAATTCAATTTACGTTTATTGAAAGATGTTAGCTTATATGAATCGAATTTGAACTTCAAATGTCAAGATACATTCTTGAGCATTTGCTAAATCAAATTCGTGAGCTTTGTGGCTCGGAACTCAACAACAATGACAATGTGAGTTTGAAACTAGTTGTCGCAAACTAAAAGCTCGAGTGGCCATGGCCGCTAGGAGTTTAAAGCTGAAGTGGTCATGACTGCCTCTCTCTCTCAAGTTTTTTTTTTTTTTTTTTTTTTTTCTTTTTTTTTCTTTCTCTTTTATCTCTTTTAGTTTTTCTTTTTTTTTTTCATTTATGTTGTATAGGATGGCATGCTACATTGATTGACTAATACTAACTCTAATTAATAATGACTTGGACGAAGATCATCTATTTGGGACTCAAATGAAAGTTAGAAATTTTTTTAGATAAAAAAAAAGTAGATTTTGGACTGAACTTAAGGTTTGGGATTTTTTTTGGGAATTAGACCATAAAAATTGATAACTTTAATTAGATCCAATAAGTTAATTAGAGAAGTGGTAATTTCAAATTAGGCAATTTACATCAGTAAATGACTATAATTTCACATATAAAAATTTTTTTTAATACGCTAACAAGTTATACCGGTAAAAAAATCGATAATTTATTGATAGAACCGGTAATTTAATACAAGCGTTGATAGCTTACTAACAAGACAATCAATAAGCAATATACCATTGTATATGAAAGTTACTGACGTTTCTAAAAATTTACAATGACAGAGAAATTTTTCCCTTCCCAAATATAAGGCAATAAGCTAATGGCGAATATGATTTATGCATATAAGAGCGGGACCATGGATCCATTATCACCAGTCACACCAAATGTTTAAAAACAAAATATTTCAATGAAGTCACGGCCAAAACGAAGAAGAAAGAAATCCTATAGACAAAGAATCAAGTCACTTTTTTCATTACCTTAAACTAGAACCCGAAATTAGCAAAACTGGGTCAATCACTACCCACATAACAAACGCCATCTCCTCTCCCTTTGTAGGCCATCGCTTGAAGCAATTCTTTGACAAACAAGTCTTTGGAATTCTAACTTAGCCAGCGGCAATTCTTTTAAATTTCATTTTATGCTGATCTAATACGGCCATGTGCTGCTTCCTCTTCTTGGATAACTTGGCTGTACTATACCCATTTTCATCATTAAACCGAGCGGCGGTCCGGGCACGTAGTTCTTCCAAGCTCTCGCCTTCCTTCGCCCACTCTAAAACCTGACAATCACAATTATAACTCCAGGTTAACTGCATGCGGGAATTTACCATATCTAGAATGGTAGAAGATGACTTACCAGATGCCTTCCGTAGAGATGGCTCTTCGTCAGTGCTTGCAGAGCATTCCGTGCCTCCTGTTTTGTGACGCATTCCACAAATGCATATCCCTTTTGATTTCCATATTTCCTAGGCAGGCCCAACCTCTTGATCTGTGGAATCACCTCATTGGTCAACCAAAACACGAGAAAAAATAGCACCTTCTAATGGTTATGAATTAAGTTATGAATTAAGTCCACAGAGAATTCAATAACTTTTAAAGTAGCAATAGTCCGAAATTTAGAAGAACAGACGAAAACTTGAATTTCGTTAAACAAGATGAAGGTCAAATTTGCTTATTAATGAAAAGATCCATAAATTACATCCACAATCATTGCAGTATTTTTCGTTTGGACCAACCTTCAGTTAATCCATAATGAAGACAATAGAGGCCATCCATGCAGTCGATAAATGACAATAGAGAAAAGCAAATTACCTTCCCGAATGCGCTGAAGAGCTTTTCAAAATCTTTCTTAGTTGCCTCAAAAGCAACGTTTTTCACGGGCAACCTGGTCGAGCTTCTGTGTTTGTTTGGCTTTATTTGGCACCCGTTCATCTTTTTTTACTTGGCAAGGTTGCAAGATAAGGGCATGACCATTTAAGATGGTTCCCTGAAGAGAACACAAATAAAATATGAGCAAATTACAAGAGAGAAATTTATCAAGGACAAAAAGGAAGAGGCTTACTTGTAAGGTTCGGTAAATATTTGCTGTCGTCTCCATTGAATCAAATTCTATAAACCCAAATCCCGATGGCTTCCCATTTTTCGTGGGCTTCTTGTACAGCGAACAAAGTAATCTTATTAATTAGTGGATGGATAACAAATCATAACATTAATTCTTGTGGCCCAAAAATTACCATGGCCTTGAGAATTCTTCCCTCCTTCATTTTTCACTGAAGTGTCTTTTCAAAGCCTCATCAGATGTTTTGAAGCTAAAGATTCTTCACAAAAAGAGTCCGTGACTATAAAATCAAAGGCCAAAACATAAGTTTACCCAAAAAAAAAAAACCAAGAGCAATCCCCAACATGTTTTGGGCGAGTCTGGCACGTATGATACTGCAAAGAGATGCATGCTACTATGTCGAAAGAAGAGAAACTCGGAAGTAGGATTCCGGAAAGTTACACACAAAATTACTGCATCAACCATCCGTACAAGCAATTGGGTTGTCCAATTAAAGAAAGCTAACAGAAATTCCATGAGTTTGGAACAGTCATCACATCAGACTCACAAGAACAAGTTAAAATTTGCATCTAAATGCAAATGAAGAAGAGCTTTAATATATTGTGAGGCACAGCTGACAAACCGATACATGAAATGCAGAACCAATTTTAAGCTCCACATATATTGAAAAAGATATTAATATAGTATAAGGGAAGGAATACTCGCACGGAAAATATAGCGGTATTGTCATACTAATGCCAATCTAGCTCATTATCTGTGACCTTTTAAGTCATCTTACTTGTATGACAGTTGATGCCAGCACAGTTAAAAATAGAATTAACCAATCGAAGCAAGCTGAGTAACACGAATCCAAATTTTTCGAAAGTGGCACGTGAGCTTCATGAACACATCCAGGACAGTACTTAAGCATTGCATCATTGTCATTAACCATTTAACAGTTTAGGATGTCGAAATGCCTGGCAATTCATGTATCAACAAATGCATTCGAACAGAGGCGTCATCGTATGGACTCCTTACTCAAATGTACATTCGTTACCTTAAATGAGTTCATAAAACAAGTACTATAATACACTGAACTAACGAGTGAATACATAAACTCTCTTTTCATGCTACTACTCTTGAGAACTGCATAGAAAAATAGATTTAATTTCTGGCAGAATTGCTTACTCAGACACATGGGGCTCACAATTACACGCATAAAAGAAAGAGTGGATGGGAAAGCACATTAAAACTGGACAAAGCAGTAGCTGAACTCATGTAATCGGGAAAAATACATCTAAAAATAGGAAAGGACAGCAAATTGTATATAAAAAACTTATCCCAAAATAAACTCGAGCCAGAAGATGGAAAGTAGAATGGCAAGAAATGCCAGATCTCAAATAAAATGCGGACCTCAATTCTGTCAGGATCACCATCCACATCCAATAGCCCCTTTTCTTGTTCCAGTAGCGCCCTTATGGCATCCTGTGCACCAACAGTCTTATTCTTTCCCTTGGTTTCAAATATCGAATCAAGAACATTCTCAGGGGCATATTCTAAATATAGTGGCGCATCCCTACATCATGGTTAACTTTTATTAAAAACTCCTACAACAATTAAACGATGATACCATGAGAAAGAAATGATATCAAAAGATAACGTGACATCAGTGGTTAGGCCATGTAAATCACTCATCTGTCAAAATGTAACAACTGTTTCACTACCATGGCATCTTAAAAGCTATACTAAAGAGTGCTTTTGGCAAATATATGTATTCTTGACATTGCAGGAATAGTTGCTCTTGCTCCATTTCCATCTCAAGTGCCCTAAATCATCATATCTATATGTATATATATCTCTATGTAAAATCAAGCATTACGAGTTTCTTCAATTAGACAAAGAAACTATAGTTTCTCCCAGTTGGTCGAGAGCAGGAAAAACAGTAGGGTGTTGTCACGAAGCATATAAAGATTGAACATCCTTACTTGTACTGCTTGTATGCTAGACCATCAAAGGCAGCACGAGCTTCAGAAGGTTCGAGGAAAACAACCTGATGAATATAACCAGAATAAAGTCGAATATAGTTAGTAGATTGAACCATCGCCCTCATTGTCAAAGAAAAGAGAATGAGAAATGGAAATTAAGGAGTTCCGGCTGTAAAACTATCAAAGTTTCCTATTGCATTCTTGAAGCAAAATAATATCTTAGACTAGATTACTGCTTCCGATGAACCTATTTGAACTCTTCTCAATAGCTTTTGCAAATGGCAAAAAGCTTGCTTCCTAGAAGGGCAAAATTAGCTATCGTGAACTATAAACACAGTTAAAGAGGTTCATCTCAGTGATTAGGACTGATGAAATTTATACCATCGAATGCTTCCAAATCCAACAAATATTGAACACCATGCCGCATGCCATTGTTATCAGTTGGATCATAAACAAATTCTAGAACGGCTGCTTATAGCATGGTCAATTACCTGAGACCACATACCAATGCCATTGTCTTTGTTGGAGTCAAAATTATATCCACGCGACCAAATTTCCTGAACATTTTAGTCAGCTCAGCTCTAGAACATCCATAAGGCAAGTTCTTCACTAGCAAGACATGATTACTCCTTTCCAAACCCTCTGTTCTCCGAGAGGCACCCTCCCCCAAAGATGCTATATTAACACCAGCATCTGCCAACGCCTTCTTCGTTTCAGCAATTACTTGTGCCTCTCCCAAAGCAATACTTACTGTGAGATCATCAGCTTCGTGATCAAGGAAATCACTTTTGCTTATGCCATACTTCCTCAAAATATTTTCAACAACCTAAGGCAGTTAAGAAGATATGAATGAAAGCAAATATATAGCACCCTAAAAAAGAAAGATATGCACACTAAACATAATCACATGACCATGCCAATTATTTTGCCCAAAGCATCCATGGCAAGGAAGATACCTGCAAGAAATTATCCATTAAGTAAACAGTTTTATACAGTTTCTCAAGAAGACACTTTTATTCAAACAATTGCTGGAGTTTCAGATTTCTTCCCCTGGTAAAATATTTTATATTGAGCAAAGTTCTAGGCTAGATTCGACAAAATAAAAACACTTTTATGTCAATACTAAAAGCTGAACAGACCGTGTCAGGGCGCATGAACAATCTATTCCATGTCTTTGTATCTGCACTTGCTTCAGAAGCCCTTCTGTCTTCTTTCCACCGTTGCTTGAAAGTTTTTGGAGCTAAATCACTTCAAAAAGTAATTTTAGACAGATATTGGATGAGCATAACACGAGTTAAATTCTAGAATACTGATACTTACTCCTGCTTTTTGTGAGCGAATTTCTGCTTTGCTGGCAAAACATGCAATCGTCTTCCCTGGAAAGTTGAATTGTTTAATTCTTCAATCGCTCTGCACAAGAACCAAAACAAACATCTGATTTAGTCTATTTCATGACCTGCAATAATAAGTTTTGAAGCTTGAATCAAGTGGCAAAAATTATACTGATTTTACAAGGACAACAGCAACCAATAATTTAGGAAAAGCAATTGCAACAGCTGCTGCTTGGACGATAAGCCAATTTATAATAACTCAGAGCTTAAAAATATAGAATATTGACTGCCGCTAATAATAGTTGAACAAGAGGTTGAAATTAGCTTGCCTGTCTCCTCAAAGAGACTAAAAACTAAAGGAGCTATAGATAGTGACCCTGCTATCACCAATTGAGCCAACAATTTTATACTTAGAGTCCAATAAATTCATAACCTACAACAAATATGAATAAGTTTAAGCAATCAAGATCTTGAAGCCCTAGAATGGCCAATAAAATTACTACCTTCAATTGTTTGTAGAATGAATAAAAAAGTTAACCATTAAAAACTCAATAAAGTTAATGCAGAGATGAAACACACAAGTCCTCTAAAAGATCCAATACCTTCATGCAGACTCTGGGAGAGCGTACTGGATATAAGCAAAACCCTTTGATAGTCTTGTTCTTTTATCAACAACAACATGGGCTTTCGCACTCTTGCCGAATTTGCTAAAAAACTCTTCCAGCTCTTCCTCACTTCTCACAAACACCATACGTTTATAGAAAAAGCAGGCTATGATGTTGTGGGCATCTAACAAAGAAAAGTCAATATTTCCCTAGCAGTATTTCCCAGCAGAAGAACAAATTGCAAAATCAAGTAAATTACCTTGTCTTGTGAGGCAGGTTGAGAACAAAAAGCCGGCCAGGTTCCAATGTCCAGCCTAATCATTCGTTGAACTTGATGAGGGATCAGCACAACCTTGCCTTTCAGCCTCATCTGGCCTATCGTCATCAACTTTTGCTTCTGTTGATTTTTCTTTGTTGCTTTTCTTTGCCTGAGTATGTTTCCCATTGCCACTCTCATTTGGGTAATCTGTTGAAGCTACTAATGTGTCGTTTCCCCACAACTTCGACTTGGTCCTTGGTTGCATGACTTGAAGGAACTTCTGAAGCTGAGGAGAAAATATTCAGTGGTTAGCAATCACCACGTCATCGTCCTACATGGCACGCGCAAGCCCGAGTGACTCCACTAACGAGTCGACACGTGTCGTTGGACTTGGACTAGCCAGAAAATAGAGAAACGAAAATTTTGAGGGTTTTTTTCTCTCTCCCCCTGACAACCGACTGAAAAGAGAGTCTGCAGAAGCAATAATTAATGCTTTTGCCGCTCAAAACCTCTCCCCACCCATTTCAATTTTCAAGCAAGTCTTCTCCTTCGTTGGGTTGAGCGGAAAGAAACGAAGATATCCTCTCTCTCTTTCTCCGGCACGCCCGACCGCTCCATCTCCCCGTCCGCCTCCCCCTGCCCCTTCCCCTTCCCCAAAGCCTCCGTCGGTCGCAAATGCTATTCAGTCTGCCCTCTCGCACGTCGCTTCCCCCAAGACCCCCACTCAGTCGCAGCTGCTGGGTCCCGAGCCCGTTCACCTCTGCCATCACCTTCGGAGCCTCATCGGCGGCTACGATTCATCAGCCGACTCCTCTCTCCCCCCACGCTCGCGACGCTCGCGCGCGGTCTCTTGGGAACCCTGGTGGGGTCCACTGTGGCAGAAAGAGAGCAAACACTACCGAGCCTACCGCTCCTCTATCCCCCTGCCCCTCTCTTTGCGCAGCATCTCGCCATTTCCAGCAGTGGGAACATCAACAGCGTCTTCTTCTTCGATGCACATGTACATCGACCTACACATCCATATCCTTCACTTCCTCCATCTCTCTCGCCTATCGTATTCATTGTTCGACGGCATCTGCAGTTGACGCTGCGGGCGAGTGGTTGGAGCCATGAACCAGAGCTCGGGTTCAACTTCGGCGTCGTCGCTGTCGTTGCCTTTCCGGCGTCGACTCTAGAAACCGTGACTGACTCGGTTGTGATTTTGGGTTGAAGCGGAAGCGGAAGAAGCTTGCGACTGCTGCGTCCCTAGCCCCTTCGCCTTCACATGCTGTTCGCATCGTTTGTCGCCTTCATCGCTTTTCCAGCGCCAGCGATAGAAACACTTCGCGAGGCTCGGTTTTGATTTCGGGCCCGGGCGTGTCGCCACCAAAGCGGAAGAACTTGCAACTTCTTCATTATGAATTGAAGAAGTTGAAGTCTATTCGGTCATATGGCCTTTCAACTTTGAATGTACCCAGATGATGATGATGATGGTAGCTGGCATGTGCAGCTTGTTAGGTTAGTGTTGGGCATATCGCATGCCCGCATGTGGAATCTAGGCATGCCGCGGGGTTGAATTTGTGGTCTTTAAAGTTGAGTCGGAATGCGGGTTGAGGTTGTTTTACAGTGCACAATTTGGCAAAAACTAATCACAGTTACATCTTTCCACCATTGGGACACCATATGAGTACACCCCCTCTTTGGGAAATATTTGCAGTTGTTCGAACCTCGTAGTTGTTTGAACCTCGTGGCCACGAGGTGGGCGGCAAGAATAGTTCTAATCTCAGATGGATGAATCAGCTTCTAGTGTCCAAGAGCCTTTTAAATTAAGTAACTATGTCGAACTTGTCCCCCTCAAGGAATGACACAGACTTCTGCTTAGGAACATTTTCAGCAATTGTCTCCATAATCTCGTTGAATAAATTCTCGGCTGTTGTTTTCTAAGGCATTGTTCTTGGGATTCAATGAAGCAAACCTTTTGAACATTTAGGTCATGCAAGAGTATGCATAAGTCTTAATCCTTTTGAGATGTTCGGAAGCAAAATCAGACGAATATGACACACAACTTTGTCAACTCATTCCTGAAGTTGATTTTGTATGCAGAGGCAACCCTGTTCACATTATAAACCAGTCTAACAGCCAAAAAAATTTGACAATTGAAAGTCTTGACCAACAGCTGCATCATATCAATTCTGAAGCAGCGTGGTGCTACATCATTTTTAAATTTCTGGAATTCCACAGAACTGAACCTTTAAACCTAAACATCGGATTCACCAATTTATAATTTGAAAAAAATAATAATCATGGCCATGAGCCGACACCAGAACAGCTTAGATCGTCCTAGGACTCATGGCGGTTAATTAAATTCCAACGTCATGCACGGCACATATTGGCATCAACGAGCTGCAGAAGCCGACCATCAATAACAAGAATCAACGTCTTCTTGCCAAAATGCTTGCGGAAGATGCCATTGTGGTGCCCTAGTTCTGGACAGCAGACTCCTACACAAGCCGTTAACATACACCACACTCAGTCTTGGCCGATCGATTCTATATACCAAAAAAACACGGACACCACATATCGCGTGCAATTTAAGTAAATGTACCGCAACAAAAAGGCATATGGAGAAAGCTCAGCCATCCAAAATCAACAACTTGATTATCAGAAGGGAACAAAACTCCATTCTGTAGCTGAGTAGGCAAAACCTCAACATGATCCAGTATGTTTAAAGTCATCAAAACCAGAGTATGCCATCAAACCTCAAATTTAAAAGCACAATATCCCAATGAAGAAACAAAAAACCAAAAACCCCATCTTTGCAGACCCCTACACAGCTCCTCTCTTTTGGCTCACAATGCGAGTGGGGGCCTCTCTTTTTTCCAAAGCCAACAACTACACAGCACCAGAATTTGACAAAGACAAGAACTAATAATTAGTTAACCAAGCATTCAGAAAATGTGCAGAACCGACGCCAGAAAGGTGATGACGGCGGCGAACGAAGCGAGCCGTGTGTGAAGGCCGAGACGGCTCGGGACCCAGCAGTTGCAAACTTCTTCTGCTTTGGTGGTGATGCGCTCGAGCCCGAAATCAACCGCACGGTTTCTATCGCTGGCGCGAGAAAAGCGATGGAGGCGACAAACGAAGCGAGCAACCTGTGAAGGCGGAGGGGCTCGGGACGCAGCAGTAGCAAGCTTCTTCCGCTTCCGCTTCAACCCAAAATCACAACCGAGTCAGTCACGGTTTCTAGAGTCGACGCCGGAAAGGCAACGACAGCAATGATGCCGAAGTTGAACCCGAGCTCTGGTTCATGGCTCCAACCACTCGCCCGCAGCGTCAACTGCAGATGCCGTCGAACAATGAATACGATAGGCGAGAGAGATGGAGGAAGTGAAGGATATGGATGTGTAGGTCGATTTACATGTGCATCGAAGAAGAAGACGCTGTTGATGTTCCCACTGCTGGAAATGGCGAGATGCTGCGCAAAGAGAGGGGGCAGGGGGATAGAGGAGCGGTAGGCTCGGTAGTGTTTGCTCTCTTTCTGCCACAGTGGACCCCACCAGGGTTCCCAAGAGACCGCGCGCGAGCGTGGGGGGAGAGAGTGGTCGGCTGATGAATCGTAGCCGCCGATGAGGCTCCGAAGGTGATGGCGGTTGTGAACGGGCTCGGGACCCAGCAGCTGCGACCGAGTGGGGGTCTTGGGGGAAGCGACGTGCGAGAGGGCAGACTGAATAGCATTTGCGACCGACGGAGGCTTTGGGGAAGGGGAAGGGGAAGGGGAAGGGGAAGGGGCAGGGGGAGGCGGACGGGGAGATGGAGCGGTCGGGCGTGCCGGAGAAAGAGAGAGAGGATATCTTCGTTTCTTTCCGCTCAACCCGACGAAGGAGAAGACTTGCTTGAAAATTGAAATGGGTGGGGAGAGAGGTTTTGAGCGGCAAAAGCATTAATTATTGCTTCTGCGGACTCTCTTTTCAGCCGGTTGTCAGGGGAAGAGAGAAAAAAAAACCCTCCAAATTTTCATTTCTCTATTTTCTGGCTAGTCCAAGTCCAATGACACGTGTCGACTCGTTAGTGGAGCCACTCGGGCTTGCGCGTGCCACGTAGGACGATGACGTGGTGATTGCTAACCACTGAATATTTCCTCGAAGCTGAGGGTCATCACTCTCACTTGTCTTTTTAAGATTCTTTTTCTTTCCATGGGGAATCACGATGGTCCAATTGTCACCAGAAACTCTTTTCCCACCCTTTGCTGCTTCATCTTTATTCTTTATTGAGTGCCGACTCCATGGTCGAGGAATATTAGGATGTCCAACTTCTAGTGCAATCTAGTGATAAGCAAAAGTTTTGAATCCACCATATCTATCACACGCTAAACGTGTGCAAAGGTATTTGATCGACTAAATCCTTGACCATACTATCAAGAGTGTCTTTAATGCAGAGAACCAAAAACATCTTGAGCACTACTAATTAACAACATCAATAAGTGAAAATGTGCTCATCAGATATCGAGAGCAAAATAACTAAAAAACACTACCGATGCAATCACGGATTTTTTTTTTTTTTATTTTTTTCTGGTTGTCATAGCTCCACTCAACTCCAAACTGATGCCTCAAGAACAATAAGAAGCTCGACCAAGGCAACAGAGGATCTAGGAAAGAGCCTCATAATTCAATCACTATAGCTGCACCATTCCTTACAACTTTTTCAAATTGAAAATATCTTATGGCGAGCAGAAAAAAACACATCAAACGAGAAAAGGACAAGACTTTGAAGTGGGAACCACAACACCAACCTCACAAGAAATCCGGTAAGTATTAATATAGGATGTGATGAAGTACTTGATAGCTTCCTGCGCTTCCTCCTCGGTCCGAAATCCAATGAAAGACGAATTGCCTGCCTTTACCATCCCTGCACATATTCAAACACGCACAAAACCAAACATTAAAAAAAAAAGAAAAAAGAGAGAGCTTGTGAGAAATACCAATATTTTCTCGGTCTGTTCGGTTCCTTGCAGAACAGTAAAACAGGAAAAAGGAAAAGAAACTTTCGAGAGCTGGCTCCAATATTTACGAAAATAAAAGGGCCGAAGCTCGGACTTGTGAGAACACGTGTCGCCCGTTGAATGGACTCGGAGGAAGCCACGTTGGAGAAGCAGCCAATATTTTCTCAGGGAGAAAAGGCAACAAATACTTGTGCGCATGGGCTTGGCGTCTGTAACTTCGCCTTTCCGAGAGAAGTGCTCCCGCAGGCTATCCCTGGTCACGTCCTTGGGCGAATCTTTTACCATAATTCTCGACCTAGCACAAATTACGAAGAATTATTCGATAATTCAACAAGAACTAGCGAGCCAAACTAACATTGCTGTTGCATGCCGAGAAACGGGGGAGATCAGAGAGAGACAAAGGCGACGCTAATTGATTCGAACTAGAAACGATACAGCGAAACTCTTCCACAAAAAAGTCGGCTCCGTTCGGCCCAATCGATTTGTTTTACTCCGAATTTACTGAGTTTTTCTCGGCTCATATCATTATTGGGTGTTTTGAATAACCTCTATACATGTCCATACATATTTTAAATCACTTCTGATTTCCTTTAAAAATGGAAACCCATAATCCCTGTTAAAGATATTTAGGATATTATTCATGATTTTCCATATATTTCATAATACTGAATGTATATAGGAGATTCTATATATATATTCTTAATTGATACCCGACTTTGATAGTTATATCATAAAACTTATGATGTACTGTTCATTATTCCATGCAGAAATATATGGAAATCACATTATTCTCTTTGCCGCTTTATTCTTATCTTCGAACATTATTCGAGTACCAAAAACAAAAAAGAGAAATTGCTCAGACTACATCGCACATCTCGATTATTTACACATGATTTGGCTTTGGTAAGATACATAGATTCTATCAATTTTACTGGTTTTCACTTTGCATCATCTTGATTGAGTCTTAAGTTTAATCAGAGATTCCATTTTAATCGAGGCAATCACAGGCCGTTGAAGTGTATTTCACTAGAATTAGTACATATTTGAATAATGATTATGCACCCTAACTTTGATGTTTGCCGCCTTGCAGCATTAGCTGCAAGCAAGTGAAGTGACTAGCAGAATAAACTCCCCATAATATTGAGATTGGCAAAAAAATGCATGAGAATTGATGGATTGGCAAAAAAATGCATGAGAATTGATGGACTGGCTTTGAAAGGAGGATCCACAAAAGTGCCAACTGCCATGCATTTGGGATCCAACTACTTTAAGAACCACCCGAAAACAACTCAATACGGTCCGACCCAAGATGTTCTAGCCCCTGTTGTCTTGGGATGCTGTGTCGTCAATCGTCGCCATAGCCAACTCCTTCCGATACTCGGATGCGTGAACATTGTACACGTATTTCCCGGCCACCAGGAGGAAGTACACCAGATTGACGAAGCAGATGACGGCCATCAAAGCGTAGTAATAGTCCAAGTGAGACTGATTCAGGTTGTTTGTGATCCACCCTGGCTGGCCATTCATCTTGGTGACAGTCGAGACTGTTTGGAGGAGGAAGCTGCTGAGGAAGTACCCGATCCCCATGCCGGTCGTGTAGTATGAGGTCCCGAGGCTCTTCATGCCCTCAGGCGCCTGGTCGTAGAAGAACTCGAGCTTCGCTGCCTCAAGGAACGCATCGGCGATCCCCATGAGCATGAACTGAGGGAGAAGGATGAAGATGGAGAGTGGGGCGATATCGTGCTCACCAACCGTGCCGCGCTCCCTTGCCACGCTCAGCCGCCTGCGCTCAGTCAGGCTGCCTGTGGCCATGACCACCACGAAGAGTGAAAGGCCGATCCCCATCCTCTGGAGCATCGTGATTCCCCGTGGGTGCTTCGTGTAGCGACGCATCACAGGCACAAAGACGCGGTCGTAGAGGACCAGGCTTATCAGCAGGGTGACCTGTATGAAGGCCTTGAGGCTCGCTGGCGGCATCTTGAAGTTCTGGCCAATGCTACGGTCCAGGGTTGTGCCCTGCTTGATGAATAAGGTCGTGACCTGCCCGAATATGGCGCTTGGGACGAACGTGGCGATCAAGATTGGGACCATCTTGAAGATCTGCTTGGCTTCCTCGACTTGGGTCACAGTGCACAACGTCCAGGATGAGGTAGGTCCGGTCTTCGTTGCGGCTTTATCAAAAAATCTGCGAGCCCAACCAGAAATCTCTCATCAAAGTCATGTCCAGCAAATTGCATAACATCTAAATATGCAAACAGTTTCTGTCAATCACCCCAGTTCCCCTACAGCTCAACAGAACGAAGCTGAATTCAGGATTGATCAAAACACATCAGAAACCTATCGTGCCAATTTTGAGGCCTCGTTCAGTGTGACATTGAAATCACATTTATACATTCATCTATATAGACGCAAATTGCAATTCTATAGGATAAATAAATCTGTGGATACTAATCTGATGCAAACTAAGCTTTGATGATGGACCTTAAAGTAGGCGTGCTGTCAATTCTGAGCCTACCGGAACTCGCACACTCGTCTATGCTCAGTTCGTGGAGCTCCTTTGGGTCGTCGGGGATTCGGACCCTCCACTTCTTCGTAGCAGCCACTACCACTTGGGCCAACCTTGCATAGGAACTCCTCGCTTTCTTCTTGTGTCTGTAGAAAGGAGTGCCTCCCAGGAACAACAGCAGCGCGAGCCCAAGCCCTGCGGTCTGGATGCTGTAGCCCGTTCCCCAACCGACGTTGTCCTGTATGTACATCATGACGGTGTTGGCGAAGAGCGCACCAGTGAAGACGCTGCACATCCACCAGTTGAAGAAGGAGGCCTTCTGGACCCGCTCCCGGGGCTCGAACTCGTCAAACTGGTCCGCCCCCATGCTCGAGATATTGGGCTTGGTCCCGCCGTTGCCGAGCGCGATGATGTACAGAGCGAAGTAGAAGAACCCGACTTGGAAGGGTGTTGCCTTCAAGTTACATTCTTCTTCTTTCACTCCGGGGCCACATGAAGGAGGACTCAGCGAAGGCAAACTCACCGATAGAGTTAAGAGGACCATCCCCTGCAAAAGTTGCCATTGTGAACATTGTCTGTTGTTCCCACAAAGGACATAGCATCGAAATGTTCAACATTGAATCTTCCAAAACAGAAAAATATGGACGCCATTTTCAAGAAAATGAGAAAAATGAAGAAGACGATGCAGAAGTCCTCTTTCAATGAATGAACATTGCTTCCGGTTGAACTTATAAGCTCAATTTGTAGTATTACATACCAGAAATGTGATTAACATGGTCTGTATAGTCGCTCAAACACGCCAGAACTTTGGAGGGCCAATTCGAGGAAGAGATCTTACCAAGAGATAAATAATGCTGGCGATGACAAAGGTTTGATACCGGCCGAGATGGACGTCCCCGATGTATGCGCCTAAAACAGGAGTCATCCATACTATGCCCGTCCAATTGGTGACGCTGTTGGCGGATTCTACGGTTCCTTCCCGTAGCCTCTTTGTCAAGTACAATACCAGGTTCGACGCGACTCCGTAATATGCTAACCTCTCAAAAACCTCGTATGCTGCATAGATTAATGCATCCTCGTCACATAAAAAAAGAAGAAAAATCGATGCCCTCTACCTATATGAATCAAAAGAGTCGATCACAGTCGGTTGAAAAAGAAAAATGCTGCTCTTTTCTTTTGTTTTGCGTGGTCTGCATCGGGCTAAGTTAGCTTTCGCCAGTCCAGTCGAAGTATGGCAACTTAATGGAACGAGGGACTCATGAAGAATCGCTTCCTCCAGGCCACCTCTCAGGAATCGAACCTGAAGCCCTTAGATTTCTTGAGGCGCAATTATAGCTGGGGCTAATCTTCGGGGTTCGGAAGGGAACGAAAATGTTCTTGCCGATGAGCGTAAACGACTAAAGAAAGAACACGCGCATTACCTACGATGAAGGAACAACCCCTCCACCGCCCGGTCTTGGATCTCTGGACGGGTCTGCCTCTGCGATCCACGGTTCCATCTTGCGTGTAGGCGTCTTCACCATTTGCCCCGCCTCCTCTCTCTTCGACCGCCCTCATTCTTGTTCTTATTATCTGTGTCCGCGTTAGACTGCTTCAAATGCTTTGCAAATTGAATTTGACCTGACGGCTTTGCATGAACTTCTTATAAAGTCGGAGCAATTCTCGGATTGCTGTCCTCTCCAATTCACTCTTCTGGAATATATCAAACTGCTCAGGTGTTTTGGGTTTGTTTCTGACAGCTCATGAACTGACAATCTCCTGGAATGGACGAACCAAGTCGCGATGCCTCCAAAACAACCTTAACAACTTCAGGAAGTCCCCTATGCGTTGTGAACGACCTGATTTTTTCCATACCTAATTTCGTTGGATTAACCAAATAGCCTTAATTTTTTCCACTATTTCCCCTTAATTTTAGTTGACTATTTTCGCAACTACAAAAATCCCCCATTTTTTGGTTTCTTACTCTTTAATAAGGACAGTTACTTAATTTTACATGGCGATGTGAGACAGATGTGCCGTGTATCCCACACGAGGCTCTACTTATCTACCTTTTTATTGGTTTTACCTTCAATTTGACCTAATGCCTCCTGCCCTCTCTCTATTATCGTCGGATTACTTATATGGAGATCATGGCACAGAAATGAAGAAGCCATATAGGGGCCATGGTTGCTCGAGCTCGAGGCTTGCAATGTGGCCATGGCTGCTTGCGCTCGAGCTCAAAGATCGAATTCGTCATGTCCATATCTAGTTTCAGTGCTTGTGCCCGCTTGGTCAACTCGAGCTCGAAGCTTGCACGTGGTATGGCCAAATCTGGCTTCAAAGCTTGGGGTCATGGCTGTTTGAGCTTGAAGCTTGTGATAGCCATGGCCGAATAAGGTTTGGAAGCTCGTGAACATGGCCACTAGGGCTGAAAGCCTGGGGCTATAGCCTCTTAAGCTCGAAGCTTACGGCCATCATGGCCAGATTTGATTCTGAAGCTCACGGGCATGGCCGTTTGAGCCTGTACCTTGTGATCGCCATGGTCAGATTGGCTTCAGAGCTAACAATAGTGGTTACTCAAGCCCGAGCTTAAAACACGCAGCTGCTATGGCTTCTCGAGCTTAAAGCTCATAGCCATGGAAGAGCCATGGAAGGGCGAGTGTTCATGGCCATAAGGTCTAAACCTTGTAGATCTCAAGTTTGCGACTATCATGGCAACTTGAGCTTTTGAGTTACAATCAAGGGCACTCGTAATATATTTATCCTCCGTTAACTTTTATCATATTTTATCATCAAATTGTTAAGTTCGATGACGACTCAATTTATTTATTTTTTATTTAATTTTGGTAAAAATGACGATTCAATTGATATAGCAAATTCATGTGAAAAATCGATATCAGTTTGGCATAAATTATTATAAGTGTATCGGTTTGATTTTTAGATGACTCAACAATTAATTTGTGATGAACGTATCATAAGTATACAAATTTGAGATTATCTATAATATCAACCCCTCATTTATCCTTTCCTTTTTTTACAAGTGCTATTGCTTGGAAAATTTTAACCATGGACGAAAATAAGAGGAGCCTTCATGAACGATAGAACTTAAATTATTTAAATTAGGAGAATTTCAATATATATTCTAAAATCCAGAAACTATTTAATAAAAATACGCAGCAAAGTGACTGGGCTGCCTGTGCAATCTAGTTACTTTTCAAATTTGCTTATCCTATTTTAGACTAGGAAGGATAATATTCAATCACGTTCATTTTTTTTTTTTTTTTTTTGTGTGGGGGCTTCGTCATTTCTTCATTAAATTTGGGCTTTTTAAGATTAGCATGGAATGGAGAGATTAACGGGGCCAGTCGGGGTCCCACCTGCACGTTTCAGCCCTTAACTGCGGGCCGCATAATTGATGGCTCTAATTGAACAGGTCAATCACAAGTTCAGGTTCTAGGTAAGTGGGCGATGACACGGGTCGTGTGTTGACTTGGTATACACCCGAAATGGGCACCCGCATCCCAAATATTTCAGAGATTGGAAAAAGAAAAAAGAAAAAGGAAGTCAAACCAAATGAATTTTTTAGTAAAAAAGAAGTTACGGATGGAATTACATATTACAAAAGAAATTGCATATATGTACATGGAAAGAAAAGAATATTTTTGAGTTTTGAAGTTCTTTGGGAAAAGACCACCAAAAACCCCAAACTTTGCCTAAAGTAACAGATTTACTTCAATTTTTTTTTTTGTGATACGAAAAACCCCAAACTTTGCAAACTGTGACACATTTACCTAATTAAGGGCATTTTCGTCTTATTCTTTCTGTTTTTTCTTTTATTTCTTTTTTATATTTTTTTCTTCTTCTCTCCGCCGCCCCGGCGGAGGGAAGTCGGCGCCGGTGAGGGGTGACCTCGCCTGACGCAGGCGAGGGCGGCCCTCGTTGGCGTCGGGCGAGGGCCTCCCTAGCGAGAGTCGCCCTCACCTGGGCCGACGCCGATGAGGGGTGACCTCGCTCGACGCAGGCGAGGGCGGCCCTCGTCGGCGTCGGGCGAGGGCCTCCCTGGTGAGGGTCGCCCTCGCCTGGGGCGATGCCGGCGAGGGGTGCCCTCGCTCGACGTAGGCCCTCATCGGTGTCGGGCGAGGGCCGCCCTCGCCCAACGTAGGGAGGCGGCCCTCGTCGGCGTTGGGCGAGGGCCTCCCGCCACGCCGCCAAATCCGGCGAGGGAGGCCCTCGCTGGCGTCGGGCAAGGGTGCCCTTGCCAGATCTGGCGAGGGTCTGGTGAGGGAGGCCCTCGCCCGATGCCGACGAGGGCCGACCTCGCCTGACGCCGGAGCTGGCGGAGGGAAGAAAGAAGAAAAAGAAAAAGGAAAAAAAAAGAATTTTTTTTTAAAAAAGTAAAACGACAAAAATGTCCCTATGATTTAGGGTAAATGTGTCATAAAAATGAATATTCAGGGTTTTTTGTGTCACAAATGAAAGTTCGGGGTAAATGTGTCATGGTTAACAAACTTCAGGGTTTTTCATGTCACAAAAAAAGTTTGAGGTAAATTTGTCACTTTTGGCAAAGTTTAGGGTTTTTGGTGATTTTTTCCCAAGTTCTTTTCAAAGAGGTTGTCATGCGATAAAAAAGATTGAAAATGTTGATATCAACACACACGATATATAAAATAGAATCATCAATTTCCACATTTATCCATTTTTAAGTATCTAAAAGATAAAAAGTGACCGAGATATTTGAGGGGTCAAAAAAAAAAATGGAAAAAGTACCATAAAAGTAGAAGGTCCTCTTTGTTTTATGTAATAGTATAAATTACCAAATTAATGATGCTCCTCCATATTCTAGAATTCTAGAAAGTGGATGGATATATATATATATTATAGTAATTCAAGGACGCGGTCGTAGCTGACTAGCTATACGTAGGGGAATCAGCACACACCCACCACCATGATCATTCAATTAGATTCGCATTCCTAGGCAGAAATGCAATCCACAACCATCGATTTTCGAGTCGAAAGTATGAGAGCACTCTTGTGGCCGAATAAATCTCAAGGTCAAATAGAGGATGGTTACTTCGTAAAGGGAAAAAAAGAAAAAAGAAAAAGAAAGATACGTAGTTCGGTTGACAATACCACATCTTAAAGATGCGTGCATCCCCCCCTCACGCACAATAAAGTCCTCGGAACGAGGCCTCCGCCGTGTGCTAAAAACTGGCGGCTGCATCGGGTTTCTTCAAATGGCTGGTCGTCCGGATAACTACGCAGTCATGTCTCGATCCATATGATGGCGATTTTCACGTGGAGAATTTGGTCACTCTCTCCTCCACGGTCTTCACTACGTAAAGGTTTGAACGGTAACCCCACTAACAGGAGTCAACGTAGTTCCGCGCGTTGAATTGAATATGGATTAGTCACCGTCACCGAGCTGGAATTTTCAAATGGGCATCGAACTCACCCACTAGTCATCGTCATATAAATTCCCCCCTCAGCACGCAAATTTTCTTAGAACGAATTCGGGTCTCTCATCTTTGCCTTCGTTCTTTCGCATTGCTCAAGCTCGTTCGCGCACCTTGTTATCGTCATCCGTCGCATTTAGCTCGTCGTCGGGGAAGCCGAAGCGCTTTGGCCTCTTAATTCGTGTTCTCTACTCTGTTTTTTCCCAGTTTCTCTGCTAAACCAGTGCGTAGTTTCTGTTTGGTGCTTCAATCTGCGTTGTCCTCTGCTAGATGTTTTCAGACTTCAAAGGGGTTAACGCAAATCTCTAAAAATCTCATTTCATGAATCGACTCAGGTCTTCTCTGTTCGCGAACGGGAGCGATGGCAGAAAATATCTTGAACAACTTCGTGGAATCATTTGCGGAGAGCATTCCGAAGCAAACTGTTGCTGCACTTTTTCAGGAGGAGAACCCAAACTCCGCGGCTCCTCGACCTAATAGGCTCTTGAAACGCCAGAAGACGGTTCATCATGCTTTGGGCGGTGGAAAATGTATTCGCAACTTCCTGGTCCTTGTGTCCTGTGTATTTAACTGCTGCACTCACTAATGAATCTCTTCTCAACTGAAAAAATGCAGCTGCTGATGTGCTGCTATGGAGGAACAAGAAAATCTCTGGCAGCGTCTTAGCCGGTGCGACTGCCATCTGGGTGCTTTTCGAATGGCTTAACTACCATTTCTTGACTCTCCTCTTCATTGCCCTGGTTTTGGTCATGCTTGCTCAGGTTGTTTGGTCGAGTGTTTCTGGCTTCTTTGGTAGGTGAGTGAAGTTGTTATCGTGTTAGATTACCCGATTTGAAAAATATTTACCATGTCTAAATTCAATGAATCGCTATGTTTTACTTTGAGAAGGTCATCATCAGAAGTCCCTCGTCTGAAAATACCTGAAGAGTTATTTGTCAACATTGGCATGGTGGTTGGATCTGAGGTTAACAGAGCTTTGGGGTTTCTTCAGGATGTTGCTTCACGCAAGGACTTGAAACAATTTCTTGTGGTACGCATAACCATTTTTCAAGCTCCACATATCTCAAGAAAATTGACCTTCGTCTCAGTGTTTCAGAGGCAAAAATTGCATTTAACTTGTCTATTTTCACTAGCAAGAAGAAAAGAAGAAAGAAACTAACAGTCTCAGATGTGACATCCTTGCAGGTCGTTGCTAGTTTGTGGGCCGCTGCTATTATAGGTAGCTGGTGCAATTTTCTGACAGTCTTATACGTGGGTAAGTAAGACTTCACAACGTCTTTACAATTTGGCGAAAATAAATGGTTGTAAGGTTAAAACAGGCTTGATAAAAGTCTCGCTAATTGTAGTGATTTCATGAGCAATTAGCCTAGACAACATGAGGCTTATGACACTCGAGACATTCTCTTCTAGGGAATTGCTTAATGGTTCTGATGCATTTAACCTACATTTTAACTGTTGAAGTCACATTAAATTGGCAAAAGTGGTAGGCATACGCAGATAAAAGATGTAATTCTGTAGCAGCAAATGTTGTGACGTTTACTTGAAAAAGCTTGCTTTAATGAATTGATTGTTGTCCTGCATTTAAAGGTCAAAAGACATTTATAGAATCGCTACTTTGCAGAAACTACAAAAGGATACTTGTTTCTACCCATATTGCCTGATTTACTTCTAGCTGTGCTGTGTTGTGTTGAATTTTTGAAAACTGAAGATATTCGTTCTTCTTGTTTGAAGGTTTTGTCGCCATGCATACCTTGCCTGTTCTTTATGAGCAATATGAAGACCAAGTTGACAGCTTTGTGAGCCAGCTCCTTGGACAGTTTCGAAATCACTACCAGAAGCTGGATGCAGGAATCATTAGCAAGATTGCCAAGGCAAAGCTCAATGCCAAAAAGCATGAATAGATTCACACCATTGGAAGTTTAAGACCCGTTTGCTTACCTTATTCATTCGTTTTTGGAAATTGTGCATTTATTGCCATTCCTATAGTGTTCTTTACTGCATAGCACATCAATTAGATCATGTATTTCAAAAATTATACAGCAGATGTTCAGGAATTCAGCACTGAAAAAATGGCCTGGTAAAGTTGCGTCTTGTTTCCTAATGGAAGTTGCGGTATTCCTTCGTTTCCACGGTTGAAGATGAATCTGCCAGATTTATGCCATTGAGTGAAAAATGGCAGTGACATGCGCATACTACTATTGATAATGTAATAACAGTCAATATACAATAAAAATTCAAATCAAATTGCTAGGTGAAGGTGACATGTTAATCCATCGAGCCCCGACATTGCCTTCAAAGACATTAAAAATAAGGTAGTTCCTTGAAAGGCCTCAAAAAGGCAAGAAGTAGCATCCTGCCAATTGTTCTTGTGCCCTAGTCGAAACTTCTGCGGTTGGCATGTCTAACCCTATTTGAAAGAGTAAGGGGCCTTGCGGGAGCAATTCCATAACTACCTGAACATAGACTTTTCTCGATTCCGTGCATGCCCGGCAAAAAGAGCTGCCAAATGTTTTGCATTAGTCTTTCTCTATGGCATGAAGACAAGGAACTAACAGATGCCAAGATCTTTTTTCACTAGAAAAGGTATCCCACCAAATAGTCAAAGCGGAAGGGGATTAAGGCATGCCCTCTTGTCTATCTTTCAAAGAATAAACTTTAAGTGTTAGAAGAAGAATTAAATTGCCTAGTGTTCTCTTTGGAGGGGACGGAATATCCTATTAAAGAGAGTCTTTGTCCATCTTTTTTTTTATTCATATAGTCACAATCGTAGCATGCCAAGCGAGCCAAGCTAGGGAAGATCAATGCCTAAGAGAAAAATATCAGTTTGATCACATACTCGTATACAATTTGATCAGATGTGTCAGCCAAAACCGATAGCAATTGCGCACCTAAACAACAATATAGAAAGAATTGGTCTTATCCTAGCGGGGCAAACCCCTTTTCTATAAGGTAGGTAGGTTGAATAGGCTCACTTAGCCTAGGAACAATCTCTTTTCTTTAAGTACGAGAAATTGCTTTATTGTTGAGGAACAAAACTATTAGTGGTAGTGCAAAGCACTATGTAGACTTCATCCAAAGCGGTTGTTCTCTCTACTTATCTTTTTAAGAAAAGCAATAAAAAGAGCCTGGGAAAGGTGTCGAGACTAGGAATTGTAGTCTCAATCCTAACCTCATAGCTTTTAGAAGCTTAGTCCTTACAAATACCTCTAAAATATAATTGATCTACATCCGTACCCATTTTAACTTCTATGGGTTGCATCCCTGCATGCACGTTTCATTATCTGTATGACATTTCAAACCAGATTCTACACAATTCAAGCTTCACCGGAGGCGCAATGATGATTTCTCCTAAGTTTTTGATATCCACGAATTCCTGAATGCACATACAATGATGCTTCATGGCTCCCACTTCATCAAATGACGTTCAGTTCACAACCTAAATAAGACAAGGAGCCTAGCACACGTATCTTTTTAATAAAGAAGTTCACGAAATGTGGAGAACAAAAGAAAGCACAGACTCATCAAGCAAGCACTAGTTCACATTTTCACCATCTATGAACCAATTGGTTGAAAATTACCGGTCGTGGTTGCATTTGCCATAAAGCAGTGGAAGTGTTTAAAACCAAGACCAGAAGAAGACGATGGCGACCAAGAAGAGAGCTAATTAATGTCTTTAGCGATCACTTGCAATCTATTTTGTGGTGGCAAGCGAAAAATACTCATACAGATCTAACCAAGGTTCCAGATCTAGAGCCATGGCCCCGAGTGACGACGGCTCCTGTGGACATCAAGGACAATGAAGGGGTGGCTTGACTTGGATCCGCTGCAGTGTCAGCCTGGATGTCGCGCCAGGGACTCCGCTGCTGTAATGGAGAGACGAAGGGAGGAGGCGCAAAGGTTGGTCATGATGGCTGCAGATGGAAGAGAAGAGAGGAGGTTGAAGAAAAAGAGGCCATCAATTGCACGTAGGATATTCATTTTTTTAGGAAAAAAAGCCAAATCAGAATAAACATTTTATTAAAATAGTCATATAGGTTAGAAAAAAATCAACGGAGAGATTTATAATTAGACATAAGACTATTGGCCGGAATTTGTTGCTGGAGTCGTGATTGTTTTATTTTTATTTGGCAATTAAATGATTCGATAAAAAGTATTGACACTAAAGGAGCGTCATATAAGAATTATGACACTTCTAATATCATATATATATATATATATATATATATATATATATTTTTTTTTTTTTTTTTTAAGACTAACTGAAATACTAGTCCGTTCCTTGATTGCAACAATCAAAGTTTTACATCCGATCTTGGAAGAAGATTGTGCAAATTATTCTGTATGAAAGTGAACATAGAAGATGGGGAGTTATAGAATCAATCTCTAAGTGCACCCGTATTCTTTCTCTGCTAATCAATCCAATTAGAGCTCATCAGTGTCTTACAGGGTGTAAATTGTAAGCACAGGTTCATTTCCTTAACAACCAACTTTTGCTCCTACGTATTCTCTCTTCTTGATACTAGGCATATCAAAGGTGTTGCCTCAGGCATCGGAGCATACCTTTTGGTTCTTTCGGCATGGTAGTTGGACAAAGTCATCCAGATTTGAAGAGACATCAAGTTGAAAGAAAAGCAAAGGTGACCAGGTGTTGCGACAACAGCTCCTTCACCCTTAGGCAATTTTAATAGAAAGAAAATTATTCGATTCTGTGAATCGAGAGAAAGCAACTGACCATTCCAGCCAGAACAGAACTCTCGGTCAAGGAGGACGAGGAACCGTTTACTAGAGGATGCTAACGGATGGAAAAACAGATGTAATGGAGAAATCTGAATAGACACATGATGGAAAAGTCCGACAATTTATCAAAGAGATCTTCATTCTCTCGTAAATAAACCGAACGTGAGCAAGCTATAACGATGTCGCTTGGAAACACTTGTCCCCCCTACTCGTGTATGAATTCCTACCTCATGGGATTCTTTACCATCATCTCCATGACCGAATCGACAAGTTTCCTGGGTCCTGGGACACGCGCATGGATTGCCACAAAAGTTGCGAGAGCACTAACCTACTTGCACTTCGCGACTTCCATACCCTCTTGTCATTGAGGCCCGAAGTACAGAAATAATATCTTGGATGAACAATATCATGCAAAAGTAGCCGATTTCGTGACTTCTAAATCTGTTTTCCCACGATAAAACTCATGTGTCCACATTAGTGCAAGAAACCTTTAATAAATCATAGACCCATTTCTTAACCTATATATAATAGGCCGAGTCACTATATGGGTTAATTGTATTAATTAAATGGATTATGAATGAGTTTACAATGGTAAAGCCCAAAGAAATATGGGTGCTAAATAGGATAACAGTTTAGTTAAATCCAACCCACATTTGTGACTCTCTTTTTACCCTTTATGAGAAAACAATGAGCTCCTTGAATTGTTCTAAGTTTAGAGAAGCTTTGGTGGGCTTGCAAGATGGGTCTGACTTCACCCTTATTATAAATATCAATACGACTTTTTCTGTTCTCCCATTATATTTTATTTCCTTGGTTAGTTATTGGATAGTTATTGGTGTACTTTCCTTTGTTGCATTTCGCATAAATTACTTTGATGTAATATTCTAATTTTAGTTATTGCTGTTGCAAACCATAGTAGCATAAAGCATCTTATTCAATAACTTACTTTCATTTTTAAAATTTCAATTCTTGCACGTTATTTGTTGTCGTGATTTTGTAAATTCACTACCAATTATTAACTTTTTCTCATTCCTCAATGTGAATCAACACAAATATTGAAAATTCTATGTAATGTTAAAAGCCAATTCTTTAGCATCTTAAGTCGAAGTAGTGATTTTATCCAAATAACATATACATCTAGAGAGTTTAAAGTGAGTTAACTAAGTGAATACAGATTTTCATAGGTTAGAATAAATATGGTAATATTTTAGTAATATGGGTTGGATCGGGTATTGTCCACTAATTTGTATTGCATATACATAGGTCAATTTGCGTTGGACTTTTGACTCAACTTAGGCCACCTGTGACAGTTGTAACCTTTGGTTATATGAATCTAGGAAAAAGGAAAAAAAAATTCTAAACTTATTGTATCGGTACAAATTTAATCATAAAATTTTCAATTGAAAATTTTATCTCATCGGTACCAATTCAGCCTTAACTAATTTAGGCTGAAAATTATTGATGTGGATGCTAGTAATCCTATGTTGCATAATCAACACTAAGATGGACATTATTAATATTTTTTTGAATTTTTTCCTTTCCCTTTTCTTTCTCTTTTCTTTTTGCCAGAGGCCATGCCAACGATTGGTCACCAGCATGGCCTTCGGCAAGAAGAAAGGGAAAGGAAAACAAGATAAAAAAATCATTAAAAATATCCATGTTAACACGAGTTGTATCACGTAGGATGATTGGTGCCAACATCGACAATTTCATACCTAAATTGATTAGATGGACTAAATTTATACCAATGTTAAAAAAAATGTTTATGACTAAATTGGTCAAATTAAAAGGTTTATGATTGTTATTGGAATTATCGCATAGTAAATTTAGGACTTTTTCAGCACTTTTTCCTGTGGATCCAGAGTATTTCCCGTCAAACCAATTTCAC
Organism: Eucalyptus decipiens; assembly: GCA_014182575.1. NCBI lineage: Eukaryota > Viridiplantae > Streptophyta > Magnoliopsida > Myrtales > Myrtaceae > Eucalyptus > Eucalyptus decipiens. The sequence continues at coordinate 17,789,063 of CM024619.1, forward strand.
CGAAAAAAGTGATTTCTATTATTGCTTTGGAGCGGTGCTTGTTGAACTTTTAATTGGGCAGCAGCCCATCTCTTCTCTACGGGTACAAGAAAGAAGAAGCCGCCTACCTTCTAATTTTGATTGAAGAGATTTGTTTATTCGACATCAAGGCGAGAAGAGACTATTACAGTTGCTAATCTCGCAGAAAAGATGTTTATATTTGAAGGGAAGGAAGCGACCTACGATGAAAGAAGTAGCAATCGAGTTAGAGGAAATAGAGCCACAGCATCCTTCTTCCTTCATAAAGAAAGGTGATTCAATTGTGACGTCTGCTTTCAACTGTTAGCATATCGGATTTCGATTCTGAAGTAGTTCAATTTTCCGATGCACACGCCCTAATGTCCAGTGAGATATGGTGAAGTTATGTCTAGGTTTTGTATATATGGTTTCTCTTATCATGTGGCTATTCCTGTCTTGTTTCCTATTGATGCATCTGTTGGAACATATGAGTACTTCTGTGATTGCGGTTGCCATTTATTGTTAAATTTTCTCAATTAATGCGATGAGTTTCAAATCTAGACATAACTTCACCATAGCTGTCGGAACATATACGAGTGCTTCTGAGTTTCTTTGTAGATATTTGAGAACTGAATTCTTTTTCCCGTCGAGCCACACATAATTACATTGTACGTCCTCCGACATTTACACACAACAAAATCCTGATATTCTTCTTGAAGTTATAACTCATTTAAGAAAATCTAGATAGAACTAGTGTAGGATGATTCAATAGACATAAGCGATTGCTGGTCCGACGATGCGATTATGTCTGGGGACACTACAGATTCCCAACATGTGTTCGTCTTCCTCTTCTCTTGGGAATGTCCATGCTTCATGGCAGGATTTTCCAGCTTTCTAATTCGCTCCAGTTCAATGGCCACTTCTTTCATTGGAGGTCGCGTCTTCCCATGTAAGTTCAGGCAACTTCTTGCAAGGCTCGCAAAGGCGACGATCCCTTCTTTCTTGCCTTGCTTCAATACTTCGGCATCTACAATGTCGAAGAGGCGGTTATCGTCCATCGCGAGGAGGAAATAGCTTGCCAGGTTTCTCTCCTCACCGTCTCTCAGAAATGAGATTGGCTTTTGCCCTGTTAAGAGTTCGACGAGGACCACACCAAAATTGTACACATCACTCTTATCTGTGAACTGACTTGATTGAAAATACTCGGGATCTAAGTACCCAAATGTCCTGTGGACTCTTGTAGTCACGTGAGTTTGATTGAGCATAACTGATTTGGAAGTGCCAAAGTCGGCCACTTTAGCACGGTACTTGTCATCCAAGAGAATATTAGTAGATAATGTCTCGATGATAGATTGGGATTGATGCTGATGAATGTAGATAGGACAAGGCTCCTGCGACTTCAGTGGCAATTCGAAGGCGTGTGTCCCATGATACAATAAACTCTTCATTCGGGGCATGTAAATACTGGAAAAGAGTCCCATTCGGTATGAATTCGTACGCCAAAAGTGGCAACTCTCTGTTTCCAAGCAACACCCCAGTAGCTTAACAACATTTCTGTGGTTGATCTGCGAGAGAATGGCAATCTCGTTGATGAACTGTTCGATTTTTCCCTTATCGATCGCCTTTGACTTCTTAATGGCAACAATTCCTCCATCTGCGAGCATCCCCTTGTAGACAGTTCCTTGCCCACCTTGGCCGAGTATTCTGTTCTTGTTGAAATTGTCGGTCGCCTTCTCCAAATCCTTGGAATTGAACAATTTGCTGTTGTCAACATTGTTCTCGGATGAATGCAGTTGTTGCTGCAACAGAAGACCCCCATTCTGTTTAGAATACCTCTCTTTAAGCTTGATTTCTTTCCTTTTCATCATGAACTTGTACAACAACCATAACAAAAGAAGCAAGAGAAGTGCCCCTAGGCCTGCTCCAATACCTGGTTTATAAAAGTGGTGTGAGCTTATTTGAAGAGCAAGAATGAAGAATTTGCAACGTGATTTGAAGAGCAGAAAATGCTAATATGATACCGGAGAGATTTACCTTAGTGGGCTTTTGAATATTCATTAATTTGATTAAAAAGACTGTTAATGTGATTGGCGAAAAATTCTCCTTAAGAAAAACGTAGCATATAACAGGATAGCCATCTAATCAGTCGTGCAGTAGCCAAAAAACAGAACAGAGGTATTGGTTGTACATGCCCAGCAGCATTAAGGGCAAGAAGGCAAACACTTGGGAGTCAGTTTTGACATGTCGATGAGCAGATGAAGTTAAAAAGTAGGGATAATGACATAAATGATTTGTTGAACTTTAGTTCAATGGGCAATGTGGCCTTAATGTGTAATGCGATTTATGAACTTTTAATTTATTCAATATAGTTTCTGAACTTTTGATACATGATGTTCAATGTTGTCCTTTAATTAATTCAAGTTTATGGACAACATTAAATACTTTTATATAGTTCAGTAACTAAATTGAACATGTATAAAAATATTAACGTTCACATTGAACAAATTAAAAATTTAGAGACCACACTGCACATTGACTAAAGTTCAAGGATCATTTGCATCATTTTCTGTTAAAAGTATATACTAATTAGGATACAATTGTAAGAAAAAAATGTGCCCAAATCAAACATCCAAGGAGCTATATAGGAACACCGAACATCCGATCCACTGAAAACAGATCATGCTATACTAAATCGAGGATTTTATCACTTCAAGACTCAATGCTGCATTTATTTAAATGGTAGGATGTGATGTTCGCGAATCTGGGTGCACAAAATATGGATAGTACTTGTTCATAACTTCCAACAGGATGTAGAAATTTGCTTACCTATGAGGAGAAACTTGATCGTATTGCTTCCTCTTCCTTCTACACAATCATAATAACCTCGTCGATTCACACACTTTCTGCCAGAGCACCGATTGGCCGGATCTTCGCATTCATCAATATCTGAACAAAAGATGACAATCAAATTTAGCAGAGCTTCGTCTCTTTATCGGGTGTCTACAATTGCATGTATGCTACTTCAGCCTCCTAAGAGCTACTTCTCTTTATTAGTGCAGTGTTTCGATGTTGCGTTTCCAGTTGTGATAAAATGTAAAGTGGTTTTACCTTCGCATCCATGTCTAATGTAGGGGTTACCGGTGAAGCCCCCACGGCAAGAACACTGCAAAAACGGCATGGCCACACGGTACCCTAAATTGAAGCCCACTGTGCTGCAGTAATAGGAATCGCCGGAGATGTAGTCGTAATTGTAGATCTCTAACGCAGGTTCTGAGGATTCAGCTATCCCCCATTCTAGCACTGCTGCAAAACGCCCGCTCGCCCTCAACTCATCGAAGTCCGTAGTTGCAGGCACGAAATGAGACCTATCTCCCAAGAAGGCATATTTGCATTCATTGTTCCCTGCTGTTCCAGTGTTGGGCTGGAAATTGATGCTGAAAGCCTGAAGATCTGAGGTAATCGTGGTTTGGCAGCATCCGTCACTCCCTGAACAAGTCACGTTCCCAACAACGTCGTTGTCTGATCCACAACTTGACGTGCATCCCATGTTAGCAGACTTTGTATCATCCATTAGAAAACGGATGCCACAACCAATGGCGGCGAAGATGTTCCTTGACTCGGAGAAGAAAACTGGCTTCCTTTCAAGCTCACAGGTGCAAAGTTTTTATTGACCCCGCAGCTCACATTGGACGAATAGACTATAGGAAGACTGACGTTGATGATGCAATTGGTAGAGAAATGTTGAGCACCCTCAAGTTGACCTTGTTCAGCACCGGGATAGAACCATTACTGCTTTCCTGGCAGACGATCTCATACCACTCGAGGAACCACCCAGTTCCAATCCCGAAGGGGAAGGGAATGGTGACTTCACCACATTTTTGGGTGCAATTACCCTTCACCAGGGGAGCTGCTTGTGATCCTTGCTCGTGAAGCAAAAGTGATCCTAGAAGCAGAAGATCTGAAACACGTTCCTGCTTCTTTTGTCAGGAAATTGTGGACCTGTTCCATGAATCAACAGAAGGCACGGTTACTTATACACCTTTTTCTTCTGTGGCCATCGGCCCTAGCATATCCCAGGATGCTTCCTAGAGCAGAATTGTCAAAGCTTCAGAGAATTCCTGAAGTAGAATATTCTCTGCTGCAGTGGTCACCTATTTTAGCAGCCAAAATGAGAAGGATGTATCGATCAGGTTTGCTGTGATGGCAGAGAACGAAATTCATTAGAAAAAAGAAAGAAATTAGCATCAAGGCTTGACAAGGTACTGAGAAATGGGAATGCAAATGGCACTGGTGCACATAAAGCATCAGGTCCACCGCATTGAAATTGTGGGATAAGCGAGAAGTCCAAAGCAAATTGCGTTTCAGAGCCGAACTCTTTGACCGAGAAAAGCAGAATTCTTGTTTTGATTTGCTTCCATGCAGATTTCGACATCGAGATCACCTTAATTTAGCTCCGCAATTATCGTGGAGCTTGCTATTGTTACCAATTTTCATATTATTAAGTCTAGTACCTTTTTTTGGAACTATGTTCAACCAATCTGGAGACTAATCGGTTGCCTGACTTGTTCGGAGGATTTTGATTTGTTCAAATTTGGTGTGCCCGTTGATCCGTATCAGATTTGGACTTCTTAGGCGGTGGAACTTGATTTTAATTTCCGTCGAAGAAGATCATGATCATGCAGGCTTTGATCAGTTTGACTTATGGGACTCCTCTGCACAGTTACTTGCAGCCAAGTGATATATTTTCACCCTGATAAAAAACCCTAAAAAATCTGACGTGGAGCTGATGTGGCACTCGGCACTTGCATGGCACCACATCAAAAAAATCATGAAGAAAAATTAAAATTTACAGAGCAGTGTGAGTTACTGTTCATTTTCGATATCTGTTCATCTTCAACCTCGCGATTGCTCGGCCAAAGCTTGTTTGGCACTCGTTCGTCGCTGCCCATTGTCGCTTGGACCTCTGGGAGAGTTCGTTGTAGCTATTGGCCATGGCGGCTGCGAGATTTTTGAGGTTGGATTTGGCTTCGAAGCTTGCGACCGTCATGGCAGCTCAAGCCCGAATTTTGGCCTAAGGGCAAAGCTTGGCTCGAACTGGATCTTCGTCATCAACTTCGTCGTCGTCGTCGTCGTCTTCTTCGTCGTCATCTGAATAAAGGCAGAGAGGCTCTCGGCGACGAAGTATCCACCACATGCATTCTTCATTTTCCAGAGAAAAAGGAGCAGACAAACAAAAAGGGGCAAGAAACACGGATTCACTCGGAGGGAATAGGAGAGAGACAGAGAGACAAATGGTGAAAGCGGGCAATCCATAGCAAAAGAACAAGCTTCATCCGCTTCCCCAAATCTGGAGAAGTCATCTTCGATTACCAATGTCTGAACACTGAGGATCAAGATCACCTTGCTGGTCTCCGATCATGGGCTCTACCTTGCTGAGCTGATTTCGACCCAACCCAACCATCGCTGTAGGTTGCTGTCCGAGTCTCGCAGATCCGTCCTCGGGCCAAGCTTCGCCATTAGGCCAAGCTTCAAGCTCAAGCGGCTATGGCAGTCGCAAGCGTCGAAGCCAAATCTGATCTCGAACCTCACGGCCGCCCTGGCCAGCAGCTACGACGAAGCTCCCGGAGGCCCCAGGCGGAAGGGGGCAGCAACGGATGAGCTCCGGAGAAGCTTTGGCTGAGCGATCACGAGAACAATAACTCGCGATCTATGGTGAATTAATTTTAACGTTTTTTTTCCTGATGTGGCACAACATCAGTGCCGTGTCGAATTTTCAACGGAAATTTTAATAGAATTTAAGGGAGGATAAATGCAAGTTGAAGGTTTTTGGCGTAAAAAATAAATTTAAAGTTTATTGAGGTTTTTCCTAGTAAGAAAATGCGTGGACTTTGCTTTCCGATTTCCTTCCTAATGTAAGGGACACAAAAAGGAAATAAAAAGCGGATCTTTTATTTTGGTCGGGTACAGTAGCGGCCGCATGGTAACTGGTAAAGCACTCCCTTTAAGCCATACCAAAGAACGCTTTGCACAAAAGGAGCACCGGCCACGATTTCGAGCTATCAGTTTTATACCCAATTAAGTTAATTTATTTACGATTTACTACAATGAAAAACTTATGATATATTTATGATAAATTTATTTTAAATTAAATTTTCGATCGCCAAAAATTCCAAACTAATATATTTGTAATATGTAATTCACCCTCCGTCAGTTTTCGTTAAATTGGATTAACACAAAATTAAACTCGTGTACATGTCAATTGTCACATGTAATTCAAATTCATTAATTTGACAACAAAGTTTAATGGAAACTAGTTGTTGTGACTTACCTCTTGGGGTAAGGGAATATATTTAAGGGTATAACTTAAAGGACGGACCTAAGGCCCATGATTAGACATGGACTTTTCCAAGCTCATATCTCGCGCGGCATTGAGGTGTTCTTAAGAATTTCACAGTAAGGAGTTGGCTAAAAATCAAGTGAGGCATGGGAGAATACCACACTTTCCACGCAACCAAAGAATCCACGGTCGGTGACTTGATTACGCTAATTAACCAATTAGTGCCATTTCGCTACCTAATACTGTTCATCATCAACTAACATGTTCAAATAGCCTTGATCTTTCTTGATCCTAAAGGCAATCATCCACTAAGTGAGCATGCAAATGTTTCTTGTAGGTCTCATTTTCATTAAAGTCTAAACTAACTCCAACCTATTTTGGAAATGGTAAATAATAAATGACTTGCTCAAAAGTAGTGTTAACAAAACAACCAAGGTCCTAATTGCAATAAAATTTAGTATGTGTAACTAAATATTCGCAAAAATAATTAAATATGCAAATTAAACATGCGGCATACTCAATGTGTGAGCAAAAAAATGCCTAATTACATTAATAAAGCAAGACATGACAATTCCTAACCAAATTCCTTTTGGTGGCCTATCGACCCTGTTGGGTTTCTAAATAGAGGAATCAAAAATTGAGTTTTGGCTAGGCATTTTAACAAGTAGGTGGAGCACACTAGTGGATCTAGAGATTTTTGGCTCGGTCGAGACCTGAGCGCAAGTCTAGAGAGCTACTGAGGCGTGCCAGGACAACAGGAAATGCAGCGGGGACGGGTGGGGGGCCGGAGCCCGAACTGGTCAAGGTGAGCTTCGATCGGCTTGATTCCTAAGAGTGCACGATAGGTGTTCGATGGAATACCAACTTGAGTTTTGAGGAGATTACAGTGGTTAGCGCTGGTCGGACGGCTCACTGGTGGTGGCAAGGTGTCCTGGGGGGATTCTCCTTCTCCTTGGCTTCATTCTTGAGCCCTCCCCCCTTCCTTTTGTCTCGTTTCTCCTCCCTTTCTCTTGGTTTTCCCTTTGTTCTCTCTTGTTGTGTTCTCCTCCCTTTTCCCTTTGTTTCCCCCTTTTTTCTTCTACTTGGCTAGCGTGTGTGGCCTCCTGTGACACTGGCTATCACTATCGGCTTGGCCTTGACCACTAGCTCTTGGTCGACGCTCTGCCTTTGTCCCTGTTCCCTCTGTCTTCTTGCTACATTCCTTTCTTTTCCTTTTTGCAGGTCCTATGTGCAAAGAACAGGTAGGAGGAGGAAGACCAGTTGGGGTGTGGCTAGGCCGAAGAGAAAAGGAGGCTAGGCCGGGCCGAGCCTAGCTGCGTGAGAGGGAGAGGAAAAAAAGGAGGGGTGGGTTGGGCCAAGGTTAGATTTGGCCCGACCCAGCCCCTCTCAAGCTTTTTTTTTTTTTTGAAAAATAATTTTTTAATATTAATTTTTTTTTTTTGAAAAAGATAGGTGTCAACACTAATAAAAGGTAAATTTGTCATGTGTATTAGTTTGGAGATTTTGATAGTCAAAAAATTAATTTGGAGTAAATTTGTTATAAGTATACTGATTTGAGGTTTTTCGTAGTATTAACCTTCTATTTAAAACATCATGGGTTTGTACGTAATCTAGATATGAGAAAAACTCGGGTGATTGAATGACAGAAACCTTGTAATTCTTTGATTTTATTAGTGGATTTGCTATTGACTCTCCTGTGTAATAGGTGATGCATGTAAATAAATGGTCTTCTTTATTGTGCTTTCAATTTTTCCTATAATTTCCTTTTAGTTTAATTGTCAAATATGGTTAGGTTATGCGTTATATTTTTTGTTACACAAGAATATGGGCGAAGGTAATGGGCGAAGGCACGTTTTTGTTAAGTATATGAACGAGTTCAATTAAATTTATTAAGCATGGGGTACGTGTTTTGATTCCATTATTTTCATCACCTAATAGTTGCTAAAAATACTTTGGAGTAGTATATAATGAAGGTTATATATGTTTGTTGGAAGGTACGATTTTCATCCAATCGCACATCTTTTTTACTCATTCCGTGTTGATTTTGTACTTCTCACTTTCTATTAATTTTGCGTATTGACATAGTTTTGTTGTAAGACACTAAAGTGCAACCTAAGATTTCCATAACTAGAACTAAGAATACATATGTAATCATGTAAATAGATTTATGCATCTTATTTGGACCACCGTTCTTAATGTGGAATAGCAACAGTTCAAATTCAAGAACTTCTTCTTCATTGCCTTCTATATCATTGACTTAATGAGATGACTCTTCATCCATGGTGCTTAGTAAATGCTCATTTGTGAGGATAATTGTATGTTAGGATTAGAGGAGAGACTTAAGTATTGTTTATAGAGTTTCTAGTTAGGCCCTCTCGTTACCAGACGAGCTCAACTCGGCCCATACTAGCCAGCTCCATATTAGATTAATTAAGAAACCTTCTATCTCAAGGTAAATTACAATATCAATTAATACAGCCCCTATTAAGAAAAACTTTTATATTTTTCCACTTGGGTTATATTAATTAAAATTATAGTGTATGTGCATACCTAGGTTTATAGATAATTCTTAATAGTCAATCTTATTCTATAAAATTTCAAACATTGAATCATGACGGTAATCGCATGTATATATACAGAGTTTCCTATGGTCACGCGTACGTTTAACTTTATTGATTCGGATTTATATGGTAGTGTGACAAATAGATAATACTTATCGTAGAGAATAATACCTTATGTGTCATTCTCTTTATCAGTCACCATTGTATTACTTTAAGTGTCACAAAAACTTGTGCCACTAGAGAATATCTTCATAATTTCAATGAGGTTACATATGTCATGCCCTTATGGTTAACATTTCCTTATGTATAACAAGACATATGCCTAAGGCTAATAAGCGAATGACCTTGCTTTCACTCAAGGTTTATACAATAATTTGTGATTTTTATCAATATGTATTCAGCATAACAACAATATATTTATAAATACTCTATTGAATACAAAAGTTAATACACATCAAAACGTTACTAAATGTAACAAACACACATGTAAAACTTTACAAGAGCAAGTCTAAAACAACTCTCACTAAACAATGATATCTCATGATACTCTTAAGCCCATGTTAAGACATGTCATTTAAGAACACAATGGCGAAGACTTTTAGTTAGTAGATTTGCAGCTATATCATCTTTAGAAATGTATTATATTGTAACGTCACTATTTTGTACCTTTTTTTTATGGTAAAAAACTTAATCACTATATGTTTAGACCCCTTGAGACTTCTATTGTTGTTAATAAACAATACTGTAGAATTATCGCCTCAATACAACCGTATGAGTCTATCCATAAAGTCAAATACGATCAACTCTCTAATGAGGTTTTGGAGCCTAATAACCTGAGTAATAGCTGAAAAGTATGCTACCAACTCCATTTATATGGAAGATGACATAAATTTCTATTTACTGTACCTTCTAATAACATAAAAATGTATTTGTTGTCGACTTCATATCATTCTAACAGCCAGCAAAGTTTGCATCTAAATATCTACAAAACTTGAACATATCTGTAAATCGGCATATTGTATGTTATCTTTTTTTTTTTGTACCTCAAAACCTCTTTGGCAATGATCTAGTGATTGTGTCATGAATTTAACTAATATTTACCTAGAAGCCCTGTCGCAAAAGCAATATTTGGTTTAGTGCAAATTTGAGTATACATGATACTTTCAAATGCACTAACACAAACTACATCATTCAATTGGGTTTTTTCCAATGTCTAAATGAGGACATTATCAATTCATCACCCTTAATGATAGGCATAATTCCTAGCTTGCGGCTGTATACTAAATCTTTCTAAAATACAATTAATAAATGTCCTCTGAGATAAACCTAATATATGGCGATAACGATTCTTACGGATCTCAATGCTAAGCACACAAGACGTCTCATCAAGATCCTCTATGTTAAAACTTTTCGAAATTATCTACTTTGTCTCATGCAATGACTCAAAATCACTATTTGCTAGTAAGATATTATGTATATAAAGTATGAGAAAAACCAAATTTCCTCCCACTGATCTTGTAGTATATACATTGACTTATTTTGTTCTCAACTTAATGAAGCGACAACATTATGAAACTTCAATGAATAAGATTTTTTGGTCTATACTCAAGCTTACCTGAATCATTTGTTGCAAAATTTTCAGGTTGCATCATATAAACTTTGTTATCAAGTTTTCTATTTGGAAATATAGTTTTAATATCCATCTAGCGTAACTCCATATTAAAATAAGCTATTAATGTCATGTTTACTCTGAAAGAACCTTTAGAAAGAACAAGAAAAAATGTTTCTTTATAGTCCATCACTTCTTTTTGAGTGAGATACTTTAATGCTAGTTTAGCTTTAAACTCCTCAACCGTTTTTTTTTTAAATTATTTTTTTTATTAATCCCTTTTAGTCTTGTGCACTCATTTGTAGCTGATGAGCTTGTGACCTTCAGGCAACTCAAGAAGTTCCCTAACCCATTATATTTCATAGATTGCATCTTGCTTTTTATCGCATCTAACCACATATCTAATTGAGGATAAGAAATAACATTTGTATAAGCCACTAGATCGACCATGTAGTAGATTTCACAGTCATGCTCTTACATATAGACTATATAGTCTAGTTATATAACTGATCGCATTTCCCTAATAGATCTTTTGAGTGGAGCTACAACCACTTCATCATGCACTTAAGAGGCTTAAAAAACTTCATCAGGAACTATCTCAATAATAGTATCTTGAATCTCTAAAGGTTTTGTTTGTAGTGTAGAAACTCTATAATTGTCTATATATTATTCTTAATAATATACAACGGTCTCCACTATATTATTATTCTTAATAAATTGAGAGCACTTATCGTCTATGTCTATGTTGAATTCCAGAAAATTTATTGTATATAATTTCACCATTCTTGTACTTTCATTGAGCTCATAAAATCGATACCCCTTTGGATGATCTGTATAAGATACAAAATAATACCAAGTGATTTTGGATTCTAACTTACATAATGTTGGATTATATAATCTTACTTCTATGGGACACCCCAAACCTTAAGATAGTCCAACCTAGGTTTACGTTAGGTTCATCACTTGAAGAAAGTTAATAGAACAATTTCGATAGAAACATGGTTTTGTATGTGAAAAGGCTAATTTCACAGCATCAGCCCATAGAAAACCAAATAAATTAGTTCTACTAATTATTCTAATCACTATATCTATTATGATGCAATTGCGCATTTCTGCCACACCATTTTGTTCAGGATTTTTAGGCATAGTAAATTAAGTTACCACCCCAGAATCTTCCAAGTATGTGATGCATGGCCATCTAAGCTATCTAGCATTTCCATATTTATCAAAATACTCCAGTTCTGCCAACCTTTAACACTTACCCCAATTGTTTTTGGATTTTAGTGTGAAAAAAAAATCTTAAATTTATTCAGAGATTCAAACTTTTCCTTAATCAAGTATAGAAAAATAATTGTTAATGACTATGTTGAAATAATAATTTCTATACAACTTTATCATATAGGATCCACTAAGATCAATGTGAATGACTTCTAACAAGCCAGAACTTTAGAGTATATTTTTATTCTTTATCTTAGTCATCTTACTCCTACAATAGTCAATGCAGATTTGTAGGTAACTTTTAAGAGTAAATAGAATGTTAACTTTATTAGCCTTTCTATTCTTTCACTAGACATGTGACCAATACGTTAATGCATAAGACTCTCTCTTAAGCAAAAGTCTTTTGGAAAAAAATCATTGGGAGTTAAACACAATTTGTACAATCTATTGAATATAATATAGTACTCAACCTTATTTGAATTAATAAACATAAAAATTACATTTTTTTAAAAGGATAGCCACACGTTTTAATTGGATATGGAAACTAAGTTCCATATCAAGGAAAGTAAATGAAATATGTTTCTTAATAACAAATCAAAAAAAAAAAAAAAAAAAATTTGGAATTAAAATAATATCTCCAATGTTGACTTTATCGTTGTTTTTCACGATGAGCTATGATTCATCTTAATTTGGCTTCCTTAGTTTTATGAATCCCCATATGGTAAATAAAACCAATTTGTTGCACCATTATCTAGTCCACTAAAAATTGGATGGGGCTTTTGATAAGTATTGAATTCATAAACAATGCCTAAAAATCATTACCTGTAGGCTAACCAAATATTTGTATTTTTACGATAGCTTATCTTTATATGACAGTTCTTCTTAAAAAGAAGCAATGGTCATCATCCCTTGACGGATGCTTTCTTAGGACCTAGAATGTCAGAATAACTGGTAATTCATGAATTCATTTATGAGTATGATTTTTAGATTTCAAATCTACTATTCTTAAAACGCAATCTCTAACCCCATGAGAGTCATCATACCTTATATTAAAGAGTCCTTACAGATGTGTCATAATCTTAGCATTAGACAAGTGTAATTTCAAGCCCCCAAGGCTTCCATCATCTTTTTAGTAGTGTAGTCAACTGATAAATCATTTTTCAAGTGTTCTAAAATGGTACGCTTGATTAATAACAGGAAAATTCGATTGCTCTTTTCTCAAGTAAAAAATCATCTTTCAACTATTTAAAGTTTGAACCAATAAAAACCTTAATAGTTATAGAGTTATTGACTACAGACAAGGTGATTGAAAAATAAATAGTGCATAATTAGTATTATGTAAGCATTGTGTAACTTGAAGATATACAAGTACATATATAAATAGTTACATGCATAATCACATAATCACTTTTGGGTAGAATACATGACATGCAATTGTATATTTTCCACATGACAGTGCCATGAGTATATAAACCACTACGATTAGTTACTCCTCTATTATACTATTATGTATCTCTGCATGAACTAATATATAATCATTTCATTTGGGAATATAATCACACATTAGAATAGGAGACATCCTATCATTATACGAGATCAATATTTTTTAAACCCAATTAAGTATGCCACTTTGGTAGTCACAACTCAATTGAATCTTCGAAACTCTCTTATACTAGAGAGATAAACTTTATTTCTCACACATACCATATATATGTAATTTTAACCTTTAGTGACAGGGCAATTTGTCATTAAAATCACATATCATCTCATTACTTCATTCATTGATACATGTTGGACCTTATCAATGAATCGATGCTCTATGTATTCTTTATGTGATGATATTCATGTGAGCTTGCACTTGTATTTCTAAAATCATAGAAAAATACAGAAAAATAAGCAAAACTACACTAAAAAACCCAAAAAACATGCATATTTAAGATTTCATATGTATTTTCACATTTATAAATTATCAAAAATAAAAACAAATATATTGCAGTGTAGGACATCTTTATACAAGCACATAGACTTCAAGAATGTCTCAATCGGAGATCGGACGTGCTCTCATGCGTCTTCGGAGTACGTAGCATGTGCAGTGCACGGGCAGGTCGCCTGGATTAGTTCAATTAGTTAACGGTCAATGACCGATTCGACTGGTCAACATCTGGTCAACCAATTGACCGGTCTAGTCAACGGAGAATTGGGTCGGGCAAGTCAACGAGTCGAATCCCAGTCGGATTTAGGTCAATGATAGGTCGGTTTCGTGGTTAATAGTTGGGGTCCCAAGTCGAGTTAGGTTCATTCGCGACCCTGGTGACTAACATCATTATGATGTCAGCCCCAGCGTGTGCTGCGCTTGAGGGTGCGTGGAGTGCGTCACGACACGTCTTCGATGTGTGCCGACTCCCACCGACACATGGCCACATGTTGGGGCACGTGTAATCTCCCTTGGTGGCGCACCAGCTATAATTTTGTTCGTCTTGATGAGTATGTTCTATTTTTGTAATTAAATTGATTTTTATTGAACAAAAAAATCATGAAATATCACAAAAAAACTGTGTTTGTGTTCTAACTTATGGTTACTTTTTTTTTTTTTTTTTTGATGTTAGAGAAACCGCTTTAGCTGACAGTCGCCACGTAAATCCCTAGGTGATCTAGCCCATGACCCACCACTAGGGACCTATGGTTACTTTGATATCACATATAAGACATAAAAGTGCAACCCAAGATATCCATAACTGGAACCAAGAATACATATGTAATCATGTAAAGAGATTTACATTTCTAATTGGGATCACCGTTCTTGATGTTCTCCCGTTCTTGATGTGGAATAACGATGATCCAAACTCAAGAACTTCTCTTCAATTGTCTTCTGTATTACTGGCTCAATAAGATGGCTCATTATCCTTAGTGCTTAGTAAACATTCCTTTATGAAGATAATTGTGTGTGTTAGGGTTAGAGTAGAGATTTGAGTATTATTTATAGAGTTCCCAGTTAGCCCCTCTCACTATGGGCTGAGCTCAACTCGGGTTATACTAGTCAATCCCATATTAAGAAAAGAAATTTTCTATCTCACCTTAGACTAATATTGTATAACGGTAAATTACAATAATGTAGCCCACGTTAGGAAAACTGTTACACTTTACCTTTTGCATGGGAAGCAATGGATCACTTTAGTTTGCATGAGTCGTTTTTCATGTTAGTTTTTGAATTTGTTTGTTAGAAAGATGAGTTACTCAAAACTCCCTTCAAAGAGACATACGTGCACACTCATCCGGCAAAATGGCCTCAAAAGATTGTATAACGCTTATTCGGCGGGTTTAAAATCAACTTAAAACGAATTACCATGGATGAGAGGGAGAGAGCACCTTCGTTGGAGAGAGAGAACGGCGGGCAAGAGCAATTTGCTTCAGCAGTAGGTAGAGGAAGTAGCAAGTGGACCTATTCAATCTGGGGACTTCATGCATTTTTTATCCCCATTGCAAGTTTTGGAAAAAATTATCTCCATTTTAGTCGCTGGAAAAAGTCGGGTGACAAAAACTTGGCCGACAGGTGGGTTCAGGCTCTTTATTGAGAATAGTTTGATCATTTCAAGCTCTTACTTTAGATAATCTCCACTTTTAAACTCTTTTTTAAGGAAATGACTTCAGGTCTTCTTCTGAAATTTTCCCTTATGATTGTAATGTTTTAGCTTGAACTTTGTTCGTGTCCTTTTGTCTTCTTCGTATACGTAATTAGTTTCAATTGAATCATATCGGTGAAAATGGAGCTAGAAGCCTAGACAGTTTTATTATTAATATCTTTTTCTTGCTAAAGAATAGCAACGATGAAGGTTTCTCATGTTATTTTTTTAAAACAATTCTTATAATATCTTTTTATAGTTTGACCAACTTTAGAACGTTTTGTCTTGGTATTATTATTTACTTTCAATTGAATTATTTTGGTAAAATGTGCCTAGGTAGTGTTATTATTTACGCTTTTCCTAATTAAATATAGCAATGTTGAAGGTTCTAATGTTATTTATAAAAATGAATTATTTGAATTTATTCTTTTAAGAGTCTGGGGAAAATAAAAACGAGAAAATAAAAGTTTATTAGTGGGACAGGTTTCAGCGACGAAGAGGAACACATTTCAAGTCCTCATTGACTTCTCCAAATAGCACCACAAACGCAACCCATAATACATGTCATGAAAACCTTTGTGAAGGCTGGTGCAACAAAGATGCTTGTGTTCCTGTGTGACTAATATAACTCCTGCAATAATCAAATTGACAAAAAGTATTTATAGGTCTCAAAATAAAGTAAAATCACTGCATCATGCTTCAGCTATATGATTCCAATTTGCAATTTTTTTCCAAATTGGCGCATATACCGTATGCCTGGCTAGTTACAAGAAATGAACAAAGTTGACCTCAAATAACTTTGGGAGGTATGACCTAAGAGTCTATTGATCCCGAATACTGAGAATACGCTTATAACTGTAAATATCCAAAGGCCTCTTATTCCAAAGTGCAAAGAGGCAAATAAGATCTTCATCACGTCTCACCAGTTAAGAGTGGCTGCACACCCGAAA
Organism: Eucalyptus decipiens; assembly: GCA_014182575.1. Lineage (NCBI taxonomy): Eukaryota > Viridiplantae > Streptophyta > Magnoliopsida > Myrtales > Myrtaceae > Eucalyptus > Eucalyptus decipiens. Next base: position 17,805,355 of record CM024619.1, read on the forward strand.
ATGTAATGATATTCATGTCGATGCTTGACTTGCTAGATGTAAAGATATCATCATGAGATTCAGTGGGCTCACAGTACTCTTGATTGTGCTGCATACCTGAAAGATTTTGAAGCTTCCTTATTCCCTCCAACTCCATTGCCGCTTCTTTCATCGTAGGTCGCTTCCTCCCATTCAAGTTTAAGCACCTTTTGCAAGTTTAGCCATTGATGCAATCTCTTCCTTCTTGCCTTCTTTCAACACATGAGCATCAATAACGTGAACAAGCGATTCTCCTCCATTGAATTTATGAAATAGGTCACAAGGCTTCTTCCTACTTGTTCCCTTTGTGATGAGATTGGCTTTTGTCTTGTTAAGAGTTCAACAAGGACAACTCCAAAGCTATATACATCACTTTTGTCTGTAAACTGACTTGATTGGAAATACTCCGGATCTAAGTAGCCAAAAGTCCCCTGCACTAATGTAGTTATATGAGTTTGATCGAGTGAAATAGACTTGGAAGTACCAAAATCTGCCACTTTTGCTCGATATTTCTCATCTAAGAGGATATTGGTAGACTTGATGTCTCGATGATAAATGGGAATAGAGGCCGCTGAATGCAAGTAGAATAAGGCTCCTGCAATTTCAGTTGCAATTCGTAGCCGTGTATCCCATGATATAGGAAACTCTGCACTTGGATCATGTAGATATTCGTATAGAGTCCCATTTGGTATAAACTCATATACTAAAAGTGGGACTTCCGTCTCCAAGCAACACCCCAATAACTTGACCACATTCCTATGATTGATTTGTGAGAGAATGAGAACTTCATTTATAAATTGTTCGACTTGTCCCTTGTCTATCACTTTCGATTTCTTAATCGCAACTATTTTTCCATCCGTTAACATTCCCTTGTAAACAGTACCTTGTCCACCTTGCCCAAGTATCCTATCATTGTTGAAATTGTCTGTGGCCTTCTCTAATTCCTTGGAGTTGAACAATTTGCTTTTCTCAACATTATATTTTGGTGAAGATAGCTCACTTTCCAACAAAAGACCGCCATTCTGAATGAAGTACTTCTCTTTGAGCTTGATTTCTTTTCTCTTCTTGATGCGTATTCGTACAACCTCCATAAGAGAAGACACAGAAGTAGTGCCCCAAGGCTTGCTCCCACCCCTGCATAGCAAAAATTTCAGGGGCAAGAGTGAGAAAAATTACCCTGCTTGTCATAAATATATAAGGCACTTATCAGCAAGAATTTAAGTGAATCTGATGAAAAGGAAAACATCTAAGAGTGATTAGCTGAGTCTCGTTTCGTGCGGATTTAAATTAACAACCATGGAAAGTTAATGTCTCCTAAGTTCTATCCGGTGAAATTTTTATATTTGCATGTGCAACGTACTACTGACCTCATTAGCAAACCATTGATGAATGTGATAAAGTTCATGCCAGCATTCCTTTTGGTTATGATTGTGACAATTCTAATTCAAATATGACGAAAATAAGCAAGAAACTTGGATATCTTTTGATAGATATGAAGCAGCGACATTTAAAAAGTTCGAGTGTTTTCTTACTGATTTTTTTTTTTTTTTTTTTTTGGGTCAGAGTTTTCTTACTGATTAAACATCACTTTTCGTGGGCAAAGAAAGTTTTGAGGTTGTTTTGATAGATACTATTGATTGAAACTCATCTATAATCATCACCAGGCGAATGGCTAATCATGTTAGAGCGAAGGGTAAGATACAACATATAACTTCTTTTTTCTGCTCATAACTTATCCTATATTTTTCTGTTTGTAACAAAACTCAAGAGGATGAAGTGGCTAGAAATCTAGGTTAACAGATCTACTTACCAACAAGAATGAATTTAGTTGTTGTTCTACCATCAACGCAGTCATAGTAGCCCTGCTTGTTCAAACAAGTCCCGTTACAGTTTTTTGGATCTTCGCATTCGTTGATATCTGATGACAAATGATAAAATAAGTATATTAGCAACGCAAAACACTAATAAAATATTAATTCCATCAGTAAAATTGACATGACTAGTAGGTCGCGTTTCCTCATAAATTGTTAACTCCATGGCTAAAATATTATTGTTGTAATCGAGAGGACTGTCCTGTTCCCTTTTCTTTCCAGTAACTTATTATTACTACAGTCTCTTTTGTTTGAATGTGCCTTCACTCGATATAATCTCGGGCAGAAAAAGGAAAAAAGAAGGCAGAAAGGATGTGATCATTAAACTGTGTGGATGCATTATTTTCAGAGAAAAATCTGGGAATGATCAACCCACTTCGCTGTACACTGCCATTAAATATGGAATGCGATAGCATGAAGTATTTTTTACCTTCGCATCCTTTAATAAGATAAGGGTTACCATGATACCCCGATCCACAATAGCACTGCATAAATGGCATTTCAATGCCGGAGAAGCTGCTGTCACAGTTGAAAGGTTCATTATAGCTCAAGCTGTAGATTGTGCTGTAATTTTGCTGCATAAGCTCACGTGAATAGTGGGTATTGTCTGCGATCCCCCATTCCAGCACCACTGGAACCGTATTACCCATTCTTAAGTCATATAAACCTGTTTCATTAGACTTCAAGAACCATGATCTATCTGCCAGGAAAGCATGCTTGCACCCGTGATGTCCACCTTCTTCTTTGAAATCCACACTGAAGACCTGAAGGTTGAAGGGGAGCGTACACTGGCAGCATTCGTCCCTCCCGGAACAAGTACTATAATGCCAGCTAATGTTGGTGCTGATTTCAGCACATTTTGACCTGCAACCGACAACGGCCGATTCTGTAGTACCGACTGTTGCCAGGGTATCACAACCAACCGATGTAAAGACGTTTCTTGTTTGGGAGAAGACAAATGGACCTCCTTCGAAGCTCACCGGCTCACCAAGTCCATCGCCCCCACAGCTTGCATTTGAGTAAATTAAAGGCAGACGGACACTAATCATGCCGTTCGTGTATCCATATACAGAGGGGAGCGAAATGTTGAGAACTCGCAATCCAGTCTTATTTAGCAGGGGAACCGTGTTGCTTTGTTGGCAGTCGATCTCGTACCACTCGTCCAAGAAACACCCGGCTCCTACTCCGAAGGGGAAGGGAATGGTGACATTCCCGCATGTTTCGTTACATTCAGGCCTTGCAAGTCGAGGCGCAGCTCCTGATGCCTGTACTGCAAGGGAAACCAGAAGCAAAAGAATTCGGAACACTGAGTTCGACATTGCTTTCGCGTTCGGTATGTGCATGGACCGAAACCTTTGGAGAAAGGGGATATGTGCAGACTCTCCGACTAGGTTTTTCATGGTTCCTCGAGAATAGAAATGCGAAAAAGCAGCCGAGGAATTAGGATGACGGGTCCTGATGTTGGGGACATAATTCTACCATGAGAAAGACTTCAAGCGTTATCAAATCATTATGACAAATGAACTAACTTATTATCACCCCACTCTCTCGTTCATACTTTTTTTTTTGTTCTTTTGGAAAAAGAAATATTCCACGACAAAATCTCTGTTTCAATGACAAAGTCATCCACAAAATTTAAACTACGACAACGAAGACGTTTTTCCCTTGATCTACGAAAAGGGTTTAAGACTCCTTTTAAATCTAAAAAGGTGAAAGCACACCTTACTTTCATTTAAGCAAAAGTGGTTTCTTTCTAATTCTTTCATCGTTGTGCTAATGTGCGAGCGTAGTAATCTCTCTCATTATTGAAGCAAAAATCATTTTTAATTTTCTCGAATGTCGTAGATCTTGTAATCAGTGCAATGCTTTTCTCCCTCAAGCCGTCTATAAAAGCACTTTGGGAATCTCTTCGGCCCCCCAAAGAAGAGCACAGGACGTATTGGAGTCATGTGGCAAGTTCTTTTAATTCCATGATGAAATAGAGTGCGTCCCATGTGATTGGCGGAAACTAAAAAGTGATTTTCGCTTTTAAATAGTATAATTAATTCACTAGTGCTCTGGATCGTGCCGAAACAATATTCTGTACTCTTGGCAGCGTTTTATTTTAAATTTTTTTTTCACTAAAACTAGATATAACAAACTATCCATTGTACGACGAGGGGAGAGAGAGAACATAAAGCCTAATTTTGAAAAAAAATATTATCAGGTTTAGTTAATATTCAAAAAATTGTCGGTCACAAAAAGTTGTGCATCGTGATTATGAGTAGTCTTGCCCCAAAAGGAAGGACATAATCAATGAGGCACCGCGTACGTATATCTCAATCGGTGCTGTTATCGAGGATATTTTTTTTTTCTGGATAATTTATATGTAGGAAAATAATTTGAAATACCAAGTTTTGGATTTTCTTTGAGATAGAGAATTTATTTTGGGTAGATATTTCATGAGTACGAATTTGAAAATTTTTGTTAGAAGAAAATTTAATTTGGATAAATGTATTTGAGTTTTTTATGCTATTAGCTCTCTTATAGAAACTTTTAATTTCATTAGATAGATATAGTGTAGGGGTCTCGACTTTCATTATGTCTTACAACGTGTGAAATTTGGAGCACTCATGATCCGTGTTGAAGAAGCCCCCTCCTCTCTCTCTCTCTCTCTCTCTCTAGATTTTTCTAGTCTTTTCTTGAACATTCTGCATCATAAGTATGATAAGTGGCTGGAAATATAGATGAAGAGTTAGTTAGGCCCCGTGGCGTGTAGTTAAGCCCTGTGGTTGAAGATGATGACTTTGCTTCTGGGATTTTCCCGATTCAAAATTGATGGAAATGGGGAAGAAATTCACCGCAGTATATCTGCATCAAGATGATGACTTTATTTTATGGTTTCGTCTATCTTCCTATGTCCCCTTCTCATGGAAACTTAGATCATGCACTTACCCATAATTTAAAGTCAACATTTCGTGTGCGTAGAATTCTAACAAGTTTTTTTTCTCATCGACTCGTGTTTTGTTCGAGTGAATGAAGATAATCCCGACACATATCCTCGATCTCTACTCCTTTTCTTATGTTTCTTTGATTTCGCCCTCTCGAAATTTCGATTTTCCAGTGCCTCCAAACGTGTAACCTCAAACTTCAGCCACATCAATGCCAATGCCATGAACGAAAAATAAAATTTGAGCAGCAGTTCGGTATAAAAAAAAGCAGTGTTTGCATACAGAAAGACAGGTCGTCAAACACTTGGCTGTTCATTCTTTAAATCAATGGATTTTTTTTTGGTCGGTAAATCAATGGAAGTTAAAAAGAGGTCTCTTGCAACAGTTTGCTTTGCATGCTCGATAAATATTGCTATTGAAACATAAGGAGAGAAGAGGCACTAAAGTGGTCACTCATTTTAGGGAAAATACATCACAAGTGTCAAAACTTAATAGTTTAATACTGGTAAACACTTAAGTGCCAAACTTCCAAAAAAATATACTTAAGTGCTAATATTTTTTTTTTTGAAAATTGGGACATTTTAGTGTCAATACTAACAAGGTAGCTAAATATCCAACGTGACTTATTTTGATAATATAAATGGTCTACATGGCTCACTAGAATGCTTACACAGCAACGAATGTGCAAAATGATGTTGTTTTACCCTTAAATTTATTAATTTAAAAATTAAATTATTTAAATTAAAAAAAAAAGAGGACAATAGGTTTGGCGAGGGCCTCCATAGCCCCTGCCATCGCTATCCCACCATCATTGGAAAGGGCTATGGAGGCCCTCACCAAGCCTATTGTTCCCCCCTCCCCCAGTTTTTAATTTAAATACTTTAGACTTTTTAATTAATTAAAGGGGAACAGCAGGTTTGGTGAGCACTGTGGAGGCTGGTGGTGGTGGGGCAGCAACGGCGGTGTTGCTATGAGGGCTGTGGAGGCCCTCGTCGAACCTACTGTCCCTCCCCCCTTTTTTAATAATTTAGTTTTTTAAATTTATTTTAGATTAATCTTTATGTTAAAAATTAAGTTTGGGGCTCATAGTGCCATGTGGACAATTTTTTTTTTTTTAAATTACCACATGGATATATATATTTTTTAAAGAATTGCCCTATCAGTAAAAAAAAAAGTCATCAGAAAATGCCAAGCTAGCCATTGGCAAGAAGTTCTCACCGTTGCACTTAAGTGTTTTATTTTTTTCCGATTTTGGCACTAAGTATACATTTTAAAACTTTTGGTACTTAAGTGTCTTTCCGTGTCAATTTTGGCACTTATGATGTCCATACCCTCTATTTTAGTAGCCAAAATGAGAAGAATGTTTCGATCATGTTTGCTTTGATGGTTATCACAATGTGTTGTTTTTTTGTTCAAAGCCATCATTTGACTTTTAATTTATTTATGTCATCTTTGAAGTTTTAGTATATATTAAATTTAGTTTATGAATTGTATAGAAATGTTCAATATTATTCCTAAACTTGAATTAATGGAAGGACTGTAATGAAATTTTTATATAATTTAAGGACTAAATTGAACATGTATTAACAGTTCAGAGATGACATCAAACAAATTAAAAATTTAGGGATGACATTACATATTGGACTAATGTTTAGATACTACATTGGACAAATTTAAAGTTTGAGGATCATATTGAACATTTGACCAAATTTTAGAAATCATTTTTGTCACTATCTCTTCTTTGAATTCTATATGTTACTCTTAATTTAGCATTGTTTAGGTTAAAATCAATTTGAGTTACTCCTTATTTAGTGCCAGCGTTTCGTTTCTTATGGGTGCTTATAATTTGTTAAAAGCTTTTAAATTTGCTAGTTAGACATAGTTTAGTTATGATTCTAATGTTTTAGTTTGAATTTTGTGCCATGTCCTTTTGTCTTCGTATCAGGGCAACCTCTAGATGTATTAAAGTCTATGATTAGGTAATGAAATTGCCTTTGGTTTATGCTTTAGCTATTGATTTTCTTTTAAGACTGAGTGTTATGTGGATGGAAATGTAATCATGTGTTCACGGGTTATTAAAATTAGTATTATAGGATAAGTTGATAAGAAGAATTTGTTCTTGGCTATACACCTCATAGATTTGATTCTTATAGTTAAGTGTTACAAGTTTTATGGCCATATGAAATTGTAAATTTGGAATTTATAAAAGAGGGAATTAAGATGAATTGTTAAAAGTAAACATGGGCTATTTAAGCTTGGACTTTAGGCCCAAGAGTATTGGACATAAAGTGGACCAAAAGGCCAGCCCATGAAGCCCATGAAGGGCTGCCGTCGACCGCACAAGAGGGGAGGGGAAGAGACCGGTTGCATGCCCTCCTCCACTTGTCCATTGAAGTGTGCCAAGTGTCCTTCATGCATGCCTAATCATAGCTAATGATTGAGGGGAAGAAATTAGGGGATGATGGCTGGCTTAAGCGAGAGAGTGAGGGGTTCGTCCGAAGAGAGAGAGAGAGAAAGAGAGAGAGAGAGAGAGAGAGAGAGAGTTACTGAGAGAAATCAAGAGAGAAAGGAAGAGAGGAAAGGAGGAGAGCTGCCCGTCGACCGTCCGCCCGTGCGTCCGTCGTTCGTCGCCGTGTCCAGTCGCCGTGCGTCCGCTGTTTGGTCGGTATAGAGGCAAGTTAGATCCTTTGATCTACTCTTGCATGTTGTGTCTAGAATGTGTTATTGAATGGTGATGAATTTCGGATGTCTAGGGCGTGAAAAACCGATGTTTTAAGGGTGTTGTTTTGAAGTAGTAAAGCTGTTCTCGAGTAAACAGTCTGACCCAGAATGTTGTAGTGGCTTGCATGCGATGTTTGAGTCGGATTTTGGCTTCGAATTCTTCATGAAAGTTGTAGTAACATGTTAACGTATAACATACTAAAATTTGAGGCAAAATGGCTGAGTTTTGAGGGGTGAAACCCTCCCTCTACGAAAATGTTAGATCTGAAGCTGTTTTGTTGACCTCTTGGTGATTTCGAGTGTTGCATGTAACTTTGTACTGAAAATTTCACTTCGACTCATTCACGAAAGTTGTAGAGAACATCTTGAAGACTAACATACTCAAATTTGAGATAAAATAAACAAGTATAGCCTAGTGATACGATTTTTATTTTGAAGACGTTAGATCTGGAAATGATGTACTGAGCTCCAGTGACTTCGTGGACTATAAAGTGACTTTCCTTTAAAAACCTCACCTTGATCCCTTGATGAAAGTTGTAGTAGACATCTTGAGGCAAAACATATCAAAAATTCAGAGGAAAATAAGGAAGATAAGTAGGTGAAATTGTGGTTTTTCGGAGACGGCTAAACCTGAAATGTTCGGTACTAGGAACAGAGGCTTCAACCGTCCATAGTTAATTATCTAGGACGAATCTGGCCTTAATGTCTTCATGAAAAATATAAATTAGGATCTTGACCATCACATGGTAAAATTTCATAAATTTTGAAGGTCATTACGGTATTTAATTTGGAATATTTCTCAGACCGCGCAATCTGATGTGTCCGAATTTTGCAAGCTGTAATGCGTGAGCTATATCTTTTTGTGTGAGGTTCTTTTGGGTTTGTGTTATTCATGAAGTTTCTGCCTTTATGTCTTGACTATCACATGTTCGAATTTCATAATTTTTAAAGGTCATTTGGGTATTTAATGGAAATATTCTCTAATACTGTGCAAGCTGGATTGTGCGAATTTCAAATGCTGAAATTATGATTATTCTGTTTTTGATGGGCCCTATTAATTATATTGATTGAGGTGATTGAATGTTGCTGAGCATGTGATGATATTTGGCATTGCATATAGAATCAAATGCTGAATTTGACTTTGTTGCCATTACATCATGTGCCATGTTGATTGTGAGACATAAATTGGTGAATATGAATTATGATGAATGAGGAAACTGTTGGAGGTGGGCCGATAATGCCTTGGGAGTGTCAGGATGCCCGGGATGGGGGGTGCCGGATGCCCGGTTGTATTGTGATACATGCCCGGATGTCCTCGGGAGTTTTGAGATGCCCGGAATGGTTGGGTGCCGGAAGCCTCGGAGGTTTGTTCCCGGAGAATGCCTCGTGATGCCAGTTGGGATGCGAGATGCCCGGAATGTGGGGGTGCTGGATGCCCGGTGGTGTGTGCCAGAGGTTTTCTCGCGATGCCAGGTTAGGGTGCGAGTGATAATATGGGATGCAATTATTGATCCCAGGAAAGAAAGATGTGGTGATCAAATTGAAAGATAAAAAGTGGAAATTGAATCATGCACATATAGTATGATTGCATATGTATGGCTATGACATGATAATGATGAGTGCATGGTTGTATGTGCACCCCTGGCATGATGGTATATGTGTGACATGATGATGATGTGTGGCACCCCTCGACGGCCCCCGATCCGCTAGGTTCATCACAGCTCGCTTTTCCTTTTTCTTTCCCAAATAACAAGTCACTCTGATACCATTTTTAGTTACAGTGGGTCCATACAACCACGGGGGTTTACATCTTTTATTAACGGTCCCTTGCACAATTTACATAACGGAAGCATATCCAACAATTCCCTTCCCTACATTCAGAAATCGATGCACACCTACTAAACATTTATAAGTAAAAGCCGGATACGTTTATTTACATAGAGTAGATGGACATCTTTAGTTGGTACATCAAAATGCCATAGTTTTCTATACTAGGCTATACTTCAAAAGATGACCGATATCTCCTCCCACAATCGTATGCTTAAGGTCCATCAACCAATGTCGGCGTCCAAAGGTTCCCTCCTTTGCTATCCTTCTCCTCGCGGTCATATCCAACCGCTTAAACCATCTACTAATCTGAAATGTTGGTCCCTCAAAAAAAGAGGTGAGTACAACCACTCAGCAGGTAAAGGAATCCAATAACAACTCAATGCATCATACAAATCATACATGCATTGTAGGCGTAACTTACCTTGCAGCCATGCGCAATACTATCATGCATCATCATGCCTTATCATCATGCATATCATATCATCATATGTCATCATCATAATCATCATCATGGCATCATTATATCAAACACATCATCCTTATCATGACATCATCACATCAGATATTATCATTATCATCATGCATATCATCATGCATATCATACCATGGGTGATCATCATATCACATCACATATCATCACCATCATCATGCATATCATACCATGGGTGATCATCATATCACATCACATATCATCATGCATATCATACCATGGGTGATCATCATATTACATCACATATCATCATCATCATCATGCATATCATCATGCACATCATACCATGGGTTAATTTTCATCTTTATCTTTAAATTTGATCACCACATCACCATTCCTCGATTCATCAATTTCATCTCATATTTTACACTCGCATCCCATGCGAGAAAAACCTCCGGGCATGTATCCAAGATACAACCGGGCATCCGGCCCCCCACATTCCGGGTATCTTGAAACTCCCAGGGAATTCCGACAATGTATCTCTATACATTCTGGCCATCATCCTCCACCACAACCACTTCCTCATCCACATTTACCATTTCTTTATCTCAATTTAACATGGCAATTGGCATGGCATCAAACAAATCACACTTGATATGGGATTCACACTTGCATCTCAATTCACATGTCATACACATGCCAAAACTTTATCACATATACATTTCAATTCAATACATGTACAAAGACCTCATCACACATGAGCCACACAAATAAAATTGAATTCATGGCCAAATAAAAATCGATTTTATTATTATTTTATTATTATTTTATTATTATTTTATTTATTATTTATTTTATTATTTAATATCAATAAATTTCCAAAATTATCAAAATCCAAGAAATTATTAAACAAACCCATAGGATGATAATTACTTGCAAAATTCATGGCTAAATTGAATTTTTTTACTAAATCTCACAATTTTCCCAAAACATCCTATGATTCTCGGATTAAATCAGAATGTACGGTTTCCGAATAAATTCAATTAAAATATCCATATGGCCTCTAAAAATTATGAAATTTTACTGGGTTATAGCCAAGACATTTTCGTACAACTTTCATGAAGAACTCCAAGTCAGATTCCTTATAGATTATTTTATTCAACCTCACGAAGCTTCTGGAACCCTTACCGCATCGTCCAGAATCCACATCTCCGAAATACTGAGATTTAACCTACCTATCCTCTTTAGTTTTCTCTGAAATTTGGATATGTTATGTATCAAGGTGTCCTTTACAAGTTTCATGAAGCGATCTAGGTCAAATAACCAAAGTATGGTCACCATTTAAGTCCATGAAGTCTCGGGTGTCTCGGAACACATCACCAGAATCATCGTCCCCAAGATCTAGCCGATTTACTAGGCTATACTGGTTCATTTCTCTTCAAATTTGAGTATGTTGTATTTTAAGGTGTTACCTACAACGTTCATGAAGATATCGAAGTCAGATCTTCAACAAAAATCAACATGCAATCAAGAATCCAACAAGAAGTCAGTGAAAACTTCACAGATCTGGGGTCTCCATAGGATAGAACTTTAACCCCTCATATCTCCATCATTTTCCACGAAATTTTAGTATGTTATAGTACAAGATGTTAAATACAACTTCCATGAAGATATCACAGCCAAAATCTAACTCTAAACATGCATGAAAGCTCTCACAACATTCTGACTCAAACAGTTCATACGAAAATATTCCAGATCTAGCATCTCCGTAGGATGAGGGTTTGACCCCTTAAATATCCATCATTTTCCACGAAATTTTATTATGTTATAGTTCAAGATGTTAGCTACAACTTTCATGAAGAAATCGAAGCCAAAATCGGATTCTAAACACACATGCAAGCTCAAACAAGTTTCTGACTCCAAACAGTTCATGCGAAAACATTGGTGCAAGAGTAGAAAGTGGATTCCCAACTTGCCTCTAGACCTCACGAACGGCGGCACACCGGTGACGAACGAACGGCGTGCGGGCGGCGACGGTTCCTTCTCCTCCTCTCTCGGCCTCCCCTCTCTCTCGCATCTCACTCTCTCGGCTCACTCTCTTGGCCGAACAAGCCACTCTCTCTCTCTCCCTCTCTCTCTCTCTCTTTGGTTGTATATATATTTGCATGCACTCTAGGTTTGCATGAGGGACAAGTGTAATTGTGGAGGAAGACAAGTGTCCACCATGCTTCACCTCCTCCATGCCACTTGTCCTATTGCATGCATCATGGGCCTTGGAGTTGGGCTGGTCGACCACTCCTCTTGGGCCTCTATTGGGCTGGCCAACTTGGCCCATTAAAGGCTTAGGCCAATGGGCCTATGGCCCAACCTAAAAATTGACCTTTTCCTCTCTTTTTTTTTTTTTTTTGAATTTCTTTTATAAATATTTTAAACTTTAAATTTTCCACATGGCCAAAGTCTTATGACATTTCATTTATTGAAATTTAATTTATAAAGTGCATGGCCAAGCATAGATTATTAATTTATCCTATAGTCCTAAATTCAAAATTCATAAACACAAGCACAATAACACCTAGCCTTAAGAAAACTAATGGCTAACATATAGACCATAGGTAATTTCATTACCTAATTATAGGCTTTAATTTCTCTAGAGGATGACTTGAATTTTGGGATGCCACATGATGAGTGCATAGTTGTATGTGCACCTATGGCATGGTAGATGTATGACATGATGGTGATGAGTACATGAGGATGTATGGTATGATGACATATGCATGGCTGCAAGATAAGTTATGCTTGGATGCATGAATGACATGTACTATGCTATGATTGTTATGATTGTATTGTGTGATGCATTGAGTGGTTTATCGGATCTTTTACCTGCTGAGTGGATGTACTCATTCCTTCGGGGACTAACATTTCAAATTAAAAAGATGCCGCTCCCTACTGTCACGTGGGGTACCTTCTATGGCCTCCCATCTGACGTGGAGGTAAAGTGTTTGGAGGTTGATTGCATTACCATCCCTAGTTTGACGTTTGTGCGAGTTCGCATGCTGGTCATGTACGATGTGGGCCTGGCTGGGGGCCCGGTCATTCAGGAGTTTTTGTCGGTTCACGTCCGCCGAGATGAAGTGATTCGGGGGATGTTGCCGCCACCACCGCCCGACGCGCTAGGATGGGTGTGATGGCCGTGTGAGGGGTAGAGAGCTGACGTTTTTTTTTAGAGTAGCCGACATTGATAGATGGAGGATGACACGTGATCGTTATAGGGGTCGAGATATCCTTTTGGGATGTGGGCAAGTGTAGTTAAAAGTCTTGGCTTTCTTTTTGTTGTACCGACCCGAGAAAATCCATCATGAAAATATGTAAATAAAAGTGATTCAGCTTTATCTTTTCATATGATGTGTAGTTGGTGTGTATTGCATTATGGTTATTGGAGGGAGAGATGGTGAGACTAAATTGTGCTTCCGCTAATAAGTTGTGCAGGGACCGTTTTCAAAAAAAAAAAAAAAAATGCCTATGAACTGTGATGCTTCTACTAAGAGATGTAACTAGTGGAGCGATAGGTACCTGTGGTGACCTAAGGTGTTTCGGGGTGCCACAACCGCCCTTTTTTTTGGTATCAGAGCAATGGTTATAGGTTGGAGTGATAAGGAGCCTCAATTGGAAATTAAGGAACATGATGACAATGCACACCATAGGATATTTGACTGGAATAGTTGGGTAACTCTGAATAACGGGTGATGAGTAATCACCCGTAGATTCCTAGTAGTTATTATGAATTGCTTTTAGGTACCAGTAACATGTTTATGTTACTTATGTAGTAGTAGTAATTGTTTTGAATAGAGACATTGAGTCACAGACATTTCCTGAGGCAAATGCTTGGAAAACTACAGGGAAATCATGGTACGAGCTGGAAGTGCTCATCCATCGAGGGCTGAAGCCTTTGCAGGAAGGGCTGAACCCCGGATGGAAGATATCCTGCAGGTATTGGCCAATATAGGAAATCTGATGGAAAGACAAGCGCAGCAACAGCCCGAAGCAGAACGTCGTACTCAAGGACTGGTGGAGCAATTTCTGAAGCTGAAACCACCTAAGTTCAATGGAATGGGGAGTCCTGAGGAGGCGGAGCATTGGATTAATGGGATGGAGCGAATTTTTCAGCTGTTGGATTGCAGTGATGTTGAGAAAATAACTTTGGCAAAGTACCAGTTGGAGGGAAATGCGAAGTTTTGGTGGAGAGCTTCGAAGGACATAATCTTTCCACCAGGTACTGATGTTAACTGGGAGGAGTTTGTGAGGGCCTTCAATAAAAAGCATTTTTTTGAATGTGCTAAGGACAAGAAAATTTCAGAATTTGTTCAATTAAAACAAAAGGAGCTGACAGTGGACCAATATGAGGCTAGATTTTTTGAACTATCTAGATATGCTCTTAGACTAATTGAGGATCAGGAAGAAAAGGCTAAGAGATTTCTGAAAGGGTTAAGAACTGATATCAGGATACAACTAGTGCCTTTGAACATAAGGGATTATCATGAGATTTATGAAATGGCATAGTTAGTTGAGCAGGAGCTGATGAGAAAGCGATCGGAGTTTAAGAAACAGCTGAACTTTAATGATGTGAGAATGGGTAAGAGACCTTACCCTGGTCAAAGTCAGACTTGGAATGTGAAGAAGAAGAGTAATTTTGGAAATTTTGGGAGAGCAAAAGATGGCCTGAATATAGGGAAAGCACCCTATCAGCCTGATGTTTGTCAAAGGTGTAATGGGCAACATGGCCCAGGACCTTGCAATGGACGACTGAAATTTTTTGGTTGTGGACAAGTGGGCCATCTTAGGAGAAGTTGCTCACAAGAAAGGTCGCAAATGAGTGTTGGCTCGGTGCGACAGGGATATCAGAGTGCTGTTAGATCAAACTTATTAAGGAATCCTCAGAGGCCACCAGCACAAGGAAGGGTGTATGTGGTCACCCAAGAGGAAGCGAAAGCTTCCAAAAATGTTATCTCAGGTACGATCCTTATCAATGGTAAAAAGGCATATGCATTGTTTGATACGGGTGCAACGCATTCATTTGTGTTTGAAAGATATAGGCATTTGAGTAAAATAGAAGTTACGCCTCTTGAGACGCCTCTTTGTGTTTCTACGCCTTTAAAGAATATGGTATTGTCTACGCTGGTGTGTGGAAATTGTGAGATATCAATGGGAGGAAAGGATATGGAAATAGACTTGGTCGTGATGGCTACGTATGATTTTGATGTTATTATAGGAATGGATTGGCTTCGTAAGTATCGGGCTAAAATGGATTGTTATAGAAAAGTGATCCAATTTGTCTTACTTGATCAGTCTAGTTGTGAATTTTTAGGAGGTCAGACCCACCTACCTATAGCACTTATTTCCGCAATAGAAGCCTGTGCATTACTTGACAAAGGATGTCAAGGGTACCTGGCCATGGTTAAAGATTATACTAGGGAAGAGCCTAAACTTGATGAAGTTCGAGTGGTTAATGAATTTCAAGATGTATTTTCTAAGGAATTGCCTGGATTACCGCCAGAACGAGAACTTGAGTTCGAAATTGAATTAATGCCTGGAACAGGACCAATATCTAAAGCCCCGTATAGAATGGCCTTAGTCGAGTTGAAGGAATTAAAGGTGCAACTACAAGAGTTGCTTGACAAAGGATTCATTAGGCCAAGTGCTTCACTTTGGGGTGCACCAGTTTTGTTTGTGAAAAAGAAAGATGGGTCGATGCGCTTGTGCATAGACTATAGGCAACTGAATCAAGTAACCATTAAAAATAAATATCCTTTGCCTAGAATCGATGACCTATTTGACCAACTCCAGGGAAGTTCGGTCTTATCTAAGATTGACTTAAGGTCGGGATACCATCAGCTAAGAATTAAGAAAGAAGACATCCCTAAGACTGCATTTAGAACTTGTTATGGACATTATGAGTTCCTGGTTATGCCATTTGGATTGACAAATGCACCAGCTGCATTTATGGATCTAATGAATAGGGTATTTAAGCCTTATTTAGACTAGTTTGTGATTATCTTTATTGATGATATTCTGATATATTCGAGAGGGCTTAAAGAGCATGAACAAAATTTGAGGATAGTTTTGCAAACTCTAAGAGATCATAAGCTATATGCCAAATTTAACAAGTGTGAATTTTGGCTGGATCAGATAATATTTTTGGGGCACGTAGTATTAGGAGGCGGAATTGCAGTAGACCCAGCGAAAGTTGAGATGGTAATAAATTGGCCGAGACCGACGACGCCTACTGAAATACGGAGTTTCTTAGGACTAGCTGGCTACTATAGGAGGTTCATTGAAGGATTTTCACGATTGGCAAGTCCTTTAACAAAATTAACTCGAAAGAACGTGAAGTTTCAATGGAATAAGGAATGTGAAAGGAGTTTCCAGGAGCTTAAAAGAAAATTGACCTCGGCTCCAATCTTGACTATACCGATAGGATCGGATGGTTTTATAGTGTATAGTGATGCATCTCACAAAGGACTGAAATGTGTTTTGATGCAGCATGGCAAGGTCATAACTATGCGTCTAGACAATTAAAACCCCATGAATTGAACTACCCAACGCATGATTTAGAACTGGTGGCTATAGTGTTCACTTTGAAGATATGGAGACATTATTTATATGGGGAAAAGTTTGAGATTTATACTGATCATAAGAGCTTGAAGTATTTGTTCTCACAAAAGGAATTGAACATGAGACAAAGGAGGTGGATGGAGTTGTTAAAGGATTATGATTGTGAGATACGATACCATCCAGGGAAAGCAAATAAAGTAGCAGATGCTCTTAGTCGTAAGTCAGCTATGGAGATGGCTAGTTTAAGAATGGCGGAATGGAGTTTGTTAAAGTCCGTAGCAGACTCGGAGTTTAAATTGAAAATGGATTGTCTTACAAATATGCTTAGTGCATTAAGAATTGAACCTGAAATTATTCAGAAAGTTAAGATCTTACAAAAGTTTGACCCAGAAATTTTGAAAGTGAAAGATGCAGTGTCTTTAGGAAAAAGACCGGAATTTCAAGTCTCTGAAGATGGAGTGGTAAGATGCCAATGACGACTTTGTGTTCTCGACAATGAAGAAGTAAAGAAGGAAATTGTGATGAAAGATTGCATTTGGTGGAGTTTGCTTATAATAATAGTTTTCAGAAAAGTATAGACATGGCTCCCTATGAAGCATTATATGGAAGGAGATGTAGGACTTCTATCTGTTGGAATGAAGTAGGTGAAAGGAAATTGATAGGACCTAAACTGGTACAAGTTACCACTGAAGCTGTTGAGATTATCAGGAAAAGACTTAAAACAGCTCAGAGTAGATAGAAAGACTACGCAGATAGGTGTAGAAGGCCTTTGGAATTTAATGTGGGAGATCATGTATTCCTTAAAGTATCTCCAATGAAAGGAATATCTCGATTTGGAATGAAGGGTAAGTTAAGCCCTAGATTTGTCGGATCTTTTGAGATACTTGAAAGAATAGGAGATGTAGCCTATCATTTGGCGCAGCCTCCTAAATTGGGAAATTTACATGATGTGTTTCATGTGTCGATGCTGAGAAAGTATCAGCCGGATCCTGGTCACATACTCGATCATGAAGTCATCAAAGTGGATGAAAAAGTGAGGTACATCGAAGAGCCTGTGCAGATATTGGATCGAAAAGAACAAATTCTTAGGACTAAGAAGATTCCTTTGGTTAAGGTATTATGGTGACATCATGATATGGAATAAGTCACATGGGAGAGTGCAGATCAGATGAAGGAAAAGTACCCTTACTTGTTTCAAAAAAGACATGAGTGATGTTTAATTTCGAAGACGAAATTCTCTAAGGAAAGGAGAATTGTGGCATCCCAAAATTCAGAGCAACCTCTAGATGTATTAAATTCTATGATTAGGTAATAAAATTACCTTTGGTTTATGCTTTAGCTATTGATTTTCTTTTAAGACCGAGTGTTATGTGGATGGAAATGTAATCTTGTGTTCACGGGTTATTAAAATTAGTATTATAGGATAAGTTGATAAGAAGAATTTGTTCTTGGCTATACACCTCATAGATTTGATTCTTATAGTTAAGTGTTACAAGTTTTATGGCCATATGAAATTGTAAATTTGGAATTTATAAAAGAGGGAATTAAGATGAATTGTTAAAAGTAAACATGGGCTATTTAAGCTTGGACTTTAGGCCCAAGAGTATTGGACATAAAGTGGACCAAAAGGCCAGCCCATGAAGCCCATGAAGGGCTGCCGTCGACCGCACAAGAGGAGGGGAAGAGACCGGTTGCATGCCCTCCTCCACTTGTCCATTGAAGTGTGCCAAGTGTCCTTCATGCATGCCTAATCATAGCTAATGATTGAGGGGAAGAAATTAGGGATGATGGCTGGCTTAAGCGAGAGAGTGAGGGGTTCGTCCGAAGAGAGAGAGAGAGAGAAAGAGAGAGAGAGAGAGAGAGAGAGAGAGAGAGAGAGAGAGTTACCGAGAGAAATCAAGAGAGAAAGGAAGAGAGGAAAGGAGGAGAGCTGCCCGTCGACCGTCCGCCCGTGCGTCCCGTCGTTCGTCGCCGTGTCCAGTCGCCGTGCGTCCGCTGTTTGGTCGGTATAGAGGCAAGTTAGATCCTTTGATCTACTCTTGCATGTTGTGTCTAGAATGTGTTATTGAATGGTGATGAATTTCGGATGTCTAGGGCGTGAAAAACCGATGTTTTAAGGGTGTTGTTTTGAAGTAGTAAAGCTGTTCTCGAGTAAACAGTCTGACCCAGAATGTTGTAGTGGCTTGCATGCGATGTTTGAGTCGGATTTTGGCTTCGAATTCTTCATGAAAGTTGTAGTAACATGTTAACGTATAACATACTAAAATTTGAGGCAAAATGGCTGAGTTTTGAGGGGTGAAACCCTCCCTCTACGAAAATGTTAGATCTGAAGCTGTTTTGTTGACCTCTTGGTGATTTCGAGTGTTGCATGTAACTTTTTACTGAAAATTTCACTTCGACTCATTCACAAAAGTTGTAGAGAACATCTTGAAGACTAACATACTCAAATTTGAGATAAAATGAACAAGTATAGCCTAGTGATACGTTTTTTATTTTGAAGACGTTAGATCTGGAAATGATGTACTGAGCTCCAGTGACTTCGTGGACTATAAAGTGACTTTCCTTTAAAAATCTCACCTTGATCCCTTGATGAAAGTTGTAGTAGACATCTTGATTCAAAACATATCAAAAATTCAGAGGAAAATAAGGAAGATAAGTAGGTGAAATTGTGGTTTTTCGGAGACGGCTAAACCTGAAATGTTCGGTACTAGGAACAGGGGCTTCAACCGTCCATAGTTAATTATCTAGGACGAATCTGGCCTTAATGTCTTCATGAAAAATCTAACTTAGGATCTTGACCATCACATGGTAAAATTTCATAAATTTTGAAGGTCATTCCGGTATTTAATTTGGAATATTCCTCAGACCGTGCAATCTGATGTGTCCGAATTTTGCAAGCTGTAATGCGTGAACTATATCTTTTTGTGTGAGGTTCTTTTGGGTTTGTGTTATTCATGAAGTTTCTGCCTTTATGTCTTGACTATCACATGTTCGAATTTCATAATTTTTAAAGGTCATTTGGGTATTTAATGGAAATATTCTCTAATACTGTGCAAGCTGGATTGTGCGAATTTCAAATGCTGAAATTATGATTATTCTGTTTTTTGATGGGCCCTATTAATTATATTGATTGAGGTGATTGAATGTTGCTGAGCATGTGATGATATTTGGCATTTCATATAGAATCAAATGCTGAATTTGACTTTATTGCCATTACATCATGTGCCATGTTGATTGTGAGACATAAATTGGTGAATATGAATTATGATGAATGAGGAAACTGTTGGAGGTGGGCTGATAATGCCTTGGGAGTGTCAGGATGCCCGGGATGGGCGGTGCCGGATGCCCGGTTGTATTGTGATACATGCCCGGATGTCCTCGGGAGTTTCGAGATGCTCGAAATGGTTGGATGCCGGAAGCCTCGGAGGTTTGTGCCCGGGGAATGCCTCGTGATGCTAGTTGGGATGCGAGATGCCCGGAATGTGGGGGTGCCGGATGCCCGGTGGTGTGTGCCGGAGGTTTTCTCGCGATGCTAGGTTGGGGTGCGAGTGATAATATGTGATGCAATTACTGATCCCGGGAAAGAAAGATGTGGTGATCAAATTGAAAGATAAAAAGTGGAAATTGAATCATGTACATATGGTATGATTGCATATGCATGGTTATGACATGATGATGATGAGTGCATGGTTGTTTGTTCACCTATGGCATGATGGTATATGTGTGACATGATGATGATGAGTGCATGGTTGTATGTGCACCTATGGCATGGTAGATGTATGACATGATGGTGATGAGTACATGAGGATGTGTGGTATGATGACATATGCATGGCTGCAAGGTAAGTTATGCTTGGATGCATGAATGACATGTATTATGCTATGATTGTTATGATTGTATTGTGTGATGCATTGAGTAGTTTATCGGACCTTTTACCTGTTGAGTGGCTGTACTCACCTCTTCGGGGACTAACATTTCATATTAGAAAGATGCCGCTCCCTACTGTCACACGGGATACCTTCTATGGCCTTCCATCTTACGTGGAGGTAGAGTGTTCGGAGATTGATTGCATTACCATCCTTGGTCTGATGTTTGTACGAGTTCGCGTGTTGGTCATGTACGATGTGGGCCTGGCTAGGGGCCCGATCATTCAGGAGTTTTTGTCGGTTCACATCCGCTGAGATGGAGTGATTCGGGAGATGTTGCTATCACCACCGCCAGACGCGCCAAGATGGGTGTGATGGCCGCGTGAGGGGTAGAGAGTTGATTTTTTTTTAGAGTAGCCAACACTGATAGATGGAGGATGACACGTGATCGTTATAGGGGTCGAGATATTCTTTTGGGATGTGGCCAAGTGTAGTTAAAGTCTTGGCATTCTTTTTGTTGTACCTATCGAAGAAAATCCATCATGAAAATATATAAATAAAAGTGATTTGGCCTTATCTTTTCATATGATGTGTAGTTGGTGTGTATTGTATTATGGTTATTGGAGGGAGATATGGTGAGACTAAATTGTGCTTCCGCTAATAAAATGCGCAGGGACCGTTTTAAAAAAAAAAATACCTATGAACTGCGATGCTTCCACTAAGAGATGTAACTAGTGGAGCGATAGTTACTTGTGGCGACCTAAGGTGTTTCGGGGTGCCACAACCGCCTTTTTTTTTTTTTTTTTGAAAATGGTCCCTACGCAACTTATTAGCGGAAGCACAATTTAGTCTCACCATCTCTCCCTCCAATAATCATAATGCAATACACACCAATTACACATCATATGAAAATATAAGGCCAAATCACTTTTATTTACATATTTTCATGATGGATTTTCTTTAGTCGGTACAACAAAAAGAAAGCCAAGACTTTTAACTACACTTGGCCACATCCCAAAAAGATATCTCAACCCCTATAATGATCACGTGTCATCCTCCATCTATCAGTGTCGGCTACTCTAGAAAAAAAGTCAGCTCTCTACCCCTCACGCGGCCATCACACCCATCCTGGCACGTCGGGCGGTGGTGGCGACAACATCCCCTTAATCACTCTATCTCGGTGGACGTGACCCGACAAAAAATTCCTGAATGACCGGGCTCCCAGCTAGGCCCACATCGTACATGACTAGCACACAAACTTGCATAAACGTCATACCAGGGATGGTAATGCAATAAACCTCCGAATACTCTACCTCCACGTCAGATGGGAGGCCATAGAAGGTACCCCGCGTGGCAGTAGGGAGCGGCATCTTTCTAATCTAAAATGTTGGTCCCCGAAGGGGTGAGTACAGCCACTCAGTAGGTAAAAGATCCAATAAACCACTCAATGCATCACACAATACAATCATAACAATCATAGCATAGTACATGTCATTCATGCATCCAAGCATAACTTACCTTGCAGCCATGCATATGTCATAATACCATACATCCTCATGTACTCATCACCATCATGTCATACATCTACCATGCCATAGGTGCACATACAACCATGCACTTATCATCATCATGTCACACATATACCATCATGCCATAGGTGCACATACAACCATGCACTCATCATCATCATGTCATAGCCATGCATATGCAATTATACCATACATGCATGATTCAATTTTCCCTTTTTATCTTTCAATTTGATCACCACATCTTTCTTTCCCGGGATCAGTAATTGCATCCCATATTATCACTCGCACCCCAACTTGGCATCATGAGAAAACCTCTGGCACCCACCACCGGGCATCCGGCACCCCCACATTCTGGGCATCTCGCATCCTAACTGGCATCACAAGGCATTCCCTAGGCACAAACCTTCGAGGCTTCCGGCACCCAACTATTCCAGGCATCTCGAAACTCCCGAGGACATCCGGGCATGTATCACAATACAACCGGGCATTCGGCACCCCCCATCCCGGGCATCCTGACACTCCCAGGGCATTATCAGCTCATCATGAACAGTTTCCTCATTCATCATAATTCATATTCACCAATTTATGTCTCACAATCAACATGGCACATGATGTAATGGCAACAAAGTCAAATTCAACATTTGATTCTATATGCAAGGCCAAATATCATCACATGCTCAACAAGATTCAATCACCTCAATCAATATAATTAATAGGGCCCATCCAAAACAGAATAATCATAATTTCAGCATTTGAAATCCGCACAATCCAGCTTGCACAGTTTTAGAGAATATTTCCATTAAATACCCAAATGACCTTTAAAAATTACGAAATTCGAACATGTGATAGTCAAGACATAAAGGCAGAAATTTCGTCAGAACACATACCCAAAAGAACCTCACACAAAAAGATATAGCTCACGCATTACAGCTTGCAAAATTCGGACACATCAGATTGTGCGGTCTTAGGAATATTCCAAATTAAATACCGGAATGACCTTCAAAATTTATGAAAATTTACCATGTGATGGTCAAGATCCTAAGGTAGATTTTTCATGCAGACATTAAGGCCAGATTCGTCCTAGATAATTAACTATGGACGGTTGAAGCCCTTGTTCCTAGTACCGAACATTTCAGGTTTAGCCATCTCCGAAAAACCACAATTTCACCTACTTATCTTCCTTATTTTCCTCTGAATTTTTGATATGTTTTGCCTCAAGAGGTCTACTAAAACTTTCATTAAGGGATCAAGGTGATATTTTTAAAGGAAAGTCACTTTATAGTCCACGAAGTCACTAGAGCTCAGTACATCATTTCCAGATCTAACGTCTTCAAAATAAAAATCGTATCACTAGGCTATACTTGTTTATTTTATCTCAAATTTGAGTATGTTAGTATTCAAGATGTTCTCTACAACTTTTGTGAAGGAGTCGAAGTGAAATTTTCAGTAAAAGTTTACATGCAACACACGAAATCACCAAGAGGTCAACAAAACAGCTTCAGATCTAACATTTTCGTAGAGGGAGGGTTTCACCCCTCAAAACTCAGCCATTTTGTCTCAAATTTTATTATGTTATACTATAACACGTTATCTACAACTTTCATGAAGAAGTTGAAGCCAAAATCCAACTCAAACATCGCATGCAAGCCACTACAACATTCTGGGTCAGACTGTTTAGTTGAGAACAGCTTTACTACTTCAAAACAACGCCCTTAAAACTTCGGTTTTTCACGCCCTAGACATCCGAAATTCATCACCATTCAATAACACATTCTAGACACAACATGCAAGAGTAGATCAAAGGATCTAACTTGCCTCTATACCGAGCAAACAGCGGGCGCACGGCAACTGGACACGGTGACGAATGACGGACGCACGGGCGGACGGTCGACGGGCAGCTCTCCTCCTTTTCCTCTCTTCCTTTCTCTCTCGATTTCTCTCGGTAACTCTCTCTCTCTCTCTCCCTTCGGATGAGCCCCTCACTCTCTCCCTTAAGCCAGCCATCATCCCCTAATTTCTTCCCCTCAATCATTAGCTATGATTAGGCATGCATGAAGGACACTTGGCACACTTCAATGGACAAGTGGAGGAGGGCATGCAACCCGTCTCTTCCCCTCCCCTCTTGAGCAGTCGATGGCAGCCCTTCATGGGCTTCATGGGCCGGCCTTTTGGCCCACTTTAGGTCCAATACTCTTGGGCCTAAAGTCCAAGCTTAAATAGCCCATGTTTACTTTTAACAATTCATCTTAATTCCCTGTGGCACCCCTTGACGGCCCCCGATCTGTTAGGGTCGCCACAGTTCGCTTACATTTTCCTTTCCCTAATAACATGTCACTCTGATACCATTTTAATTGTAGAGGGTCCATACAACCATGGGGGTTTACATCTTTTAGATCGGTCCCTTGCGCAGTTCATATACGGAAGCACATCCAACAACTCCCTTCCCTATATTCAGAAAACGATGCACACCTACTAAACATTTATAGGTAAAAGTCGAACACTTTTATTTACTTAAACCAGATGGACATCATTCATCGGTATATCAAAATGTCGTAGTCTTCTATATTCAGCTATACTTCAAAAGATAACCGACATCTCCTCCAACAGTCGTATACTTAAAATCCATCGATTAGTGTTGGCGTCCAAAAGTTTCTTCCTTTGCTATCCTCCTCCTCGCAGTCATATCCAACCACTCGATCCATCTACCGGTGGTAGTGGCAGCAGAGGAATCTTATCTAGTCTGAAATGTTAATTCCCAAAAGGGGTGAGTACAACCACTCAGCAGTAAAGGTCCACCAAACTACTCATTGCGTCACACAGAACAATCAAGGCATCATAACAAAACACGTATCATTCATGCATTCAAGCATAACTTACCTTGCAACCATGCATATGTCATCATACCATATGTGCATATATCATCATGCACTCATCATCAAACATCCATGCATATATCCCCATGCCATATGTGCACATACCACCATGCACTCATCATCAAGCATTCATGCATATCCATGCCATATGTGCATATACCACCATGCACTCATCATCAAGCATTTATGCATATCTATGCCATATGTGCATATACCACCATGTAGTCATGCATATCTCATCATGCCATCGTGCATATACCACAATGATTCATATCATTCATGCTATAAAGCATACATCACCATGAGATCCATTCATGCCTTCATGATTGCATTTTCAATATCAAATAGCATTAATTTATTTTCATAAGCAGATCATACATCATGCCATATACATACATCAATGCACATGATTCATTTTCAATTCTTATCTTTCACAAGGATCTCATTAGTTTTTCTTTCTAGGGACCAATGTTTGCATCCTACAGTTTATCGCTCGCACCCAATCTTGGCATCGCGAGGAACCTCTAGGCATGTATTCAAAATACAACAGGGCATCCGGCCCCCCCACATTCCGGGCATCTCACATCTCAACTAGCATCACGAGGAATTCCCTCGGGCACACACCTCCAAGGCTTCCGGGATTATGTACCGACATACCACTAGGCACTCCCCTTGGAATTACGTAGCGTATACCATCGGGCATCTCGAAACTCCCGAGGACCCTCCGGAATTACGCCACTAGGCCACCGGGCATCCGGCACCCCCACATTCCGGGCATCCTGACACTCCCAAGGCATTGTTGGCTCACACCTCCAACAGTCTTGTTACTATCCCAATTTACATTTATACATGTATCTCAATTTCAATATGGCATTTGATGCAATAATGCCAATTATTAGAATCAGCCTTTTCAAAATCATATAATATGCATTGGGAAAAATATTATTTGATGTAATGGTTTTGAGACACTTCATTGAATTCATGAAAATCCATAAATCTTTTGATATCATATGATATGCATGAATGTCACCACATCATTGCACGAATGATAATCCAAGATATCACAATTTATCTAGCAAATCAATAACCTATAAATAGAACAGTTTTTCAGCTTAAACAGAATGCATGCTGTTTATGAAAAATTCTGGAAAATTAGTAAACGATAGAAATTAATTCTGAAAATTTAACATATTGTAGATAAGATTTAAAAAACACATTTCGTGAAGAACACCATATCAAAAAAAGCTTCGCAGAATACGTACAGGTCCATACATCACCGAAAAAAGATTTTAACATCATCCATGCACAGTTTTGAAAACAATTTCAATTAAACCCTTAAATAAACTCAGAAAATTCTGAAATTTTGACACGATGTATTTAAGACCTAGAGGTACAAGTTTCATGAAGAAATCGTAGTCCAGTTCGTTCTGGATTTAAAAGATAAAATCAATTTACTTTTCCTAGTCTCGGTATCGTTTTCGCAGATCTACTCGTGTTGAAGAAAAAAATCGTTTCCTTGGTCATTACTGGTCCACTTACTCTGAAATTTCAGTATTTTGTTCCTCAGAATATTAACTACAAATTTTATTAAGGACACATGATCAAATTTTAACTATATGATTTTATAAAAATCCCGAAATCATACTAGGTCGAAATAGCGTTTTTCCCAGATCCAGTTTCTTAAAAGGGCAACGATTTCACCGACCTATTTTTGTTCATTTCCTCTAAATTTTTTATATGTTCTACCTCAAGAAGTATACTACAACATTTGTTAAGAGATCAAAGTGATATTTTCACAAGAAGGTTATTTTACAGACCACGAAACCACTGAAGGTCAGCACAACGAATTCCAGATCTAGTCTCTCCAAAGAAAAATCATTTCACTGATCATTTCTTCTTCATTTTGCCTCAAATTTTAGTATGTTGTTCTTCAAGGTGTTCTCTACAACTTTCATGAAGAAATAGAATCAATATTTCGACTAAAAAGTCACATGCAACACACAAACTCACGGACGGTCGGACTGATCTTTCCGAAATCAGCATGCATGACCAACGAATCTCTCTTCAAAGCTCCGAAATCTCATCCCATCTACCACAACCAAGACTTGCCATCTACTACACATACACACAGCAATGCAAAGAGTAGGTTTTAGGACTTCACTTGCCTCAAATCAAAGGAAAACACAGCAAGAACGACGGCGGGACTAGGCGGGCTCAACAGCGTCTCCTCTTCCTCTCTTCCTCTCTTTCTCTCTTCTTTCTTTGGACGGTACTCTCTCTCTCTTCTCTCTCTTCTGGTTGAAATCCCCCTCCCCTTTTTCCTTTTATTCTCTTATTTGCTTGTAATCATTAGATTTTGCATGCATGAGACACTTGGCTCCAAGAGGAGGACAAGTGGCTTCAACAAGGAGACAAGTGGCTGCATCAAGAGGACAAATGGAGGAGGTGGCGTGGCCTCCATCCGGTTCTCCTCCATGGGCCGACGGTTTGGGCCTCTTGGCCTGCTTTGGGCCCGAAAATTTTGGGCCAAGTTGTCCCATGTCCAATTTAAATAGCCCATAGAAAAATATCAATAATAAGCCCATAATTCCTACACCACTTTAGGGCATTTGATTTTGATTTTGATTTATAGAAATCAATTAACATTCCCAAAATCAATTAACATTTTCATAAGGGGTTCTGGAGTTTGCGAAAAACAAAGAAAGAGAAAATAAACGGTTCATTAAGTGGGACTGGCGTCAACAATGAAGAGTTCACCTCATCGACTTCTCGAATAGCACCACAATAGCACATACAGAAATCACTTATCGTTCAGCAGAAAATAAAATTATAGAGAAAGAAGTGGCTACGATGAGAGATCAACGGGACCACCACACATCGATTTTAAGCATCTCTGCAAAGTAGCGAGCTAATTTAATAGCAAAAGCTGGGGCAACAAAGATGCTTGTTGACAGGACTAGCCGCATGACTGATGTAATGTCTACAATGATCAAATCGACAGCAAGCATTCATGGATCTCAAGATAAAGCAAAATCACTGCATCATGATCGAGCCAGACGATTGCAATAATGCCTTGCTCATTACATTACAGTTTATCTATCCGGAGTACTGAGAATGAGTTCATAAACAATAAAAAAAGATCTTCACCACGTGCCATTAGGTAAGACTGGTTGCACATCGGAAAATGTGATGACATCCATGTCAATGCTTGACTTGCTAGATGTATAGACGGCATCATAAGACTCACTTGGCTCACGGTTCTCTTGATTTTGTTGAATACCTGAAGGGTTATGGCGCTTCCTTATCCCCTCCAATTCCATCGCCACTTCTTTCATTGTAGGCCGCTTCCTTCCATTTAAGTTTAAGCACCTTTCGATAGATTAGCAATTGAAGCAATCTCTTCCTTCTTATCTTCTTTTAACACGTGAGCATTGACAATGTTGAACATGCGATTCTCCTCCATCACAATTATGAAGTAAGTCGCGAGGCTTCTTCCTTCTTGTGCCCTTAGCAATGAAATTGGCTTTTGTCCCGTTAAAAGTTCAACAATGACGACTCCAAAGCTGTACACATCACTTTTATCTGTAAATTGACTTGATTGAAAATACTTTGGATCTAGGTAGCTAAAAGTCCCTTGTACCAATATAGTTACATGAGTTTGATCAAGGGAATGTACATGGAAATACATAAACCCACCACTTTTGCCCAATATTTCTCATCAAAGACAATATTGCTAGACTTGATGTCTCCATGATAAATGGGAATGGAGGTCACTAAATGCAAGTAGAATAAGGCTCCCGTCACTTTAGTTGCAATTTGTAGGCATATGTCCCATGATACAGGAAACTTTACATTTGGGTCATGCAAATATTGGTAGAGTCCCATTCGATATAAACTTATATACTAAAAGTGGGACTTCCGTCTCCAAGCAACACTCCAATAACTTAACCACATTTCTATGGTTGATTTGTGAGAGAAGGAGGACTTCATTTATGAATTGTTCAACTTATCCCTTGTCTGTCACTATCGATTTCTTAATTGCAACTATTTTTCAATCTGTTAACATCCCTTTGTAAACAGCTCCTTGTCTACCTTGCCTAAGTATTTGATTGGTGTTGAAATTGTCAGTGGCCTTCTCTAAATCCTTGGAGTCGAACAATTTACTTTTCTCGACATTGTCTTCTGGTGAAGATAGCTCACTGTCCAACAAAAGACCACCGTTGCATTTGAAGTACCTCTTGAGCTTGATTTCTTTTCTCTTCTTAATGTATTTGTACAACCCCCATGAGAAAATACACAAAAGTAGTGGCCAAGGCTTGTCCCAACCCCGCATTGCAAAAATGGAAGGGCAAAAGTTAGAAAAATGCAACCTGCTTGTCAATAGTCTATAAAGGCACTCGTCATCAAGAATTTAATCAAATCTAATCAAAAGGAGAACATATAAGACTGATTAAGCTAAGTCTCGTTTCATGTGGATTTTTCTTGACAACCATGAAAGATTAATGTCTCCTAAATTCCATCAGGTGGTATTTTCATCCATACATCTATACCGCACAACTGGTCTCCCTCGACCATTGATGAAAGCGATAAAGTTCATTCGAGCATCCCTCTTGATTATGATTGTAATAATTCCAATTCGAATATGACAAGTATAAGTGGGAACCTTGGATATCTTTTGATGGATATGAAGCGGTTACGTTAGAAAAGTTCTTGTGTTTTCTTATCTATCAAATATCAGTATTCGTGCGCAAAGAAAGTTTTGAGGTTGCTTTGATAGGTATATTGTTTGAAACTTATTTATAATCATCAACTGGCGAATGGACAATCATGTTAGAAAGAAGTATATAATTTATGCTTTGTTGTTCTGTTTTTAACAATACTCAAGAGCACGAAGCAGTAAAATATTCTAGGCTAAAAGATCTACTTACCAATAAGAATGAATCTAGCTTTCGTTCTACCAACGACGCAGTCACAGGGCCCCTGTTTGTTCACACAAGTCCCAGGGCACCTATTTGAACCTTCACATTCGTTAATATCTGATGACAAATGAGGACATAAATACATTAGCAGCGAATCCCATATCTGAGTAAAATTAGCAAGACTAGTGGGTCGCGATTCCTCATAAGTTGTCAAATCCATGGCTAAAGGATTATGCTTGTAACGAAAGGACAGTTCTATTCCCCTTCATTTCCAGTAAATTGTCATTTATTCATTTACTCTTGTTTGGAAGTGCATTCACTTTGTATAATATTGGGCAGAAAACAACAACAGATCAGAAAAGCATACATGTGATCATTAAACAGTGCCGAAGGCATTCTCTTCAAGGAAAAATCTTGGAATGAACAAGCCACTTTGCTGTATGTGGAATGTGATAGCATGAAGTATTTTACCTTCGCATCCTTTAATAAGATGGGGGTTAGCATAATACTCTAGTCCGCAAAAGCACTGCACAAATGCTATTCCACCGCCGAAGAAGGTGGTTTCACAGTGGAAAGGTTCAGTATAGCTCGAGCTGTATATTCGATTGTAATTTTGTCACCTAAGCTCATGTGCATAGCTGGTACTGTCTGCAGTCCCCCATCGCAACATAATTGGAACCTTATCATTCGATCTCAAATCATATAAATCTGTAAAGTTAGACCCCGAGAACCATGATGTATTTGTCAAAAAAGCGTACTGGCACCCCTGAATTCCAAGTTCTTCTTTGAAATCCACACTAAAGTCTTGAAGGCCCGGATAGTGTACTCTGGCAGCATTCGTCCCTCCCGGTACAATTACTATATTACCGGCTGCTGTTGGGGTTGGTTCCAACACATTTCGACCTGCAACCAACAACAGTTGATTCTGTGGTACTTATTGATGCTCAGCATATTGGAAGTTTGTTTGTAAAACAAACTAAGTGTATGTTTTCTTGTCCCACATAGAAAAAGTGGGAGGAAGTTGACCAATTAATAAGTGTGGGGTTTCTTTAGTAAACTTAAAGAAATGATTGGGTGTGGGCTAGACCCTACTATACTCGCGTGCGGGTGCACGATTATTTGGCGTACTAACCTCTTTGTTATTTTTTTTTTTTTTTTTGTATAGTTATCTTATTAACTTTAATCAATTATTGAGAATTTTTGGAAATTTAAAAGAAAAAATTATAATAATTATTTTTTATATTATTCCGAATTTTCGTTTGTGTCTTTTCAAGACAACATTTGAAAAAGATTCTTGTTCAGTTTGCAACATTTCCCGAAGGGTTGCATTTGTTCGTTTTTTCAACTTCTTTCAAATAGACCCCTTTGTTCATCTGGGCAATTTTTCAAAAGGATACATTTGTTCGCTTTGTAACCTTTCACGAATAGTTGCTTACATTTTTAGGATTATTTATAAATACATGTCAGTTTTCAGAAGAACGGTGTGCGTGATCATTTTATTTTTCGAGTCTTCTTTCTAAAAAATTATAACCATATTTTCAATTGTTTCCTAAAGAAACCCTAGAGAAATACTAGAATTACTATCTAGTATTCTCAATTTTGAGACTTTGTTGTATCTTGGAAGATATTTGCTGGTGACCATTAGCAATGTTGTGGGGCAAATAAATTCTTAAAAAAAGTGATATCACACCTCAAAGTCTGACTTGATTACTCTAAAGATCTAACTTCATTGTTCTACCCAATTCGAAGGCTCGCACCGTTTTCCCCCTTGACCCCCTTGCCTCGCTTGAGTCTCAATGTCGTCGAGTTGTGCCACCACCGCCGCCTCGCTCGAGTCCCGACGCCGTCGAATCGTGCTGCCGTCCTCATGCCTCACTGTTGCTGCTTCCCTCGATGTTGGCCGCTGCTTCCCTCGACACAAACTTGTAGCTGTCGAAGACTCGGCCGAATCAAAACCTTCATCGTGGAATCGATTGGTGCAGCCCATTGAGATAGGTACAAGCTTAGTCGTTGTCTGCTACCGTATGTCGTCTCTGCCCCCGTTGTCGTTGCTTGGAGGCTCCCCCTCTCTTGGAACCCTAATTGATGTTCAGTCTTGCGTCTCAACCCACGTGGCCGCCTCCGTCACCATCGCTTGGAGGCTTCCCCCCCTTTTTTTGAAACCCTAGTCGTCGTATGCCATCGTTGCCTCCGTTGCCCGCGAAAGCAAAAGCGAGTGGCCGCAAAACTAGGTTGAGCCGGTCGTCGGGTGCATAACCCGATCCCTTAGGGTTTAGTTGCGTGAAACCAGGTCATAGGGTCGAGCTTGAGCTGCAAATCGAGTAGGTTTTTGACCAGATCGTCGAGTCAGGCTTGGGTTGCGAGCCGGGCTGGGTATTCCCGCCCGGGTTTGGTTTGGCTAAAACGTGGGCTTGCGGGCCATTTAGGGGGACAAGGCTTAGACTGAGCCTTGGTTTCCGGCCCATGCGGGCCGATTGCCACCAACCCAGGTCGGTACCAACCTAGGGATCCGACCTAGGTCTTTTTTTATTATTAATATATTGTAAAAATAAAAATTAATATTTTAAATTAAATTAAAAATAAAAGATAAAAAAGTAATTTATTTTTCAAAAAATCAAAAAATCAAAGTATCCCATATTTTCTAAAAAAGCCAAAAAAAAAAAAGAAAAAAATTATTTATATTTTCAAGAAAAGCAAAAGTAAAAAAAAAAAAATGCTTTTTATGTCCAAAAAAATGAGAAAAAGACCCAACAAATATTTTTCCTCCACAAATTGCATGGAAAACCCCTCAAAATCCAAAAAGTCTTAGGGTTTAAACAAGATTAGGTACCGGAAGGACATTAGTAATTAACTAATGTAATCAAGTCCCCGAACCTAATTTCTCTAGTTGCGCAAGAGCGAACATTCCTTCCAATATTTCGCTTGGGTTTCTAATCGACTCACCCCAAATCAACTAATCGACTACTTTTAAAATTAACTTATAGACTAAAATGTCAAACCATTAAGTCGTGAATTGGTAAGCTTGGGAGAGCCCGGATTAGGCTAAATGAACCTAGCCAAACCATTAATCTCCGCCGGCGCCTGCCCTAATCGGGTGCATCGAAGAAAATAGGTCACAACACATCTTTACTCAACTTATTGATCCTAACCTCTCCAACATGACCTAATCTTGAAGATGCCAAACATACTTCGTGCTTGATCTATCTTTAGGTCGTTTATTGGTCATGGCATTTATATCATTTCACTTATTGACATTGGTAATCATATTACTAGAAATTGTAATGATATAAATATTATTGGTTATGGAACCAGAACCAACACATCTTTTATCATAATAAATGGAATGCACATCATCAACAAAAAAAAAAAATTCATAATTCTCTTTACTCAAATAAGGTATAGAGATGAGTTGCCTAACTGCATTCTTATAATGCAAATAATTATTCAAAATCAATACATGTCTCAAAAGCAAAGATAAAATGATAAGTTCCTATAACTAATGCAGCAACTCTTGCTCCATTTGCAAATGTCAAGACCATCACATTTTGTCCCAACATCCTACTTATTTCCAAATTCTATGAAAACATACAAATATGTGAAATTGTAGTAGAATCTAGAACCCATAAATTAGATTTAGAACCAACCGTAAGGTTAGTTTTAATAAGCATGTATATCATACATTCATAAGGTTGGTCCTTTGGCTTGACCTTCAAGCTCACAAGGTACTTCTTGCTGTTCCTATTTTAATGTCCATTGACACCATAATAATGATAGTTTCCTTTTTCAATCTTAAGTTTTGGACATATAGCAGACTTTATAGACTTCTTACATTTCCTTTTCTTCAAAGTAGTCTTACTTTTGAAGAGAAAGCCTTAGCCATAGCCATTATAGTGGGCCTTGTGCATTTTCTTCTTATAGGTCACTAGTATACCACATAACTCAACAAGAGTTTTCTCATCTTATGCATGTGGAAGTTTTGGACAAATCTAAAGAATGAATTGGGCAAAGATTGCAGTATTAGATCCACGACTAATTCATTATTCATAATAAGATTTAGTTTGGCTAACTTCTCAATGTACCAAATCATATTCAGAACATGATCATTAACCGATGATCCCTCAACCATTCTCATATGGTACAATCCATTATATATATCATATCTAGAGATTCATCCGTTCTCATTGAAAAAGCCCTTTAGATATATAATAATTGAGTGAGCACTTTCCATGATATCATTTTTTTTTCTGAAACTTATTATTCATGAAAGCAAGCATGTATGGCCTAACTTTTTGGTCATCTTTGCGTCACTTCTCATGAGTTTCGCGCTCCTCTTTGATACTACCCGAAATGTCTTTTGGCAAGTTTTGATCAAATACATACCCAATTTTCTCGGAATTGAGAACAATTTTCAAATTATTTACCTAATCAATATAGTTGGGTCCCGTCAAACAATTCTTGTCAAGAATAGAAGCAAGTGGGTTTGTCGTAACCATTTTTAAAGTAATAAAATATCTATGCATAGAAAGATAAATTGTTAGCCATTGATTTTCAACAAATATTTTGTTTTAGCCTTTGAATGAAATATTATATCCCACTATTCTTTTGGGATCTCATACTCTTTAAGATGGGAAACAATAATATTTGTTGGGAAAAGATCATTAGTGGGGATTGCGATCCCACCACTTCATAGTCCACATCACTTGACATTTATTTGTGTCCTCTGAACTTAGTGAGTGGATCACATATCCAACGCATCACATTCGAGTTCCAATCATACTTTGGCCTTTAGATCACGAAAGCCTCACTTGATAGTTATTGACCTCATGATCATAGATAAGTCTATCCCATCACGTCATGTAAGTATTTAGGACACAAATGATTCTTCATCTAATAGTTATTGGAAATCATTCGGCCTAAACCCTGCATCATCAGATGTATAATGGAATGGTTTTATATTCTTGAATAGCAACTGATTTTAATGTAGCCACAATCAGATAATCAACAATTAGAATATAGGAGTAAACCATGATGATGGTAGGTCACGAGTTTAAACACATGTTACAACTTAACATAAAAAACAAGAAGATTTTCTTTATTATCAACAATCTCACCTTGCATATTAACTGATTAATATGCATATCAAATAAAAATTTGAAAGCGACCTTAATAAACTTCTGATCATAAATGAGAATTGGTCATCAGATCATACAAAAAACATGAACTAATCAATAATTAAAAGCACGAAGATGTTTAAGGATTGGCCCTAATACCACTATTGATTTTTGTTTCAATAAATAAGAATGCATGAATAAGTAAGTTAAGATTAAAGTCCGATCATAGCGGAAGTAAAAACGTGCATACATGTATTTCCAAAGTATTTTTGTGCATTTTAATAAAAACACATAGACATGAGAAATAGGTTAATCACATTACCCTTGGTCCTTGCTAAAAAAAGTTTGATTCTAACATTCTTTAGATTTTGATCATGAATGTCCGATGTCCTCATAGCTGTGGTTTTGACGTTCTTCAAATTTTGACCACAAACGTTGATCCTCTAGTAACATTGATGTTGACGTTCTTGGAATTTTGACCACAAACGTATGATGTATTCTAGTAATATTGGTTTTGACATTTTTCAGATGTAGAACATCCGATTTCTTTGTAATGTAGATTATGACGTTCTTTAGATCTAGCCCCACAAGTATTGGGCCTCTAATTTAGATATACCACCAATCTCACATTGAATAGAAGTGAGAAATTAAGAGATGTCACAACTGCAATTGTACCGGCAATTGCTCTCATGTGTGAATGATTTGGTTAATCACTATCAACACTTTCATTTGTCGATTGTCGATCCTCCTATGATTTGCTCTCATAATAGCATTTTTTTATATCCAGTTCAAATCACGGCTTGTTAGCTCTAAAACTATTTAGGATTAATTTGGTTGTAACACCTGATGGATGTAAGTTCTGATACTTATTCATATACTAAATCGGGTATTAACTCTATAATCAGTACGGAGTATTATTCCAAGCATTAATTTGTAACCGTTACAAATCATTATTATGGACATTAACTTTGCAGCCATTACAAATATTTATTTGACCATTACATGTGAAATCGTTTCAGAACATTAATTGGTCATTTGAATCTTAAACCGTTTTAGATCATTAAAGTGCCTATTGATTCTGAAAGCGTTTCGGATCATTAATGTGACCGTTACATCTAAAATCATTTTAGATCATTGATGTAGCCATTAAGTCTAAAACCGTTTCAAAACATTAATATGACCATTAAGTTTGCAACCATTTTAGATCTTTAATTTAGTAATTAAGTCTGAAACAGTTTCAGATCATTAATGTGATTATTGATTTTGAACTTACTTTAGATCATTAATGATGCCATTGATTCTAAACTCACTTATGATAATTAATGTAGTTGTTAATTCTGAATTTACTTTAGATTATTCAAATCTTTCAGTAAAATCTGAAACACTTTTAGAATCTAAATCCCCTTTTTTCTTTTTTCTTTTTTCTTTTTCAGATCTTTATCTTTTTAGCCCAACTCAATCTGATTGACTTTAAACACATTTACAATATTATCTCTTTTGTTCAATTGTCATTCTAATTAGTTATGATGCGTGACATCCCTAAGTTCATCATTGAGCTTGATAGTAATAACATATTAGCACAACCAAGAGAATTGATTGTTCAGGTCAATCTCATGTTCTACAAACCATGAGTGACATTTAGCAATTATTATAGCTACCCAAATAGTATGAAATGTTTCAAGAATATAATGAACTTTTTAGCTTTTGTGACTGTGTAATTTGATCCTTTGATCTCACCATGTCATGATCGAACAAAGACCATGGGATTATTGGTTAAGTCACCAATTCGATTATATGCCCAAATCTAATTGACATATATTTCTTCGAGACATGAACCATTTATTCTTGGTTATAACCTTGGCCGAAAATTCAAATACAGTGTCATGATTAGATCACATAGGATGTCAATCTTTGTGTGTGTGTGTGTGTAAAACAAGAAAACAGATTCCATATTACACATGCATGTGCCTTCGTATGTGAACAAACTATTATTGTCAAGTACAGAGACGGTTTGACAAACGTCAATATGTGCACTTGAAAACCATAGTCATCCCACATACAAGTCACCATCGTGCCTCAGTAAGAATCTTGCACTAGACCAAAGCGTGAACAATTAGACGTTCACCTTGCTAAAAGCTTTGATGTTGCTAATTGTTCTATGTATGTCATGTTCAGTGAACTTGTTCAAGACAAGCATCTATGTTCTAGCTTGGATATCACAATATCTAATAACTTGTGACTCATCATCTCCTCAGGTATCCAATATTGAATGGTAAAGCTTGAGAACACATCAGTCTCAACAGGATCATCAATATTTTCTCAATGATCCATCAACCAGAAACTGTTTAATGATTCAACATAACTGTAAACCTATCATACATATTCTTAACCCTTTAAGAATAGGTTCAATTATAGTTGATCTTATAAACTCATTCATATCAATAGGATGATGAATGAATATTTATTTGCCATTAAATAATTCCTAACATGTAACTATTATATGGTTGCTTTGGGGCATATAGCTAACACTCTGTCTTTGATTTCTACCCCTGTCCTTGTGACTAGATTGGTGAAGATAGCCGGATTCATAACTTTTCATTCATTGAATCGTGTAGCCCTCCTCGAAAATATATGAATATGAGTAAGAGAAGACACTGCACTGGTCTTTTCATTCGTATCTTGTCGGAATTTTGAGGCTCAATCGCTTCTGGTTCTGAGGGTGCGATGAGCTCGACCGACTCAGTTTATACCTATGCATGCTCGCACCGCAGAAATTGACACAGCAATGCAGCCCTTATTGGTCGTCTGCTATCGAATTGAGTCAAAAGTGTTTAGGTGGGAAGGGAAAGCTCAAGAATCTCTTCTAGCCCATGAGGAAAAAATAATCTTTTAAAAACGTGGACAGGTAATGGGAAAAGACATCGAATGTGTTGTGTTAGTGGTCTCATGGTCATCTATTGTTCCAAAGATCACAAGTTCTCGCTATGCCATGATCGCACCTATGACGAATATGCTCATGGGCATTGCTACCTTGTGTGGAGAGGAACTATTGACACGTCAGTGGGGCTATATTGACAAGGTCGTTTCTAAGATCTCAAGTGATGTTGAGTAGTCGTAACTCAAACCTAATATTCTGCAACTAATGCAAGACTCTTGTTATACGTTGGTCAATTAGCTAATCAACCCTCTCGTCTTTATGATCACATTTCCGAACTTCCGAATTAACACAAACACTTTCACCAACTTACAATTTTGGAAATGGAGAAACATCTCGCAGGGGACCTCTTGGGAAAAATCCACATAGAAAATTATCACAAAGGACAAGCACATTTAAAGAAATCTATGGCGTATCTTTCTCACTTGTATGCAACAAATCCCAGAGATAAAAAAATATAAAAAGACTATAGAAAATAAAAGCCAATATTTGTCATGAATTCTCTTTTCTCACTTGTACTTTTAGAGGTGAGAGTCAACTAAATTTAAAATCTAAACATTAAGATCAAGCATCGAAAATTATATAATGAAGTAGAAACCATATGTTAAAAGATTACGGTCATTGATGTTTTTCAGGGAACAAATTAAATGCACATTCGACAATATAATCAACCGAATACAAAAGTTCTTACTCAAATAACTTTGTAAATACAAAATATACACAACCCATGGAGAGTATACGAGAGGAACTTATATTGTGGACAAGCGATGTCGAAGAAATTCGAACTATGGAAAAATCCATACATTAACTCAAGGATATTGTGCTCAATTTATAATTCAATTCCAGATGTTGATTCTGAAGTAGTTCGATTTTCTGACGCGCCCCGTTATGTCCAGGGAAACATGGTGAAGTTGAAGTTGAGGCGTTGGACGGATGGTTTCTATTATTAGGTGATCTTTCCTATCTTATTGCCTATCGATGCTTCTGTGGCAACATGTATGAGTAATTCTGTGGTTGCTGTTGCCAGTATCGTTAATTTGTCTCAAAATAATGCGATGAATTTCACATCCCATACTGACTTTCTTCTAAGATATATGACAACAAAGTTTCTTTGTTTTTTTCCATCAAAAAAAGAGTGCGACGTACGAAATTATATTTTCCGTCTTTACACACAACAAAATCCTGATAGTCTTCTTGAAGTAGTAACACACCTAAGAAAATCTAGATAGAACTAATCTACATCGATTCACTAGACATGAGTGGCTGCGAGTCCGATAGCGAGATTACGTCTGCGGACCCAACAGAATCCCAACGCGTACTCGTCTCCCTCTTCTCATGAGCATTTCCATGCCTAATGGCGGGATTCTCCAGCTTTCTAATTCGCTCCAGTTCACTTGCCACTTCTCTCATTGTAGGTCGCATCTTCCCATGTAAGTTCAGGCACCCTCTTGCGATGTTGGCAAAGGCGACGATCCCTTTCTCCTTCCCTTGCTTCAGAACTTGAGGGTCGACTATATCGAACAGGCAGTTCTCGTCCATCGACAGGAGAAAATAGCTTGCGAGGTTTCTCTCCTCCTCGTCTCCAAGAAACGAGACTGGCTTTCGCCCTGTCAAGAGTTCGACAAGGACCACACCAAAGCTGTACACATCGCTCTTTTCTGTGAACTGGCACGATTGAAAATACTCAGGATCTAAGTACCCAAATGTCCCTTGGACTACTGTAGTCACATGAGTTTGATAGAGCGAAAGGGATTTGGAAGTGCCAAAATCAGCCACTTTTGCACGGTACCTATCGTCCAAGAGAATATTAGTGGACTTGATGTCCCGATGATAGATCGGGATTGATGCCGATGAATGTAGATAGGACAAAGCTCCTGCCACGTCGGTGGCAATTTGAAGGCGTGTCCCCCACGATACAAGAGAGTCATGTAAGTATTGGAAGAGAGTCCCATTCGGTATGAATTCGTACACCAAAAGCGGCGACTCTGTTTCCAAGCAGCATCCAAGTAGCTTAACCACATTCCTATGGTTGATTTGTGAGAGAATAGCAATCTCATTGATGAACTGTTCGACTTTTCCCTTATCGATCGCCTTTGATTTCTTAATGGCAACAATTCCTCCATCCGCAAGCATACCTTTGTAGACGGTTCCTTGCCCGCCTTGGCCAAGTATTCTGTTCTTGTTAAAATTGTCGGTGGCCTTCTCCAAATCCTTGGAATTGAACAATTTATTCTTGTCAACATTGGTCTCGGATGAACACAGTTGTTGCTGCAGCAAGAGGCCCCCATTCTCTTTGAAGTACCTCTCTTTGAGCTTGATTTCTTTCCTTTTCTTCAAGAAATTGTACAACAGCCATAAAAAAAGAAGCAAGAGTAGTACCCCTAGGCCTGCTCCCGTACCTGGTTTATTGAAGTAGTACAAGGATTACCTTTGTGTTTTAAAATAACACCAAAGCTAACAAATTATGCACTTCCAGTCCAACGCATGAAGAAGAAATCACTAGAGAAATCAACAAGATCAAGACATCAATTATTTGTGTGGTTCATAAAGACATCAAATATTTGCTTGGTTCCATTCAAGTGTAGGCACCTACTACACAAGGAAAGCACATTGCTAAAAAATCTATTATAAATCTAGATGAAATAGAA
The DNA here is from genome assembly GCA_014182575.1 of Eucalyptus decipiens. Classification (NCBI taxonomy): domain Eukaryota; kingdom Viridiplantae; phylum Streptophyta; class Magnoliopsida; order Myrtales; family Myrtaceae; genus Eucalyptus; species Eucalyptus decipiens. The sequence continues at coordinate 17,845,645 of CM024619.1, forward strand.
TTTATAATCGTTCAAGTGTTTCCCAGTCCTAATTACTCCTAAAGCAAGACTCACAAGTATTAACTCACAATCTCTCACAAACTCACTCATAAGACTCATAGAGAAAGAACCCTAAAACCCCAGTGTTTGCTCTAGTGCATAATAACCAAGTAGAATTCCATATATATACATCCAAAATAGAAAATCCCTTTTAATAAACCTACTCAAATTGGGAATACTACTCAAGCCTAGAAACCTACTTGGATCAAATTTTTTTTATGGGCTCAAACTTGAGACATATTCTCAATTGTCTCCACATTGGCTTCATTTTTGTAGCCAAGTCATAGTGCTCATCATTTATGAAGCTTTTTCAATGCTCCATGGGCACTTCAACCCTAAACTAATCTTGGACTTGTCTAGAGGAATGAAATTGATCCATATGTCTCCAATATTCTCCATTACAACAAGCTCTTTCACGATTACATCCTCTCCTGAAATGCTATATCTAATGCGAAAATTTCAATCACTGACAAACTTGATTCTCCATTTAATATCTATGACATTCATGAACTCCGCATCAACCCGATGTCATATGGGCATTAACCAGCTCATTAGATAGCACCGTCTCTTCAACTCCTTTGGTTGTCATCGTGTTTTCAGCTTAAATTGCCAACAAAGTCATCATGTCTCTCAACGATGCCACAAAGAATGTTAAGTTAATGTGATTGGTGAAAAGTTTTCCTCGTGAAAATTTGGCATATAACAGAACGGCCATCTAATCAGTCGAGCAGCAGCCAAAAAACAAACAGAGTTCTTATTGATCGATCGAGATTATGTATTAAGGGCAAAAAGGAAAACACCTGGTGTAAGGCTTGAGGTATTGTATTTGTTGTTGAGTCAATCAAGTTAAAGACTATAAACTATTTAGGCTACAATTGTAGGAAAAAAATATGTGCCCAAATCAAATAGCAAACTTGAATTCCGAAGAGCTATGTACAAACAACAAACATCCGATCACTGAAAATGCATCAGGCTATAGAACTTTTTCTAAATTGTGGGATTTATCATTTATAGACTCGATGTTGCCTTTATTTAAATGATAGGACGTGATATTCACGAATTGGGTGCACAAAAGATGGATAGTCCTTATTCATAAACATGACAGAATGAAGAAATTTACTTACCTATGAGGAGAAACTTGATCGTCTTGCTTCTTTCGACGCAATCATAGGAACCTCGTTGATTCACACACTTTCTTCCAGGGCACGGATCGGTTGGACCTTTGCATTCATCCACATCTGAACAAAAGATGACAATCAAAATTAGTAGAGCCTCGTCTCTTTATTGGGTGTTTAGGATCGCATGTAAAGCTACTTCACCCTCCAAAGAGCTCCTTCTCTTTATAAGTACAGTATTTCGATGTTGCGTTTCCAATGATTGGTGTGATAATATGTAACTGGTCTTACCTTCGCATCCATTTTTAATATAGGGGTTACCGGTGAATCCCCCACGGCAAGAACACTGCAGAAATGGCATCGCTTTGGGATACGCTGAATTGAAGCTGAAATTGCCGCAGTCATAGGAATCGACATGTTTGTAAATCTCTGAGGCAGCTCGGGAGGATTTAGCTATCCCCCATTCTAGCACCGCTGGGAAATGCCCGCTCGCCTTCAACTTATTGAAGTGTATAGGTGAACGTGTGACTTTCGACCTGTCTCCCAAGAAGGCATACTCGCATTGATTCTTTGCTGAACCCTTTTCGTGATTGAAAGTGATGCTGAAAGCCTGAAGATCCGGGGTAATCGTGGTGCGGCAGCATCCATCGCTGCCCGAACAAGTCATCTTCCTAACACCCTTGTCATCTTTGCAGATAGACTTGCATCCTATGATTGCAGACTTTTGGTCATCCAATAGAACACATATGTTGCAACCAACGGCGGTCAAGACGTTCCTTGACTCGGAGAAGATGAAATGGCTCCCGTTCAAGCTCACAGGCGTAGAGCTTCCATTTCCCCTGCATGTCCCATTCGGCGAGTTGATTATTGGAAGACTGACGCTGATCATGCCGTTCTTTCTGCCATGGGAATCGGGTAGCGAAATGTTGAGCACCCTCAAGTTGGGCTTCTTCAGCATTGGGACGGCAACGTCGGTGCTTTCGTCGCAGAAGATCTCGTACCACTCATCGAGGAAACACCCGGCACCAATCCCGAAGGGAAAGGGAATGTTGACGCCACCACATGTTGGGGGCAATTACCCTTCACCAGGGGAGCTGCTAGCGAGGCTTCTTCATGAAGCAGAAGCGACCCTAGAAGCAGAAGAATCTGAAACATTCTTGTTCCTGCTTCTTTTCTCGGGAAATCTTGGACCTGTTCGAGGAATGAACGGTGGGCGCAGCTACTTATATGCCACTTTCTCCCGTTGTCGTGGACGCTATCATATCCGAGGATACTTTCTTGAGCAGAACTGTCAAAGCTTCAAATCCATCCTGGAGGAGAAAATTCTCCGCTCCTATTTTGGCGGCCAACTGAGGAGGATGTCTCCATTCGCTCTGTCCTGATGGCAATCGCGACTATTTTTTTTCAGTCTCAGCTGAATATGAAAAAAGAAGATATTAACTAAATAAACACGAAGATATTAAAAGTGATGAGATTTGGAGATATTTTCTTTTGTTCCCCGTTGAAATGTGACGTCTTTGAAGGCTCCTCCTTTGTCCTGGATCCAGACGAGGACGAGGGTTGAAAGGTCCTGTGAAATGGGATATTTCGGAAATATATGTGCATGTCCTCGTTGCGTGTCCCACGGTATTATTCTTTCGCCAACGATGACAACAACGAAACCGAAGCAATACACTGGTTCATACCTAATAAGTAACTGTATATACTGTAGCAACACACTGGTGAATGTAATAGAAAATGTCACATCAGCATTGTTTTCCTTATTAAATTTTCAATTTTTTCTTTTGGAAGTGGTCCTTGTCCTGGTTGAGTGATCTGTAGTTGAAAACACCCTGTGCCACTCGCACATAACTGTATATACTACAGCAACGTATTGGTAAAAAAGGAAAAAAAAAAAAAGGTCAAGTCGGCATTTTTTTTTCTCTTATTAAATTTTCAAGTTCTTTTTTGATGCGATGCACATCCACGTCATCTGTTTTTAGAACACAATTAAAAAAAATGAAGCCACATTAGTAATGCTATGTTGGCTAAATAGGACGGAATTAATGAAGAAACTTCATCATATCAACTTAATAAATTTTAGGACTTGATTCAATTATTCAACAGTTTTAAAATTTGATTATACTTTTGTGATGAGTTTCATGGCTTGTGGTGCACTCGTCCAAAACAAATAAGCACACTGACCTTGTAGATAGCCTTTATTTTTTTTCTTTTCTTTTTTGGAGAATTGAAATATCCGATAGCTCAAACTTCTTAGGTCTGGTCAAGCTCATATAAAAGCCTTTCTCCATGTCATTCCTCCATGGAGATAGGATCTTTTAATTCCATGCAATTTTTTTTTTTTTTGAGTCACGACTATTATAAGAAAAGAAAAAACCTTAGAATCAATGGAAGGTCTCAAACTATCAAATGGGTATTGGCAATATTTAGAATTTGAAAAATTGAACCTCTGAACGAAGATCCATATGCATTCATGCCATGACACAAGCACCCATACATTGCCAAATATGACGGACGATATTTCATTTTAAATATGGCTGAGATTATATATATAATATACATGTTAAGAGGTGGACTTTATTGGTTTTTGGCCACTAGTGAGTGGGAGGGGAGCTTTTGGCCGTAACAATTAATGGTGCGGCACGCTCGTAAATTATATCCCAAAGAAATTGACTATTTTGGAACCGTGACAAAGTCTTATGGTAAGAATTTGTGTCTTCTCTGTGAGATTATTTTGCAAAAAATTGAATGGGCTAAACACTATAAGTTATTGGCATAATTAGGTCTAAGAAGCACTAAAGAGGGTTGTGACTTGAGTGTGATCATAATCTTTATTGTATCTCATTTATCTATCATGAAACCTTGTGTTGCTCTCCCGATGGAGCCAAACATTGACTAGACCCCGTAAATATGATATTCAATTAATTTCCTTAATCTATTTATTAAGCTTTGGATCGCTTGTTTTCACAAAAAAATTGGTATAAAAGATGGTTAGGCTGAGTTGAAGTAGATTGATGGCTACAAAAGAAGGAAATATAGAAATTAACAAATTTGATGGGAAGGACTTCGATTTTCAAAAATGCCTATTACGGATAATAGGTACCTGAGGAATCTATGCTTATCTTTGTCTAGGGAGAACCAGAGTGGATTAACCAAGCAAATTAGGATTTAATGGACACACGTGTTGTTTATTACTCGATTGTCACGTTGAACATTGCGGAAGAGAAGACCCTACAAATTTAATGAATGTCTGTCAAACATATATGAGAAGCCTCTTCAATCAACAATGTCTACTCAATATGACTCCGTTTCACTTAAAAGATGGGCAAAGATGCATCGTGGCTGAGCATATTAGTGAATTCAATTGGAGATTGACTTCACTAATAATGAATGTGCTTTGATTCTATTATCCTAATTGTTTGATAGTTGGAATACTATAATTCCTCTATGTATATAATAAAGTTATACATTCTCATTGAATGGCGCAATTTTCGTGCAATTACGCCTATTTTATTTTGCATTTTGTGTGTGCGTTGTTTTCCTTTTACTTTCAATTTCTACTAGTTCTGCAAATTGGGCTTGACAGTTGAAACAGCGAGCTCGATATGATTTTCACGTTTCGTATGCGTATAGACCTAATACTACGGAGAAAAAGGGGATATCGACAGAGACCCTTAATAGTGTTATTTACGTGAAAGAAGGGACTGAAATTTCATGTACTGTACGCATTATTTCTTTACACACTCTGTTACTTCGTGGTATCTGATTGGGATGCTTCCTTGATGATAGAAAGATCAAAGCTCCAAAGGTAGACGACGCCAATTTAAGCAGCCGAGCGCGACTTTTCCCACTGTCGTGGCCAGAACTTGGTCCTCATCTTTTCTCACGGGAAAAGACTGGGAGCATTATCAAGATGAATTAAAGTGATTTATCGCGGGTGGACTTGGACTTTTGATGGCCCACTCTCGTATTCCTACTACTTTTCTTCTCCTTTTAGAAAAAGAAAACCATTTTCCACAACAAGAACGTCTTTTTAAATGGCGAAATCATTCAATAAATTTAGACTACGGCGACTAAGACGTCTTTTTCTTCTCTCTCGACGAATGAAATGGCTGGGCATCTTTTCGATCAACAAAGGTGAAACCAAAAATCACTTTATTAAAGCAAAAGTGGTTTCCTCTTGACTTGTTTAATAGTAGTGGGTGTGCGTGTACCACGGCCTCTCCCCCGTTATTGAAGCGGAATTCATTTTTATTGTTCTTAGTCCAACGCTGTTCGTGCTCAAGCAATCAATAAAAGCACTTCGGAATGCTATTTTGGCCCCCAAAAAAGGAAAAAAAGACGTATGTGAATCATGAGAGAAGTCTTTTGCTTCCACAATGGAAGAGATTCCGCCCATCATGCACTAGAATTGAAGAAAGCTAAATGCGATTCTTGCTTTAAACTGGTCTTATCAATTCGCTACTGCTCTTGATCATGCTACAAAAAGTATGCTGAACTATTGGCACAGTTTTATTTTATTTTATTTTTTCAGTAAAAATAAATATAACAAACTATTTATGGTACCGACGAGAGGAGACAGACAATAGAGCCGATTGTTTTTGGAAAAAAAAAAAAAAATCTGTTAGGTCCAAAGAAATTGCTAGACCAATATCCAAAATATGTTCAGTCAGAAAAAAAGTTTATGCATTTTTAACATGCGTAGTCTTCCCCAAAGGAAGGACAGTACCAATGGGTCGTGTGAATATCTAATTGGCTTTAGTATCTGGAATTTGCTGGTTCATCTTCATACATAAGAAGAGAATTTGAAACGCTGAGCGAGTTCGATATGATTTTCACGTTCTGCCTAAACCTATGGAGAAAAGGAACAGGGTTCGAGTTTCATAATCCTATTCATTAAATGAAAGAATGGAAGAATTTTCCGTGTGATGTACTTGCAGATGTATTTTTGGATCATGCATCTGTTCATAACTTGAGATATGCTCGAGCTTGATTACTTTAATAAAGTAGACTCCATCATGTTTCTGAAACTGAAATCAAATCGCAGCTCTTTTCGGCACCGAAAACTAATCGGCGAATTGAGCTGGCCAAAGGTTGATACAAACAGGACGCTTGCTTCATAAGAGTACGAGCGCAACTCTATGGTATTCCTCACGATGAGCTACAACAATGTTAAGATAAATGAGGGAAACAAATTTCAGAAATAGCATGTTCCCCCAACTTGTTGTCTAGGCCACGAGGTTTCTACTCTCGTCCTCTCCTCAGCAAAGAGATTGGGTTGTGTCCCATAAAGAGTTCAACAAGGATCCATGCAAAATTGTACACATTATTAGGATTCGGCACACAACCAAAAGAAAAAAAAGAAGAAGAGTAAAGCGAGAAAGAAAATTCAGGACACAAGATTTATGCGGGTTTACTCTAAATTAGGGCGATGTCCATAGAATCTGTTATTATTAGCATATTACACATTTCTGTTATATCTCTCAATTATAAAAGAAAGAGCACGACTCCCATGCTATCTTGTCAATAGGGAGTACAAACTAGCCTAACACATATATCTTTTTGTCAGTGAATTGATGCGTTTGGAAATAATCACAGGCCTGTTCATGTGTAGCTAGAGATTCTTGTGGGGCGAGGATGCTAGAAAGGACCGCCTTCACTGTGGTTCCTGATGTGAATGGCCGCAAATCTGAAAATGTTGCTACATGTCGGTCCACATGATAAGATTTCATTCATCATAGAAATGTAAGGCTTGAGCATGTCAAGTCCCATCAATGCGGAACCAATTTGCACGTAAACAAATGAGGGAAGACCGGCATGGTGGGATCCAACGGATGACTTGTTGATAGCGGCCCTTGTGGTCTTCAATAACGTTATCACCTGTGAAAATTTATCAGGACGGGCCATTGACTTGAAGTCTCCGATGACGATAGAATAGAGAGACCATCGATCCTTTTCTAGCTGTTATGCAGAAAATGACTTTCCTTGGCCCACAAGCTTCTAGTTGGCAGGCCATCATTAAACTTGGCTACGTCATTGGTCTTGTGTCAACCTATCTTCCACGGCATCAAAAGTTATCACTGCGCCATCATCAAGGCGCTGACGAACTTGTGCTCGTGGGCACTGCTACCTCCCGTGGACAATATTATGGACTCTTGACGCGTCTGATGGGCTATATCTAGGGTCTCAGATGGTGTTGAGTAGCTGTAACTCACATGTAATTTCTTGTAGTGGATGCTTGGCTTCTCGACCCTTTCATTTTTTTTTTTTTATCATCGTTCCGTGACTTCCGAGTTAACACAAGCAGTTTCCCCATTTGCTATGATAAGAGCTTGTGAATTGGAAATGAAGATGCATCTGGCAGATGGCCTGTTGTGAAAAATCCTCACAAAAAAGACCACAACAGTGGGACGAGTACAAGGAATGGAGTAGCGTGCCATTTGGGCCTAGTAGAACGCGCAGCACATCAGCGCCATTTCCGGGATTTTTATCCAGCGAAACAATACAATTTTCGATCATAAGATTCTAATCGACAATTCGTATTTCAATTTAAGATTTCTATTCCTGATTATGCCTTTTGGGCGGGAACGCTTTGCCAATTCCTTTTCTCCTGCGTTTCTAGTCCAGGCAAATGGATGTGGGCTTGAGGCGGCCCTGGCTACAAGAGAGGCCCAATTAGGTGGATAATGAACTATTTTGGGGAGACGATTTAGGTTTCAGATAAGCATACTACGAGCAGTGCGACCATTTATGAAACTTTCCATTATAAAAAATGTTCCGAACTTATGGAAAATAAAGGATTCACACTGAAAACAATTGCCAATGTTGGCCATGATCCCACTTTCTCACTTGTAGTTTTGGAGGTGATTATTAAATAAACGTAGAATCTGTAATCAATTGAATAGAAAAGTGGATAAAATATTGAAAAAATCACAATTATTGATATTTTCCATAGAACATATTTAATACACACGTGAAAAATACAATCATCTGTATAGAAAAGTTCTTACTCAAAGAAATTGGTATGTGTGAAGTTTGAGACGAAAACATAAGAAGTATACAACTCAAGGAGCATATCTAAGGAGATTTCATCTTGTTGAAAAGCAATGGTCAGGAAAGTTCGAACTACGAAAAAATCCGTAGTTTAAATTTCATGATTTTGTGCTCAATTTATAATTCAATGTTGAAGACATAAAACTGATTCAATTTTGTACTCAATTTATATACGATTGATTTTCAGTGTTTTTGTTTACTATTGAGAATTGGCAAGTAACGTTCGCAAGGAGGGGGATAGATAATAGTGTAACTACTGGGGTTCTTTGATGTTGATACAGGTAGTTCAGGTAATGAGTTTCGAGACATCAGGTAGTGAGGATTGAATGATCAGCAGGAGCATCAGCAGCCCGCAACAATCCCTCCGTGCTATCAACAATTTAGTGTGATCCTCAGGGAAGAGTCGGGTAAGGCATATGCAAGATCGCTTTCTTTTCTGTAAGGGAAACGTCTTTCTTGGTTTTTTTTTCCCGAGCAATTAACAATCTAACTAAACCACAAAGGTTGGTGCGCTGTGTGACTAGTGTAAGTTCTACAACAATCGAATTGATAGCAAGTATTCAAGGATCTCAAGACGAACTAAAATCACAGCATCTTGCTCAAGCTAGATGATTGCAAAATTGGCACATACACGCTAAGATAATGCCTAGCCAATTCAATGATTGGCATGATTTCACAATTTATTGATCCCCAACATTGAGAAAAAGTCCGTTACCAATAAGCAATAAAAAAACTAACCAAAATTCTCCTATTAGTAAACTAACAAGTTTTCCTCTCTTCTCTCTTTTTTCTTTCTTTTGCTTCGAAGACCGATTTCCATGACAAACGCAATGACATGACTTATAAGAATGAGAGGCAGGACTAATCTTCACCACATTGCACTAAGAAAAAGTGGCTGCACTTCCAAAAATGCAGTGACATCCGCGTTGATGTTTGACTTGCTAGATTTAAAAGCAGCAACCTAAGATTTAGTTGCCTCATGATCCTCTTGATCTTGCTGAGTACTCGAAGGATATTGGAGCTTCCTTATCCCCTCCAACTCCATTGTCACTTCTTTCAACCTTTGGCTAGCTCCATCAAAAATCGACCGCTCGACTATAATAATCGACAATGGTCAATATGACACCATTATAAATTGATTAGCGAATGGATATAGGTCAATTCGATAGAATCATGTAATCGAATTGCGGGTGGTTCCGCACGATTACGATCGCGTCGAACAACAATAACCCGATATCTGTTGATATTATACTCATAATTAAACCCTCACGATTTTATGACAATCAAGGGTCTTCTAGGATTCGAAGATGCACAAACGTGGATCGAACGGGTCAAACGCGCTAAAACCCCTAAAAGCTACCCAGTAGATTAGGTTGTATTAAAGTCATGTTTGGTCGATTTTAATCATGAAATTTAATTCGGTTTCGGGAATTGAACGTTCGAGCGTGTCACGAGTTATTTATTAGACATTATCTCATTTTTCAGAGAATTTTCGTCGAGTCCGAAATTTTTTGCGGAAAAACAATTTTCGAACAAACAAGAAAATTAAAGGAAATTCGGATGGGTAGAGAAAATAGGATTTTTCTACCCCAAAAAGCTCTAAATTGGGAAATTAGAGTTTAAATTGTGATTGGGTGGGCATAGGACTTTGGGGCATGAAGAATTTGGAAGCCATATGATGATGGTGTAGATATTTTTCCTAAGCTTTGATTGGTTTCTTTCTCTTAATTTCTTTGTTTCTCTCTCTTCCATTCTTCTTTCCCTCCTCTCACGCACGTTCAATTCCCCCCCTGCTGCCGACCTCACTCCTTCTGCCATTCCCCTTCTTCTTCCCCACATCTCTCTCTCCATCCCCTTGATTTCCTTTCATTTCATTTCTCTTCTCCAATGTCCGGCTTCTTCCTTCTGACGAGTGTCAGAAACCGAAGCAAGGAACGGACGAGAAAGGAGGAGGAAGACGAATTTTGGGAAGAAGTTTTTTCTGTGTATTTCTGACTTGTAATCAATGTTCAGGACTTTACTTGATTATATTACAAGATGTACACATAGAAAAGGCAATGTAATATTTTACAAATCAATCTAATATTTAGATTGATTCTCTATAATAAAAAACGGATCAATCAATTTCCCGGTATATTTTCAGGATCTTCTGCATATCTTCTAATACTCCCCCTCAAGCTAGTGGCTTGTAAATGTCCAAGATGCCTAGCTTGCTCAATAGATATGCATGTTGTCTTTGACATAGGGCTTTGGTGAACACATCTGCAGGTTGTTCAGCAGTTCCAATCCCTCTTGTCTCGATTGTCCCTTCTTGAATCTTCTCCCGAGTAAAATGACAATCCACTTCTATGTGCTTGGTCATTTTGTGCATTATAGGATTTGCCGCAAGCTTCAGAGCCGATTCGTTGTCACTGAATAACTTCGTCGGACCTTTTAGCTGTACTCTGAGGTCACCAAGTAAACCTCGTATCCACACAATCTCACATGTGGTTTTTGCCATGGCCCGATATTCTACTTCAGTTGAGGATAGAGAAACTGTTGCTTGCTTCTTGGTTTTCCATGAAAGAAGAGAATCTCCCAGCTTAATGTAAAAACCAGTTATGGATCTTCGACTCATAGGGCACGTTGCATAATTTGCATTGCAGTATGCTGTCATTTCCATGTTGCATCTTCTAGATAGAAGTAAACTCGAGTCCTGGACATCCCTTCAAATACTTCACGACCTTTAGAGCAGCATTCATGTGGGATTCCTTCGATTTGTGCATAAACTGACTGAGGTTCTGCAATGCATATGATATATCAGGTCTGGTCATAGTCAGGTATATAAGTTTTCCAATGAGCTTCTGATAACTCGTTGGGTCCTGTAATATAGGATCATCCTGAGATGTTCCTCTAGTATGGTCTGCTGTAGTCAATCTGGTATTTTGCTCAATTGGAATGACCGTTGGCTTGCATCCTGATAAACCGGCCTCTGATATAATCTCCAATACAAATTTCCTTTGACTGAGGGAAATTCCTTGGTGAGATCGAGCGATCTCAATCCCAAGAAAATATTTTGGTGCTCCCAGATCCTTTATATGAAATGTGGTATGCAAATATTTTTTAAGGCTCTCTATTGCAGCTTCATCATTTCCCATGATAAGAATGTCATCTACATAAATCATCATGTAAATAGATGACGTACCTTTGGTCCATGTAAACAAGGCATAATCATACTTGGATTATTTGAAGTTTGCACTGGTGAGAGCGTTAGCAAATTTAGCATACCATTGTCTGGAAGCTTGTTTCAGCCCATAAAGGGATTTGCGGAAACGACATACTTTATTCTCTCATTGTCTCCGTAAGCTCTGAGGAATATCCATGTAAATTTCTTTATCTAGATCACCATGAAGAAAAGCGTTGTGGATGTCCAATTGGTGTAATGGCCAGTCATGGATTGCTGCAACTGATAAGAATGAGCAGATGGTGACATCTTTAGCAACTGGAGAAAAAGTTTCGTGATAGTCGAAACCTTCTTGTTGTGTATATCCCTTCGCCACCTATCGAGCTTTGTATCGTTCAATGGATCCATCAGCTCTATACTTTACTTTATATACCCATTTGCATCCTATAGATTTCCTATTCGGGGGCAGATGAACTATCTCCCATGTGTGATTATCAGTCAATGCTTGTAATTCTGCTTCTATGACCTTTTGCCACTGTGGGTCTTTGGATGCCTCATCATAACTAGACGGTTCTTTCTCATATGATATACGACTAATGCAACATCTATGTTCTGACGAAAGCTTTTCAAAGGAGACATAAGAAGATATTGGATAGTTAATACCTAGTCCGTCAAGTGAGGCACAGACATAGTCTTTGGTCCACGTTGGTGGTCTCGTAGCTTGCCCCGAACGTCATGGATGATTCGTTGGCGGTGGAGGAGGAGATATCTCCGTAGCATTGTTTTCTGTCTGTTCACCAGAATCATTCTCAATATTCAATGGAGTAGCAGGTACGCTTTCCAATGTTGCAGTTTGAGGTGGCCGATCAAATGAGGAGGATGGAATGACCTGTCCTGGTGATGCCGCGAGAAAATATTCAGGAGATATATTTTCCTCAATTGAGGAGCGATGAGAATTGTTTGAGATATCCAAATTCTCTGTAGACTCACGAAAGGGAAAGACAGTTTCGTGAAAAATGACATCCCTACTCACGAAAAATTCTCTTGTTGATGGATCGAGAACATAATAGCCCTTCTGTAGGTTAGGGTAACCCATGAAAATGCACCTCCTGGCACGTGGACTCATTTTGTCTCAAGGTCTCATAGTTGCAGTATAACATAGACAACCGAAAACTCATAAATGATCTACTGCTGGTTTTTTTCCATAAAGTAATTCAAAGGGTGATTTACCAGCTAATATCCGAATAGGCATGCGGTTGATGAGATAGGCTGCAATAATGACACAATCTCCCCAATATATTGCTGGAACAGATCCCTGAAACTTCAAAGCTCGTGCGACTTCCAGCAAGTGATGATGTTTACGTTCCACTACTCCATTTTATTGTGGAGTATAAATACAGGAGCTTTCATGTAGAATGCCATGAGACAAGAAAAGTGATCTGCAGTCATGACTAAAAAATTCATTCCCATTGTCAGTCCGTATTCGCTGGATTGATTTTTCAAACTGATTTTTAATTAGGGTGATGAATGTTTTCGAATGAGATGGAACTTGAGCTTTTGACTGCATCAAGAATACCCATGTGGCCCGAGAGTGATCATCCACAATTGTGAGAAAATATCGTGAACCATCACGATGTGCTATGTGATACGGTCCCCAGACATCCACATGAATTAAAGAAATGATAGCAGTGGAATGTTTTGCATTCAAAGGGAAAGGTGTGCGAGACTGTTTTGCGAGAGGACAAATATGACATTTAGAGTATGGAAAGAAGGCACTATGTCCCATTCTTGAATGTAAAAGAAAATCTTTATCATTGGCAAGGACATTAAACAATGACAACTTATTGAAAGGAATTGAATTCAAATCAAAATGACTTAGAATACTGGTCTAGAAATATAAACCTTCAGAAAGACTACCCAAGCCCATTAGTTTCCCAATCCAAAGAGCCTGAAAAAAACATGTGTCAGCATCGAAGAGTATTTGATAGGAATTTTCTTTGCAGACTTTGGACACGGAAATGAGATTGAACTGAAATTGTGGGACATAAAGGACATTTTGTAGGACAATTTGAGAGCTTAGTTGAATAGTCCCTATCAATGTGACATCAGTAATGTTTCCATTTGGAAGTTGTACAGAAATAGGTGTTTCCAATTTCCTATGCATTTTTGAAAAAAAAAACTTATATCACAAATGATATGATCACTTGCTCTTGAGTCAACTATCCATGCCCTTTTTGAAATAGAATTGATCATGCAGTGGGATATACTTGAGAAACTTTCTACTTTATTTCCAATGTCTGTTTTCTGCAGTGCCTACATCAATTGCTGATATTGCCCATAAGTAATTGGTCGGTCACTACTCGGTCCAGTAGGTCCAGTCACCTGGTAAGCTGCAAAATACTCTTTCTTTTTTTCCTTTTTCTCCTAGCTTTCCATGTAATTTCCAGCAATTATCTATGGTATGATGTGGACATTTGCAATGTGCACAATATAATTTACCTCTCCCCCTTGAATTTTGGCCGAAATTCCTTATTGATGTGGAAAAAATCTAGTCGTCGGATGCTTTAATTGTGGAATTATCTCCACCATCCGATGCAATGGACAAATCGACTCCCTGCGGACTGTCAGATCACCGGAGGAAATCAGGGCCGTCAGATCTCCGCAAGAAATTTGAGCCGTCTGATCGCCAGATTAAATCCGGGCCGTAGCCTCCTTCCCTTTTAATGGTTCTGTTGCTTGTTGCAAACCCTAGCCCCTTGCGATTTTCTCTCTCCCGGGCTAGGGTTTTCGCCCCCGATTCTCTCCTGCGGCATTCTCCGCGAAGAGTGAGAGCGACGGCGTTGCCTCCTCATGTCTGCTCCGGAGTTGTGAGCTGCTGGCTTTCTTCTTGGATGGCCAGCTGGAAAATCCGGCTGAGGGGCGGCACGGGATCCATCGCCAGGATCTGCGAACGAAATGTTAGGTATGTTTCGTTCAAAATTAAAAGAAATCGAGTGGATTTCTCCCTCTCCTTCATGGATCTGTACTGCCTAAGAGTTTCTGGAGGTCCCTCGAGTTTTTCTTCCGCGTCCTTGAGCTCGTTCCAGAGCGATGAGAGTTTGTTGTAAACCGTTGTGACGGACATATTCCCCTGCTTGAGATCTGTGAGTTCCTGCATGAGACAAAAAAAATTTGCTCGGTCTAATTTCCCACATATTTCTTTGATGTTATCCCACATGATTTTCGAATCTTCCGTCGGTGGGAGGCCTGCTGCGACGTCTGGAGAGACATAATTGCCGATCCAGGTGCAGATCAGGTGATTGCACTTTCTCTAGTGCCTGGCTAGCCTTTCGTCCAACGGAATTGGTATTGGTTCCATCGAGGAAACCGTCTTTATCCTTTGTCACGAGAGCTTGCCGGAAGTCTTGTGACCATTTGTTGTAGTTTTCTGGCCCGGTCAGTTGCAGACTGATCAGTCGCAATTCTGGACCATTGGCAGTTGACACATGCAAGGGGTCGCCTGGCTCTGGTCGGCTAGTGATGGCCGCAATCAGAAACGGTAAAAATCCGGGTGAAAGGTTTGGGTAGGGGTTCGTCCCTGTACCTTACCCATTAAACCCGGTTCCATGACCCGCATTGAAGAGTCTCGGGTGAGGGTTTGTTCCCGAACCCGCTTCTCCAGACCCGCTTACTCGTTTTGTCTCAGCAACTGAGCTTGCCCCGCTTGCGGCCGGTAGGCTCCCGTCGGGCTGAACATTACTTTGGTAACTTATTACCCCCAATAATGATAGATTCAGGCATTGCTCGACGTACCATGGATAGGGTACCCATTGGTAACGATGGCCCGGAATGGGTTGCCCCATATTCGCCTGAGCCGGGAATAACTGCCATTGAGTCTGGATTTGTTGCTAGGTTGTGGGAATTGCAGGTATCGTGCCGGTGCTGTGGCTTTGTGTCTCTCCCGTCGGTGTGACGTCGCCTGTGGAAGGAACGCCAGCAATGGCAGGGAGCAAATCCTCTAGAGTCATGGTAAAAAAATCCTTTCCGTTTCTTCTTCCTTCTTACAGAATTTGATTCTTTCATAACAAGACGTTGATCTGTCTTGCAACTTCAATAACATACGAAAGCAATCAAGTGCGGAAGTTGGAGCTTAGAGCCAAGGCTCTGATACCATGTCAGAAACCGGAGCAAGGAACGGACGAGGAAAGGAAGAGGAAGACGAATTTTGGGAAGAAGTTTTTTTTTGTGTATTTCTGACTTGTAATCAATGTACAGGACTTTAGCAGTTATATTACAAGATGTACACATAAGAAAGGCAATGTAATATTTTACAAATCAATCTAATATTTAGATTGATTTTCTATAATAAAAAATGTATCAATCAATTTCTCGGTATATTTCCAGGATCTTCTGCATATCTTCCAATAGCGACTGCACCAACCAACGTCCACCATCATTCCTCATCCATCACCAGAACAACCCTCCAGCATCCCCTTCCATATTGCTGCTGCCACAAGCCACCCCAACCAGCTCCCATCACGCCCAGCATCCCAACTTCACCGCCCAGCAACCCACCCCGTGTCCAGCTCACCCCAGCCGCCTCACCACTAAGCCACCACAGCCCACAGCTCCGTTCGTCCACTCTACCACAGCACCATCTTCACGCTGGCTTCATCCTCTTCATGCCATCGTCACCTCAGCACTGCAGCCCCAAGCCAAGCTCCACCTTGCCGCCACCGCCACCATCAAGCCTCCGTGCAAGCTGCGATTGTCTCGTGTTTTCATCATCATTGCGTCATCATTGCCGTGAGCCCGCCGCCGTTGAAAACAGTGAGTTAACTTCCTAATCTTTGATTAGGCGGTTAATTGCACTTAGGTGTTGTTTAGATTAGTGCTAATCATAGTTAGAATAGTGCTAATGTGGATTAGTCTTAGTTAAGCCTAGTTTAGTCTTAATTGAGATTAAGAATGGTTTAGATTAATTTTAATTGAGATTAGTTTAAGTAATCTCAATTAGTTTAATTAATCATGTTTATATTAATAATTTCATCTAAAACCTTAATAGTAGTGGGTGTGCGTGTACCACGGTCTCTCCCCATTATTGAAGCGGAATTTATTTTTATTGTTCTTAGTCCAACGCTGTTCGTGCTCAAGCAATTAATAAAAGCACTTCAGAATGCTATTTTGCCCCCCTAAAAGAGGAAAAAAGACGTATGTGAATCATGAGAGAAGTCTTCTGCTTCCACAATGAAAGAGATTCCGCCCATCATGCACTAGAATTGGAGAAAGCTAAATGCGATTCTTGCTTTAAACTAGTCTTATTTATTCGCTAATGCTCTTGATCATGCTACAAAAAGTACGCTGAACTATTGGCACAGTTTTTTTTTTTTTTTTTTCAGTAAAAATAAATATAACGAACTATTTATGGTACCGACGAGAGGAGATAGACTATAGAGCCGATTGTTTTGGGGGAAAAAAACAGTTAGGTCCAAAGAAATTGCTAGACCAATATCCAAAATATGTTCAGTCAGAAAGAGTTTATGCATTTTTATCATGCGTAGTCTTCCCCAAAGGGACAGTACCAATGGGTCGTGTGAATACCTAATTGGCTTTAGTATCTGGAATTTGCTGGTTCAACTTCATACATAAGAAGAGAATTTGAAACGCTGAGCGAGTTCGATATGATTTTCACGTTCTGTCTGAACCAATGGAGAAAAGGAACAGGGTTCGAGTCCCATAATCCTGTTCATTAAATGAAAGAAGGGAAGAATTATTCGTGTGATGTACTTGCAGATGTATTTTTGGATCATGCATCTGTTCATAACTTGGGATATGTTCGAGCTTGATTACTTTAATAAAGTAGAATCCATCGTGTTTCTGAAACTGAAATCAAATCGCAGCTCTTTTCGGCACCGAAAACTAACCGGCGAATTGAACTGGCCAAAGGTTGATACAAACAGGACGCTTGCTTCATAAGAGTACGAATGCAACTCTATTGTATTCCTCACGATGAGCTATAACACTGTCAAGATAAATGAGGATAATAAATTTCCATCTTGTTGACTAGTCAGAAATAGCGTGTTCCCCTAACTTGCTGTCTAGGCCACGAGGTTTCTTCTCTCGTCCTCTCCTAAGCAAAGAGATTGGGTTGTGTCCCACAAAGAGTTCAACAAGGACCCCCGCAAAATTGTACACATTATTAGGATTCGAAACACAACTGAAAAAAAAAAGAAAAAAGAAAAAAGAGAGAGAGAAGTAAATTGAGAAAGAAAATTCTAGACACAAGATTTATGCAAGTTTACTCTAAACTAGGGTGATGTCCATAAAAGTCCATTATAATTAACACATTACATTTTTCTATTACATCTCTCAATTACAAGAGAAACAACACGACTCTCATGCTATCTTGTCAATAAGGAGTACAAACTAGCCTAAAACATATATCTTTTTGTCAATGAATTGACGCGTTTGCCTATTCATGTATAGCTAGAGATTCTTGTGGGCGGGAGGATGCTAGAAAGGACTGCCTTCACTGTGGTTCCCGATGTGAATGGCCGCAAATCTGAAAATGTTGCTCTATGTCGGTCCACATGATAAGATTCCATTGATCATAGAAATGCAACTTTTGAGCATGTCAAGTCCCATCGATGCGGAACCAATTTGCACGTAAAGAAATAAGGGAAGACTGGCATGGTGGGATCCAATGGATGACTTGTTGATAGCGGTCCTTGTGGTCTTCAATAACGTTATCACCTGTCAACATTTATCAGGACGGGCCATTGATTTAAAGTCTCCGATGGCAATAGAATAGAGAGACCATCAATCCTTTTCTAGCTGTTATGCCGAAGATGACTTTCCTTGGCCCACAAGCTTCAAGTTGGCAGGCCATCATTAACCTTGGCTACGTCATTGGTCTTGTGTCAACCTATCTTCCACGGCATCAAAAGTTATCACTGCGCCATCATCAAGGCGCTAACAAACTTGTGCTCGTGGGCACTGCTACCTCCCGTGGACAAAATTATGGACACCCGACGGTTCGGTGGGTTATATCTAGGGTCTCAGATGTTGCTGAGTAACTGTAACTCACATATAATTTCTTGTAGTGGATGCTTGGCTGCTCGTTTCATTTTTTTTTATCATCGTTCTGTGACTTCCAAGTTAACACAAGCAGTTTCCCCATTTGCTATGATAAGAGCTTGTGAATTAAAAATGAAGATGCATCTGGCAGATGGCCTATTGTGAAAAATCCTCACAAAAAAGACCACAAAGAGTGGACGAGTACAAGGAATGGAGTAGCGTGCCATTTGGGCCCAGTAGAACACGCAGCACATCAGCGCCATTTCCGGGATTTTGATCAGCAAAACAATACAATTTTCGATCATAAGATTCTGATCGACAATTCGTATTTCAATTTAAGATTTCTATTCCTGATTATGCCTTTTGGGCCGGAACTCTTTGCCAATTCCTTTTCTTCGGTGTTTCTAGTCCAGGCAAATGGATGTGGGCTTGAGGGGGCCCTGGCTACAAGAGAGGCCCAATTAGGTGGATAGTGAACTATTTTGGGGAGAAGATTTGGGTTTCAGAGAAGCATACTACGAGCAGTGCGACCATTTATGAAACTTTCCATTATAAAAAATGTTTCAAACTTATGGAAAATAAAGGCTTCACACAGAAAACAATTGCCAAAATTTAAAAAAAAAAAATTATATTGAAAAAAGAGAAGACAATGTTGGCCATGATCCCACTTTCTCAGTTGTAGTTTTGGAGGTGATTATTAGGACAACTGTACAATAATAATATCCAATTGATTTTCTCCCGATATACTTATATCTATCGAAAGAGAAGGCTATAGAGAGATTTTTTTTTTTTTTTAATGTCAGACAGAACCATTTATGTTTCACGTGGACCAAATCATTATTTGTCTTGACAATTAATGGTCAAAACAGATTCAAGTTAAAAATTGAGTTTAAGGGAGAAGAGTTCAAAAATAAAGAATCAAATAACTGAAATCGCATCATGCTATATAACATTTTCTAGATTGGGAGTTTTACCATTCGTAGACTCCATGTTGAATTTATTTAGATGACAGGATGTAATATTCAGGAATCTGGGTGCACCAAAGATGGATAGTCCTCGTTCATAAAATATGTGCCCAAATCAAACAGCAAACTTGAATTCCGAAGAGCTATCTACGAACAACAAACATCTGATCCAATGAAAATGCATCAGGCTATATAACTTTTTCTAAATTGTGGAATTTATCACTTATAGACTCCACGTTGCCTTTCTTGAAATGATAGGACGGGATATTCGCGAATCTGGGTGCACAAAAGATGGATAGTCCTTATTCATAAACATAACAGAATGAAGAAATTTACTTACCTATGAGGACAGACTTGATTATCTTGCTTCCATCTACACAAGTCATAGGAACCTCGTCGATTCACACACTTTCTTCCAGGGCACGGATTGGTTGGACCTTTGCATTCATCCACATCTGAACAAAAGATGGCAATCAAAATTAGTAGAGCCTCGTCTCTTTATTGGGTGTTTAGGATCGCATGGAAAGCTACTTCACCCTCCAAAGAGCTCCTTCTCTTTATTAGTACAGTATTTCGATGTTGTTGCGTTTCCAATGATTGGTATGATAATATGTAACTGGTCTTACCTTCGCATCCATATTTAATGAGGGGTTACCGGTGAATCCCCTGTTAGAAATTATATCCAAAGAAAACACAAACTGTTTGTTATAATCAGAACATCAATGTAAATAAGACGATAACAGTTATATAATATTCTTCTTTTTATGTAAACTTACAAATCTTGGAGAAGAATAAAATAAGATATCACTGGAAAAATAACATAAAATTGGAGGTGAGGTACGGATAACCGAATCTCCTTAAGGCGATTAGTTCCTGCCAATGGTGCTCCGCAGATTCACGAACTATGCCTCCCAAGATACAATACCTCGAACCTACTTGGATTAGCATTATGCAAACAGGACTCAGTCGAACCGTTCAATTGAACTAGCACACCCAGAAAAACAGAAGAGTTGAAACATATATCAAAGCTCTTTTGGAATTGAGTTGGAGAAACCAAAAACCAAAACCATCATGAAGCTCTATGTTCCTATCAATTTATAGAGATTTTTAGTTCATGTACATAAATGATACATGAATTAAATAGATGCATGTATCCACGAAATTCATGAATCAAGAGATACGTGAATCCAAAAGATTCATGAATTCAAAGACACATGAATTCAAGAGATTCATGAACTAAATAAATACATGAACTAAAAGATACATGAATCTAGGTAATTCATGAATTCAATAGATATGCGAATAGAAAAGTTTAAGAAATTCATGAATCCAAAAGAGATACGTAAACAGAAAAGACGTATATTAATTTGTTGGCTTTCATTGATCCATTAACCATAATTACAACATCCCCTATGGCAAGAACACTGCAGAAATGGCATCGCCTTGGGATACGCTGAATTGAAGCTGAAATTGCTGCACTCATAAGAGTCGCCATGTTTGTAAATCTCTGAGGCAGCTCGGGAGGATTTAGCTATCCCCCATTCTAGCACTGCTGGGAAATGCCCGCTCGCCTTCAACTTATAGAAGTCTATAGTTGAACGTGTGAATTTCGACCTATCTCCCAAGAAGGCATAATCATATTGATTCATTGCTAAATCCTTGTCGGGATTGAAAGTGATGCTGAAAGCTTGAAGATCCAGGGCAATCGTGGTGTGGCAAGCATCCATCGTTGTCCGAACTAGTCATCTTCCTAACAACCTTGTCATCTTTATCGCAGCTAGACTTTCACCCTATGAGTGCAGGCTTTTGGTTGTCCAATAGAAAATGTATGTTGCAACCGATGGCGGCCAAGACGTTCGTTGACTCGGAGAAGATGAAATGGCTCCCGTTCAAGCTCACACGCTAGAGCATCCATTTCCCCCGCATGTCCCATTTGGCAAGTAGATTATTGGAAGACTGACGCTGATCATGTCGTTCTTTCCGCCATGGGAATCGGTTAGCAAAATGTTGAGCACCCTCAAGTTGGGCTTGTTCAGCATTGGGACGGCACCGTCGGTACTTTCGTGGCAAAAGATCTTGTACCACTCATCAAGGAAACACCCGGTTCCTGTAAGGACCCGAGTCTCCACTGTACATATATTGTCCGCTTTGGACACTAAGTCCTTACGGTTTTGTTCTTCTCGGGGCAGCCCATACTACCCCAAGAAAATGCGTATGTACAGTTAGAGACACCCAAGCCTTATAAGCTAGTCCAGGACTCCCCCCTAAGAGATGTGGGACGGGAGACATGCCCTTAGCCTCGCTCGTGTACTACCGAGACGATCTTAGTCCGTCCTTTCGTACTGCCCTGGATCTGGGTTGTCACATTCTCCCCCCTTAAGGCACATCACCCTTGCTGTGGCCCCACACGCTGTGGAAGTTGGCTCTGATACCACCTATAAGGACCCGGGTCCCTAATGTACACACATTGTCCATTTTGGACACTAAGTCCTTACGGTTTTATTTTTCTCGTGGCAACCTATATTACCCCAAGAAAACGCGTATGTACAGTTAGAGATACCCAAGCCTTATAAGCTAGCCCATGACTCCCCCCCTTAAGCGATGTGGAACGGGAGACATGCTCTTAGCCTTGCCCGCATACTGCCGAGGCGATTTTAGTCCGTCCCTCCGTACTGCCCCAGGTCTGGGTCGTCATAGTTCCAATCTCGAAGGGAAAGGGAATGGTGACGCCACCACATGTTGGGGGGCAATTACCTTTCACCAGGGGAGCTGCTAGCAAGGCTTGTTCATGAAGCAGAAGTGACCCTAGAAGTAGAAGAATCTGAAACATTCTTGTTCCTACTTCTTTTCTCGGGAAATCGTGGACCTGTTTGAGGAATGAACGGTGGGCGTAGCTACTTATATGCCACTTTCTCCCATTGTTGTGGACGCTATCATATCCGAGGATACTTTCTTGAGCAAAACTGTCAAAGCTTCAAATCCGTCATGGAGTAGAAAATTCTCCGCTCCTATTTTGGTGGCCAACTGAGAAGGATGTCTCAATCGGTTCTGCCTTGATGGCAATTGCGACTATTTGTTTTCAATCTCAGCTGAATATGAAAAAAGAAGAAATTAACCCTTACCAAAAAGAAGAAGAAGAAGAAGAAATTAACCAAATAAACACAAATATATTAAAACTGATGAGATTTAGAGATATTTTCTTTAGTTTCCCGTTGAAATTAGGGGTGAGTATGGTCCGGGTTGGGCCGGTCCACCTCCTAACCTTAGGATCAACTTGCACAGTGTTGATCCTCAATTTTTGAGACCAAGGACTGACCCTATTAAGTTTGGGATTAAGGACCGAACCGACCCAGTGGGTTTGATGTCGGTCTGATTCCATAGTCAACCCAGAACCAACCGATAATTTTTTATTTCATTTTGTGTACTCCTTGAAAAACGATTGATGACTATACTGACTTAATAGGTTCAGTCAGATTCTAAGGTCAACCCGGGACCAACCAATAATTTTTTTATTTCATTTTTTATGCTCATTAAAAGGGCAACCGAGGATTGGACCAACCCAATGGGTTCGATAATGAGCGAGGTCAACTAAGAAAGGCAAGCAATGAGGATTGAGTGGGGTGAGCATCAAGTGTCGAGTGGGGAGCAAGCCAAGCAAGCATCGGGCGGTAGGTGGTACAAGTGACACAAAGCGAATGAGAAGAGTGTCGAGTGGCGAGCGGAAAAGTTGTTTCTTTCGATTTTGGTAAATTAAAAACTAAGAGGACAAATAAGACAGAAGATAACGAGTACTAGAGGGGGATGCTGTGAGGAGTTGTTTATGCCCATTTGGATGCCGTGAGAACTCCTCACAAAAATATTTTCCTCCTTCATAAATTATGACTATTGACGCCGTAAAAGACATTAAAAATCTAAGTTATTAAATAATAATGTAAAATTACTCGAACCCCTCATTAAAGAGTTGTTTAATGTTGTTGACACCGTTTATTTTAAGGTTTTCTCTATATAAAAAATATATATATTATATATAGAATTGGTCTGGGTTGAACCAACCATGAACTCTCAAGATCGATGACCAATCCGCACAGTGCTGGTCCAGGAAACTGAAGACCAATGATCGACCCAATCTCCTTGGGAATCGGATCAAGATCGACAAGGTTGGGCCGGTCTAGGATTGACTCTGGACCGATGCTCACTCTTAGTTAAAATGCTTCCTTTCAGAGAGGCTCTACCTCATTTTTAGATAGGACGTCTTTAAAGGCTCTTTTGTCTGGATCCACACAAGGACAAGGCTTGAAAGGTCCTGTAAAATGGGGTATTTCAGAAATATCTATGAATGTCCTCATTGCGAGTCCCACATAATTATTCTTTCGCCGACGATGACAATAGTGAACTTGAAGCAATATATTGATTCTTACCTAATAAGTAATTGTATATACTGTAGCAACACATTAATGAATATAATAAACAATGTCACATCACCATTGTTTTCCTTATTAAATTTTCAATTTATTTTCGATGCGGTGCGTATCCTGGTTAAGTGATATGTAGTAACAAACACCCCATACCACTGACACATAATTGTATGTACTATAGTAATGTATTGGTGAATATAGTTAAAAAAGTCAAGTCGGCATTTTTTTTTCTTATTAAATTTTCAAGTTCTTTTTTGATGTGGCGCTTGGTGGGTGCCATATCGGTGTCATGTGTTTTTAGAACGTAATTAAAAAAATGAAGTCACGTCAGTATGTTTTGTTGGCCAAATTGAATGGAGTGAATGAAGAGACTTCATTGTACTAATTTAATAAATTTTAGAACTTGATTGAATTATTTGAAAGTTTCAAACTTCTATTGTACTTTTGTGGGGAAAATTACCAAAAAAGTCATAAACCTATTGCAATTATGCCAATTCAGTCATAAACTTATTTTTTTGACCAATTGAGTCATAAACCTTTTACAATTATTCCCGATTAATCCATCCGGCCAAAATTGGCCGGCCGGTGTTGAAATGGCAGTCGGCCGGCGTCGGCAATTTTTTTTTTAATAATGTTTTATTTTTTGATATATTTATCTTTTTTTTCCTTTTTCCTCTTTTTTTTTTTTCCCTCCTCCCTCCTCCTTCCTTTGGCTCCAGCGACCCGCCAGGCTAGCCAGTTGCCGGACTGAGGCGATCCAGCAAGCTCGCCTCACTAATTGGTGAGCTTGTGCCTAGCAATGGCGGGGCAAGCCCTTGCTAGATTCGGCGAGGAGGCCTCAGCCCTCGCTAGATCCGGCGAGGAGGCCTCACGGCGAGCCCCCCTCGCCGCCCAATCGCACGGCCCTTTTGCAAGTATCTCTGCCGCCCCGATAATGACGCCTTGCCACCTCATCAAGCAGTCGTTCGCTACCCCTAACCGCCAAGGCTCCCTCATCGTCCCTAGCCCTTCTCTCTCCTCTCTCGACTCACCGTCACTGGGCACGAGCTCGCCTTGCGGTCGTTGGGCAAGGGCGAGCTCTTGCCAGATCCAACAAAGGGGGCTCGTTGTCGTGTTTAGCGAGGGCTCGCCTTGCCCAGCGACCGCGTGGGTTGAGCTCGCCGACTAGCATGGTGAGCCCACCGGATCGCCTCAGTCTGACGACCAGCCAGCCTAGCCTAGTTGTCGAAGCCAAAGGAAGGAGGAGGGAGGAGGGAGGAAGAGGGAGAAGGGGGAAAAAGAGGAAAAAAAAGAAAAAATAGATAAAGAAATAGATAAAATATTTTTAAAAATAAAATATTATTAAGAAAAATTGGCCGATGCCGGCTGACCAACTGCCACGTTAGTGTCGTTCGGCCAATTTTGGTTGGATGAACTGATCGAGAATAATTGTAAAATGTTTAGAACTCAATTGGTCAAAAAATAAGTTTATGACTAAATTGGCACAATTGCAATAGGTTTATGACTTTTTTTGGTAATTTTCCCCTTTTGTGAGCAGTTTCATGACTTGTGGTGCGCTTGCCCAAAACAAATAAGCACTAACCTTATAGATATTGGGGGGGGGGGTTGAAATATCCAATGGCTAGAACTTCGTAGGTCTGGTCGAGCTCATGTAAAACCTTCCTCCATGTGATTCCTCCATGGAGATAGGATCTTTTAATTCCATGCACTTTTTTTTTTTTTTTAGAGTCTCAACTATAATAAGAAAGATAAAACCTCATAATCAATAAAAGGTTGCTAACTATCTAATGGGTATCGGCAATATTTAGAATTTAAAAAATTTGACCTTTGAACGAAGATCCGTATGCATTCATGCCAAGGCACAAGCACCCATACATTGGCACATATGATAGGGCAATATTTCATTTTAAATATGGCCAAGATTTTATATATTTATATGTTAAGAGGTTGATTTTTTTGGTTTTCGGCCACTAGTGAGTGGGAGGGGAGCTTTTGGCCATAATTGTGCAGTATACTCGTGAATTATATCTTGAAGAAATTGAAAGTGTTTTTGTGACATCTTGGATTTTTACTTCTACTTTCAATTAAATTAATTAGGCTTTTCATTGACGCACCTATAGTGTTATTCTTAGAGTTGATCACACGTAAGATAACTAGACTATCTAGGAAAGTCATTAAGGGATTTTAATGCAATAGATTTGAGGATTCGACCAAGATTCGACCACTCAATCGTGTTCATCTGCAAAGATCATTACGGCACAAAACTTAAAAATCGCTTAGAGATCAGAGATAGGTCGGTTCGATTGAGATGTGTGGCTAAACGTGGATGATTCCATTAAATTGTAAAATTCTCGTGGACCGACACTAGACTAATTTTTCTGTCGTTTTGGTATCCTGTGTCCATATTTGAATCCTCAAAATTTTCACAACAACCTAGAGTTGCCAATGTGTCGAAGAGGTTCATTGTGACTCGAAAAAAATTGACCACGGGTCATTTGCACTAAAAATTTCTGAAAGCTACCCGATAACCTAGGTCGTGCTAAAAACGCGCCAGATTGAAATTAACCGCAAATTTGAATCCAATTTCAGAAATTAAAAGTTCTGTCATGTCACAAGTCATTTTAGGAACGTCGACTCAATTTCCGAAGATTTTTCTGCAAACCGAGACTTTTTGGGAAAAAGTTGTCTTAGGGCCATTTTCGACTGGAAAATGTAGAGGACCGTTTTCAATCGCGAAATTGGGATGCAAGTAGGTTCAATAGGTGAAGAAAAATGCCAATTTGATTGTTGTTATGTTGGTTGAATTTTCAGAGGCCGGATTGATTGAATTCAAGGATGATTCGATGTCCAATTTGAGAGAAAACATTGCAAATTCATATGCCCCATCAACCACAACTAGTGGACCATTTCAATGTCTTCTAGAAGAGTATTTTGGTTTAGAAAATTGCTATGCAAGCCAACTGTGGTGGTGGGCCAAGCATGGGGGACAACAAGATGAGAATGAGGCCTTAGTGACCCCACCAGCCCACAGCCGATCTCCTTCTCCCTCCTCAACCCGTCGAAGCCTCTCCTCCTCCATCCTAGCTATTGTGCAAAGCTTGAAGACCCAGGAAATCGAGCAAGCAAGCTGCTAGAGCAACCTAGCAGCCGTCCAACCACTACGTCGCTGTCACTCGCCGTGTGCGTCACCCCGCGTTTGCTGCGTCCACACCTATTGTCCGCCTCTTGTTTGACGTCCCGACACCTCCGTCCTTCCTAGTCACTGTTAGAAGCCGTCGGACCACCGTGCGTCGCCGTCTTGCAGTTGATCAGGCGGGCCCACTGAAGCTCCACCTATCCACAGCTAGCCTTGTCTTGCCAAACCAGCCCCCACTTCCTCCTTTCTCAAACAAGAGCAGAACCACAATGAGTGGGTCTCTAGCACATTGTTCAGCTCGTTTTCAAGCCGTTCCCGACCCCGGTTGGCAAGCCCACTTTGGAGTTTGTTAAGCTCCTCCACGTCCCCGTCATTTCGATTCGAGCGGATCGCTTAACAAGTGAGTTTAACTCACTAATCCTTGCTTAGTAAGTTAATTACGTTTAAGGATTGATTAGTTTAGACTAAGTATGGATTATGTGGATAGTTAGATTACATTAGCAATTTAATTATTTGTTTTTGCATGTTAGGTTGTTAGAGTAGTGTAGTTAGAGCCTAGACAAGCTCTAGTATTTATCTAGAGTAGTTCGGAAATTTTCCGGGCTTGTCTCGGCTTTTAATTAGGCTTTGCAAGCCTAAGTTGCATTTATTGGCATTTATTAATTATTTTCCGTAATTATTTATTTATTTATTTATTTTCCGAAAATTAGATCGGGATAGCCAGTGAGTAGAATTTTATGCTGATTGTAGTGGTATGATCCATTTATTTAATTGAGTTTTAATTTATGCTGATTGTGTATGATTTATATTTTAGGAATTTTATTCCTAAATTTATTAAATTTCTGTAATTAATGGGAAAATCATCGGGCGTCAGTTTACAGTGCCAAAAATATGTTTATGGGTTGTTGAAATTGGTGGGATTTTCAAATGTGAAAATATTATATTTTAGCTAAGGCCGATCGTATACCTACACACGAGTATTTTATCGGGTATGATAAAAATGGCAAAATGGTTTAACGATCAGAATGATATATCATATCAGCTTGCAAACTTTGGTCTAGCAGCTTCTGGCGAGCATAATAGTATACTATATTGGTGTTTGAGGTAGCTTCTGGCAAGTTATATTATCTATTGCGATAAGCTTCTGGTGAGCATATATAGTATACTATATCAATATTGAGGCAGTTTCCGGTGAACTATACTATCTACTATCAACTTAGAATGAGTAGTCCTGATTATGCTTGGACTTTATAGATAGTATTGATTGAGATGACCGGGGAATGATCTTGTTGACATGGAATGGATTAAGTCGATTGATCGATGATTCGATCTATCCTAATGTGTTGAAATGAGTGGTTGAAGTTGTCAATTATACCGACTTGCAGGAAGGAATAAAGGCAAAGGTAAGACCTCCGACTCATATTTGTGCTTAGGCAGTCCTCAGGGCATACTTTCTTCCTAGTTATGTCTTAGGGAGTAGAACTCGCTGAGGCATCGTCTCACCCCGTTTTGGGATAACCTTTCAGGATCTTATATGGCAGCTCTTGAGTTCTTTGGACGGCCTAAGAAGGTTATAGAGTAGACATCTCATTTTCCGTTGCATAGGAGTCTTAGGGGTTGGACCTATGAGCTGATGAGGTCCATAGTCTGGGTTGATGCGGGTCTCACCCGCAAGGTGTCCCACCTATATAGGTCATGGTATCGCTAGGCTCAGGATGGTCAGAGAGAGGGTCTCATCTCGGAAATTGAGATACCTCTGTACATTATGGAGGTCGCTTTTGGAGAGAGCACAGCAGATCCTCCTCAAGGCTCGGTCGTAGACAGGTGGACTCGGCTCTTGAAGTACCAAAGTCCCACAGTGCGATCTCCATGAAGGCTCCGGTTGGAGTGTGGAAGAAGGTAAAATCGAGGAGAATGAGGACCCCTAGCTGTTTGAAAACCCCCGTTTGACAGACCTTATGTATATATATATTTATATGTTGGCTTGTATTGTAATGTGTAAGACTTGACTAGGTATGTTATACATATGTGTGTGTGTGTGTGTGTGTGTGTAAGACTTGACTAGGTATGTTATACATGTGTGTGTGTGTGTGTGTGTGTGTGTGTGTGTGTGTGTGTGTGTGTGTGTGTGTGTGTGCACTTTCAGTTAAAAAAATTGTGACCCTACTTTTCTATCACATTGTGTCATTCTCTGGAGATTATTTATTTGCTTCCGCATGTGTATTAAAACGAATGGGTCGGTGATGCATCCTAGGACATCGCTATTAATTGATCGCATAAGGATGGGCACGCGCTCGGAGGATTGGGGCGTAACAGTTTTGGAAATGTGACAAAGTCTTGTGGTAAGCATGTGTGTCTTCTCTGCGAGATTGTTTTGTGAAAAAATGAATAGGCTAAATACCATAAGTTATTGGTACATTATGGAGGTCGCTTTTGGAGAGAGCACAGCAGATCCTCCTCAAGGCTCGGTCGTAGACAGGTGGACTCGGCTCTTGAAGTACCAAAGTCCCTGTGCGATTCTTTGAAGGCTCCGGTTGGAGTGTGGAAGAAGGTAAAATCGAGGAGAATGAGGACCCCTAGCTGTTTGAAAACCCCCCCGTTTGACAGACCTTATGTATATATATATTTATATGTTGGCTTAGGACATCGCTATTAATTGATCGCATAAGGATAAGCACGCGCTCAGAGAATTGGGGCGTAACAGTTTTGGAAATGTGACAAAGTCTTGTGGTAAGCATGTGTGTCTTCTCTGCGAGATTGTTTTGTGAAAAAATGAATAGGCTAAATACCATAAGTTATTGGTACATTATGGAGGTCGCTTTTGGAGAGAGCACAGCAGATCCTCCTCAAGGCTCGGTCGTAGACAGGTGGACTCGGCTCTTGAAGTACCAAAGTCCCCGGTGCAGTCTGCTGAAGGCTCCAGTTGGAGTGTGGAAGAAGGTAAAATCGAGGAGAATGAGGACCCCTAGCTATTTGAAAACCCCCCTGTTTGACAGACCTTATGTATATATATATTTATATGTTGGCTTGTATCGTAATGTGTAAGACTTGACTAGGTATGTTATACATATGTGTGTGTGTGTGCCCGTTTGACAGACCTTATGTATATATATATTTATATGTTGGCTTGTATCGTAATGTGTAAGACTTGACTAGGTATGTTATACATATATGTGTGTGTTGACTAGGTATGTTATACATTTGTGTGTGTGTGTGTGTGCGTGCGCGCGCACGCGCGCTTTCAGTTAAAAAAATTGTGACCCTACTTTTCTATCACATTGTGTTATTCTCTGGAGATTATTTATTTGCTTCCGCATGTGTATTAAAACGAATGGGTCGGTGATGCATCCTAGGACATCGCTATTAATTGATCGCATAAGGATGGGCACGCGCTCGGAGGATTGGGGCGTAACAGTTTTGGAAATGTGACAAAGTCTTGTGGTAAGCATGTGTGTCTTCTTTGCGAGATTGTTTTGTGAAAAAATGAATAGGCTAAATACCATAAGTTATTGGCATAACTAGGTCTAAGAACCACTAAAGAGGGTTATGACTTGAGTGTGATTATGATCTTTATTATATCTCCTTTGTCTATCATGGAACCTTGTTTTGCTCTCCTTGTGGATTTGGTTACACGGACCAAACCACGTAAATTTGATGTTCAATTAATTTTCTTAATCTATTTATTAAACCTTTCTATCACTTGTTTTAACAAAAAAAAATTGGTATAAAAGATAGTTAGGCTGAGTTGAAGTAGATTAATGGCTACAAAAGAAGGAAATGTAAAAATCAACAAACTTGATGGGAAGGACTTCGATTCTTGAAAATGTGTATTAAGGATAATATGTACTGGGAGGAATCTGTGCTTACCTTTGTCTAGGAGAACCAAAGTTAATAAAGCAAGCTAATTGGGATTTAATGGATAGACATGCATTGAGTATTACTTGATTGTCACATTGAACATTGTGGAAGAGAAGACCCTACAAATCTAATGAATGTCTGTTGAACATGTACAAGGAGCCCTCCACAATCAACAATGTCTATTCAACATGACTCTGTTTCACTTAAAAGATGGGCAAAGGTGCCTTGATGGCTGAGCATATTTGTGAATTAAATTTGAGATTGACTTTATTAATAATATATGTGCTTTGATTCTATTATCCCAATTGCTTGATAGTTGGAGTACTATAATTCCCTTATGTATATAAAAAAGTCATACATGCTCGTTGAAAGGCACAATTTTCGTACAATTATGCTTATTTTTTATTTCGCATTTGTGTGTGTGTTTTTTTCCTTTTACTTTCAATTTCTACTAATTCTGCAAATCGGGCTTGACAGTTAAACACCGAGTTCTACATGATTTTCATGTTTCGTATGCGTATAGACCTAACACTAGGGAGAAAAGGGGATATTGGCAAAGACCATTGATAGTGTTATTTACAGGAAAGAAGGGATTGAAATTCGTATTCCTACTACTTTTCTTCTCCTTTTACAAAAAGAAAACCATTTTCCACAACGAGAACGTCTTTTTAAATGGCGAAATCATTCAATAAATTTAAACTATGACAATTTAATCCTAATTTTTTTTTTTTCATATTTATACCAATTCAATCTATCTAACCAATTTTGGCCAGCCAACGCTGACGTCAACATCAGGCGGTGGTCAAATGCTGACGTGGCAATTTTTCAATAATTTTTTTTTTTTTTGAATTTTTTATTAATTTTTCTTTTCTTTTTTTTTCCTTTTATTTTCTCCCTCCTTCCTCCTTGGACTGTCCTCCCGGTAGCCGGCGAGGGCTTTGAGAGCCCGCCAGCAGAGGCTCGCCAACCACCGCAAGGATAGACCGAGGAGGAAGAAGGGAGAAAAGAAAATGAACAAGAAAAGAAAAAAGAAAAAAAAAAAGAAAAAATTAATAAATATTAAAAATAAAAATATTTAAAATTGCCACATCAGCATCCAGTCACAGGTCGGCATCCACGTCAGCACTGGCCGGCCAAAATTAACCGGATAGATTGAATTAGTACAAATATAAAAAGGTTTATGACTAAATTGATTTAATTGAAAAGTTTATGACTAAATTGGTATCAATACAATAAGTTTAGAACTTTTATGTTACTTTTCCTGAAAAAAGTAGAAGATGTACGTGGATCATGTGGCATGTTTTTTGCTTCCATATGCAAGAACTTGCTCCCATGATAAACTTGGACTGAAAAAAAAAACAAAAAGTTATTTAGCTTTAAAATAGTCTAATTAGTTCACTAATGCTTTGGATCAAACTGTGAAAAGTAATCCGAGCTCTTGGCACTTTTTTATTTTTCAATTTTCAGCCACGAGGGGAGAGAGAGAGACTAGAGAGCCCTTTTTTTTTGGAAAAAAAAATGGATCTATTTTAATATTTTTACCCGAGGAAATTTTTTGGCCAATATCCAAAGAATATTGGGTCACAAAAAGTTGCACATTGTGGTAGGGAGTAATGCTCCTCACAAGGAGTAATGCTCCTCACAAGGAAAGACATCATCAATGGGGTCGTTTGTGTGCATATCTAATCAGCCTTTTCATCTAGGATTTTTATTTTTCTTTTTGCTGGTGTAACTTCATATATAGGAAAAGAATTTGAAACTCCGAGTTTGACATGATTTTCACTTGTTATGTGAATGGACCTTAACCTATGGAGAAAGCGGATATGGGCTGAGTCCCTTAACAGTGTAACTCCTGTGGAAGATGGGAAGAATGTTCCTGTACGGTATACCTAAGGATGCTTCCATGAGGATAGAAATGTGAAAGCTCGATACGTGAAGGGCACCAATTCAAGGCTCTAAGCAATCATGGGAAATAGTATCAAAAAAGTTTTAAATCTATTGCAATGGTATCAATTTAGTCCTAAATTTATTGCATTGATACTAATTCAGTACTAAATTTTTCAATTGGATCAATTTAGTCATAATCATTTTTACATTGATACCAATTTAGTCCATTCGATCAATTTAAGTCACAAATCGCTAATGTGCACGTCAACAATCCTTTATGGCATAGTTGACGCTGATGTGGACATTATAAATCATTTTTTGAATTTTTTGAATTTCTTTCACTTTTCTTTTTGCTTGTGCCGGTGACAGATCACTAGTTGCAAGCCACAAGCCATGGCCGGCAAGGACTGGCCTCACCTAGGCAAGGGTCGGCCTCCCTAGACTGCATTGAGCGAGGGCGAGCACTAGCTAGGTCCTCCTCAGGTCCTTCTCACCAAAGTGAAGCCGACCCTCACCCAAGCCAAGGTGGCCTCACCATGCCTTGTCGTGGTGTGGGCTAAGGTTGGTCTTGCATTGAGGAGGCCAACCCTTGCCCAGGCAAGGGAGAGGTTCACCGAGCCTCACCCTCACCTAGTCAAGGCCCAGCAAGGCCAACCCTTGCCCAGGCGAGGCCGCTTTGGCCTAGGCAAGGCTCGGTCTCGCTTGATCTAGCGTGGGGGGCCTCGTCGATGGTCACCCTCACCCAAGTGCGGCCCAACGAGGCCAACTCTTACATGTGGCCAATGGCTGGCCAGTCTAGCAAAAAGAAAAGGATAAGGAAAAAAATAAAAATTCAAAAAAAGTATAAAATTATAAAAATAAAAATAAAAAAGTGTCAACACTAGCACCAACCGTGCCACGTAAATGGCCGACATCCATGTCAGTTTTCTTCCTATCTAAATTGACTAGATTGACTTAATTAATATAAATATGAAAACGTTAAGGACTAAATTGGTTCAATTTAAAAATTTAAGATTGAAATGATATCAATATAATAGGTTTAATGTTTTTTGGGTACTTTTCTAAGCATCCATGTATGACTTTTCCCCATATATGCAGACATAATTTTGTCGTCACTTTCTCATGAGAAAGACTTGGGTTATTATCAGAATGGACGACATTTTGGGATCCTTCGTTGTGGATCCTATTAAAGCACATTAGAATTGAGCTAGGAAGAAAGATCCTACTCGATCATTATTAACAAATGGAAGGAGAATTGTGTTCGTTTAATAATTATTACTCAGTCAAGACGAACACAAAAATCAAATCATAGTATAAAATATGAATTAACCTGTGATGGTCTCGAGTTCCTATTTATTTTTTTGTCCTATTTTTGAAAGAAAGCCACTTTCCACAACAAGAATCTCTTTGCGAATGGAAAAATCATCTGACAACTTTGATATACGATAACCAAGATTTGTGCTCTTGACGAATGAAATGGGTTTGGCATCTTTTCTAAATCCAAAAACTTTAAGTTAAAGAAAAATCACTTTTATTAAAGCAAAAGTGGTTTCATTCTGACATCTTTAATCGGAGTGCCATGTGCGAATGTCGCAATCTCTTCCATTATTGAAGCACAAGTCATTTTTATTGTTCTTTTCTCGTGTATGCATCGTCTAGTCAGTCATTCTTTCGTTTTTCTTGCTCAAGCCATCAACTAAAAGGCACTTTGGAATTCCCCCCCGGGGCGCCCGCCACCGAAAAAAGAAGAAAAGATGTACGTGAATCACGTGAATGGTTGCACATCCAAGTCCACATAATAAGACTTGCCACATCATAGAAATATCAAAGTCTGAGGATGTCAAGTCCTCGTTGACTTGACTTCTCCAAGGAGCACCACAGTGCATTCATGATCAGTTTGATTGGTCATTTTAGAAGATTTCCACATTACTAGTAAATTTAGGACCCGGTCATTGTTTAGCAGAAAAGAAATTTAAAGACTTGGTTGCTTCTTATTAATGATCTTTATACCGTTATAAATCTATTACTAGTTTGATTTCTTAATTATCACCACAAAGCAATCACATATACAACATAGTTGTAGTAGTGCTAAGAGGACGTATCGCATGACATAAATGATCATGTACTCAAGCTCTATTAGCGGAAAGTAATCTCTTTTCTCAATCACTGCTAGCTTGACGATCGAAAGTCAATTTTTTCTAGTTAACTTTTTATGTTCGGTCCTGACCTTATAATGCGGAATCTTCTGTCGAGACAGTAAAAAATGTAATTGCTTGGACAGTAAAAACTCCTTTGCTTCTAGGATTTTCGCCAATAAGGATGCAACAGAAAGGGTTGGACATTCACCGGAGTACATCTCCATGAAGATGATTATGTCTCCCTGGAAGACAAGAAGAGATCGTCACATAATTATGTCTCTCTTCCTGTGACCCCTCATCGAAATTTTGATCATGCACCCGCACCTTATTCGAAAGCAAACAGTGTGTGTGATTAGGATTGGAGCAGGTTTTTCTAATCGACTCCTGTTTTTTCTGAGGGAATCAAGATGACCACGATACATATCCTCAATCTCTAGTCCTTTTATTATGTTGATTTTGCCCTCTCTAGATCTCCACTTTCAGTGTCTTCGGAACTTGTAATCTGTAACTTCAGCCATATCATTGCTAATGCCATGAACGAAAAATGAAATGTGGGCAGAAGTTGGCATAAAAAGTGATGTTTCCATGCAGAAAAAGGAATCGTCAATGAAGACCTATTTGCACGTAAACAAACTTGGAAAGACCGGTATGGTGGGAACCAAAGGATGACTTTGGGCCAAGTAGAACGCCCAGCAAACAACCATTTCCGGGATTTTCATCGAGTGAGACAATCCAATTTCGATCATGAGATTCTGATCGACAATTCGGATTTCAATTTGAGATTTCGATCCCTGCTTACACCTGTTGGTGGCCACGTTTTGCTAATTCCTTTTCTTTGTCGTTTCGAGACCAGGAGAATGGATGTGGGCTTAAGGGGGCCCGGGCTGCAAGAGAGGCCCAATTAGATGGATAGTGAACTTTGCGGAGAAGATTTGGGTTTCCGGAAGTGAACTACGAGCTGTGTGACCATTAATTAAACTTTCCAGTTTAAAAAGGTTCCAAACTTAAGAAAAATAAAGAATCACATAGAAAATACAAATGCCAGAGTTTTAAAAAAACATAGAAAAAAGAGAGATCAATGTCGGGCATGATCTCTCTTTCTCACTTGTAGTTTTTGAAGTGATTATTAGATAAACATAAAATCTATAATAAACTGAATTTAAAAGTAGATAAAATATTAAAAAATCATAGTTATTGATGTTTTTCAGCGAACAGATTTAATGCATATGTGAAAATACTATCACCTGAATAGAAAAGTTCTTACCCAAATAATTTGGTAGTGTGAAGTTTTAGACGAAAATGCAAGAATTATACGACCTAAGGAGAGCATCTAAGGGGAAATTATGTCATGGGCAAGGAGCACCTGTAAAATTGGAACTACGAAAAGATTCACACTTTAATTCCACGATTTTGTGCTCAATTTATAATCCAATATCCAAAACACAAAACGAGTTTAGAATCCTTAAGAATTTTGTTTCGATAAAAAAAACTCACTCACGCTCCTTAAGGGTAAATTCATCAAACATTCGAAGCTGGTATTTTACTATAATGGCAAAATCAATGCAAGTAAGAAAAAATAACCAACATCTTCGATACTAAAAAGGGGAGTGATAATCGCTTGTATACGAGTTGGTCCATGCGCGGCTGGTTTGATTTTCATGTAAAATGAAAGAAACACTAGTTGAAGAAGAATAAGATAGAAAGAGGAATATAAAACAGAGCGTACCGAGATGCTATGGCGTGCAAACGTTTGTGTTATGTACACCGGACAGAGGCCGCAGAATGGGATAGTATCCATTGAAGTCGTGCATGGAATGTCATCGCAAGCGAACGGTGAATTACGTTGAAATGAAGGTGATGGATTTTTTATTTGATGGGCTAAGTTAGGCCTGTCCGCCCATGTTGGGCCAAACCCAGCCCATAAGAAAAGGGCCCATAAAATGAAGGGTGCAATTATTTTTTAAGTGAAAATAACTGCAATATTTAAGTAAAAAGGAAGAACGTTGATAGAAGTTTTTTTTTTTTTTTTTTTTTAGAAACAGTACGTTCCTTTCCTTTCCTTGAGAAAACAATGTACTCTCTTTTGGGGAACGGAACTCCAGAACTTCAATCGATTCTTCTGAAATAACAACAAGTATTTAATCTATGGCAAATAAAGTATGTCCATTTCCATGATATATCTTTTGATTAGTGTTATATGTTTCCGGGCACATTTCCACTTTCGTTTTTCGATATTTGATCGTTCGAGTATCGGTTCATCTTTCCAGGAATCTATTTCCTACATTGATATCAAAGTTAGGTTGTTCATGTTTCCTAATCATTGTTAACGTTTATAATTTGTTCTTGGCTGAAATTTTTAGAAATGTCGTTGTCGGATGCTTGGGGATGGAAATCTTAACACCCGCCTACTGTTCGCCCCTCCTTTTTGATTTTCTGTGAGTCAAAACTCATTTTTGAATATGTAGGGTCGTAGTTCTTGTCGAGATGAGAAAAATGATGGGTGGCTCATCGCTAGGGACCGCCAAACATGCAGTTGGAAGGAGCAGCGCCGTTGACGCATGCACAGTTTCATGGGCGTGTGCGCGGCACCTGCGCGCGGTAAACTGCACGCGTGTGCGTGGCATGCGCCTGCGTGAATTTACACTTTTGCCCTAGGTTTTTAGCATTATTACGGTTTTGCCCCTATCTATTGTTTTTATGATTATACCCTTATTGTTTGTTAATATTACTGTTTTGCCCCTAGTTGACTTGTTGACCCAACTAGAATGACTTGCTAACCCAACCCGGTCATCCATTGATCATCTTTGACCATTGACCTAGTTGACCATTGTTGACTTGCATTGACCGGCTATTGACTAGCGTTGACCGGTGACCCAAAAAAAATAAAGAAAAGAAAATGTGTTTTTCAATTTTTGTTCACTATGGATTATGTGCAATCGATTTATGTTTTGCATTTGTTGTAGGAACAATAATACGTTTAGTATGCATGCCTATATTCCCAAGAATGGATGAGCAGAAGACGAGACTTAAAAGGCTAATTGCGAAATTAGCTAATTATGGGTGGAATGACGGTGATGTAGTGTCACATGGTCAGAGTCAATCAGATGATGCAAGAAATCATCTAAAATGGTTATCTTATGCCAGATTTTCAGAAGGTGCCAGCCCTAATGAACACTCTTCCATCGAATGGCAAGTAATGTTAGATCGCCTATGGGAGGTCAATATGGTCCAAGATTATAAAAAGATTGCAGTGACTTTTTAAGAGAATTCTATAAGATTGAGGTGATGAAGACTTCAATCCTCAGGTTGAGTCTCACTTGGCGTAGAATGACTACGACTTGGAGAAATCCTAAGGGATTCTCGTCTATCTTTCCATGGTTGCCCAATATGCCTATAAAATTCTCAGATGAATTTACTAAAAAATTAGAAGTCTTTTCCTGTTTATGAGATATATAAGTATCTTTGAATTTATTTATTATTTTTCTTAGATTAACTTGAGATGTTTTAGGTGTAAATACTTATTTCTATGTTGATGTTGATATGTTTCCTCTGAATATATTACTTCATGTAAATAGCATTTTTTTAATGAAAGTTCATTGTTATCTACTGTTGTAAATTATTATGTTAATTTACAATTATTTGTGGGAAGTTTAAGAAAATTTTAGTGACTTTGGTGAACTTATTTTTGCATAAATGATTATATTAATGATACTTTCAAATTAGGAATTTTGGATGATGATTGGAAACAAAGTAACATTTCGACTCTAAAGGTTTATTTGATTTTATTCATTAATATGATTAGTTTATATAAAATAGATGCATAAATATTAGGCATTAATAATTCATGCAAATATGTATGATTTTTTTAGATACGATGGCTTCAGCTTCTAAGAACATAGTAGTTGAACTGGATGAAGAAGAGAAATTGGACAGTGAAAATTCTGAGATATTGAATATGAAAATTCAATATGTGCTAGAAAAAGCAAGAAGCACTAAAAGCTCTTAACCAAGTTATGGAAGAACTTGAGAATGTCGTGAGCTACCTTGAGCTGGCAAAGGAGCACCTTCTAGTGATTAAGCCAAAAACAGATATTTGTTATGTTGGTTCTAGTTCAAAAGGAGCTTTGAGCTCCAAGCACAATCATCTTTATTCATTCAAAGTGTGGAAATGCAAATGATTGAGCTCTCCAAGCCAAAAATCAAGAGTTGACCAACATAAGAGAGGAAAACGTCCTCATGTGAAGAGAATACCAAGCAAAGCCAACACAAGCAAACGATGACATGATCCTAAAATCGATAAGTGTAGCACATCGCCTTATCGAAGAGTTAGGAAAATCTACTTACCACTTTTTGGACATAGCTCCGAGATACTTCTTTGGTGGTTGGTCGGGTCTAGGGTGGGTTGGAAGAGAATGACGTGAAAGAGAGGGGAAGAAGGAAGAGGAAAAGAGAGAAAGGCCAAGGCTTAAAATGTGAGGATGACTCATCCTATTTATAGGCCCCCTCCTTTTAGATTTTTATGCAAACTCATGATTACGCCTAAATGACGGGTTGGCCTACCTATCTTCCCGAGTTGGCTCTCCAAGGCTCAATTTAGGCTTATTATTGCTTATGGTGCCTAAAGGACATATAAGCCCCTTCAATGCCTAATGTTTTCTTCTAATTGGTTGGTCTTTGCCTTGTTCCTCAAGGCTATAATCTAAGGCCATCATACCTTAAGATTCACCTAAGATCTAGGGGACACCTAAGTAGGTGACTCACCTCACTCATTAATTGCCAAGTGAAGTGTTACAACTGAATTTTCTTTAAATTCGAAAAAAAAAATCTGTGTAAAATTGGCAAATAGTAAAGATCCAGTAATTTCAAAAATCAAAGGTGGCAACCTTAGTTGGGAAAAGAAGCATCCCACTTGGTCAAAATGTATTAATTTTTGGGCATCCTTATTTTCCAAGTTTCCAACTAGGTTCTAGGTTGGCTTGGACACTTCATCCTCCTTCATTTAATGAAGAGATTCTAGAATTCTCTTTTGCTTTATCATTTCCTTCTTCAAGAAGGCAATCTTCCTTCCTTAAGAAGGCGGGCTAGAGAATTCTATTGTCCAAGTTGATTCAAGGGCCGAGGAAGTAATCATTAGGCACATCTCAAAAACCGAATCACGTACACCCGAGGTTGACTAGAAATGTCACTATACTTGTAATCGTGGTGAGCCAAAGAAGGTAAACACCCATTGTATTCTTGAGAACTTTGCTTATGTATCAAGTTTTGTATTTTTAACTGAATCTAATCCTTTGTGGACCATAGATTCGGAAACAACAGACCATATAGCGAATGATAGAGAATCTTTCGTGGAATTCCGATGAGAATCAACTGGAACGAAATAGATCTATGTAGAGAACAACTCCAAAGCTGAAGTAAAAGGGATTGACACATTCTAATTAAACATGCATGGTAGACGCATTTTGTTTCTACATGATGTATTATATGCTTCGGAGATTCGTCGAATTTAGTGTTTGTATTAGTATTGGTTAAACTTGATTTCGGTTTAAACTTCCATAGTAATGGTGTGGATTTGTATTTGGATACAAACTACTATGGTTGTGGTTATTTTCTAGATGGTTTTATTGTATTGGATGTTGACTATGGTAATGACGATGTTTTTTTTTTTTTTTTTTTTTGGTAAAGGTAATGTCAATGTTTGTTATTCCCTCTTTACATCTTCTAATTCGCATGATAATGATGTGACTATGTAGCATGCTAGACTTGGTCATATTGACCAATAACGTATGAATAAACTAGCCAAAGAGAGCTTATTAGGCAACATTGAAAAAGTTGATTTGTCCATATGTGAGTATTGCCTAGTAGGGAAAAGATAAGGAAACCATTTGGAAAATGTAAAAGAGCTTGAATTTCCTTTACAATTAATCCATTCTGACATCTATGATCCAATGAATGTAAGAGTAAGACATGGGATTATTTATTTCATCATATTTATAGATGATTATATTCGATTCGAACATGTCTATTTGATTACTCATAAATTTGAGGCATTAGATTGTTTCAAAAAGTTTATGAGCTTGGTAAAAAAAAAATCAACTAGATAAGAAAATAAAAGCATTGAGATCGATCATATTTATCTAATGAGTTCGGAAATTTATGTGATGAAAAAAGAATAGAAAGACAATTGTCTATTCCCTATACTCCTCAACAAAATGGTGTTGAGGAAAGAAAAAACAGAACCCTACTGGAAATAATTAGGTTTATGATGGTACAAGCTAACTTACCTATCGCTTTCTAGGGTGATGCATTGTTGACTGTTACATATATACTTAACAATGTGCCTTCCAAATCAATTAGTTATGCTCCATATGAGTTATGGACAAGTAGAAAACCCGACTTAAATTTTCTTAAACCATTGAGTTGTGCTACCTATACTCATGAACCCTTTCATAAACATGAGAAATTGGGTCCTAGAGGTAAGAATAATATTTTCATAAGATTCTGAAATACTCAAATGGATATGTGTTTATAGGTAAGTAGGAAAGTGGTAGTATAACTGAATTTAAATCACGTGATATTATATTTTTAGAAAATGAATTTTCTAAAAAGGGCGAAATAAGTGAGGACTATTCTCTATTTGAACCTTAGATCAAGATAATGAACTTAATGGAGTTTGTCAAGTAGGAACAATGTGAGAACTAAAGAATTAAATTTGACTCATTCTCAATTACAACCACCTGATGATATGATATTGTCAT
The DNA here is from genome assembly GCA_014182575.1 of Eucalyptus decipiens. Taxonomy (NCBI): domain Eukaryota; kingdom Viridiplantae; phylum Streptophyta; class Magnoliopsida; order Myrtales; family Myrtaceae; genus Eucalyptus; species Eucalyptus decipiens. The sequence continues at coordinate 17,887,225 of CM024619.1, forward strand.
TATCTAATCCGAGCAAGAGCATAATGGAGAATAATATACAAAGTGTACAATCTCCCGTATAGTGAACAAGTCACAAAAGCATTCCCCATCGACATTTTGACATTGAAAGAGAAACTTTCATAATTGCTTCACAAAATGAAGATGAGCCAAGGAATGTAAATGAAGCTCTAAATTGTCATAATAAGGAAAAATAGATTCATACAATGGAATAGGAAATGAAGTCAAACCATGTTTGGAAACTAGTTGACCTTCCAAAAGGACGCAAAATCATTGGGAACAAGTGGGTTCTCAAAATAAAACGTAATATTGATAGCTTAGTAAAAATACATAAGGCTCATCTTGTGGTGAGATGATATAATCAATAGGAATGAATTGATTATGAAGAAACATTTTCTCCTATAGTGAGATTTATTTCAATTTGCCTTACTCTGACAATAGTAGCTAGTATGGATCTTGAACTACATCAAATGAATGTAAAAACTACTTTTCTCAATAGATAATTAAAAGAAGAAATTTATATGGAACAACTTGCTGGTTTCATTTCAAAAGGTCAATAACAAAAGATATGTTGACTTTTGAAATCAATATATTACCTTAAGTAGTCATCGAGACAATAGTATATACGTTTTCATAATGCCATAATGACATATGATTTTTCAATGATTGATGATGATCATTGTATATATATCAAAAGATCCAAAAATTAATTTGTGATCATATCATTATATGTTGATGATATACTGATTGCTGGAAATAATATAGAGTTTGTTAATACTATTAAGAGTTGATTGTCTTTCAATTTTGAAATGAAAGATATAGGTGAGGCTGCATATATTCTTGGAATTAAGATTTTAATAGATCATTCGAAGAGATTATTGTCTCTCTCACAAGAAACGTATATAAACAAGGTTCTTCAACAATTTCGTATGCAAGTTATAAACCCATGATACTCCTATTGCAAAAGGTGAATGATTGAGCTATATACTGTGTCCAAAGACTCCACAAAGTGAAAGAACAAATGCAACGTATTCCTTATGCTAGTGCTGTTGGAAATTTAATGTACGCTATGATGTGTACAAGATCTTGTTTTTGTTTTTGTTTTTTTTTTTTTGCATATTTTTGTAGTTGGAATGGTAAGTAAATACCAATCCAATCTAGGTAAAGTATATTGGAAAGCCGTTAAAAGAATACTGAGATATTTGAAGGGAACTACTAATTATACGCTGAGTTATTAAGAAAATGATATGGGACTAGAAGGCTATTTAGATGTTGATTAGGGAGGAGGTTTAAATGAAAAGAAATCTACCTCTAGATTTGTTTTCTTACTGAATAATGGTACCATATCTTGGAACAGTAAAAAACAAACATGTATAGCCTTGTCCACAATGGAAACCGAGTTCATGGCGTTATCAGCAGCTGTACAAGAGGGTGTTTGGCTTAAGAGATTTTTGGATTATTTAGGTGTTATTGAGAATGCTATGAACTCATTGTTGATTAATTGTGATAGCCAAGCAACTATTGTCACACCCCCATCCCACCTTTGGCACAAGAGTATGACTTAATGGATTAGCATCGATGTTCCAAGCAACGTCGAATGTCTCAAAAGTCTTTTATCCTTAGTTAAGCACATGTGGAAGCAATCATAAACAATCCTCGTACAAACAAACATGGAAGCCGGGCAAGACATATGCAAGCCAAACAAATAAAAGTAATATATATTCATATACATATTCACATATCAAAAGCTGTTTTAATTACATGCCCATCCTAGTCCTAGGCTACTTATTTTCGTTTCCATACATAGTCAATCAAAAGGCTGGGGTAGCCTAGCTCCTCTACCAAGTTGCTCCCAAAGAGGCCCCCATGCTAGGTTCATTCCCTTCTTGGACCCTGGTTTACCCATCACACACCTGAAATGGTGAGAACAACAAGAGTGAGTCGATGACTAGTAAGTAAAAATCTCTAATTCTCCTATAGGAGGACATTTCGCCATCGATCATCGGATACAAGATCACCACCCACTTGTTGATGGCAAATCAATAGCAAAACTCTTGCCTTGCCTTGCTTATGCATATGAAAGGCTCTCAACCGTCTATGTGCTTTTAAGAATCAGTGCATATGAACAAGCTTTCCAAAGATTCGTGACTCATGATCATTTTGGTCACAAAAAGGGATGTGTGCATCTCATGAAACCCGTTCAAGCACTAAGTGACCAATTCAAACATATGCTTAAATTGATGCAAAAACTTAACAATACATATTAAAACAAACCCAACTTTTGCAAGCATCACACATGTATCAGTCATGGACCACACGTGGACTTTTATTTTTCTTTTTCAATATCATATTAGTTGAAATTAATCGACTCTTCTGATAACAACTGGGCATCGGTCCCCCCTTGACAACCGGCATCGTCTCAATCTTATTATCAGGATGGCATCTAGGGCGACTCCTAGGCATCGGCCTCAACCAGGCCGGCATCGTCCACGATCTCAATATCGAGACAGCATCCAGGGCTTTACCCCGACAATGACCCAACATCCCCTAGCATTGGCATATAAGTCCATCATGTGTCCATACATTTCAAGTATCAACCAATTCAATTTATGTTTAAACTTTTAGCCGAATGGAAGGCCCGAAGGCGTGCCATGCAAGGTGAACTAATAAACGACTCTTGTGTTTTATTAAATCAAACTCATGCTGGATGCGATACAGGCTCACCTTGACTTGGAATCATTCGCTTGGGCTTTAGCATTATCCAAAGTCATCGAAACCTCTCCTCAACATCCGGGTGTGCTCGACACTCATGCGGGATCATGAACTTACTTAATGCAACAGCAAGCAATAGAAACACAACAAGCATAACAATACAAAGCCAACACAAGTAAATGATGACATGATCCTAAAATCGATAAGCATAGCACATTGCCCTATCGAAGAGTTAGGAAAATCTACTTACTACTTTTTTTGGACCTAGCTCCAAGAGGCTTCTTTGGTGGTCGGACGGCATCTAAGGTGGCTTAGAAGAGAAGGGCATGAAAGAGAGGAGAGGAAGGGAAAGGAAATGAGAGAATGACTCATCCTTAAAATGTGAGGATGCTTTCTCCTATTTATAGACCCATTCTCTTAGATTTTTATGCGAATTCATGATTACGTCTAAATGACGAGTTGACCTACTTACCTTTTCGAGTGGGTGCCTACGTCCTTTGGTGTTGAGCTTGTGATTGGTCCATCTATTTATTTGCTCTCTAAGCCTCACTCTAGGCTCATTATTGCCTATGGTGCCTAAGGGACACATAAGCCCCTTTAATGCCTAATGTGTTCTTTCTAATTGGTTGGTTCTTACCTTGTTCACCAAGGCTACAATATAGGGCCATCATAACCTAAGATTCACCTAAGATTCTAGGGGACACTTAAGTAGGTGGCTTACCTCTCTCATTAATTGCTAAGATTTCATGCAATAATTAAACTTAGATGTGTTCACATTAGCCAACTTGTTCTCCAAATTTCTTCTCTTTAACACACTAAGGTCCAAAATCATTTAAAGCATTCTTATCTTCAAGTCAAGAAGTCTCTAGATTAGTTTGCTACTCAAGTTGGACGTACAGCCCCCTTCCCCTCCAAGTTGGGCATGTGGTTCTCCCATTTTAAGACGAAAGCAGTTTTGAGCAACTTTCAAAATCAGTACCATTACTTTATCAAACGAACTTGAAAAATTATAAAATTTTAATATGTTGTAGAGAAGACTTTAGAAAACATTTCTCATGAGGAACCCAAGCCAAATTCATTTCTGTGGAAATAGCAGAAAATCATTGAACACAACCCAAAAATTCATTGTCGAGCAAATTCAACGGTCAGAGAGAGAGAGACTCATTTCGAAATCCAAATTTTCACAAAACTCTTTGAAATTTTAATATGTTGTAGATATTGATGTCATTTAAAACTTTTTTAAGGAAGCATGTCCAAATTTGAAAGGGAATATTTTATGAAAATTCAATAAAGTAACTTGGTTACCGTTTTCATTATACTGGGCAGGTTTTATATGTTAATTGATTGGACCTTCGTCTCAACCATTTCACCTCAGAAAAATATGAAATTTAAGCATGTTATAGATCAAGATGTTTTAAACAACTTTTATGAATGAAGCTTCCCTAAATTCATAATATAAAAAGTTTTGTAAAATTAGCAAACAACAAAGGTCTAGAAATTTCGAGAATTAAATGAGGTAAATTCTAGTTGAAAAGATAAGTGTTCCCACTTGGCCTTGAATCAAGGGTCATCCATGGTTGTACATTCTTATCTCCCAAGATCCTAAGTAGGCTCTATACTAACTTGGACGCTTGTCTCGATTGTTTATTGACCAAAGGTCCAAAAGAGATAAGATAGACTTGTCTTGGTCCAAAGTTGGACTTGTCTTGGCCTTCTCCTCTCTCTCTCTCTCTCTCTCTCTCTCTCTCTCTCTTTGCATGTGGCCTCTCCTTTGTAGGTTCTAAAGCCTACCATTCACACTTAGATCCTAGGATATTAATGGGCCTAGGATATAGGGATATCTTTTTCCCCACTTTATTTAATACGTTCACATTTGTTCACACTTGTTCACACTTATTTTTCCAAGAAATTTTGATTATCCAAGGCTGAGGTGTCCCCTCAATTAATGGCTTTAAATCCAAATATAATCTTATCTTCTAATCAAAGCCCCAACGTGCCAAGTGTCCATGCTCCTTAATTTACTATATGAAGAAGGAATTAAATGCAACTTGGAAAATATCTAAGTTTTGAAGGTCTTGTCATCCCTGGACTAATCAATTTTGACCATGATCAACTATCTTATTTGGCTGGGGGTTCATGCCTAAGACATGATTAGAGGAAGCAAACACAACCTGGGCTTAACCGGTGAAATCAAGTTTGGACTTCTCTTTTACCATGTAAAGGGCTCAAAGTTGAGGATGTTACAACTATAGCATACACCAAGGATCCAAAATACTATGGCAAGACCAAACATATAGATACTAAGTATAACTTTGTTAAGGATATGGTTGCACGAAAAGATGTGAACTTACAGTACAAATCTATACATAGAATGATAGCAAATCCTATGAAGAAACCAATATCTAGAGATATGTTTTGTGGCCATATAAAATCTTTAGGACTGCGTAGAGGCTGATGTATTGAATATTATAATTTCTCTTAAGTGTTCACATTTAATGAATTTGTGTTTCATTATTAATGCCTATGAGTTTTTGTTTGACATATATATATCTTAATACTTAGTGCATCATATAAAATTAAGAAAGTATGTTTCGGACAGATAAGAGATTAGCTCACTCACACGGGTAATCGGCCTCTATTTACTATGTGATAAATAGAGATAAGATGGTTTTTAAGTTTATTATCTAGGTGATAATCGAGAGTTCAATTTTAAAATATAGATGTCACCTTAACTAAGTGTTAAGATAATGACATAATATTTACTATGTCCGAAAGTAAAATAACCTACATATTTTACTTTATTTGTCTTTGATGCTAGATGTGAGTTCTGATGGATTTTTTTGAGGGAGTAGATACATGAACTCAAGTTAGACATTAGGTATGTCTGAACTATCATATGTATAGTATTAAAAGTGTAGACATACACTTCATGGGAAATGAGTTAATACCATAATATGTATTTCATACTATGTATGCATGAGACGATCAATAAAAGTGACAAAAGTTTTGATCTCAAATTTTATGCCGTGTGAGACTCTTGAGAAAAAGAGTTCCTCAATTAAGTGTCATAATGACTATTACTTATTCTTAAGATTTTTATTCAATGTTTGCTATCTTAGAATGTTGCCAATGATCATAAATTGATTCGATCTAATGGGACATTTCTAGAAAAGCAAGTTGAACTGAAATTGAGAGTTTTAAAAAAAGAGGAAGATCGAGTTTGGGATATCACATTCTAGCTTTGTATTCACTAGTTGACTAATTATGATTGTTTTTAGAATAATTATAATTGTGAATACAATATATCATTATTAAAAGATATCAAGAGAGATATAAATGTGATCGATTGATTTAGGATATTGTATACTATATCTACTAAAAAATGTGATGCCCATTATGAGCTACTATATATTCCTAATAGATGTATGGCAATGAATTCTCAAAGTATGTTGGTTGCGTGGATTATTTACTAGTATGATCGTTGCAAAGAGGTGAAGAAAGATTTTGTTGAGCCCACCATATACGAGTGGAAGATGATGGGTTTTTTATTTGATGGGCCAAGTTAAACCCGTCCGCCCATGTTGAGCCAAACCCAGCCTATAAGAGGAAATGGGCAGTTATATTCTAAGTGAAAATAACTGCAATATATAAGTAAAAAGGAAGAATGTTGATTGAAGTTTTTTCTGAGAAACAATACGTTCATTTCCTTCTCTTGAGAAAACAATGTACTCCCTTTCGAGGAACGGAACTTCAGAGCTTCAATCGATTCCTCTAAAACGGCAACTAGTATTTAATTTGTGGTAAATAAGGTATGTCCATCTTTGTGATATATCTTTCGATCGGTGTTACATGTTTTCCGGACACATTTTCGTGTTCGTTTTTCAGTATTCGATTATTCGAGTATTGGTTCGTCTTTCTAGGAATCCATTTCCTACATAAGGGTAAGCTAAGACTTCTATCTATATCTCATCTGAAGATATATAATTTACAATATGGCTATGATATACTCCGTGTGACAAAAATCAAGTGCCTAAGGAGGTCTGAAAATCTAGATTAGAAGATCTAGACACCATCAAGAATGAATGTAGCTGTCCTTCGAGCCTTGGTCTATCTATCATTGATAGCGGCATAGACGCCCGGTTAGTACACACAAATCTCAGGGTGATAGCGGCATAGACGCCCGGTTGGTTTGCACAAATCTCAGGGCAACAAGCTAGATTTGAATCTCCTTATTCATTGATATCTGCCAAAATTTAGTGTGATTAACCCGCTTTTGACTAAATTTTAACAGTGGATTTAGTTTTGTGAATGAAAGTAAACTCGAAGAGAAATGCTAGATGTACTAAGAATTCTACGATATTCTTTTACTAAGTCATGTGGTAAGTTTAATTTGTGCTGAAACAAGCGAAACCCATACTATGAATCGTTGTCATTTTTAAGCATTCGATATGAAATCACTATGTCAGTCAAAGAAAAAAGTTCTAGTATGATTTCTTAGTGCAGGTAGCATTACCCTCACTCAGAATACCACTCGTTCCAACGTCATATAAAGAGAGAGAGAGAGAGAGAGAGAGGACTGCTAGACATACTTAACTTTTGTTTACTAACTTGTTTTAGTAAGTGATATGACCCTAGTGGTTATTTAAATTAGCATGCCCCTTTAAGAACTCAACATGAATCAGCGTCATCATTTGGGAAGCAGAGTTAGTAGATAAGTCCTAGTATATTTTTAACACTAGTTAAGAATAAAAGCGAATTATAATATCATCAAAGTTTGGATTTATTTTTCTTATTTTCTTAATAAAGTACGAATTCAATTAGCTGGCTTTTAGTTCATTCTAAAACATTTGGATAATTGACATGGTATATTTTCACCGGATGTCCAAGGCCCCCTCTTTGTTATATAGTATTCACTTAGCATACCAACTTTGTAATTCTGTCGTCTTGTGAAATATGATGAACCAAAAAAATTCTTTTATTTTTATATCTTGGATTATTATATGTGTTAGAATCTTTTGGATGAATGCGTAATTTATTATTTAAATTTTCAAACAATATCGTTTACTAACATTGCCATATTTGCAGGAACACGCCCCCATGCTCGGACATCAGACAAGCTCTTACCCAAGCGTTATACCGGTGTCTAGTGCCACTGGGAAATAATTTAATGATTACCATGACTCTTTACTCACCTTTAGACATGTGTGAGGAAAGGAAGGGGATCGCTAGCTCCTGGCAACACCGGTCTCTCCGGAAACAGTTCCGGTGTTTAATATCAGCATGGGGTCGGTCAAAGTCGGGTTTCGACTCGCAGCCTGTCATGGCTGATTCCGATTCCCTGCTCCTCATTAGAGTAAGCACCAACCCCGACCGCACTGAAGGAATTCCTTATCCAGGAGAAGTAGAATGGTCTCCCTTTTAATAAATTTACTATGTTGATAATTTACTTAAGACGAAGGAGTTTGTAATTTTCTACTGTTTGAGAATGTTGGTATGATCTGAATAGCGGTTATTTTTCCAGTTTTTTCGCCGATGGAGTAGAACTTTGCATGATTATCTGAAAGTGAAATTGGATCACACAGCTTTCTTCAACACTGGTCAAAAGGTTGATAATAATTTGGACGCTTGTTCCCGAGGGTGCATGTGCAACTCTAATGTAATTCTCGTAGTAACTGAAATAAAGACCACTATTCATGGATCCTCAAGATGCAATAAGCCACTTCATAAATGTTAGCGGGATGATTTTCAAAGTTCTTTCTAACTGGCATATAAACAGCATTATGATACTTGAGTCGAACATCGACACTGAGCCAGAGAAAATTTGAAAAAGGTAACTTTTCAAACACTCGTTTGATCCCAACACCAGCAACAAGGAAACAACTATAACAAACCGTCTATCGCAGGGCAAGTTCCCTCTCTTCGTTGAGGCTAAAGAGGGATGGGTAAAAATCGATTTAGTTGCAGCTTATATATTCGAGTCATTGCCCGCTGCATTTATAGCAAGAAATTGTTGCGGAGATGATGCCAGAAATTGCTGGTGTTGGGATCAAACGAGTGTGAGTGGCTGCACATCTGAAAATGTAGTTACATATCGCTTATCATCACCTTGCGACTTCAAAAAATAAAATAAAAATACAGGCATAAAATCAGAACCTGGATACAGACATTGTCGAGCAGCGTACGATTTAACTCCAATTATTCCTCGCTGATACCGATCATTGAATGACGTAGGGACATAAAAGAAACACAGAACAAAAAGAACGAAGAGAAGGTGCAGATCTATCTTCGATAATAAAGAAACACAACTGAAATCGGACTTTAGCAATGACAGATTCATGCCTCTACATCAACGTGGCAAATCTTTAAGATATTCTTCGATCTGTGTTTTCAATGGAATTTTAACAAACACGTTGTAGACAAACAATGAAGGAGTGACCGAGAAGCGCCATGGCCTCGGAATTAGCGAGCAAATCCAAACCTCATCATCCCACGATGTCAGTCATTGTTATCAGGCATGCTCCCATAGATTCAACTCTAACTTGATCAGGAACATTGTATTCTAGCTCCTCTTTTCACTGAAACAGGGTATACTCGGGCAAACACGTACCCGTTGCACCGGAGCCGTTCTGCTACGACCGAAGCTTGGATTGATGAATAAAACCTTCACAACCGTCTAAGAACAGACCCCCCACAGAATCGACCGTACTCCGGCGCAACGACACAACCGCGGACAATGGTGATTCGAAGCGCCTGGAATGACGAACAACGACTGACGGGTAGTGGTTCGGCAGCAACTCTCAACGTTCGGCTAGCCCACGATGGCGAGGAATCCTCCTCTCTTCCTTCCGAGACCTCCTCTCCTTCTCTTCCGTTCGTCCTTCTGCAGCGAAGCTCAGCCTTCTAGAACAGTCGGGCTCGCTCTCGTCACTCTCGCTGCTGATCTCCTCGCGTCACAGACGCTAGTTTTCTCACGGTCACGGTCGTGTCTTCTTTGCCATTTTTCCGTGCGTGTTCCTCCTCCGCTGTCGCTGGCTTATATTGATGAAGGCTAGAAGAATGCTGGGCTGGGCCTTCGTTTGTTGTTAGTTCTGATGGGCCATGAAAACATAAGAGAGATGGGCTAAAATAAAAGATGAGCCTAGGGAATTAAAAGAAATGGGCTGGACTAATATAGGGAGGGGTTTAGGGGGCCGAAATTTACTAAGTAGGCCGGACAGGTCGGCCCACATGACTTAATTTTTTTTTCTTTTTTTATTCATTTTTATTTCATCCATTTTTATTTATTATTTTTCATTTCATTTCATTTTTTTATCGTTTCATATTTATTTATTTATTATTTTTTATTTTTTTGTTGTTTTTTTATCTTTATATATATTATTTTGTAAAATAGATGGATATTTAAAAATGTTGGGTGTCAACAATTACCATTCCTATGGTAGTAGGGGTTTGTTAATATACATGTTTAAAAAAGCGAAATGCTGAAGTTCAAAATCTTTTGCAAACTTTGGCCATTCAAAGCCAAAAACTTTCAATGGTACTGCATGAGTATGATGAGTCTAATTCAGATTTTGAGAGTTTTGGTGTGCAATTGCTGGTGCTGTATAGAAACTAATAAGTTATGGTCTTGGTAATGGACAAAGAATATGTATTGTGAAGTATTGTAGTAGCAAACAACGAAAAACATGTCCTAGAATATTAATGCTTTCTTTTGGCGAGAGAAGAATGTCAGTTCACTATTGTCTTGAATGCAATATCTCCGAGTACTAATACCTTATATTTAATGTTTATGTATATATCATCAAAAATAGAGAAAAATAATTTATATCATCAAATGAAATGAATAAAAGTATTATTCTTCAAAGCTTTCTTGGTGATTAAAATTATTATTTCCTTTTCATAAAAAAAAAAAAAAAAAAAATAGTTCTTTCTGCTCCTTTCCTTGTTTCTTTGAGCCGGTGCTTTTGAGTGTACTAATGCATAATCTTTGTAATAAGTTTACTTTCTAGTACTACTAGCAAAAGTGCGTCTACGTTGCGTGTATGCAAAAAATTAATATATTGATTATCTTCCACAATTCCCTTATTAGGAAATATTTAAAAAATTAATGAATGGAAAGAGATTATGGGAACAATATATAGAAATTGATAAGTATATATATCCACAAAATAATTGTTTAAAAATATTTTGGGGAACAAAAGGATTGTAATTCCTAAAAAGTACAGATACTTATCTTAAGGGAGCAGAGAGATTCAAATATCGATAACTAATATAAGTTATTCTCCCAACCGGACAAGACCTGTATTAGTATCAAGGTTGGGGCCTACTTGTAAGTAATATGTCGGAGAAATGAATTCAGAAAGGAAAAAAAAAAAATGAAATGAATTCAAAAAGGAAAAAAAATACTATGTTTATTTAGATTAGTTTACAAAAAGGGTGGTGCTACCACCTTTAATTAAAAAAAAATACCTTTTATAGTTAATTTATCAAAAATGCCCTTTATTGATTTATATGCGTTCACATGTATTTCCTTCTCAGTTTGTCTTTGAATCTAGGATTGTACAGTAGTTTCACGATGTTAATGTTGTACTCCCAAGCATCACGGGTGTTCCACCCCGACCATAGACACCCTCACTCACAAACTCCCACAAAGCTAACTCCCTCTGCCAAATCCAAACCCGTTGACCATATGACTCGATTCAAGGGTACCTCAGATTTGGTAGAGTCATGTCTGACTTTGTAACAATTAAAAGAAAACAGGTTTTGATAAGCAATTGTCCTGCTCGAGAAATTTCTCTCCAACGGTTAGCGCGTGCATTCTGATCTTGAGGTCAATCTGTCGGTGGAAAATCAGCAACATTACATAATCATGGCCAGCAAGCATAATAGACCTCCACAATAAGTAGTTTTCCTCTTCTTTTTCCCTTCTCTAAAGGTTGGTTTTGGTTCTCTCGGTTTGATCATTAGAGTCATCACTAGACAGTTTTGATATTAGTAATCTGACGCAAGTCTATTCTCTATACCTATACTCTATACTCCATATTCTTTTTGTTTTTGGAATGAAGGATAATCCAAAATCATTTATAGAGTTTGAATGGACACAAACTAAACATACATGAGCTGAAAAGATACATGACATCAAGAAATACATGAACTTAACATGAATTAAAGATATTCATGAACTGAAAAAATTCATGAAGTTAACAGATATGTGAACTTAGGAGATTTACCTTACAAGCTTGTCGTATTTTTACATTAAAAGATTGGGAAGTTAACGACAACTATGAAATTTAACCAATAAATGTTTTTTTTTTCAAGTTTTTTCGCTGATGGAATAGAGTTTTGCGTGTTTATCTGAAAGTGAAATTGCATTCCAGCTTTTGTCAACAGTCAACACGGTGCAAAATGCTTGTTAGCAACATATCACAATAACTGGATTAAAGACGACTATTCACGGATCCTCTAGAAGCAAAAAGCCACTTTAGCGGGATGATTTCAAAGCTCTTTCTAATTGGCATATAAACAGCATTATGATACTGAAGTCAAACGCTGACACTGAGCCAGAGAAAATTTGAAAAGGAAACAACTAAAACAAACACTCTTTTGATCCCCACAACTGCGACAAGGAAACGACTAAACAAAGCGGATATAATTGACTAGTCCAAGGGCAAGTTTCCCCTATTTATTAAGGCTAAAGATGGATGGGGACAGATCAATTTTGGTGCAGCTTACGTATTCGAGTCGTTGGCCTCTGCATGTCTGTTGCGGAGATGATGCCAAAAATTGTGCCTTCACCATGATTCACAGGCGAATGGCTGCACATCTGAAAATGTTGTTACACCTATGTCCACGAAAGACTTGCCGGACATGAAACTAGAGTCGCGAGATTTAGCGGCCTCAATCGTTTCTTCAATTTGCTGGAAACTCGAAGAGCTTGTGAGCCTCCTTACTCCCTCCAACTCCATTGCCACTTCTCTCATTGTCGGTCGGTTCCTCCCAATCGAGCTCAAGCACCTTCTTGCGAGGTTAGCAACAGCTACAATCTCTTCTTTTTTGCCTTCCTCCATAACCCGAGCATCAGCAATATCAAACAAACAATTCTGCTCAATCGAAATTACAAAGTAGGTTGCAAGGCTCCTTTCTTCTTCTTCTTCCCTAAACAAAGACATTGGTGTTTGCCCTGTTAAGAGTTCAACAAGGACCACTCCAAAGCTGTACACATCACTTTTGTCCGTGAAATGGCCTGTTCTGAAGTACTCCGGATCCAAGTATCCAAAAGTCCCTCACACCAATGTGGTTACATGAGTTTGGTCGAGGGATACAGACTTGGAAGTACCAAAATCTGCAACTTTAGCATGATGTTTCTCATCCAAGAGGATATTAGTGGACTTGATGTCGCGATGATAAATGGGTATAGAAGCTGCTGAATGCAAGTAGAATAAGGCTCCAGCGATTTCAGTTGCAATTCGAAGGCGTGTGTCCCATGATGCAAGAAGATCTTCATTCGGGTCATGCAGATACTTGTAAAGAGTCCCGTTTGGTATGAACTCATATACTAAAAGCGGGATATCTGTTTCCAAGCAGCACCCCATTAGCTTAACCACATTCCTGTGATGGATTTGTGAGAGAATGATGACCTCATTGATAAACTCTTCAACTTTTTCCTTATCTATCAGTTTCGATTTCTTAACCGCAACTATTTTTCCACAAGTTAGCATTCCCTTGTAAACAACACCTTGTCCACCTTGACCAAGTATCCTATTCTTGTTGAAACGGTCAGTGGCCTTCTCTAAATCCTTGAAACGGAATAATTTGCTTTTCGCAACATTGCCTTCAGGTGATGAAGATAGATGTCGTTGCAACAAGAGACCCCACTGCGTTTTAAAGTACTTCTCTTTTTGCTTAATTTCTCTTCTTTTCTTGACGACTCTGTATAACCACCGAGAGAGAAGCAACACTTGCACTAATCCTCCAACGCCCGCTCCGAGGCCTGCAGTCCGGAAATTTAGCAATAGAGTAATTTGGAAGCAGGAAAATTATAAATCTCACATTGAGCAATTAATATTCTTTCCATTGGCCAAGTAGCAATTTCATCCCATCATAGGAAGCCATCAACTATAAATGGGCCAAACTTAGATTACGAAATGAGGTTGAACTAAAGAAAGCTTTTTAGCAAATGCAATAAAATTCACTAGATGTCGTGTAAACAATCTACTCAAATTGATGACTAATTTTTAATGGTATCGTGTTTCAATCCCACTCTTACTAAACGTATCTCACCATTAGTACCGCAAAAAAGTTTGTCATATGGATTAACAAAAGTTCTATTTCCTAGGAAAAATAATCATCTTAAGCTAATAGCATAGTTTGGAAATTGAATTCAATGCTTCAATCAAATCATGACGCGGAAGAATAGTATGATATATCAAACTACAAGTGACCAGACAATTCTCTCAGAACAAAAAAAAAAAAAAAAAAAGGTAAAACTTATTTCTGTACCTTTTCATGAACATAATTTATGCTATGATGTGCTTTTTCTAACAATGCCGAGAGCATGAAGCGGTCTAACTTCTAGATTAAAAGATCTACTTACCAATAAGAGCTTTCTTTCTACCATCAACACAGTCATAGCTGCCCTCCTTGTTCACACAGGTCCGGCCCCTCCCGTGGCATATATTTGAATCTTCACATTCATCAATATCTAATGACAAATGGTAAAAATATATTAGCAGCGAATTGCCGTCTCCTTGAGTGTAATATTATGCTTGTAAAGATAGGACTGTCCCGTTCAATTTTGTTTGAAAGTGCATTCGCTTTGTATAACCTTGGGCAGAAAAAAAAAAGGCAGAAAAGCATGTATGGGATCATTAAACGGTGAGAATGCAAAATATCTGAGAATGACAAGCCACTTCGCTGTATGGTGCCCTTACAAATGGAATGTGATAGCGTAAGTATGTTACCTTGGCATCCTCCAATAAAATAAGGGTTACCATGATAGCCGCTTAGGCACCAGCACTCCACATATGGCAAGCTACTGATGTAACACGAGACAGCATCAGAACTCATCGATTGATTTTGAAGCGCAAGTGAGTAGTCTGTATCGTTTTGGATCCCCCATTGTAACACCACTGGAACCGTATCATTCACTCTCAAATCATATAAACCTGTAACGTCCGACTTTGAAAACCATGATGTGTCTGCCAGGAAAGCGTACTTGCACCCCTGTTGTTTACCTTCTTCTTTGATATCCACACTAAAGGCCTGAAGATTTAAGGGGATCGTAGTCTGGCAGCATCCGTCTCTCCCGGAGCAAGCACTAGACCAGCTAATGTTGGTATTGGTTCCATCACATTTCGACCTGCAACCAGTCGATGTAAAGACTATACCAGTTGATTCTTCACTAATCACTGTGGCCTCGGCGTCACAACCGACCAATGTAAAGAAGTTCCAACTCTGGGAGAAGACAAATTTACTTCCTTCTAAGCTCACCGGCTCACCATGTCCATTGCCCTGGCGGCTTGCATTTGAGTAAATTACTGGAAGACTGACCTTTATCACGCCATACCCTTGCCAATCAAAAGTGGGGAGTAAAATATCGAGAACTCTCAATCCAATCTTCTTTAGTATGGGAATCGTCTTGTTTTGCTGGCAGACAATCTCGTACCAGTCATCCAAGAAACATTCTCTTCCTATTCCGAAGGGGAAGGGAATGGTGATGTTCCCGCACATTTCAGCACAGTTAGGCCTTGCAAGTCGCGGTGCGGCTCTGATGCTTGTACTGTGAGGGAAACCAGAAGCAAAAGAATTTGAAACACCGAGTTTGACATGCTTTTCACGGTTTGTATGTGCATGGACCTAAACCGATGGAGAAAGGTGACAGGAAGTGAGTCCCTTAATATAGTTATTTTCGTTAAAGAAGGAAGAATTTTCATGTACTGTTGGCATAATTTCCAGCTCTGATACACCATAGAGGGCACCAATTTAAGCAGCCAAGTGCGACTTTCCTCATTGTTGGGGAGATATTTTTGTCAAACATCTTTTTAATGAGAAAGACACGGAGCATTGCCAAGATGGAAGACTTTTCAGGATTTTTTGTCGTGGATTCCGTTAAGCACATTGGAATTGAGATATTAATTCCTTTCCTTACACAGTTAAAGTTGTTCCTCGTAGGCGTCGGATCCTTTTCAATTTTTCCTTGACCAAAATCGTTTGAATTCTTCCTCTTCCGCACTACATTAATTATCTGTGCCACATCTTTGCTTATTGCCACATATATTCTGTCACACCCCGGACCCTAGCAGAAAAGGGAGTGACACAGCCATCCTTCCACCCAAAGGATGCAGTCTCAAACTCACAAAATCCAACTCTCAAAAGTTCTCGTGATAATGCTCTCGCTCTAACGGTCACTAATTGAAGACTTGAAAAAATTAGAAAAGAGAGAGGTGAGCAACTACAGCTCAGTAAGTAGTTACATCTTCTAAGAAAATCTTGCTTCCACATTACACAAAAAATTCAAAAACATGACTCATTTATGCTTGTCCAAAATATAACAACTTATCATAATAAAATGAGTTATATATTACTTCAACCTTGCTATATCAATTGTAGAATTTCATGTTCATCCATAATATCAAAATAAGCATGCTGGTTCAATTCAATAATCAAACTCGTCATATCTCATATCAATGGTTCGTTCCACTTTCCAAACTCATATCACATTAACTCTCAAAGCCTTAGATGTGGCTCCCACAAGATTCACATCACCATGTAATACTTAACCCTTGACTAAGGCTCTAGAGGTGGCTCCATTGAAATTATGTTATTGTATAACACTTAGTCCTTTACCAGCACATATCAAGGGTACAAGACTCTATAGGTTGCTCCTATGAAATTACGTTATCATGTAACACTTAGTCTTTTACCAACACATATCCATGGTACAAGGCTCTAGAGGTAGTTCTCATGAAATTATGTTATCGTGTAACACTTAGTCCTTGATCAATATATATCAATAGTATAAGGCCCTAGAAATGGCTTCCACGAAATTACGTTATTATGTAGCCTTAGCCTTTGACTACAAGGTTCTAGAGGTGGCTCCACGAAGTTATGTTATCGGGTAGCACTTAATCCTTGACTAGTCCATATCACAATCAATTTCACAAGTCATAACATAGCCTTTCACATATTAATTCTTTCCATAATACCAATTCATAATCTGTATATAAATCAGTTTCGCATATCAAATCAAATCACTTTTCATAATCCATACGCAAAGTCAACATAATTCTTTCACGAAAAGGTTTCCTACACCTAAAGTATGTCATCTTTCCCAACTACGTTCATCAAACAGAATATATATTTATATACATTTCTCACACAATTTCAGAATTTATTTCATAAACCAAGAATATTTTGGAATGTCTTTCTCATTAAACGTTTCCCAAATCGTCAAAGGACCCATTCCATAAATCAATTCTCAATGTAACACACACATTTAAACTTTTATGACACCTTCCATAACACGACCCTTAAACCATTCTCAAATGGATAAAAAGTAGTAAATGCTAAATCCGAAGTTGTGCATCAAATATGCTATGACCATTACTTTTGCCCTTTAGCCACATCACAATGCGCATATAATATATCTCATATCTTTCATTTCCAAAATATGAGCTTACAAATTCAAAGAAATGATAGCACCACTCACTTGGACAGTCCAAAACCAAAGAACACAAAGCTAAACAACCTGACGATCTCATAATCCTAGCAATTAAATGAGAATCGATGTTAAAACTAAGAAAAATGCTACCTCAACTACGAAATGGCTTAAGTACACCTAAACACTAACAAAAAGACTCTTACGCACTCACAAATCATATACTCGAAGCAATTATTCAAGCCATTTGCAACACAAAGCTTGAGACCAAAACTTTGTTATGCCATAACTCTCTCTATTGAATCACATTCCATACATACTTATAGTCAATAGAAAGTCCTTCAAACATACTATAAGAATCCCAATTTTACCTTCCTAAAATCAAGCTGAAAACTGACAAAATAAGAGGCCAAAGTTGCTGGACATGCACTATTCATTGCGCACGAGAAACTTTAAAATTTTGTTTCAGGCAAATCGTAAGCTCAAATGAAGATCTTTAAAATCATATGCCTTCATAACACAATAAACTATCTTTTCTATAAAAATATGCAACTCAACGACTCAAAAATCGAACTTTGCTGCACGTATCTCCAATAATTCCAAATTTCAAGCCCTAAGTCCGAAACTATTGTGATTGGAATAACGAAGGGTGCGAGCGCTTACCGGACGTTGCATTACAGAGTCAAGTCAGTTTGGCGAGACATCCGTGGTGAGCACACACTAAACCCCTCTTTCCTTTCTTCCCCTTTTCTTTTTTTCTTCTTCTTCTCTCTCGTTTTCCTTTCTTTTCCTGAACTACTCTTGGCCTTCTCTCTCTTTTCCTTTAATATCACGGTGGCCTCTTTTATTCTTTTTCTTTTGAATTTTCAAACTTCTTTTATTTCTTTTTTTTTCCACCTTTGACTTTTCAAAGCCCATATCTTACGTATTCACATTGCACTGCCAATCTTTCTATTTAGTATCAATTAGCTCGGTCACTTACACTTTGTGATTTAACATGAATGCGATCCTTCTTTAAAAGTAGGATGGTGACTTAATTGTGAAATTGTCCATACCTAATACTCCGTTCGTCCCCACATGAACCAAAATCTGGAGAAACTATTGCATGGATCTTGGTTCATGGACCTAGTATGCAATCATTGCTGTTGATCAAGTGTGACTTACAGATGGGGCCCGTATGGTTAGCCGGTATAATGGATATTGAAAATATGTCTCGGATTTGGGCCCGGACGAAACCCAACTGGATGTGTTGCGCGGACGCTTGACCACTCGAAATTGAAAAGAAAAGGGAAAAGCACGTTTGCGGAGCTTTTAAGAACGGGAAATGTGGAGCATTAAATGAAGATGGACATGGGTTTATGTGTAGGTCTCGACGTCCATTTTTTCTTCTTCCTCATTAATGCATGCACATGGTATGCCCATAGAAGATTGTGGCCGCCAAATGTCTCTTCCTTTTTTGGTCATCTATTGAATCATTGAAAATATGTCTTGAGTTTGAATCCGGATGAAACCCTACTCGATGTATTGTGTAGACGCACGACCACACAAAATTGAAAAGAAAAGGGAGAAGCACGTCCACAAAGCTTTCAAGAACGGCACCAACGCGGAGCATTAAATGAAAATGGGCGTGGAGACATGCACATAAACCCATGTCCATCTTCATTTAATGCTCTGTGTTGGCGCTGTTCTTGAGAGCTCCGCAGACGTGCTTCTCTCTTTTCTTTTCAATTTTACATGGTCGAGCGTCCGCACAACACATCGAGTCAGGTTTTATTTGGACTCAAACTCGAAATATATTTTCAACAATGAATCAAATCCATGTAGATATGAATCTAAGTGAAAATTTGCCCAAAACCTGTGGAAAGCAGGTTAACCATATGGAAACCGATTTGTATGTAAACAAACTTGAGAAGACTAGCATGGTGGGAACTGATGGATGACATGTTGATAATGGCCCTGTGGTCTTCAAGACCATTATTGACAGAGAAATAATGCTAGAACAGGACATAGACTTGGTCTCCATAAGTGATAGATTAGAGAGAACATCGTTCCTTAGCTATTAAGTCCACTGAAGACGACTTTCCTTAGCCCACAAGCTTCTTAGTGGTGGCCCACCAGTAAGCTTGGCTGGGTTGATGGTCTCGTGCTCGCCTATCGTCCACAAGATCACAAGTTCTCGCTATGTCGTGATCAAACCTCTGGCAAATTTGTGCTTGTGGACATTGCCACATTATGTGGATAGAATTATAGACTGTTGACATGTCGATGTGGTTATGTTGATAAACCTATCTCGAGGATCTCATGTGGTACTGAGTAGATATAGTTCAAACCTAATATTTAGTAATGGTTGAATAAATAGTAATCGCTTGGCTGTTCTATCCTCTATGTTCTTATAATCACTATTCCGAATTCCCAAGCTAACTCAAATTCTTTCAACACCTAATAGTTGAAGAGTTTTTGAATTATAAATGGAGAATTATCTCAACGAAGGACAAGTACATGTATGACTTAACGAAATTTAGGAATAAAGCAGCAAATCAACGGCATGCCGGGCTTTTTATCGACGATTCGTATTTCCATATGAGATTTCAATGCCTTTTCTTTGTCGTTTCTGGGCCAGTGTCCAGGGAATCGAAGGCGAATGGACGCAAGAGAGGCCCAATTAGTGATTCAATATCTAGATACATACGTCTTCTTTCTCAGCAAAGAAGCAACCCAATTCAAGCTCGCATCTTACGGCTTGTAAAATGATCTGCACAGTACATATCCTTAACAACCAACCTTTGCTTCCAACTTTTCTCTCTTCTCAATATTTTGCATATCAACGGCCTGGTCTCCAGCGTCAAAGTGCAGCCTTCGGTTCTTTTCGCATGGTTGCTGTGCAAAGTCATCAAGATTTGAAGATAAATTAAGCTGAAAGAGAAGTACCTTAAACACAACTGTGGCCTTTTGTTGCAACATCATCTATTTTCCCCTGAAGGCAGTTTTGAGAAAAGAAATTTCTCTAATGCCCTTTCGGTACCATTCTTTTTATTTGATTCTACGGATATACAGAAAGCAACTGACCATTTCAACCTAAATGAAAAATTCGATTTCAAGGTGGGCTAGGCAATGCATGTTTACTAACATGGAATGGATGTTAATCTATGGAAAAATAGTTGTGATCAAGAAAACTAAAGAGATAGATGATGGAAAATTCCAGATATCAATGAGGTCATTATTCTCTCATAAACAAACCCTCGAAACGTGATCGAGCTGTCAGGATGTTGATTGGAAACACAAGTCCCGCTTCTAGAATATGAATTCATGCCCAATGGGACTCTAGCTTTACCTGAAGAGATAGATGATGGAAAATTCCAGATATCAAGTTCTCTCATAAACAAACCCTCGAAACGTGATCGAGCTGTCAGGATGTTGATTGGAAACACAAGTCCCGCTTCTAGAATATGAATTCATGCCCAATGGGACTCTATACCAGTATCCAGGGATATGTGAGTACAGATTGCTGCCGAAGTTGCGGAAGCCCTATCTTAATTGCACTCAGCGGCCTCTAAACCTTTTTATCATTGAAACTGAAGCCCACAATTATTATCTACCGTTTGGAGTAATCCTGGTTGCACTTTTAACTGGCAGAAGCTGATTTCTTCTCTACAGGTACAAGAAGGAAGACGCTTGCAGCCCATATTCTAATCTCGATTGAACAGAATTGTTTGTCCGACATTGTCGATGCTCAAGTTCTAAAGCAAGGTGCGAAGGAAGAGACTATGCCTGTTTGTAAACTCGCAAAAAGATGTTTAAAATTGAAGGGAACGAATCAACCAACAATGAAAAAGTGGCAATCGAGTTAGAGGGATAAGGAAGCTGCAACATCCTTCTTCCTATTCAACACGTTAAGCAAAGTAGTAAGCCGATTAGACATAGAAACGGCATCAGCTTAACTGTCACCATGTCGGATGTTGATTCTGAAATAGTTCGATTCTGCGATGCACCCCCACCTATGCCAGTGAAACACGGTGAAGTTATGTGTAGGTGTTGTACGGATGGCTTCTCTTACTATGTGGTCATTCTTATCTTGTTTCCAATTGATGCATCTTTTGGAACATGAATGAGTAATTCCGGGATTGTTGTTGTCATATTGAATTGTCTCAATGACTGCGATAAATTTCACAATATATGCTGAGTGTCTTTTTAGATATATGAGAATTAAGTTTTTTCTTTCTTCCATCAAGAAAGAGTGCGACACACGAATTTTTAATTTTCTGTCCTTCGACATTTACACACAACAAAATCCAGATGCTCTTCTTAAAGTAATAATATATGAAAAATAATATAAATAGAACTAATTTGCAATGATTCACAACATATGAGCCGTTGCAAGTTCGATAGTGTGGACACCTCAGATTTCAAATGTGTGCCTCTTACTGTTCTCTTGGCTATGTCCATGCTTGATGGCAGAATTTTCCAGCATTCTAATTCGCTCCAGTTCAATTGCCACTTCTTTCATTGTAGGTCGCATTTTCCCATGTAACGTCAAGCACCTTCTCGCAAGGTCAGCAAAGGCGACGATCCCGTCTTTCTCACCTTCTCCAGTGTCCACAATGTCGAACAGGCAGTTCTCGTTCATCGAGAGAAGAAAAAAGCTTGCGAGGTTTCTCTTATTATCTTTTTCCAGAAATAAGATTGGCTCTTGCCCTGTCAAGAGTTCCACGAGGACCACACCGAAGCTGTACACATCACTCTTATCTGTGAACTGACCTGATTGAAAATACTCGGGGTCTAAGTACCCAAATGTCCCTTGGACACTAGTGGTCACATGAGTTTGATTGACCAAAAACGACTTGGAAGTGCCAAAGTCAGCCACTTTTGCTTGGTATTTGTCGTCCAAGAGAATATTAGAAGACTTGATGTCTCGATGAAAGATTGGGATTGATGCCGAAGAATGTAGATAGGACAAGGCTCCTGCCACTTCAGTAGCAATTCGAAGGCGTGTGTCCCACGATACTTGATTGTCATGTAAATACTGGAAAAGAGTCCCATTTGATATGAATTCGTACACCAAAAGGGGTGACTCTGTTTCCAAGCAACACCCCAGTAGCTTAACGACATTCCTATGGTTGATCTGCGAGAGAATGGCAATCTCATTGATAAACTGTTCAACTTTTCCCATAGTGATCGCCTCTGACTTCTTGATGGCAACGATTCCTCCATCTGCGAGCATCCCCTTGTAGACGGTTCCTTGCCCACCTTGGCCGAGTATTCTATTCTTGTTGAAATTGTCAGTGGCCTTCTGCAAATCCTTTAAGCTGAACAATTTGCTCTTGTCAACGTTGTTTTCAGACAAACACAGTTGTTGCCGCAACAAGAGACCCCCATTCTGTTTGAAGTACCTCTCTTTGAGTTTGACTTCTTTCCTTATCGTCATGATCTTGTGGGACAGCCATAACAAATGAAGCAAGGGTAGTGTCACCAGGCCTGTTCCAATACCTGGTTTGTTTCAGTGGTATGAGCATTACCAAAAGTAAGTATCAAGCATTTGCCTCTGACTTGAGGAGCAGAAAATGCTAATCTGACACTAACGAGATTAACCTTACAAGCCTTTTAAATATCCTTCCATTTCATCAATTAGAATGCTAATGTGATTGGTGCAAAATTAGTCTTCTTATGAAAAACTTAGCGTATAACAGAACAGCTATCCAATCAGTTGAGCAGCAGCCAGAAGATAAAACACACATATTGCTTGATCGAAATTATGTTGTTCATGCCCCAGGGACATCGAGGGTAAAAAGGAAAAAGCCCGGTATTAGGTTTGACATACTGTATGCGTCGATGAGTCCATCAAGTTGAACTATGAAGTAATTAGGCTCCAATGGTACTAAAAGATATGTGCCCAAATCAAACAGTGAGTTTGGATTCCAAAGAGCTCTATAGGAACACCTAACATCTGATCCACTGTAAATGCATTATGCTACATGCTTTTCTAAATTGTGGATTTTATCTCTTATAGACTAAATCTTGCGTTTCTAGGATGTGATATTCAGGAATATCTGTGTGCACAAAAGATCAACTATCCTTGTTAATACTCATGACAGAATGTAGAAATTTGCTTACCCACGAGGATAAACTTAATTATCTTGCTCTCGTCTACACAAATATAGTAACCTGGTTGGTTCACACACTTTCCGTCAGGGCACCGATTGGTCTGATCTTGGCATTCATCAACATCTGAACAAAAGATGACAATCAAAATTAGTAGAGCTTTGTCTCTTTATTGGGTGTTTAGGATTGCATGAAAAGCCACTTCAACTTCCAAAGAGCTACTTATTATTAGTACAGCGTTGCGTTTTCAAAGATTGGTGAGATAAAATGTAATTGGTTTTACCTTCGCATCCATGTTGAATATAGGGGTTACCAGTGAAGCCCTTATTGCAAGAACACTGCAGAAATGGCATGTCCATAAGATCTGCTAAGTCAAAGCTGACTGTGCTGCAGTTATAGGAATTGCTGGGGATGAAGCTTTGTTCGTAGATCTCTAATCCAGCTCCAGAGGATTGAGCTATCCCCCATTCAAGCACTGCTGCAAAACGGCCGCTTGCCCTCAACTCATTGAAGTCCATAGTTGAAGGTACGAACTGCAACCTATCTCCAAGGAAGGCATAATTGCATCCTTCATTTCCTGCTGTGTTTATGTCCGCCCGGAAAGTGATGTTGAAATCTTGAAGATTTGAGGTAATTGTGGTTTTGCAGCATCCATCGCTGCCCGAACAAGTCTTCCTAACAACGTTGTTGTCTGCTTTGCAACTGGACTTGCATCCTGTGATAGCAGAATTCGTGTCCCTTATCAGAGCAGATATGTTGCAACCAACAGCAGCGAAGACGTTCCTCGACTGGGAAAAGATGAATTGGCTTCCTTTCAAGCTCACAGGCGTGAAGCTTCCATTGCCACTGCACCCCATACCAGGCGAGTAGATTATAGGAAGAACGACGTTAATCATGCCGTTTGTTTTACCAGAGTAATCGGGTAGTGAAATGTTGAGCACCCTCAAGTTGGGCTTTTTCAGTATGGGGACGGTGCCATTGCCGCTTTCCTGGCAGACGATCTCATACCACTCGTCGAGGAAACACCCGGTTCCTATCCCAAAGGGGAAGGGAATGGCAACGCCACCACATGTTTGGGTGCAATTACCCTTCACCAGAGGAGCAGCTAGTGATGCTCGTTCATGAAGCAAAAGCGATCCTAGAATTAGAAGAATCTGAAACATTCTTGTTCCTACTTCTCTTGTCGGTAGATCGTGGACCTGTTCGAGGAGGAAACAGGAGGCGCCGTTACTTATACTCCTTCATCTTCTGTTGTCTTCAACCCTTGCATATCCGGAATGCTTCCTATAGCAAAATTGTCAAAGCTTCAGATCCTTCTTGGAGTAAAAAAATTCTCCACTGAAGTGGTTGTTTCGATTGAGTTTGCTCTGATGGAGATGGCGACGTATTGTGTTTCAGTCTCAGCTGAGGATATAAGAAAGCGATAGGAGGATGTAGATCAGATCAAATCTATTAGGAAAGAAATCTCAATATCAAACTTTCCTATTTGAACTATATCTTGAAGGTACGTTCACATGATATTAATATACAGAGACAAGTTTTTGCTCTTCGGGGAAGTCCTTGTTGGTTGAGAAAAGTGCAAATTTATTCCAAGCCAAACATTGAAGGGATTTTTCCTTGCGGCACAATGGAATTTGTTCGTGGGACTCCTTGAATGTTTTTTGTGCATAGAGAAGTTTACATCGAATCGATAAGAGTGAATGGCTCCTAGTTCCCAACTTCCCAAGAATCAAAACTAGAGACCGCACTAGTTGGTTCTAGGATCGGGAATCGGACTGCACCATTAGGCCAATCCAGTTTTGGGCGATCTGATTCCGGTCCAATCCAATGAAACCGATTGTTTTTTTTTTTTCCCACTACTTTTTTCCCATTACTTTTTTTCTCATTACTTGAAACTAAACCGAGGTAGTGTTTAGTTCACATTTTACTAATTTTTTGAAGAATTTTAAAATAAAAAGTATATTTAACCAGTCTAGCCAGGTTTCGTAATAACTTTATAATAATAGAGTTATTTTACCTATTTGAGGCAATAAATATAGTACTTTATAATACAATACTTGTTAGTAAATATTTGGATTTCTTTCCATTTACCCAAATCTTCATTATTTATGCATAATAATGAGATATGGAGAAAATAAGGAAAAAAAGGCAAAAAGAAGAAAATGAAAATTTTGTAATTTAGGAATTCAAATAAAAAAAACGTTGGATGATGGATACCAAATCAAGGATTCTGTGATTTACTGCCTAATTTTATGTAAATAATAATAATAATAATAATAAGCAATTACCATGTGTTAGCATTCTTGAATGAATCCTATTGATAACATTGAGAATTCAGGGGAAAATGAGGTTTTTATTTCCATATCATTCTTTATTGTTCTAGGAGTTTTTCAAGTATTTTTGAAGAGAAGATAAAGTAGTGATAAATTTTTGCTCTTTGATTTAAAATGTTTGGTTTAATTTATATTTTCGTTTCTTTTTCTACTATGTTTTATTTTTATTTTTTTTTTGTTAGGGCTACAATATAGCCTGGCCATGATAATATAAATTTCATGATTTCTATGTGTGCAAGTGATTTCATTCATGTAAGTTATATATTATTATGCTTAATGCTTTTAACTAACTAGCCACCACTGAAATGATTTATGTGCATGTTTGAAATTGAGAAGTGATAATATGCAATCGCTCTTTATAAAATATAACCATGAATTAAATGTGGGTAAAGATATACCATATTATTTGTGTTGCTTTCGATAATAAAGTGATCCAAAATGCTCATTGTAAGTGAGGAATATTCATTAATTTTAATGCACTTATCTTTATTTAAATTCACATAGAAATATAGTTGATTAATAAATTGAATAAATTTGTTATACCTAGAGATATGATAGTAAATAGATTAGAAAATTCTACTTTCACATATTTGATATTGTTCTTATACGCGTATCAATATGAAATTAATATCTAGTGGTTATGATAAAATCAAATATTATAAAATATTTATCTGATTGATTTATTGCATTTAGTTTCCAAATTTGCTTTTAAGATTTTCAGTTTTAATTTAATTTTAATTCTATTTTGATCTGTTAAATAAATTTTAAAATTAATCTATTTTTAATATTCAATCAATTTGTTATTCATCAATCTCTAAGGGACGATATTATTTTCTCATTATTATATTATTTGTTCAATACGTGTACTTGCGTTTAGAATTTTATGAACATTTCCCTTGGAGCTAGGATTCAAACTAATCGGACATTGGTTCAACTTTTAGGAACTGAGAACCAAACTGACACTCTTGGGAATCAGACCAAACCAGCATGTTCAAGCGGCTCCTAGTTTAGGCAGTCCGTTCATACCCCTACTGATCAAGGCATGTTGGCACCTAAATTTTCCCCTTTCATTTAGGATTTAACTACATAAATAATCAAGGATTAGTCTTTAAAAAAAAAAAAGAGAAAAGTAAAGTAAAATAAATAATTTTCATTAAAATGCATTGTGTATGTTTTCATCAAAATGCATTGCATGTAGACATTAGGAGCATTTACATTACTATCACTAATCATTAAAAATTTTAAAAAATGGGGGAAAAGAAAAAGAAGAAAAAAAGCAAATCGGGCTAGGCCCAGTCCGTTCCCGTTCTCCTCTCTCTGTATCCTTTTTCGCCTGAGCCCAAACCCAGCCTCATTTTCTTTTTTCCAAGCCTGGCCCCTTCTTTCTTTCCTCTCTCCCTCGCGCCCTCACGCTGCTCTTGCTTTTGCAGGAAAGAAACGTACAAACTAGAGAGGTAGAGGATCGCGAGTTGCAAATGGCGGCGTGATTTGTAGGGCGGGGTCAGGCCGGCCAGCGAGTCGGCAGTGGCAGAGCCAGGCACGCCGGTTGCTATCTGTTAAAGGGAGAGAGGCCGAGAGAGAGAGAGAGAGAGAGAGAGAGAGAGAGGGGGGGAGAGGTCCGGGAGCTCGGGAGAGTTTTGAGCGAGTGGGAGGGAGAGAACCAGAGAGTGAGGGAGCTCGAGGAGGTGGTCGACCATCGCCAGAGTCCGTTTGTCAGCCGCCATCCGCCGCAGCGGTCCCTCCGCCCCCCCGACCCCCAAACCGGGTAGGTCATTCTCGAGCACGTCAGTCCTGTTTTTGCTGGGCATTGGGTCGTAGCTCGTGGTCCACCAGTTCGCACAAGCTTTGGTCCCGATCCTAGCCCAAAATTCCATAGTACTCTTGTTCGTTCCTCGGATAGCGTATGTGACATACTTGTTGTAATGCCTTTATACAAATGTTTGTGTGTCCGGTGTTATAGCCGAGACTTGTTATTTTTGTTCATATTCAAGTTAAATGCTGATAAACTTGTCTCTAAGCTGATCTGGAATAGTGCTTGTGTATCGCATGTTGATCTTGGCCCAAACCCGAGCCCCGAACGAGTCTATGTTTAACCCTCTATCAATGCGTCTTAAATGTTTGATGAAATGCCTTAAAGAAAATCAAAGAGCAGTTCATGTTTTAACGCAGGACCAACTCATTTTTGCCCCATGCCTGCCGAATCCTGTTTGCTTTACTCGTATTCATGGTGTTTTCGTATGCTTTGCGCGAAATATTCGTTTGTATTCGAGTCGACGACGAGGTTTTTCAATGCGCTGAAAAATGGGTTAGTGGTTGCCGGAATAGATCGCCGACGGTGGTCGGCGTCGGTCGGACCGAACGACCAGTGCCGGATGGTGGCTTGGCAACCCCCAAACGCCGGTGATGGCTCGCCGTGGTGTTGGTTTTGGTTCGATGAAGATGGTGCAGCATGAGGAAGAAGCGTCGGGGAAGAAGAAGACGCACGAAGAAGAAAGCACGTGGAGAAGAAGACCAAAGGGGAAGAGAAAAATAAAAGGAAAATAACAGAAAAATAATTTAAAAATAATTAATTAAAATAATAATAAAAATATAAAAAATTTTAAGAAATATTTTTTAATTGGGTCGGGTCGGGTCGTCGGATCGGGTTTACGCTAGGGGTGAGCATGGTTCGGGTTGGGCTGGTCCGCCCTTTACTAGAACTAACTTACACAGTGCTGGTCTTCAATTTTTGGGACCGAGGACCAACCCTATTGAGCCTCAAACTGAGAACCGCACCGACCCAATGGGTTCGGTCCGATTTCAGGGTCAATCTGATACCAATCGATAATTTTTTATTTCATTTTTTGTACTCCTTGAAATAGTGATTGAAGACCGAATTGACCCATTGGGTTCAATACGATTTTAGAGTCAACCTAGGACCAACTAATAATTTTTTATTTCATTTTTTTTATGAGAACCCCGTAAAGCTGGTAGCCAGCGAGCAAACCCTGGGCTGACTCTAGCGGAGGACCCACCATCCCAGCGCCACACTTAAGACACCAAATGTCTCAACTAGGTTTCAAACCCCTCACTTTTGGAGAAAGATTAATTGAGCTCTTATCTAGCAGAGCCATCACAACCGGTGGTTTTATTTTATTTTTTTGTACTTCTTAAAAAAAACAATTGAGGATCGAACTAACCCAATGAGTTCAATTCGGTTTCAAAGTCAACCTAGGACCAACCAACAATTTTTTTATTTCATTTTTGTACTCTTTAAAAGAGCAATCGAGGACCATACTGACCTAATGGGTTCGATGATGAGCGAGATTAGCTAAGAAAGGCAAACGGTGATGGTCAAATGAGGTGAGCATTGAACAGAATGAGTATCGAATGTCAAGCGGGAAGCAACAAGCCAAGCGAGCATCGAGCGGCAAGCAGCACTAGTGACCCAAAGTGAGCGAGGCGAGTGTCAAGTGGTGAGTGAAGAAGTTGGTTTTTTTCAATTTTGGTAAATTGAAAACTAAGAGAACAAATAAGACAGAAGAGAACAAATACTAGAAGATGATGCAATAAAGAGTTGTTTATGCCTTTTTGAATGTCATGAGGATTTCTCACAAAAACATTTTTCTCATTGATAAATTATGACTATTAACACCATAAAAGACATTAAAAATAAGTTATTAAAAAATAATGTAAAACTACTTGAACTCCTCACTAAATAGCTATTTAATATTGTTAACGCTGTTTATTTTAAGATTTTCTCTGTATAAAAAAAATTATAAGTAATATATTAGATATATATAGTCAGGATTTGATCGACCCATAACTCTTAGGATCGAAGACCAACCCGCACAAGTATTGGCCAAGAATTCTAGGACCGAGAACCGACCCAATCTCCCCGAGAATCGGACTAGGACTTGCAGGATTGGGCTGGTCCAAGATTGACCCTAGACCGATACTCACTCTTAGTTTACGCTCCGAACCACATTTTTCCAAATATAATAATATTAAATATTAAAAATATATTAAAAGATTTCAAAATTCAAAAAAAAAAAAAAATAGTTTAGAAACTTTCATAGAACATTAAAAAATTCAAAAACTTTCAAAAATATTAAAAATTCAAAAAATTAAAAAATAAAGAAAAATTCAAAAAGTTACAAAGAATTCGGAATTCCGAAAATGTTTAAAAATTTCAGTACTAATTAGAAAATCAAAAAATCAAAAAATTATAAAATCCACAATTTTTTGGAAAATTTGAAAATTCAATTTTTCCAAAAATTTTGTAAAAAATCTAAAAAATAAATAAAATTAAAAAATCCTCGAAAAGTTTAAAATTAATCTTCTAGGTTATTTTCTCTTGAAAAGGAAAGTCTTTTAATTTAGAATTATACTCAAGATTGACCAAACCCTTAATACTCTACCGTAGGGTTTTTAATTGTCCTTAGAAACAAATGCACTTGATTTTGTAATATTGATATGTTGATTTTGACTTCTCTTTAGTCTAGTTAGGATTTAAATTTATCTTTTTCTTAGTGTTAAGTCTTTGCAATCCCATGAAATATACTTAATGCTTTCCTTGAATTCTAATTGCTATGTTAATCATTATGCATCTGCATGATCACCTTCCATCTTAGTAAATAGACATAAAATCAATCTAGAATGCTTGACAAAAAATATTTTGTTAAAATAAACAAGATTAGATATTGAAATGACATTAATTGATTAATTAATGTAATCAAGTTCTCAACCTTAAATTCTCTATTGTGTATGAAATGAGGTACACTCCCATACCTCATTTAGTTTTTTATCAACTCCAATATGCTAGTAGCGACTCCTCCTTTAGAAAATTTTCATACCTTCAATTTGAACACCCAACATCACATGAGGTATGGGCTTGAGAAAGTCTGCATTTAAATCATGGACGGTAGGCCTGTCCTTCAGGCAATACTCTTAAATATATTCCCTACCCTAAGGGGTAGGTCGCAACAATGCGTTTTCTCTGTACGTGAAACTAAGCACACTAGTTTTTGGTGTAATAGAAAATACTCAAGCGTCTTAGTAATTGTAATTCTATGATTATATAATTACTAGTGGATTATTTACTGTTGATTTCTTCGTGAGATAGGTATTGATACTCGAATCGAATTGTTCCAATGTTCCTTATTGTTTCTTGTTTATTTCTCTATTAATTTTGCATTGATTTAATTGTAAGATCTATTAGTACTTTCGCATTATGGTACCACGACAAAAATTTGAATATATTTTCTATTCTCCCCCATCCTCCTTTTAGAAAGCCCCGACATAAACAGCCAATGAATTTTTTCTTTTTTAACAAAGATATAATTATCAAAGCTTCGATTTTCTCTTCACACATAATTAATAGAAATAAAATTTGAGCCCCAATTCCACTTTACTAAAGTTTTTATTACTTTCGAAAGACATAAGATCAATGCGTAGATCCCTATGCATTACTATCATGCTAAAGAAACGCCCAAAAATTACCTTAGATGACATGATATTTCATTGAAACTTGTGGAGATTAAATTTATACTCATTAAGTAATAATTAAGAGGTGGATTTTGTTGACTTTTCCCCATTAATGAGCAGAGACCTTTTAGGCTGCGTTTGTTAGTCAAAATAAATTCGAGTTGCGTTTAGTGCCTACTCAAGACAAAATAAAGTCAGATATAATATGAATATAAGCCAGATAAAATTATTTCATAGAGAATATGAGATAAAAGTGGATATAATTTTTAATATTCATGATAAACTCTATTGTAGGGTTTTATCTTTCAATTAAATGGATGCGGAAGCAATTATATTGTCAACCAACAATTAATAGGGATAGTACACACAATACAAACAATTCCAAAACACTACTTTTATTTATTTGTTTGCTAACCCCACGAAACTTAATATTTACAAGCCCTTACATTGCAGCTCCCTACCAACCATCTCAAAGTCAGCAAGGGGGTCAGGATTAGCCTAAACTTCACTAACGTGATGCTAATCAAAAGAGATGCCAGACACGCCCACGTCTTGGTCCATTGGGACCCAAACCGCACGCGATGGTTCTCCATATTATAGGCCTAAAAATATTTAACAACAACCGGGTGATAAATAAATCTCAACGAGTTAACAGCCTAAACCCCGATTAAAACGCAAATTCGTATCCGAAGCAACCTAAACATACAACGGCAAACAATCTTACCTCGCCTTGGCACACCCCTACATGTTAGTATGTCAAATATGTCATTATTAATAAAATAAGTATAATCAATAATCAGAACACATAACTCTCATGCACCAAGCATCCACACGGGTCCCAATTATAAAGTAAAACCCATTTTGGCATGTCCCATACTATACCTAACAGTTTTACCCCAAAATTAAGTGCAATGCATCACAATTATTAACACGTGTTCCAATTATTACGACATTTCGGGTCACGGCCAACACACGAGTTAGCGGTCTTCCGGCATAACCAGGTATTGTCCCACCCCATCAGACACGGCATCATTTAGAACTCCCGTTTAGACGACATTCCATAAAGGAGCATCGGTTCGGTCTCAACCGCGACTCGGCATCCGGACCCCTGCCGAGCATTCGATAAAAATTGTACATCGCTCCCAAACTCCCGTTGGGTGATGGGTTCGATTAAATAACCACTCAAGCACATCAACAATCAAGCCAATTCTTATTGCCATTAATTAGCCAAGAACAAAATAGTTCATTTTCAAATAATTAACTTTAGCAATTTTTCACATTTAAAAATCCCAATAAAATATTCGTACGTGGTCACGTATTTGAAATTAACTTGTCAAACTTTACACACTTTCATTTTAAAACCCCATTATTTTATTTAGTACGTAAAATTTGGCGTCCAAGCCCGACACCTCATATTTTTCTATTTTCTTGCCCATAAATCCTCCTTTGAAAATAGTAGATAAAAATCTATAATTGAGCAATCAATAGCATAGCGTCACACATGCAAACAACCGAAATTACTCACAATCTTATCCAGAAAAACGAGCATAAAATTCTACTTAACGGCTAATATGTCATTAACTACACTAATCGCGATTAATTAAGCTAAATCATGATTAATTAGGCTAATTACGATTAATTAGGCTAATAGTGATTAATATACTAAACTTAATTAATTTTTTTTTTTTTGGTAAGGTACTAAACTCAATTAATTAATATAACTAAAATTAACTAAAAATTAATCGATGTTAATTAAAATAATTACGATTTATTAAATAAATAATGATTAAATAAATAAATTATTATTAATTAAATTAAACTAAATTAATTAATCTAACCACGATTAATTAATATAATCGTAATTAATTAAAATAATCATGCTTAAATTTAATCTAAATCATCCTTCATCGCAATTAAGACTAAACTAAAATTAACTAATACTAACCGTCATTAATATTAAACTAATCTACCATTAAACGTAATTGATGCCCTAATCCACGATTAGGAGGTTAACTCATGGGTTTTCGGTGACGGTAAAGCTCGTAGCGATGGCGGCGCGACGGTAACAAAAATATGAGGCTTGCGACTTGAATGGGAACTCGGCGGCCATGGCCATGGCTCCCCAAACCCATGGCCAAGCGGGGCTCGGTTTGGTGGTGATGGTGGCAGCTCGAGGTGAGGACAACATGGTTTGATGGTCACAATTGGCGGCGAGCGCGGCGTGGACAGGCAGTGGAACGCGGTGGCGGTGGGGCGAGCAACAACGGTGAAGAACGACGGCCAAAGGATTGGCAAGGAAAGGAAATGCTGAGAAGAAAATGATGAAAATGGAAGTAAAAGAGGGTGAGATGTGGGGCTGGGTGCTTCGGTCAGAATGAGAGGCGTGGGGAAGAAAATGGGGAGGAGAAGAAGGAGAGAGGAGGTTGGGTGGTCTGCAACACGGGGAAGGAAACATGGCGTGGCGGGGGGGGGGGAGAAGAAAGAAAGAAAGAAAGAAAGAAAGAAAAATAAAATAAAGAGGAAAAAGGGGAGAAGGTGGCGTAAGGAAGGAGGAGAGGAGAGAGAGAGAGAGAAAAGGGGGTTGGTGGGTCTTGGCAGAAGAGTGGAGGGGAGGGATGGACGTGAGAGAAAAGGAGAGGGAGAGAGAGAAAAACGTGCACGCATGTTACCAAAAAAAATATAACGTATGCGCACGTTACCAAAAAAAAAAATAAAACAAAGATTTTTCTCAAAATTTAGTCATTTCACACCACCAACTCCCCACAGCATCCGCTATATTAAGTATTTTATCTCCCCTTATCTTTTTATTTCTATTTTCCTTTAAAAACTCAAAATCTTGGCCCTAAAATCACATTTTGCATTGGATTTGAATTTTCCCTATTTTTGGTTTCCAAATTTTAGTCCGATAATTCATTTTCTAAAACATTCAGACTCGCTGATAATTCGAAGGACGATTAGACGACATCTAATGATTAAATCTCGAAATCCTAGAAAATTTGATACTCGAAATCAAATTAAATTTCATGATTTAGTGCGATCTAATCTATTTGGTGGCTTTTAGGGGTTCTCGTGCCGTTAATTCGTGGTCAATAATTTTCGATCTACGTTTATGCCTCTTCGAATTGCAGATGACTCTCGATTGTCATGTAATCGCGATGATTCAATTACATACCCTAAATATAATATTAATAGAAAATCGGTTTATTGTTGTTTGACGCGAATATCGTAATCGTGCGGAATCACCTGCGAATCGACTATGTACTTCCGTGGAATCGATTTATTCATTCGCTAATTGACTTATAATAGTATAATACTAACCATTATCGATCCTTATGGTCGAGCGGATCGATCTCTGATTGAATTCTCTAATCTTTCGTGTTTTAACCATTTACGGCTTCACCCAATAGATTAGTTAACTCGTGAGTGATCAGTTCAAACTAAAATAACTATAAGTTCATCGATGAAATAACCATTTCATATATTTTGAAATATGGTCAAATTTCAGGATATCACATATGAGAGGTTAGAGAGACCATTGTTCCTTAGCTATTAATTCCGCTAAAGATGACTTCCTTGAGCACATAAGCTTCTTAGTAGTGAAGCATGGTCCGGGTTGGGCTAGTCCACCCCCTAACCCTACGACTAATCCGCACAATGCTGGTCTTCAATTTTTGGAACTGAAGACCAGCCCTATTGAGCTTGGGACGGAGGACTAGACCAACCTAATGGGTTCGATCTAATTTCAGGGTCAACCTGGAATCAATTGATAATTTTTTTATTTCATTATTTATACTCCTTGAAAAAGCAATTGAAGATTGG
Organism: Eucalyptus decipiens; assembly: GCA_014182575.1. Lineage (NCBI taxonomy): Eukaryota > Viridiplantae > Streptophyta > Magnoliopsida > Myrtales > Myrtaceae > Eucalyptus > Eucalyptus decipiens. The sequence continues at coordinate 17,922,301 of CM024619.1, forward strand.
ACTAATTCAATGAGTTCGGTCCAGTTCCAAAGTCAACCCAGAACCAACTAATTATTTTTTATTTCATTTTTTGTACACCTTGAAAGGGCAACTGAGAACTAGACTGATCCAATGGGTTCGATAACGAGTGATGCCAACTAAAAAAGGCAAGCGATGATGGTCAAGTGGGGTGAGCGTCAAACAGAGTGAGTATCGAGTGTTGAGTGGGGAGCAACAAGCCAAGCGAGCATTGAGCGGCGAGCGGCACGAGTGAGCCAAAGTGAATGAGGCGAGTGTCAAGTGACGAGCAGAGAAGTTGTTTCTTTCAATTTTGGCAAATTGAAGACTAAGAGGACCAATAAGATAGAAGAGAACGATTACTAGAGGAGAATGCCGTAAGGAGCTGTTTATGCCCTTTTGGACGCCGTGAGAACTCTTCACAAAAACATTTTTCTCATTCATAAATTATGACTATTGGCGTTATAAAAGACATAAAAAATCTAAATTATTATAAAACAATGTAAAATTAATTGAACTCCTCACTAAAGAGTTATTTAATTTTGTTGACGCCGTTTATTTTAAATTTTTCTCTAAATAAAAAATAATAAATTATATATGTGTGTGTATACATGTATGTGTATACACACACACACATGTGTGTGTGTGTGTGTGTGTTTACGTATATATATATAAAGTCAGGGTTGGTCCAGGTTGGACTGACCCTGAACTCCTATGATCAAAGACCAACTCACACAGTACTAATCCAAGAATCCTAAGACTATGGACCGACCGACACAGTTTTCCTGAAAACCGGACTAGGATCGGCAAGGTTAGGCCGGTCCAAGGTCGACTCTGAACCGATGATCACCCCTATGGCCCACTATTCAGCTTGGCTGGGTCGATGGTCTCATGCTCACCTATCATCCACAAGATCACAGGTTCTCGCTATGTTGTGATTGAACCTCTGGCAAATTTGTGCTCATGGGCATTACTGCATCATGTGGAGAGAATTACAGACCATTGGCACGTTGGTGGAACTAGGTTGATAAGCCTGTCTCAAATATCTCATCTGGTACTGGATAATAATAGCTCAAACCTAATATTACATTTATGTGGTTTAGTCGTAATGACTTATATCCACGGAGAAAATAACAACGAATTCTTCCACTGTAGACTAAGCAATATAACAAAAATTATGACCCCATTCGAGTTATTCAAATATTTTCAGTATTTTACAAACTTCAATTATATCCAATAACTCATGCAATGTTTAGCTACTCAATTTTTGGTGAAATAATCTTTTAATCTCGCGAAGGAATTAAACAAATCTTAAGTCATAAGAATTTGTCGATCAAAACACTCAAAGGCTTCTCCCAATTCACGCACGAAGGAGACTCACAGGATGTAATTAGCACGAATTACCTTATCCGCACGTTTTATCAACAACCGCACATCAACCCTCCCACAATCCGAATATTTATATGCATAAATGTGAACCCCCATCTTCTTTAGCCGACTTCCAGTAGGATTTTATTTCCTTTTTCTTTCTCTGACGCAATTTGCCCCTAGTCGAAGATTACCTTTCTTCCACGGTCAAAGTCCAACATCCTTTGGACTTCAAAGTGCAAATAAAATCAACCACAACTCGTAAAAAGAAAATTGCCGCATCCTGCATTGCACGATTCCGGACTTGGTCAGGAATCCAAATTTCGGACGATCCTTTAAACGACTAGGCTTTCTTGTAATTCATCTCAGGCCGAATTTCATTCACGGGCTCAAATTTTTGAGAATATTTTAACATAATTAATCCTCTATGTTCTTATAATCACTGTTCCAAACTCCTAAGCTAATACAAATTCTTTCAACACCTAACAGTTGAAGAGTTTGAGAATTGGAAATGGAGAAATATCTAAATGAAGGACAAGCACATTTATGATTTAACGAAAATTTAGGAACGGAGCAGCAAATCAATGGCATGCCCGGGCTATTGTTGACTATTCATATTTCCATATGAGATTTTATTTACATTTCCTTGTGTTTTCTAGTTCAGTGTTTGGGCGAACCTGGTGAGCTCTATTATGTATTTCCAAATCGCGAACTCTTTTCTCGTAGTCTGGTTGATGCTGCTGTTGCTGCTCCAACTCCTGCTCATCGTTGCCAATCGGAGAAGGCATCGCCGATGCCGATGGTGGTGAGGATAAGGACGAGCTGTGCTCAGTGGAGCTCGCTAGCTTCAACGTGGATTCTCTCTCGCCATCTCTCTCTCTCTCTCTCTCTCTCTCGCGACCTAAATTTTGGGTGCACCACCTAAGGTTTAAGTTAATGGACTACTAAGTCTAGATTTAGCTCGAGCTCTTCCAAGCCCATATCAATTCGTGACTTAGATTCAACTTTCTAGAAATTGTCACTAATCAGTTTGTGGTAGGTCGATTAGACACCTAAGTAAAATAATGGGAGAATTATTTTACGTATTATTTTACTCCTATGAACCACATGCTTTGGGTACGATGATTTGTTACAATAGACTTCTCTAATGCTTTTTCGCAACCATTTATTTTTATTTGTCAAAAATTTTTTTGCAGACAATTTGGATTAATTTTAACCTAAATCACTATCATGTAATGGGGTGATCACACGGATGTTCAATAATTATTAAACATTCAATAATAAAATAAATTGCACCAAAGGAATTTAACACGCAAAAGCAAACAATTTTTTTGGGGTTTTCTTTTACCTTGAAATTTTAACTTTACCATAAAACATGCACTTTAACTACGTGACCTAATTTTACTAACAAACTGTTTCTAATTAAATGAACCTAACATGCATACTGTTTTACATGCATCTAATAAATTTTTTATTTTTTTTTTAAAATTCATAATCAAAAGAAAATTTAATTAAACTATCTAAAATGAATAATTTTCTAACCTAGTTTAGGGATTAATTTGACTTAAACCTATCTTACCTTAGAAAACTATTTAAAAAAAGAAAAAGAAAAAGAAGAGATTATTAAAATGTGCAAACATTATTTAGGACCCTATCTATAAAAAAAAAATGTTATTTAAGTCCAACTCTAATCTATGTGCAATCCTACTCAAACTAGATAATGAAGTCGCACAATCTGAAAATGCAATCATAATTTACGAAACTGACATATTTCGATGCAAGATTTGATTTTTGATTTTTTTTGATTTTTCTTTTAGTATTTTTCTATGACAAGCAATTACACTATAGACATTATATCTAAACCACTCAGGATATTCAACAAATAAAGGATTAAAAAATTGAAAAAATAATTCGTCGTCCCACAAATTAAATTAACAATTATTTTTACCCTAAACATAGAGAATGTTTAAAATAATTAAAAATTTGATCTGAAATCTTACGAACTAAATTAATAATCACAATGATTTAATAATCAAAACACTATCAACATACTTCAAATTTCAATATAATTAAAAAATGATTCGACGTTTTACGAATCAAATTAATAATTATAATAATTATGGGCAAAATCCTACAAATAATGCCTAAAATATAAAATGAACATCAGCATCCAATGTTCCAACTTGAGCAATAATAACAGAACTTTTTTTATAAAAAAATAAAAAAAAGCTACCTTGACGTTTTTTTTTTTTGGTAAAAATGGGGCCGGCGGCGACAATTTGTGAGGTTGGGGACGGTGGCCCGGTGACGGTACTGGTGTTCGGAGGGCGGCAGTGGCAGGTGATCGGGTGCCGGGAATAGGCACCGGCGTCGGATGAACAGAGGAGGAGGTGCTGGATCAACGGCGAAGGGAGGGGCTCCGGCGCGGTGGTGCTGCTGGTATTCGGGCGGAACAGAGGCGGAGGCGGCGGTGGCAGCGGTGCGGCGGAGATCCTGCTGCAGGCGCGGGCTGCTGGATGTCGGGGACAAGCGCCAGCGAAGGGTGACGACGGACGTGGCATGGCGTCAGGCGAGCAGAGGCAGGGGTGCTGGCAGTCGGGCGGAGGTGCAGGCGCGGGCGTCGGTGCTCGAAGGCAGCAGTGCGCGGGCAGCGACGGCAGGCGTTGCGGGTGGTGCTGCAACGGCGTCGGGCGGAGTAGAGACAGGGGCAACGGAGGCGAGCGGCGCGGCGTGCAGGTGTCCAGGGCGGTGGCAGGCAGCGGCGTCGGGCGCTGGGTCGAGGGCTGCTGGCTGCTGGGCGGCGACGGCAGGGTAGTGTTCGGGCGTCGGGCAATAGTGAAGGCGAGCGAGCAGCAGGTCGCTGGTGAGGGGGACTCCGGCGCGGTGGCGAGCAGCGCCGGGTGTAGGTGCAGGCGCCGGGTGGAGCTCGCGGGCCTTCGGCGGAGGCGCAGCTGTGGAGTTGCAGACGGGCGGGCAGCTGCGGGCGCCAGGCGCCAGGCACGGCGGCAGGGGGGCTGCGCGAACGTCGAGCCTGGCGGAAGGCAGCGCGCAGGCTGTTGGCGTGGTGTCGAGCGGCAACGGACGGAGGGGATGGCGGTGAGCAGCCGCCGGTTGCAGGCGCTGGGGCACCGGTCGAAGACTTGAAGAAAAAGGCCTTTCCCCCCTTTTTTTTTTCTCTCTCTCACGTTCCCTCACCCTCTGTACTTTGCTGCCGTTCGCTTCCTTTTTTTTGTGCAATTTGTCAGAGAAAAGAAAGGAAGTGACTGCACCTCTTTTGACTTTGTATTGAGGAGAGGGAGGCTCTCCTTTTTTTTTTTTTTCTTTTTTTCACTCTATCCTTCACGCCCCTTCTTCTTCTTTTGTACTTTCTTTCACACTTCTTTTCGAATTTCTTCCATCCGTCCTCCCTTGTCTTTGGAATTAAAATTCTCTTTATAGGGAAAACCTCTACTTATTTTTAGAAAGTTCGAAGCCACACTTCCTTAATTGTGGGGATTAACGGATTTGAGCCCTAATTTGCCACCGCAAAATGAGCACTTCTTTTCACCCACATTACCAGAAATCCATTCAAGTTCATTTTTGATTTTTGCGAACAGCTCATCTAATGAGTATCACTCATCGATACTTTCTCTTCAATTTATCAATTTGGCCGTTATTCTCATCAATTTTGAGTCTGGTTTCCATTTTGATTTTCTATTCACTTGATTTATTTTTGGCTAGAAATTTGGCTCTACATTTACCAAGATTGAATATTTGTTAAAGCAAGAATAGCTAGTCAGAATTCACACCTTCCATGCATAATCAATTAGATTGATTTTTCTTCTTTTTTTCTTTTATTTGCTCTGATGCAATTTTTATTTTTATTTTTTTAGGGGTTAAAATTAATCTCTAACGTTTTAGGTGTCAGCAGCTGCTCCTATTTGAAGGTGAGCTTGTAGAGATTGCATTTAAAGATAAATTGAGACCTAAATTTTGATCATATATAAGCATAAAATGTTTTTTTTTTTTTAAATGAATCCCATTTTGAAATGCAATTTATATGACGTATGAAAATGCTAATGCAATTGATAAGAGAACTTACCTTTAGGGAGGGTAGATTCAAGATAGCTAGTGTTACACGTCCAAGACCCATACATTTCTACGGTCACCTAGAATAGTAACAAGGTTAAGAGAAGGCTGTCTTCCTAGGACTCGTACAATTTTACGGTCACCCAGTATGGTAGTATTTGATTGTCTAGGATCCGAACCTTTCTTCGATTGCCTTGATGAAAAAATTACTTCTTTCACGACCCGTACCTTTCTACGGTCGCCTGTTAGAGCAACAAACATTGTCTAGGACCCGTACTATCCTACGGTCGCCTAAATGGGAAATCACTTTTAAAGACCCGTACCTTTCTACGGTCGCTTGAATGAAATGTTAAGATTTTGGAACTCGAAATACCTAGATCCAGATTAAAATATAACGAGAAAGATAAAAAAAAAAAAAAAAAATTCACATCCAAAGTAAAATGTTTACATTAAAATATTTTGACATTTAGATCCAAATTGATATGTCAACAACAGATGGAAAGATTTTGGTGAAATCCACTAACTTTCAATTTCTAAAAAGGAACTCGAGCTATAAAAGCACGCCGAGTTGATGAAAAGGACTCCGGACTACGGAAGCATGCCGGGTTAGGAACTCCAGGCTACGAGAGCACACCATGTCAATCAAGAGGGACATCGAGCTATAAAAATACGCAAAATCGATGAAAGGGACTTTAGGCTACAAAAGCACGCTAGGTCAATATAAAGGATACCAGGCTACGGAAATACGCCGGGTCGATAAAAGGGACTCTGGGTTACGAAAGTATGCTAGGTCAATATAAAAGGCTAAACTAAAGGGCATAGTAGTTTTATGCTAAAATGCTGTCCTTGAATGGCTTGAACTGGAGTTGTTCGCCCAATGTGCGAAGGTATACCTGCAGAAAATTGACTTGGTCCTCCCTGGTTCTAAGACTAGGCTCATTCAATGGTATTAGAACCATGGTTTTGTTTGTAACAATATTCGTTCCATGTGCTCAGTAGGTGAATCCAGTGCTAAAGAAGATCACCACACATCATGACAAATCAACCAAAAATACTCGAAGCACCTGTTTCTCTCGTTACGACTCCATCTTCTTCAACCTCTTCAGATTTTTGTATTTCAAATGCTTCTAAGATAGACTATCTCTATGAAGTCTCTCTTAGCAATGAAACTAAGATTTCTGAAACGCAGCTTTCCCTGATGAACCCCTATTCTACTTTTGCTAAACCCACTTCATCATTTTCTCCCATCCACTTTATTCGTCAACTCATTCGCCAAACTCGAAGGAAGTAAAAGAATATGTTCAATCTTCCAAGTTCGACCAACATCCTATCCCTGCCACTGAAAATGAGTAATTTGTTACTCTTCAAATCCCTCTAGAATTTCCCAGACAGTGGATCCAGCAAGGATACTCTCATGTGCATTATGGAGCTGTTCGTCTTGCTCTTACTTTTCATGGTCGAAAAGGCTTACTAGTTGTGGTAAGAATTGCTCTACTGGATACCAGGTTTTTAGAATACCAGCATGCTTGTATTGGTACTGTTCAAATCACTTTGAATGCCGGAATAGTCTTTGTGACTTTGTATCCAAACTTCAATATTGCTTTTTAGACCCATAATTACTCTCTTTTCTAAAAGTCCAAGTTCAGCTCACTAGAGCTCCCAAAATTGCTAATACCATAGCAGCAACATTGCACTACCAAATGGTTTACCGAGTACAGAACCATGCTCTTGACCCAAATTTTCACAATGGAAATGAAGATGCTTTGTTCATTCTCCATGTATGATGACCAAGCATCTTATTTTCATGTTCCTAGACAAATCCCAAAGGAAAAGTTGGTCACGCTCCTTCCAGAAACTTGGATTACCAATTATGAAAAGTTGCATCAAAGCAACAAGCCTTTCCAGTCTTCAGACTCTGAATTTGTCAGAAAGAAAGATAGAACCGTTTCCATCAAATTTGGTAAGGAAAAGGAAGAAAGTCCTTCTATCTTCTAGACTCTCTTTATGATTGAACCATGTGTTCCCGAGTCAATCTCCAAGCTAGATCCAAAAAAGCTTGTTAAATACTTCAAAAGTGATGGACATCATGTCCATTACTACAAAGACCAGTATGGTCACTGTTTTTGGGATCCTTTTTGTCAATGTTCTTATTGTATAAATTCTCTTGACAAGGTAGACCCATTTGCAAAACCTCCACCTCGAAGGAAGTACAAAAAGCCCAAGGATTCTATGTACCAAAGGTACTTAAACGGAGATCCCTCCGTTGATACTCTTGGTGAGTGTGACAAATTTCAGTTTATGGTTTCCTATGCACCAACTCCACCACCAGAGTTCAATATTCCTCCCTCTGTATCGCAAGATCCACCATCATCACCTCCTCCATCTCCTCCTCAGAAAAAACCAGCCATTTCCCCATTTTATAAGCCAATTGTAAAATGGGCAAAGAAACATTTCTATCCATTTGAGGTTCTAGCAGAAACATCTCCTAGCTCTTCCATCGCCATGTTCCATAAAACAGACTTTCCTCCCCTTGTTCGGGAAAGCTCCAAACTCTCATTTCCTGCCCCATAAGAGTTTATTGATTCACAAGCCAGATATAGGCATGTTTCTAAGATACTTGCCCCCACTGATGTGGATGAGCATGGAAGACAGAAAAGAACTCCTGTTGCTGAAGCTGTCCTAAATTGGCAATCACAGACTCTTTTAGCACACAACAATGCTTTCAAAGCAATTGATTCCAAGATTGGGAATGTGCAACAAGACTTGCGAAGATATGATGAAACCACCAAGAAGATGCTTTCAGATTTCCATAAGAGGCTTCATGCCTTGGAATTTGGACAACACTTGGGGTATCATTATCTTGAAAGTCCTAAGGCTGAAATAGACAAGCTCATAAAGCAAATCCAGATCCTTGAAGAAGGAAGGCTTAACCCATTTCCAACTACTTTACGAATAGAGCCTTTGTCTCTCCCTCCTCCACCACCTCAGACATCTGTTTTTGCTTCTATCGCAAATGTTCCTATTAGACAAGATAAGACAGATGTAGCTAAGATGCGAAATCGTCTTAAAGAACTAGATTGAATAAGAAAAGAAAAGGGAAATGAGAAAAAGTCTGAAGAATCTTCATTTGTTATAAGAAAAATGCCAGATTAATTGATGCTGTCAAATCCATTAGAATCTTTCCTCAGAGATTTGAGTAATTAGGAACCATAGTCTAATCCTGTTACTCCACAGCCTTCACCACAGATTGATCCACAGATTGATCCTGTCATTCCGACAGACCAAATTCTATTCCCAACAGAATCAGCCTTTCCAAACATTTTTGATACCGAATCAGATTTGGTATCTTTTTCATCTTCATCGTCTTTTTCAATCCCTTCCATTGATTCCTTTCCCATAGCACCAGTAGTTTAATCAATATTCATGGCTGATCCTCTAGACCATGACATAGAATCAAACCCTTATGAACTAGAAGTCGTCCAACCAAACAATCCCTCCCAGAATGTGACCACTTCATCAAGTCAATTTTTTTTACCATTGGTGACATTCCTTATCACAAATGGCCAGAAAGACATGAAAAATTTCATACTTGGCTAAATACCCAGGCCATTACTAACCAAGATAAGTATGGTGTTCTTTTCAACTTTGTCACAAGATTCACAGGTAGCCTCAAACTTTGGTGGGCATCTGTGTCAAAACAAGATCATCTTCACTTTTTGCTTGTGCCAAATTTTCTGTATGCCATTACACTTCTATACCACTTCTTTGTGGGGAAATCTGTTGATCTCATAGAGCTCAAAAGAAGAGAATTTTTCAAAAGAAAATGCTGCTCTCTTCAGAAAAAACATCTTGATAAGCATTACCGTGAAATGCTTAAACTCTTCTATCAGATTGGAGCTGATGCAAATCTGAAGCATGTGTTCCTGACCTCCATCCCCAAATAATTATCTCAAACAATAGAGAGAACCTTTCTCTATAAGCAAAGGAGGATCCAGGATGTTCCATTGGGAGAACTTCAACAAAAAATTCATTTGTGCTTAGAAGAATTGTGCATAAAGCGTCAAATGATCTAGACTTATGTCAATGATAACAGAGAGCTTGATAGAGCCTGTTCTCGCCAGAACCTAAAGATCAAGTGCTCCAAGAATGATTGTGATGGTTTTTGTGGAAAATCCTCTAAAAAAAAGAAACACTTCAAAAGGCTCTGGATAAACAAATCTAGACAAAGCTTTAAGCATGGCTCCAAGAACTTCCGAAGAAATGGCGATACCTACGCAAAAGGAAAGATCGCTTAGGCCACACAAAGTCAAAGTGATGCTTCATCTGCAACCAAAAAGGACATTTTGCCAAAAATTGTCCTCAGGAAAAAAATGTCAGAATCATTTGATACATCATATAGAGAATGAAAGTGGTATATCTCTTGAAAATGATGATATCGAATCTCTATTTTCTATGGATGAAGAATTGTGTAAACAAACTCTTTGTGTCATTCCTTGTTATCAAACTCCCAGTGACACTGATTCGGATTCAGATCTCGAAGATATCTTTCACATATCTCTTACCCCTTTAGAATAAAACACTAATATATTTTCAAGCCAAACCCATTGTCCCCATTTTCTTGTGAAAATATTCACTTCAAAGTTTGTTAAACCAAATATTCACTTCAAAGTTTGTTAAACCAATCACTGTCATTGCTCTCATAGATACTAGAGCAGCTTCTTCAATCTTAGACACTAAAGTTCTTCCTGAAGAATATTGGACTTCTTGTGTCCTATATTTCAACTCTGCTTCGAGAGATGCTTTCTCTACAAATGTGAGAACCATTCCGACAATTGTCCAGTTTTTTTCACAGTGTTCCATAACTACAAAAATCTTTGGATCTAGTCTTCCCAACAAAGATTTAATCATTGGTTGGGATATTATGACTCAAATTTCTCAACTCCGCATCAATCCTGGAAAATATCTTAAATATAAAGATCAATTTTCTGAATTTGTTAATATTCAAAGACTTTTTTCCATTCATATGAACCTATTAGACCCGATCATGCAAAAATTGTTGGAATCCTGCTTGGAGTCTTATCTTGAGTTCGCTCAAAAATGTTCTCATCCTTTATGGAGAAACCCAGAATTCTTGGTTCGCCTTCCTTTAAAAAAGAATGATGATATCAATCCAACCAAGGCGAGTCATATGGGAATGAATCTAGAACACCTGATTTTAGCTCAAAGGAAATGCTCAAAACTGTTATAGCAAGGCCTTATTGAAACTTCCAATTCTCAATGGGCTTGTGAAGCTTTTTATATCAACAAACGTGCAGAGCAAAATCGAGGCAAGATGAGATTGGTAATTAATTACCAGCCGCTTAACCTTTTTTCTCCAAGATGATAAGTTCCCTTTACCCTCTAGAAACTCTCTTTTTGCTGGATTATCCAAAGCTCAAATCTATTCCAAATTTGATCTTAAAACTGGATTTTGGCAACTGAGCATTCATCCTGAAGATAGACCCAAGACAAGGTTCTGTATTCCAAACCAACATTTTCAATGGAAAGTTCTTCATTTTGGTTTAAAGGTTGCACCATCCCTCTTTCAAAAGGCAATGTGCCAAATTTTCCAACCAATCTTGCCAAGTGCAGCAGTATACATCGATGATATCCCGCTCTACAGTCCTGATGAAAATGAACATTGTCCAGACATAAATTGAATTTCTTGGTATACATCTTAACAAAGGTACATACTATCCAGGGCCACATATTGCTCATGAATTACTGAAATTTCCTGAAGAAAACTTTACAAGAAAGCAAGTTTAGCAATTTCTCGGGATAATTAATTATCTCAAAGATTTCGTTCAAAATATTGCAAAGCTATTGATCCCACTGTAGACAATGCTTAAAAATAATCCCCCACCTTAGGGAAAATCTTAGACTAAAGCAGTTGCTGAACTAAAGGAGATTATGCAGACTCTTCCTCCACTACAAATCCCATCAACAGGGAAGTGAATTCTCCAGATTGACACTAGTGATGAATACTGGGCCGCCATTTTGTTTGAAGAAATTGATGGTAAGAAGCATATGTGTGCCTACAAAAGTGAAAAATTTTCCCAATTTGAAATGCATTATCATTCCACTTTTAAAGAAATCTTGGCGGTAAAGAATGGGATAAAAAAGTTCGAATTCCATCTCATTGGCCATCACTTCCTGGTCGAATTGGATATGGCATCTTTCCCTCAGATGACCAAATTCAAACAGAAGCAAGATTCAAAATTCTCAACTACTTCAATGGGCTGAATGGTTTTCAAAATACTCTTTTGAGACCAAACATATTGCCGGAGAAAAGAATGTGCTTGCTGATTTCCTGTCAAGACTAAAAGCACCGGTGGAGATTAATATGTATATCATGAGGCATGCTTTTCATACTCTTCATCACAATGAAAAGAATAAGATTAAGAAGATCAAGACTGGCCAAGTTGGCGATACCCTCAGGAGATCATTGAACAAATCCAGAATGACAGCCTCACTAAAAATCTGGATAAACTCATGTGGCGATGCCACAAGGATCTATTTTGATTCAATGAAGGTTCGATTCTTTATCCTTTTGGTTTAAATGCAGATTATCCATTTATACATCCTCTAATTTGGAAGGAAGATGATTTTCCTAATTAACTTCGATGGTTATTATGGTGCTTAATCAATAAGTACTTGATAGCTATTGAAATTCTAACCAGAAGATTCATTGCCAATCTCACTAGAATATTTAGATTGGGCAGAGAAAAAATTGAAAATGAGAATGAGAAAAATCTTTTAGATTTCCTCAATTGGTTCTATCATCCAACTCATTAGAAATGGCTCTTGCAAAAAGAATTGAGAACCATGCAACCAAACCCTGAAGTCCACACCATTCTGTTCTTTAGGCGACTGTTGACACCTAATTTTTGTTTTCTAATACATAAAAAAAAATTAGAGAAAAAGAGAAAAAGAGAAAAAGAAAAAGAAAAATAAAAACAACAACAAAAAAAATAAAAGAAAGAAAAAGAAAAATAAAAAATGCCTATTTTTCCCTTGCGCGACCCAAGCCTGTTTCCCTTTTGGCCTGGCCCACGCTAGCCTTCCCCCTTCTCCATCTTCGCATAAGAAACCCTAAACTAAAAAGGGAGAAAAAAAAACAGCAAGAGGGAGGCGGAGAGAGGGAGAGTTCGAAAGGGAGAGGAAGAGGAGAAAGTAGAACCAAGAAGTAGAGAGCTCGAGAGGGAGAGAAAATTTTTTTTGGGGGGGAAGGAGGATGACGGCGACGGAGAGAGGAGGACTCACCGCCTCAACCCGTTCGAGCCAAGCCGCCGTCCTCCTGCCTGACGCCGTTCGAGCCGCTGCTCGCGCACTGTTGCCTCCGAGCGCTGATGGCCGTGCTTGCGCTTGCACCTCCGCCACCGTCGTGCCCTGTCTCGCCGAGCCACCGTGTACCTCGGCCGCGTCTTCGCTAGTCACCGCTGAGTCCCGACGATGGCAAATTTGAGCTGGTCGTCGCTAGAACCGGTTATCGAGCCACCGCGTACCTCGGCCATGTCTCCGCCAGTCGCCGCTGAGTCCCGACGATGGTAGATTTGAGTTGGTCGTCGTTCCACCGCCGAGCGAGCCTCGCACCGGCCCGCGCGCTACCACGTTACTGCTCCTAGCTGCGTCTCCGCCAGTCCTTGCCGTGCCTCGTCTCGCCGAGCCACCATGCGCCACGGCCGCGTCTCCACTCGTGACCGCCACTGACACCACCAGTTCCTACCTCTATAGCACCTGCCCACCGCGTCGCCGCCACCTTCCGCTTGACGCCGTCCAAGCCGTCATCGGCCTCCTTCCCCAACGTCATTTGAGCGATGCCGGGGACTTCATCACCGCAGCTGCTATTTCGCAGTCGTCGAAGCTTCGGATGCCGTCGCCGTTACAGCCCTTAGCCAAGCCGATGCCCTGCCCGTCGCCGTGCCTCTACCCGACGCTTGCTGCCCTTGTCGCCGCACCTTCATATGTCCGTCTTCGCAGTTGCCCATCGACGTACCTTTGTCGTCGCTCGCCACTACCGTTCCGCCACCAGCCGCCTCAGTCGCGTGTAGAGAGGAGGCACGAACCAAGTCTTGGTCGGGTCGGGTGAAAGCCCCGTTGGGTAGGGTTTTGAGCAATCCGGGCCGGATTTGGGCTGTTTTAGTACATTGGGCTTGTGGGCCTTTTTTTGAAAAAATCAGGTCAGACTGGGCCTACACATTAGGCCCAGTCGAGCTAGGCTTCAGCCAATTTGGGCTGCGCGGCCCAGTCCAGTCCGGACTCGGGCTATCCAACCTGATTGGTCGGGTCGCTTGGGTCGAGCCCAAGTGGGTCGAGTCTTGTCAGACCGGACCCGGCCCGCCGAGTTTTTTTTTAAAGTATTATTTAAAAAAATTTAAAAATTTTAAAAAATTATTAAAAAGAAAATTATTTTAAAAATTAATTAAAAAATTTCGAAAATTAAAAAATTTGAGGTTTGGTTAGGAATTGCCATGTCTTGTCTTTTTAACGTAATTAGGCATTTATTTTATTGCACCTTGATTAGATCACATGTTTAATTCGTATATATTTGATTATGTTTGTGGATGTTTAATTACACGTGCTCAATTTTATTGCAATTTGGATCTTAGTAGTTATGATTGTTATTTTAATGATTGCGCACCCGTATGATCACCTCGCATGTTAGTGGATAGGTGTAAAATCTATTCAAACTGCCGGCCAAAAAATCATTTTGTTAAAATGAACAAGATTAGGTACCGAAAGGGCACTAATTAGTCAATTAGTGTAATCAAGTCCTTGACTCTAGATTCTCTGATTGCGTAGGAAGTGAGGCACGCTCCCATGTCTCACTTGGTTTCTAGCCGACCATAATAGGCTAGTGGCGACTCATTTTGCGAAATTTTCTTAAGAATATCCCAATGTTACGTGGGGTATGGGCTTGAGAGAGTCTATGCTTAATCATGGGCCTTAGGCCCGTCCTTTAGACAATACTTCTAAACCTGTTCTCTCCCTCGAGGATAGGTCGCGATAGCTTGGCAACTCCACTTGGAGTTGGTTTTAAACCTTAGAGGACTTAGGCCAAAATTAATCTTGTTCACAAATATGTTTGTTTGGCAGCGAGGATTCTAGGTACGCCCCTAACATTAAAGGTATTAAATGTTTTTGCAGAATGGGAGGTATAAGGGGAAGTGTTTGCTCACCTTTGTCTTGCAGAGAGGTGTAGGAATATATGATTTATTTTTTATATATGAAGTGCTGATTGCTTATAAATTGTCGTGCTTGCGTCCCCTACATTGCACTACATCATAGCACACACTACTTGCCGCCGGACTTGGGCCGCATAGGATCACTTAGGATGGTGTTGAGGTGGATACCACTCCGACTACAAGCATGTAGTACAAGTCACCCATCTCAACCCCAAAATTTCTTTCTTGATGTCAGAGATCCTCACCCTGGTCTGCGAGCATGCGACACGGGTCGGTTCTTTGACGAAGCCGGAGTCATAGGTAACACGACCTAGCCGCAAGCTTGTTGGTTCAGTCCTGTGATCCCATGGCTTCATTTTGAGCTGAATAGAGTAGAAATCGAACCACCTCTCATGTGCATGTCTATGTTTTTTTTTTTTTTTTTTAAAGAATGGAGACAAAGGTCGGCATCCATTGTAAGTATCATTTTCATTTTTATTTGCTCATTTTGTATTGCATTTTCATCTTGAAATTTGCGGAAATCAATCGAATGCCCTCAGTGTTGTAGGCTTTTGATTGAAAAAAAAAAAAAATTGGCAATCACTCTTGATAAGTGAACATTGAATGCAAGTTCTAAATACTTTGATCTGGCCTTGTTGAACACATGGTTTTGTTAAATGTCTAGTTATGGGCTCGAAATCATTTTGAAAAAAAAAAAAAAACTTGCAAGTTGTGATTTTATATTGGGGCACAAAAATTGAAATTGCATTTTTATCAAATTCTCTCATTCTCACATTTTGGGGCTGAAATGCAAATCACATTTTATGTAGGGATTTCTCAAAATAGAAGTCACTTCTTTAAAAAATCAATGTCATTTTTGCATATGAAACTTTTGGAATAGAGTGGACATTCGATTGATAACCGTCGATCGATCTTTTAATGATGACCCTTTCTCTTATGACTAATCTTGGTGAGATACTAAAACCCCGTAATAAAGACTATGGGGCATGTACCATCACCTCGATTTTATTGTAAGAAGTGACCGCATTGAGAGATCATTTTCTCATTCACATACTGACATTGTTGCCTTTTTGCAGGTTATGTGTGATGCTTCATGACATTCTCGTGTTTGACCATAGAAGTGAATTCTAGAGCTAGGACGAGAGTTGATTTTTACTCTTATCTATACAAGAGTTTCTTGCATTTTATCATTGTTTTTATTCTTGTTAAGAATCTCGTTTTCCATTTTGGGTTTTGATTGCAAATCCAATTGATGCTTTGGTAAATCATGCGACTCAATTTTTATTTTTATTTTTTATGATGGAATTCAATTTCGTGAAAATCATCCAAAAAAAAAAAAAGAAGAGAAAAAAAACAAATTCAGAAGTGTTTCAAGCGAACCTTTACGCCTACCTTTCAAAACGAATTTCAAGAAAACTTTGCTTAAGGCCCTCTCTTCATGTAGTCATTTTCTTAGGCTCATTGAACTCGAGGAGCAAGCATGCGTTGAGGCTTCGTCGGTGCCAATCTTCCAATAGAGGCGTAACGAAGTTGAATTCCATTCTGGGAAGTTTCTTTATTTAGAGATGCCTTGGGTGCCGAAATAGCACATCGATCTCGTTCACTTTGCATGATGAGACAGATGAAGGGAGTTACCAAGCATCCAAAAAGCGAATTCGAAGGAAGAGTAAACTGTATCGATTCCAATTATCCATTTCGATACCGTTTTTGACATGACTTTCTTTTCATTGTCAATGAGACATCAAGACTACCAAGTTTTGTAATGTTCCAACAAACGCGATGGAGCATTATTGAGTTATGTTCATCTTAAACAAAGAAAGATTCAAATGATGAAACAGAAGGGCGATATTATCCATTCCTTCATGAGAGATACCTTGGGATGTTGATCACTTGACTTTGAAAAGGACGTATCTCATTCTTAAACTTGATTCTCTTCAGTATAAAAAATGACATGTCCTTTTCTTTGATACAGGATGGATTCGAACAGAACAAAAGTTTGTAAAAAAAAGAGTGGGAAAACAACGTATGATTTAGAGAAAATCCTCTCATTCCCCCACCATTGAAGTGTGCTGGAATAACATTGTCAAATTCATCAAGAAGGATGTATCATTCCTCTGTTGAACCTAATTAAGTATGGAGATAACCCATTTCATCTCCCCTTCTTACAAGGTGATAAAAAAAAGAGTTGCGCATTGATCGTAGAAGCGACGCCTTCTACCAAGGAATCAGGAAAATGTCAAACACTTAAAGGCGAATGCAAGGGAAGGGTATTGTCAAGTTACCAAATATCCACAAAGGTGAATTCAAGAGATGTTAGCGCCCAAATGATGAAAGTGAATGAAGGGTAATGATGTATCGTTTCCAACATTTCAATCCCTAAAGATTTTTGCACTAACATATTCTTTCACATTCTTTACAGGGTTACCGAGTCACCATGCCGCAGGTAAGTAACCTTCTTCTCATTTTTTTTCTTCTTTTTATAAAAAAAAAAAATAGAGAATTTCCATTACAAAAAAAACCTTTGGCGCTTTCCTAGAGAAGCACAAAATGAATATTTGAAAAAAAAAGTTCTACAAACTTTTTGAGCATCCTTTTTATCTCAAAATTGTTTTATCGTTTTGTGGGTTATTCATTTTGAATCAAATTTCCCTATGGAGATTGATCTACTCAGATGATCTCGATAGAGTAAAATAGAGACGTTAACCATGCCAAACAAGGAGTGCTTAGGATAAAGAAAGGCAAGCCATTCCCAAACACATCCTTCAAACACTTATGAGAGTTGAGTGAAAAAACAACATTCTCTTAGGACAAAGGATTCATTCACATTGAGCGCAAAGATCGAAATGATAAAGGCGCTTCCTTCATCAATCCCAAGCATTGCACTAATCTCTTCCTACCCCTTTAAGCAGAAAAAATGTGATCGTTCAAAGTACCCCTATCGAGAACGACCCTACATTGGGGCAGCATATGAGGTTACGGTCGTGTTGTAAAGCGAAAGGTTGAGAAAGATTCTATTACTTTCATTTGCATCAAACTTCTAGTGATAGCTTCAAAGGAATTCTCATTAGATCTTGACTCATCCCAATGTGAAGAAGAGCATTTCATTCTCTACCCAAACATTGATATCCATTGCTTTAACCAATTTGGGCTTGATTATTCATTTCTGAAACCCGAATGGTGATCATCTTCCTTCACTGGGACAGGGCATAAGAATTGACCAAATATAATTAACAGTCATGAGAAAATGTGAAAAGCATCTCGAAAGTCATAAGAGCTCCAAAAGTTCAAAGTACAAAAAAATTTGACAAATTGGGGGGCATAAAAAAAGTAGTGTGCCTGGTAAAAGCAAGGCCAATGCCCGTCAAGAAAAAGAGTCACAAGGCTGTATCTTATGTGAAAAATTATCACAATCCAAGTGCCTACGAAAAAAAAAAATATTGCAAGTGCAAAGAAAATTAGAAAAAAGGGACAAAGCTCCCATGTAGAAATGATTAGTCAATGGACTTTTGAGATGCGTTGACTTTCAAAAGCCAAATGATTTGGGAAGATCGAGTGACCTGGTCACAATGCCATGATGATCACCGACTCTTAAAGACCCTATTGAAAGTTTTAAGCCTTTTGAGCCTCTCCCAAGCCAACATTACAACTTTCTTCCAAAGTCTCTTCTGATTGAGATGGTTTGAGTGAAAATGAGAATACCATAAAGAAGCTACTGCTTGAAGGAGTGGAGGTAATTCTATCTTGTCTTATCTTCCAAGTTCTCAACTTGTAAACCCGATGAGGATAGTGACAAATGTTCCTTTATTGGCCTCAAAGCAATAATCCCTTTGTGTAAGCCCATGACCAAAACCATATTGCGGTCTTTGAAAAGACCTTTGTGATCGATCAGACTGTGCTCATTGCGAATGTTTCTTGAAGCCTTCGGCATAGGTTATGTGAGATACCCTCATCAACCAGTTATCTCCCACATGAATGGATGTGATCAAGTAGCCATTTTATCGAGAGTGTGTGAGAAACCCTTTCTGACTAATAAGTTCTAGTTTGGCATGCTTAATGAGCCTTTTTCACGAGTCGTAGCCATTCTAATAAAAACGTAACTCCTAGAGAATTTGATGATTAATGATATATCCCCGAGCAAGATGACAACTTTGCGTCATATGATGCTGATTGACATCGAATGTTTTTCTGTAGCCCGGAGTCCTTCTCTCCCTTCCTATGACTCGGTGGGCTTTCCGTAGTCCGGAGTCCTTGTCCTCCTTCTTATGACCCGGTGGGCTTTCCGTAGCCTGGAGTCCTTCTCTCCCTTCTTATGACGTGGTGGGCTTTTTGTAGCCCGGAGTTCTTCTCCCTCTTTTTATGATCTGGTGGGCTTTCCGAAGCCCGGAGTCCTTCTCCCTCTTCTTATGACCCGATGGGCTTTCTGTAGCCCGGAGTCCTTCTTCTTCTTATGACATGGAGAGCTTTGTAGCCCGGAGAGCTTTTGTAGCCCGGAGAGCTTTGTAGCCCGGAGTCCTTCTTCTTCCTATGACACGAAGAGCTTTGTAGCCTAGGGAGCTTTTGTAGCCCTTGGAGTCCTTCCTATGACACGGAGAGCTTTGTAGCCTGAAAAGCTTTTGTAGCCTAGAGAGCTTTGTAGCCCAAAGTCCTTCTTCCTATGACACGGAGAGTTTTGTAGCCTGGAGAGCTTTTGTAGCCCGGAGAACTTTGTAGCACGGAGTCCTTTTTCCTATGACACGGAGAGCTTTGTAGCCCGGAGTCTTTCTTCCTATGACACAGCGTGCTTCTGTAGCTTGGGGTCTTTCTTCCTCTTATTGACAAGATGCGCTTCCATAGTTATGAGTCCTTTCCGTCGACCTAACACGTGCCTATGCACCCAAGGTCTCTCTACTGCCGAAATAATTTAGGTGTCTTCTGTTTTTGAATACAACCTCTTCGAGGCTACATTCAAAGAGGGGCAGCTGTTGAGCCACTGCCTTTCGAGCAATGCCGAGGACTTCACCACCGTAGTTGCTATTTTGCGGTCGCTGGAGCTTCGGATGTCGTCACCGTTACAACCCTTAGCCAAGCCGACGCCCTGCCCGTCGCCGTGCCTCTGCCCGACGCCTGCTACCCTCATCACCGCACCTCCATCTATCCGTCTCCACAGCTGCCCATCGTCGTACCTTCGCCGTCGCCCGCCACTACCATTCCGCCACCAGCTGCCTCAGCCGCGAGCAAAGAGGAGGCACAAACCAAGTCTTGGCCAGGTCGGGCGAAAGCCCCGTCGGGTAGGGTTTTGAGCAATCCGGGCCGGGTTTGGGCTGTTTTAGTACATTGGGCTTGTGGGCTTTTTTTTTTTTTTTAAATTCAGGTTAGATCGGGCCTGTGCATTAGGCCCAGCTGGGTTAGGCTTTAGCTAGTCTAAGCTGCGCAGCCTAGTCCAGTTTGGACTTGGGCTGTCCGACTTGATTGGCCGAGTCGCCTAGGCCGGGCCTGGGTGGGTTGGGTTAGGTTGGACCAAACCCAGCCCGGCCGAGTTTTTTTATATATTATTTTAAAAAAAATAAAAAAATAAAAAATTATTGATAAAGAAAATTATTTAAAAAATTAATTAAAAAATTTCGAAAATTAAAAAAATTAGGGTTTGGTTAGGAATTGACATGTCTTGTCTTTTTAATGTAATTAGGCATTTATTTTATTGCACCTTGATTAGATGCATGTTTAATTCGTATATATTTGATTATGTTTGTGGATATTTAATTGCATGTGCTCAATTTTACTGCAATTTGGATCTTGGTAGCCATGATTGTTATTTTAATGATTGCGCACTCGCATAATCACCTGGCATGTTAGTGGATAGGTGTAAAATCAATTCAAACTGCCTGCCAAAAAATCATTTTGTTAAAATGAACAAGATTAGGTATTGAAAAGGCACTAATTGGTCAATTAGTGTAATCAAATCCCCAACCCTAGATTCTCCAATTGTGTAGGAAGTGAGACACGCTCCTATGCCTCACTTAGTTTCTAGCCGACCTCAATAGGCTAATGGCGACTCCTTTTGCAAAATTTTCTTAAGAATATCCTTAATGTCACGCGGGGTATGGGCTTGGAAGAGTTTGTGCCTAATCATGGGCCTTAGGCCCGTCCTTTAGGCAATACCCCTAAACTTGTTCTCTCCTTTGAGGGTAGGTCACAACAGCGACCATGGCTTTTTCACAAATAATGGCAACATCATTAGTGCTCCACATAATATAGGTACCACATCCTATAAACCTCAAGTGGACAACAAACAAGCTTGGGTTTGCAAATCTTATCTAGGACCTGTTAGATGTTGTGAACACCAATATCGAGAACTCCAGAGAGTTTTGTGTCAAGAAAACAAGACTATTCCTGAAGATGCATGGAATTATAATGTATCCATTGCATGGGATCATTATGACCTAGCATCAGAAGCCAATGAAGCACTCAAGGAATTCAGACAAGCTGCATCATTTCAGGAGCATGAAATTGCAGACATAGATAACATTGCATAGTCCTCTCAAGACCCCTATGCTAAATGGGGAGGTCCTCTTTCCCAAGACTCCTATGATCAAGGACGTTTGTCCTTATCTCAAGACATAGACACATCCTTCTATGCACATCCATCCAATTGGTCTAAGCCAAACATTCCTGTCGACACCGACGCTGACTGTACAAACTTGGCACAAGAAGAAGCATCTGCATCTGCATCATACCAGCTAAACTAGATTCTTTTACCAGATGATCTTGAAGCACTCGAACAAAAATATGATCAACATCTTTTAGCAACAGTGCACAGCTCAGATGACTCGGACTATGACTACAATGCTCGAGATGGATGAGACCGCTAAACAAGACCACTGTCCGTACAATTTCACTGTAGCAAGTTAATGTTCACTTTTACTGTAGCATTAGGCTAGGGAAATCACTATTCACCGTCACTGTTTATACCGTGCGAATAATTCCCTACCGAGATTTTCGGAAGCCTCTGTTTGTTTTAGGACCCGTGAGCTTGGTCATTGTTTGTGTGTGACCTCTTGTTGCTTATAAAAGGCAATGATGATGTAATGTGTTGGGTAGAGTCCCTAAAGTAAAGTGAGTATTTTGTGAAATTCTCTCTATGGCTTTCTAAACTCCTCTTTCTTCTCAAGCCTAGTAGGATCCTCTAAGAAATGCAGCTCGGATAGTTAGAAATATTTCCATCCTAGTTCTATTTGGGTGTTTTTGGGCTATGAACTAAAATGTAGAGTAGTTTTCTGTTAAAAGGCTGTCCCTGAAGGACTTGGACTGGAGTTGTTTGCGCAATGTGGGAAGGCATACCTGCAGAAAATTGACTTTGTCCTCCCTAGTTCTAAGCCTAGGCTCATTCAATGGCTACGGAAGCAAGCCGGGTCAATATAAAGGGAC
Source organism: Eucalyptus decipiens (assembly GCA_014182575.1). Classification (NCBI taxonomy): domain Eukaryota; kingdom Viridiplantae; phylum Streptophyta; class Magnoliopsida; order Myrtales; family Myrtaceae; genus Eucalyptus; species Eucalyptus decipiens. The sequence continues at coordinate 17,944,362 of CM024619.1, forward strand.
TCTGGGCTACGAAAGCACGGCGAGTCATATCAAGGAACTTCTGGCTATGGAAACATGCCGAGTTAATCAAGGGGGACATCAAGTTATAGAAGCACGCCGAGTCGATGAAAAGGACTTTGGGCTACGGAAGTACGCCAGGTCATATCAAGGAACTCTGGGCTATGGAGCACATCGGGTTAATCAAGGGGGACATCGAGCTATAGAAGTACGCTGAGTCGATGAAAAGGACTCCGGCCTACGGAAGCACGCCAGGTCATATCGAGGAACTCTGAGCTATGGAAGTACATCGAGTTAATCAAGGGGGGACATCGGGTTATAGAGGCACACTGAGTCGATGGAAAGGACTTCGGGCTATAGAAGCACGCAAGATTAGTGAAAAGGGCTTCGGGTTACAAGAGCACGCCAAATCTTGAGACTTCAAGGAGCAACTTAAATGTCAAGTATTACTCGATCTTCAAGGAAATATTATCTGTTAGACACGATTAGAGCAAAAACTGGTATGCATTCATCAAAGAGGTAGACAATTTGAGCTACTTTAAAATGCACATTTCAAAATTTAGTGGGGTTTTCATCAAGGTTTATGCATAATGACTTTACCATATTTGCATCACCCAAATTTTCACTAGAGAGAATTGTCATTCGAGACAACGTCATAGATTTCTTAAGAATATTAAATGAGAGACTTTTAGTTAGAAAGGACTTTCACTCACTCTCATTCAAAATGGCTATTTTAGGAGAATCACTCAATCTCTCCATATCGACAGAGGTCTGAGTATTCTCGCAAATGGTACGACTTTACCAATCCGAGAGGTCTTTAATAGGGATCGTAATGTGGGCTTGGTCAATGGCTTAACAAATGGACTCCTTGAGTCAAGGCTATTGAAAGAATAATCTTGTAATCATTTTCGGGTTTACAAGTTAAGAATCCTGCAAAATGAGAAAGAAATGATCTTGCCCGCACTTCTTCGAGTGATGCTTAAGACATGTGAATCTCTACGTTAATTCAAGTGCCCTAATCAAAAGAGACATTGCTAGGTTCATGGGTTGAGAAACGAAAGATTGTCAAGCTCAAAAAGTGTTTAGGGGGGTTAGAGTTGGTGATCATCTTGACATTTCCACCAATTTTCTTATTCACCATCGAAGATTTTCCTGATATTAAAACTCCATTGATTGTAACATCTCAGCATTTGAGTTCTACAAGTATCGCTTCACTGGGGATACGACTTGCTGCAACCAATAGTTGATTTTTCTTTATGGGCATTGGCTTTACTTTTACCAAGCATACTGCTTTTCATGCCCTCTAGTTTTCATGCATTTTTTTTTTCACTTCTTTTTCATGGGCATTAGCCTTATTTTTACTAGGCACACTACATTTTCATGTCCCTTAGTTCTATGACCATATTGTGCTTTTAACATTTGGACTTTTGAGAGGTCTTTGTCTTCTATTAGCACTCAAGATCATACTATTTAAACAATTGCCTTTTGCCTTACCCTAGTGTGGGGGATGATCACCAACTAGCTTTAAAGAAATGAAATTGCAGGCTCAAGTAGGCTATACAAAGGATATAAGTATGTAGGACAGAGAAAGAAATGCTCTTTGTCATCCTAAGGCACTTAAATTACCACATAAATTCAATGTAATAGCACGACTTGAATATTGATGCAAGTGAAAGCAGGAAAATTTCTTTCCATTTTCCTCATCTCATGATGCCATCTTACCTCCCACTTGCCCCAATGTGGGGTGGTTCTTGACAGGGGTAATTTGAAAAGAATCCCCATAAGTGTATAAGGCTCAAAGGAATTAAACAATGGATCACCTGTAGTGTTTGGGATAGAGAAATAAACTATCCCTCATCATTTCAGTCGTCGTACCTTTTGCGAGAGAACTCTTTACCTTGTGGATATGAAACTTCCTACACTCATCTCAAAAGTATATGAGTAGGGGACTGTGTATAAGCTAGGGTTCGCCTTTCATCATCTCGACTCGTCTCATTTAATATGCTCAATTCATTCCACATCATTCATTAAATTAGTCCATCTTGATGTTCTTTAGTGAAATTGGTGGATAAAATATGTAAGAGTCACCATGCAAGATCCCTTTTTTAAAAGAGCCCAACAGCTTTAAGCATGAAAAACTATCAAATTCAAAACAATTTATCACACTTAAAAAGTGGTTTTAAGCACTCATTCGGGGTATTGTTCCCCAATGGGATTGCCTCAGCAATGGATGTCCTTGGGTTGTCCTTATCAGTCAAGACTGAAAATCTGCCTTTGCCCCTGCACAAGAGAACGTGCATGAATATGATACTGTGTGACATCAAAGTGAATTCAAATTGTACATCCATTTTGGCTCGGATCGAGATTTTATCTTAGTCATGTCACTACTAGAATCTATAGTGTTCCCAATTTGTCATTTGTTGAGTAATAGTTGAGCCAATTAATCTATCATTGCAACCTAATGTGCATTTTTTAGATGTTTTCTCATTAGGCCAAGAAAGTAATGCTATGAAATATTAAGTAAATGAGTTAGAAAATTAAATAAGGCTAACCTAATGCATGCTTTTGGAAATGGCTTCAAAAAATGATTTTTTTTTTATTATTTTGGATTGGGATGAGGAATCATGAAGAAGCCTAGTCCTCAAAATTTCTCCATGGATGATGTTTTCTTTTCATTGTTAGATATCGTCACCGGGTTGGTTTGGTGTACCTCATCATGTCCTCAAAGCTTGTAATTTTATTGAAATTCATCAATCAATTATATTTATTGAATGGAAAATGCAATGTTCAATCCCTAAAAGGAAAGCAAAAATTGAAAATTTTTCCTAGAAAGCAATAAAAATTCACACGCAGAGGAATGTGCAAAAACATCAGATGAGTTACTCTTGTGGCCAAGTGTTGATTTCTTCAGATTGTCCTTTATCAATGGCACCTATAAGGAGGTCATCAAACAGACTTGTGATTCCTTCTAGTGTATCATCAGGGTTCTCTGTCTATAGAGGTGCTTGATCGTCCATGCCACCCCATCCATCTGGGACAATATCCCGAGGGTCAATGTAAAAGCTAGAGGAGTCGAATACTTCACGTAATAGTTGAATTTGCCGCTTGGCTGTTCCAGGGTGTCCATCACTTCTACTCCATCGTGCATCATTCTAGGAGGGCTATGAAACGTCTCACGAATGTTGGGAGATAACGAGTTTTGCCTCCCTCGCCCTTGCTCAGGTGGCAACTTTTGCCTTTGTTGTCTCTGTCCTCCAAAATTTTCTCCACCTCTTCCATGGTGTCCTAATCCAGCAGAACATGACCTCCGAGGGGCTTCAATGGGGTTTCAAATGCCTTGACCTCTTCTTCCAAGACCATATGGTAGCATTTGAAACCTCAAGAGTGGAAATGAACTGTACGACGGTTTTCCCCAATCGCATATAAAACATGACTCATGACGAAATCTTATCATGGGCCAACAAAATTGCAATGAAGTAAGTAAATTGCAAAGTGAGAGTTTAGATAACTTATTTTCACCGCGAAGGGATGTCAATCACATAAACACATGCATGAAGTGTGAGGCTCGATTTCTATCTAGATGGCTTAACAAAGTGGAGCTAAGAGGATGATCTAACCATCACAGTCTCGTGTTTATTGTGTCAGGTCCTCTTAACTTCGGCTCAATCGAATGGAATGCCCTATAGTCACGCAATCTCACGAATATGGACAAATACAGTTGACACCATGAAAATCTTTCGGGAAAGAGAATGTCAACCTTTACATAGCAGTCTCGCTTTCGAGGGAGTGTCATTCTTAACACCATCTTAAAAATCCTATCACAGCCAAGGTTCGGCAGTAGGTTGTGTATGCAATAGTGTAGTGCTAAAAGTAATAAAACATACACAACAGTTTAAATGCAAACAACACTTCTAATTAGGGAAAAATAAATCATTAATCCCAACACTTCCCTACAAGACAAAGATTAACAAAGACTACTCCCCCTTATACCTCCCATATACAAGAACATTTAACACTTGATATTAGGGACGTACCTGGTATCCTCGTTGCCAAACAAAAACATTTTTCAAAAAAAAGAAAATTGGTTTAAGTCCATTAAGAGTTTTGACTCAAATCCCCAACGGAGTTGCCAAGCTGTCGCAACCTAAATTTCGGGTACACCACCTAAGGTTTAGGCTGATTGACTACTAAGTTTAGACTTAGCTCGAGCTCTCTCAAACCTATACCAATTCGCGACTTAAGTTCAAGTTTTCTTTGAAATGAATTTTATCTAGGAGTCACCACTAATTAGTTTGTGGTAGGTCAATTAGACACTTAAGTAAAATAATGGGAGGATTATTTTATTCCTACGAACCAGAGACTCTGTGACACCCCGAACCCCCTTAGGTCGCCACAGGCACCAAACGTTACACCTAATTACATCTCTTAGAAGAAGCGTCGTAATTCATAGACATTTTTTTTTTTAAAACGGTCTCAGCGCGACTCATTAGCGGAAGCAAAATATAATATCGCCATCTCACCCTCCATCAACCATGATACAATTGCACACCACTAAACATCATAATAAGAGACAAAGCCATGACACTTTATTTACATATTTTCGAAATGGGTTTCCTTGGGTTCGTACATCAAAAGAAAGGCTAGGACATGTAGCCACGCTCAGCCATAAACCCAAAAAGAAACACTCGACCCACTACGACTAACATGCAAGATCCCCATCACTAGTGTCGGCTAACCATCCCAAAAAGTTTCAGCTCCTACTTCTCACGCACGGGCCCTCACACCCATCCCGGTGCATTAGGCGGTGGCGGCGGCAACATCCCACGCATCACTCCGTCTCGACGAACATGGGCGGATATGAACTCTTGAATGACAGGGCCCTCAGCCAGGCCCACGCCGTACATCACTAAGGCGCGCACTCGAATAAAAGTCAATCCAGGAATGGTGGGACAGTCAATCTCCACGCACTTGACCTCTACATCCGAAGGAATGCCGTAAAATACGCCCCGCATGACAGCAGGGAGCGGCATCCTGCTAATCTGAAATGTTGGTCCCCAAAGGGGTGAGTACAACTACTCAGCAGGTAAATGACCAATAAACCACTCAATACATTATACCATGCAACCATCACAATCATAGCATCACATGTCATACAAGCACCCATGCACAACTTACCTTGGCATCATGCACATGTCATCATACCTCATGTACCATCATCATCATATCACATGTACCATCATCATTACCATGCATCCATGCATGTAACATCATCATCATATCACATGTACTATCATCATTGCCATGCATCCATGCATGTAACATCATCATCATATCACATGTACCATCATCATTGCCATGCATCCATGCATGTAACATCATCATCATATCACATGTACCATCATCATTGCCATGCATCCATGCATGTAACATCATCATCATATCACATGTATCATCATCATGTCACATATCCATGCATGTAACATCATCATCATATCACATGTACCATCATCATTACCATGCATCCATGCATGTAACATCATCATCATATCACATGTACCATCATCATTACCATGCATCCATGCATGTAACATCATCATCATATCACATGTACCATCATCATTTCATGCATATATCATCATGCATCATGTCATGCATATATCATCATGCATAATTTGATTTCGATTTCATCTTGGACCGCCACATTTCTCTTTCCCGGGACCAATGTTTGCATCTCACTTGTATCCAAGATACAATCAGACCATCCGGCTTCCCCACTCTCCGGGCATCTCGACACCTCTCGGTACTCCCGAGGCCCTCCGGTATCCGGCCATTCATGGCCACCAAGCAACCGGCCGTACCCTTCTAGTCAGGCATCGCGATACTTCCGGGGCATCGTCGGCTCACACCTTCGACGGCCTTCTCATTTATCTCAATCCTCATCTTCAATTATAGTTCAATTTTAACATGGCATGTGTTGACACCTAAATTTTAACGGCCCATTTAGTCATTAAAAATTAGGGTTTAATTTTATAAAAAAAAATCATTAAAAAAATTAATTATATATCATATAGTTTAGGTACATTTTATTTTAATTGGCGTTTTGGACCAGTGCAGATGGTTTTAAATTAGCAGGTTGGGCTAGGCCCATGAAAAGAGGACAAATTAGCCCAAGCCCGTTTTCTGAAATTGCGATTTGAAATGAGGATTTTTGAAATTTAAGAAAATTGGTTTTGATCTTATCTTTAAAAATCAATAGAAAATATTTAGGAGATAAGAAAAATAAGAGGATTTTGTGATTTGGAGGTTATAGGAAAATCTTCGTGTATATTGAAATATTGAAAGGTGGATGAAATATTTCACGAAGATCACATCTTATTTACTTATAAAAGGGAGCCGTGTACGATGAGAGAAATGGGGGGTTTTTTTGGGGAGCTTTTTGGATCCGAAGGAAAAAAAAAACAAGAAAAGAAAAGGTGGAGAGAAGTTTTGCTTCTGCAGAGAGAGAGAAAGAGTGCAGGGAAAAGTCAAAAAAAGGGGGGAAAAGAGAAAGTGACGTGAGAGGAGACATAAAGAGAAAGTAACGTGAGAGGAGACAGGAGGAGAGAGAATGAAATAAAAAAAGGAAGAAGAACTGTTCTTCTTCCTCGGTGGGCTCGACCGCTGCCCGCTCGCGCCTTCGGACGCCGCCGCCTCGCCCCACCGACGCCGCCCGGAACCGAAGCCCACCGCGGCCGCCGTCCATTGCCCGCTGCCGCAGCAACGACGCCCTTGCCACCTTGCTACTGTCGCTCCCTCGCCCACAAGCTCGTGCTGTAGATATTGTCCAGAGGCCAAGATTTGCTCACCACCGTACTTCGCTTGTTCCCGTTTGCCATTGCCGCCCCGATCTCACGTTGCCGCCATACCAGCGCTGCTGTCACTCCAGATCCAGACGCCCGAGCGCCAGTGCCCCTCGCCGTGCCTCCTTTGCGAGCAACCTGCTCGCTGCCGCCTGAACCGCCCCCTGACGAACCCACTCCAGTCGCAGCACTCATCTCCCTCACGACGACCCCGGTGCCTTCCGCCGAGCCATCTCCACCAGTTGCTGCTACTCACCCCCTCGCCGGTGCCCGAATGCCAGCTGTTTCGCCCGAGCGCCCCTACTCCATAGGTCTCTACTGCCCGCCGCTCCGCTCGTCTGCCGAGTCCCTTCGCCGGAGTTTCTTCCCCGCGGACCTCGATCTACGCCCCTCACCGGAGCCGGTGACCAGCCGCATGGACACGGAGCTTGAAAGGGAAAAGAGAAAAAAAAAGAAAAAAATCATTTAGGTAGTTCTTTTTTTATTTACTTTATTTTATTTTTTTTAAAGTTATTCTCACTTATTTATTTTTTTTTCTTTAGTAGGATTATTCCTAAATATATGATTGATGTTCCAACATGAAAGTGCCCCTCAAGCAAGAGGGATTGATAGTCCGATTTTCGCGCTCGAAATCCGACTCGCAATCCCTTATAAAAATCGATAATCCAATCTCAAGCCTGAGATTCGATTCGCGATTTAATTTAAAATTGGCCAACCCGATCTCATGCGCAAGATATGGTTCGTCGATTTTTAGATATCAATCTTATCTTGTTTGATTTCCTGTCGTTAAGTTGGTTGAGTCAATCTTATTTTTGTAAAAAAAATCCAAAAAATATTTGAGTTAGGATTAGATTTGCTTTAGATTATTTCCTGTGTTAGGGTTAAAATTGCAATCTTATTTCGAGTTTTAAATAAGAAAATCCAAAAAATGTTGAATTAAGATTAAGTTTGGTTATTATCTTTTATATTTAAAATAAGTTTTATTTTGAATCATGGAAAAGAAAACCAAAAGAAAAAGCACATTCATTTAGGATGTTAGTTTTATTTGAATTGCGTGTGAAAATTTTAATTTCAAAATTAATATGAAAACACAAAAAATCATCATGCATATATCATGTTGAATTAGGACATTCTTTGCACGTCATTGCATGTTAGGATTGTATGTTTATTAATTATAGGTAGATAATCTCTCCTAGATAAATTGCATGTTTTGTTAGGAAAATAAAAATGTCCATGTCATATAGAATTAAGTCCATGAAATGCACGTCATTTAGTGATTATTGTTAGGTTCATTTCTAATTAGAAATTGACCGTTATTAGACTAAGTCATTTAATAAATGTCGCATGACATATTAACTCGCATACTAAATTGTATGTTGCGTGTCATTTAGTTAAAATAATTTTATATGTCATTGCATCGCATTGCATGTCATTAAAATTAGATCATTTAGATTGCATTTAATTATTGCATTTCTTCATGTCATATAGTTTAGGTCATGCTACCATGTCATATTAGATTATTAGCATGCATCGCATGATTTTCATTAAGAAAAGCGAAAACAAAAATTGAAATTGCGTGTTAATTAGAAATCATATCTAGGGTAGCTGATGTGAATTCTGATTTAACAATGCAGATGTTTTCGTTGCTTCTAGGTATGTTTTGCAATATTTAATTGCTTTCTTGAGTGTTAAATTGGTGGTATGCGCACATGTATGATCACCTCACATGTTAGGAAGTTAAATTAAAATCAACTCAATTGCCAAACATTTTTTTGAAAATGAAATAAAAAGGTACCGAAAGGGCATTAGGATAGTCTGGTGTAACCAAGTCCCCGAACTCATGAATCTCTGGTTCGTAGGAGTAAAGTAAATCTCTCGTTACTTTACTAGGGTTTCTAATCGACCCACCAAAAATAGATTAGTGGCGACTCATAGTTAAAATTCAACTGCATATTAACAATTCAAACCTAAGTCGTGAATTGGTATGGGCTTGGGAGAGCCCGAGTTAAGTCTAGGCTTAACAATCCATTAGCCAAACCATAGGTGGGTCCACACCCGAAAAAATCTGGTCGCGACAGCATGTGATGTGATGGCAATCAAGATCATATTCATCATTGTATTCATATATGCATCTCAATTCATTATCATGCATGCATCAAGACACTATCATCCAATCAATACAATTCATGGAGTCCATGCAATTTAAAATGGTCCATATTTCATGCCTTTTCAAAGTTTACAAAATTCCAGCATGTACCATTTTTAGAAAATATTTAAATTAAATACCCATATGCTTCTAAAAAATCATGAAATCAAGGCATGTGATAGACAAGATAATGAGATAATAATTTCATGAAAAACACATGCCCAATAGAGTTCCACACAAAAGATATAATTCACACAAATACAGCATGCAATTTCGGATAGAAACAGAATGTGCAGTTTTCGAAATAATTCGATTAAAATATCCGAACGGCCTCTGAAAATTATGAAATTTTTCCAGGTTGTAGTTAATACACTAAAGTTGGTTTTTCATGAAGACTCTTAGGCCAGATTTGTTTTAGATAATTTTCTATAGTCACACGAAGCTTCTGGTTCTCGCACCGAAACGTCCAGTGTAGTCTTCTCCGAAATATCGAGTTTTCACCCCTTTATTCTTCTTCGTTTCCTCTGAAATTTGGATATTTTTTACTTGAAGAGTCACCCTACAACTTTAATTTAGGGATCTAAGTCAAATTTCCAAATGGGTCCATGAAATCTCGGGTGTCCTGTACCGCATCTCCAGATTTACTGTCTTCAAGAGTAAGTCGATTCACTAGGCTAAATTTGCTCATTTTACTTCAAATTTGAGTATGTTAGTCTTTAGGATGTTCTCTACAAGTTTCATGAAGAAGGTGAAGAGAGATTCTTGGTAGAAATCGACATGGAACCACAAATCTACCGAAAGGTCAGCAAAATCGTTCCAGATCTAGTGTCTTCGTAGGATGAGGGTTTGACCTCTTAAATATCCACCATTTTGTCCCAAATTTTAGTATTTTGTAGTTTAAGATGTTGGCTACAACTTTCATGAAGGAATTAAGGTCAAAATCCAAGTCGAAACATGCATGCAATCCTTCACAAGATTCTGGTCCAGACGGTTCACATGAAATCAGCATGCATACTCAAGAACAAGTCACATTCTAGCTTCGGTTTTGCCTACCCTATCATCCGAAACCTACCACCAACAAATCACACATGCAAGGCACACGTGCAAGAGTGGAAATCAGTCCCAACTTGCCTCTATGACCGAACGGATGACAGCAAAAGGGACGGCACACCGGCGACAGACGGACGGCGTGTGGGCGGCGATGGGCGAGCTCCTTCTCCCTCTCGGTTCCTCTCCCTCTCTCGGCGATTCTCTCTCTCTCTCTCTCTCTCTCTCTCTCTCTCTCTCTCTCTCACTTGGCTTGGCCGAATGTCACTAACCGGCCACTCTCTCTCTCTCCTTCCCCTTTTATTTCCCAAATCTCCATCATTGGCAATGATTAGTTGCCTCTCCACAAGCCAATGCATGCAATCTTCCTTTTTGCCACTTGGCCAAGCTCATGCAAGATGGGCTTGGGCTTGGATTGGAAGAAGTGGGCAGGCCACTCCTCCCCCCCCTCATGGTCGACGGTCACTCTTCATGGGCCTCAATTGGGCCGGCCATTCGGCCCACCAAAGGCTCAAACCAATGGGCCTAAGGCCCAACCTAATTAAACTCACAATTCCATTTTCAATTGTTCATCTTTAATTATTTCTTTTCTAGATTTCAAATTTTAAATTTCACATGGCCAAGAATAAATCATTCTTATTAATTTATCCTATATTACTAATTTAAAAACTCATGAACACAAGCACATATCACTTAGTCTTAAGAGGAGACTAATGGCTAAAGCATAAACCATAGGTAATTTCAAACCTAATTATGGGCTTTAACACACCTTAGAGCTTGTCTTGGATTTTTGGGATGCCTCAGACTCTGGGTACGAAGACTTTGTTACACTAAATTTCTCTAATGCCTTTTCGATTTCATTTTGTTTTTATTTTTCAAAAATATTTTTGCAGGCAATTTGGATTAATTTTGATCCAAATCACTATCATGCAATGGGATGATCACACAAATGTTCAATCATTATTAAACATTCAATAAATAAAATAAATTGCACCAAAGGAATTCAACACACAAAAGCAAACAATTTTTTTGGGGTTTTCTTTTACCTTGAAATTAGAACTTTACCATAAAACGTGCACTTTAACTATGTGACCTAATTTTACTAACAGGCTATTTCTAATTAAATGAACCTAACATGCAAACTATTTTACATGCATCTAATATTTTTTGTATTTTTTTGTTAAAATTCGTAATCAAAAGAAAATTTAATTAAACTATCTAAAATGAATAATTTTCGAACCTAGTTTAGGGATTAATTTGACTTAAACCCTATCCTACCTTAGAAAACTTTAAAAAAAAAAAAAAGAGATTATTAAAATGTGCAAACATTATTTAGGACCCTATCTGTAAAAAAAAATGTTATTTAAGTCCAACTCTAATCTATGTGCAATCCTACTCAAGCTAGATAATGAAGTCGCGCAATCTGAAAATGCAATCCTAATTTACAAAACCGACATATTCTGATGCAAGATTTGAATTTTGATTTTTTTTTTTTTAGTGTTATTCTATGACAAGCAATTATACTATAGACATTATATCAAAACCACTCAGGATATTCGGCAAATAAAGGATTAAAACAATTGAAAAAATAATCCGTCGTCCCATGGATTAATTAACAATTATTTTAACCTTAAACATCACAACATAAGATAAAATTCAAAATAATTAAAAATTGGATCCGAAATCTTACAGACTAAATTAATAATTACAATGATTTAATAATCAAAACACTATTAACATGCCTCTAAATTCAATATAATTAAAAAATGATCCGACGTCTTACAGATTAAATTAATAATTACAATAATCCTAGATAAAACCCTATGGATAATGCCTAAATATTTATAAAATGAACATCGACATCCAATGTTCCAACTTGAGCAATAATAACGAAACTTTATTAATAAAAAAATAATAAAAAAGCTAACTTGACGTTTTTTTTCCTAAAGAAAGGGGCCGACGTGCGGGATTTGTGACCGACAATTTGCGAGGTTGGGGACTGTGGCGCAGCGACAGTGCTGGTGTTCGGAGGGTAGTAGTGGTAGGTGGTCGGGTGCCGGGGATAGGCACTGGCGTCAGATGAACAAAGAAGGAGGTGCTGGATCAACGGCGAAGGGAGGGGCTCCGGCACGGTGGTGCTGCGGTATTCGGGCGGAACAGAGGCAGAGGCGGTAGCGATGCAGCGGAGATACTGCTATAGGCTTGGGTTGCTGGCGTCGGGGACAAGCGCCGGTGAAGGGTGATGACGGACGTGGCACGATGTCAGGCGAGCAGAGGCAGGGGCGCTGGCACTCAGGTGGAGGTGTAGGTGCGGGCGTCGACGCTCAAAGGCAGCAGTGTGCGAGCAGCGATGGCAGGCGTTGTAGGTGGTGTTGCAACGGCGTCGGGTGGAGCAGAGACAAGGGCAATGGAGGCGAGCGGCGTGGCGTGCAGGTGTCCAAGGCAGTGGCAGGCAGCAGCGTCGAGCGCTGGGTCGAGGGCTGCTGGCTACTGGGCGGCGACGGTAGGGTAGTGTTCGGGCATCGGGCAACAATGAAGGTGAGCGAGTAGCAGGTCGCTAGTGAGGGGGACTCCAGCGTAGTGGCAAGTAGCACCGGGTGGAGGTGCAAGCGTCGGGTGGAGCTCGCAGGCCTTTGGCGGAGGCGTAGCTGTGGAGTTGCAGACGGGTGGGCATCTGCGGGCGTCGGGCATGGTGACAAGGGGGTTGCACGAACGTCGGGCACCGGGCAGAAGGCAGCGCATAGGCTGTTGGCATGGTGTTGAGCGGCGACGGATGGAGGGGACGGTAGTGAGTAGCCACCGAGTGCAGGCGCTGGGGCACTGGTCGAAGACTTGAATAAGAAGGTCTTTCCCCCTTTTTTCTCTCTCTCTCTCTCTCACGTTCCCTCTCCCTTTGTATTTTGCTGCCATTGGCTTCCCCTTTTTTTTTTTTTTTGGAATTTGTCATAGAAAAGAAAGGGAGTGACTGCACCTCTTTTGACTTTGTATTGAGGAGAGGGAGGCTCTCTCTCTTTTCTTTTTCACTCTATCCTTCACGCCCCTTCTTCTTCTGCACTTTCATTCACACTTCTTCTTTTCGAATTTCTTCCACCCGTCCTCCCCTGTCTTTCGAATTGCCGTTCTCTTTATAGCGAAAACCTCTACTTACTTTTAGAAAGTTCGAAGCTACGCTTCCTTGATTGTGGGGATTAATGGATTTGAGCCCCGATTTGCCACCGTAAATTAGCACTTCTTTTCACTCACATTACCAAAAACGCATCCAAGTTCATTCTTGATTTTTGCAAACAGCTTACCTGATGAGTATCACTCCTCGATACTTTCCCTTCGATTTAACAATTTTGCCATTATTCTCACCAATTTTGGGTCTGGTTTCTATTTTGACTTTCTATTCACTTGATTTATTCTTGGCTAGAAATTTGCTCTACATTTAACAAGATTGAATATTTGTCAAAGCAGGATTAGCTAGTCAGAATTCTCACTTTTCATGCATAATCAATCAGATTGATTTTTCTTCTTTTTTTCTTTTATTTGCTCTAACGCAATATTTATTTATTTTTATTTTTATTTTTATGGTTAAAATTAATCTCTAATTTTTTTGTAATAAAATAATAACTGGATTGCCAAAATTTAGATGTCAACACACACACACACTCTCTCTCTCAACAGTAACTGAACCGAAAGGATTTGAAATTGGAGGAAGTTAGGAGGGTTGAAAATTTGAACTCCCCCTTTATGCATAAGCTAGACTTTGGTCTTATCTTAAGGCATGAAAATATGGAATTGGGTAGGCAAATAGGGGCCTAAAAGATTTGAACTCTTCCTTATTCTAATACTATGTGAGATTTTTATATTATTAAATTAATGTGTAATTTATTATTTAAATATTCTTACAAATGCATGCTGCTGAAATGCCCATACATTGCCACAAATGACGTGACGATATTTCATTTTGAATACTGTTACAATTATGTCCGAGGATGCTTCCTCAAGAATAGAAATATCAAAGCTTGATAAGTAGATGATGCCAATTTAAGTGGGCAAGTGAGACTTTCCCATGTTGGGGAGATACTTTTGTCATCTTCTTTCTCGTCTTGCAAAATTACCAAGGTGGATATGCCTTTAAAGACCCTTCATCGTGATGGCGTTAATCGCATTAGAATTGAGATATTTATTCCTTTCCTTTCCAACTTGAATTGTTCCTCGTACACATTGGATCTTTTTATTTTCGCTAGACCAAAAATCGTCTAAATTCTTCTTTGTTCACATTGGATTAAATATTTGTTCCGCACCTTTGTCTCTTGCCTAAAATTTCACATCTCATTGCCAATCTTTTTTTCCCTCAAATTGATGAGCTCGGTCACTTATAATTTAAGATTTAACATTAACAAGATTTTTCTTTAAATTCTGGGATAATCTTAGTTTAGCATTGTTTATGTTATTTAAGAAATTAACTAAACATCATTTAGTGCTGGTCTTTCAGGTTCTTAACATTGTGTGTTTATAATTTGTTACTTTTAATTTTGTTAGTTAAATGTAGTTTAGTTGTAATTCTAATGTTTTAGTTCGAACTTTGTGCCGTGTCCTTTCCTCTTAGTTTATCTAATTACTTTCAACTGAATCATTTCGGTGAAAATGTGGCTAGAAGCCTAGAAAGTTTAATTATTTAACTTTTTTTTTCCTGACTTAAGAATAGCAATAATGAAGCTTTCTAATTTCATTTTTCTTCGAAAGATTTTTTCGAATATTTTTCTTAGAGTTTGCAGAAAGTCAAAAAGAAAAAAAAAAAAAAAAAAAGTTTGATATGGAGGAAATATGTCTTAGTATATTTAATAACTTTCAATTGAATCATTTTTGTAAAAACGTGGCTAGAAAATGTTATTATTTACCCTTTTCCTACTTAAGTATAGCAATGTTGAAGCTTCTAAGGTTATTCAAAAAATGTTTTTGGATTTTTCTTTTAGAGTTTGTGGAAAAAAAAAAGAAAAGAGAAAAGAAAAGTTCGATAGTAAAACATGCGTCGAAAGTAAAGACGACCACAAGTCAAGTTGGATTTGGACGTCGTTCTCTCTCTCCCCTGTTTTCCCGAGCGTCTTCTTTGTGCTAGCCAAGATTTAACATGGTCAGTTTGATTGGTCATCTTAGACGATTTCCACGCTAATTTCATATTTAGGACTCGGTTATTTTTTAGCAGAAATGAAAATTAAAGACTTGGTCAATTGACTTAAGCCCACTATACATCTTTTGAGCATCTGCGTGTGACAATCCGACTAAATGGTAAAGGCTGGTGCAACAAAGATGCTTGTTCGCTTGTGTACTCCTGTGACTGATGTAATTTCTGCAATGACAAAATTGACAACTAGTATAGATGGATCTCAAAATGAGGTAAAATTGCTGCATCGCAAGCTAGATGATTGCAATTTGCGAAGTGTTTCTTAATTGGCACATACACATTACGATCATTCCTAGCTAATTGCAGGACCCGAATAAATTTGGAAAGGTATGACATAACAGTTCATTGATCCCAGATATCCAGAATAAGTTCATAAATAATTACCAAACGAAGTCCTCCTATCAGTAAACGAACGAGTTTTCCTCCCACCTTTCTTTCGCTCCGAACACCGATTTCCATGACAAACACAGCAATATGATTCGTAAGTGCAAGAGGCAAAACAGATTTTCACCATGTCTCACAAGGCAAGAGTGGCTGCACGTCCGAAAATGTAATGACATCCATATCAATGTTTGACTTGCTAGATAAAAAGGAGCAGCATAAGATTCATTTGCCTCATAGTCATCTTGATTTTTCTGAATGCCCGAAGGATTTTGGAGCTTCCTCATCCCCTCCTGTCACACCCCAAAACCATCATGAATGGGGGGTGACACAGCCATCCTTCCACTCAAAGGACACAGCCTCAAAGCTCCCAAAATCCAACTCCTAAAAATCCCCACATCCATATCGCTCTCGTACCTACTCATCGTTAGTCGAGGAACCTGAAAAAGATTAGAAAATAGAGAGGTGAGCAACCACAGCTCAGTGAGTAGTACATCTCTTCTAAGTGGATCGAGCACCCACTATGCATATTTACAAAACCAAACTACAACTCTTTTAACTCAAATCTAGGATATAACAAACACACAGTAAAAAGAATAAGTTACATACGCTTCAACATAGCTATATTTATAGCAAAAATAATCATTTCATAATAACATTGAAATAAACATCAATGGTCTAATCCACTTATCAATCTCATTAATTCACATGCCAATGATCCATTCCATTGGTTAATCTCATACCTCACCAAACCCAAAAATTTAACAAACCTTCAAGGCCAAAATATAACATTTCTTACTTTAACACAATATGTTCAAAGCAAAAATATTCAAGATAATAATAGGCAAATGCCAATGGTCTAACCCATTGGTCAATCTCATAAAACATGTATTAATAGTCTATTCCATTGATTAATCTCATCAAACCACACATCGATAATCTAATGAAATTACACGTCGATGGTCCATTCTAATGACTAATCTCAAATTACATGTGGATGGTCCATTCCAATGACTAATCTCAAATTACACATCGATGGTCCATTCCATCGACCCAACTTATATCACATGTCAATGGTCCATTCCATCGACCTAACTTATATCACATGTCAATGGTCCACTCCATTGACCAATCTGTTGCTCATTATCAAACCATGGTCACGATGTAACACCTGATGACGAGGCGACCAAGATTCCCCCCTTGACAAGGTCTCCACATATTATTAGCCGGTGGCTCGGCCCACAAGGATATCCTAGAATAGTATGCGCATACCCATAAGCCCCTCGTTGGGCTCATAGCGATATTGAGCTTCCACATTAATCCAAAACAACACCATCCATAATCCTCAGACCAAATCTATAAAACATTTCATATATCATGAAAAGATTTCACAACTCAACTTATCCACCAGAAATACTTTTCATAAAATATTCTCAAATAATTTCAAGACCTGTCTCATAAATCAATTTCAAATCAAATACATTTCAAAAAACAAATCAATATCTATATAATCTTCCATAAATCATCTCAAAGTCGAGCTTTTCGTGAAATGGTTTCACAAACCCAAAACATGTAATATTTTTCAACTTCGTTCATCAAACAGGATATATATTCATAAAAAGTTCTCACACTATTTTCAAATATCAAAACTTAGTAAATGCCCAATGCAACTTTTATGCAATAAACATGCTTATTTATAACTCATAAAATATCAAATCATGGTCATTTTGAAGACATGAGCTTATAAATTCTTAGAAGAGATAGCACCACTCACCTGGGAAAGTCAAAAATCAACCTATGTGGTTACTTAAGCCAACGCACTTGGATTCCTAACAATTAACGGAAAAACAATATCAAAAGGCCGAGTAAAAAGGATATTCGCGTAACAACTCGTTTATACTAGGCCTATTTGTCGATAAAACGACACCTATGCGCCACGAAAGCTCGCATTTATCGAAAACCTATCATTTTCCTGCTAGGTGCAGCCCATGGGCCAACTTTGTCGCGCCATAACTTCCTCCACAAAATTTCGTTTCTGTTAGAGAAAACTTCCTTATTTGTTTTGAAGTTGACAAAATGTTTCCTTCCATCAGTCTGAAGACCGCCAAACTCAAGGCTCAAAGTCTGCCCTCATTGATAGTTTCTAGATCGACGAACAAATCTTATTCATGTGCAAGTTTATCTTTAAGGATTTGATCAGTTTGGTTGAAGATTACCTCACGGCTGGAGATAGCATCTAAAGATCTTTTATTCGTTTTGAAATCAATACGAGTGTCGCGACCAATATTTTTCGGGTGTGAACCACCTAGGGTTTGGCTAATGGATTGTTAAGCCTAGACTTAACTCGGGCTCACCCAAGCCCATACCAATTCGTGACTTTCGGTTCAAGTTCTTAACATGTAGTTGATTTTCAATTAGGAGTCGCCACTAATCTATTTTTGGTGGGTCGATTAGAAACCCAAGTAAAGTAACGGGAGTTTTACCTTACTCCTACGAACCAGAGATTTGGATACGGGGACTTGGTTACGCTAGATTCCTCTAACGCCATTTCGGTACCATTTTTTTATTTTGACAAAAGGGTTTTGCAGGCAGCTTGAATTAATTTTAAACTATTTCCCTAACATGTGAGGTTATCATACGGGTGCGCAAACCATCAATTTAACACCCAGATAAAGCAATGAATAAATTGCAGAAACTTACCTCAAAGCAATGAAAGCATTTGCGTTGTTAGATCAAAATTCACATTAACAACCCTAGATATGATTTCTAATTAACACGCAATTTCTTTTTTTCTTTTTACTTAATTAATGAGAATCATGCTTTATGCAATGCATGCCACTAATTTAACATGAAATGATATGACATGGTAACATGACTTAGCTATATGACCTAAGCAATATGACATAAATAAGCATGTAGCCTATCCTAAGCATGAGATGGATTTATTCTAAATAATTTTTTTGTATTTTCCATGAGATTCGAAATTAAAGAAATGCAACATTTAAATATGCAATCTAAATTAATCTAATGACCTAATTCTAATGACGGGCAATTTCTAATTAAATGAATCTAACAAAAATCACTAAATGGCGTGCATTGTATGAAACTAATTCTATATGACGTGCACATGATTTTTATTTTCCTAATAAGCATGCAATCTATTTAGGAGAAATTATCTAAACCTATAATATGCAATCTTAACATGCAATGACATGCAAATAATGCCCTAATTCTACATGACATATGCATAATGACTTTTTTTGTGTTTTTCCTTTTTTTTTAATTTCGAAATTAATAATTGCCAAATAATTAAACATGCAATCCAAGTTAAAAAAAAAAAAAACCTAGATTAATTGATTTGATTTTTTTTATTTTTGAAAATTCGAAATAAAATTCCTATTATGAGCATGCAAACCCTAAAACTACATTCTTTGTATTTTTTTTAAGAAAACTAATTTAAGTAACACCACAGCAAATCAAGCCATATTGATACCCAAATTGACGAACCATATCTCGCGCATGAGATCGGGTTGGCCAATTTCACATAAATCACGAATCGGATCTCGAGCGGGAGATCGGATTGGCAATTTTTTTAAATAATTGCAAGTCGGATTTCGAGCTTGAAAATCGGACTCGACAATCACTAATTTTAAGGCAATTTCATATCATGGAATTTCAATTTCACATTAAAGGAATAATTACACTAAAAAGATAAAAAAAATAGCAAAAATAATAAAACAAAAATAAGATAAAGAAAATACCTAAATTTTCTTTTGTTTTTCTCTTTTTTTTTTTCTTTTTTTTTTTTTTTCTGAAAAAGAAAAAGAAAAATAAATCTGGTGGCCGGTCCGGCGAGGGGAGATCGCCGGCTAGGGTTCAGCGAGGCTTCGAAGGATGGCGTGGCGGCGCGTGGCACCGGGAGCTTTGGGGATCGCGCGCAGCGCGTCGCGGGTCTGGCTGGGTGCGGGCTTTGCGGGCGAGGAACTCTGAGCGCGGGCTGAAGCAGGGCGAAGACGGCATCGGGGCGGTGAGGTAGCAGGGAGCGTCACGGGCGGCAAGGGGGGATTGGCGAGCAGCGTCGCGGGTGGAGCAGGAGGTTCGGATCTCCTGGCGTCGGTCACGAGCGGGACGGAGAGCAACACTGGGTCATCAGGTCGCTAGATCCGTGATGTCGGGTCACCGATTGCAGGCGGAGCGCAATGGAGCAGGGGGTTTCGGATCGACGCGGGCTCATGGGTGGAGGTTCGGAGTGGCGATCCGGCGTCGCGGGTATGGCTGAGTCGCGGTAGCAGCAGTAGGCGAGACGGCGACGGCGCCAGCAGGCGGCACCGATAGGGACACCCCCACGAGGAAGATGAACAGTAGCGTGGGGGCTTTTCTTTTTTTTTTTTTTGGTTTGATCTCTCTCTCTCACGTCACTTTTCAACTTTTCACTTTTTTTTTTGTGTCCTTTTCACTTCACCGAAAAGAACCCCATTTTTACTTTTTGCTCGGTGTATTTTATAGGCCCAAAAAATGTATCCTCACGACATATATTTTTTCCTTTTTTGCTTGTGCACAATACCTCTAAATATGTTGTTGAAATATACATACTCCGCACAATATTCCCTTTTGTATTTCTCGCATATTCTATCTAGAAAATTCCTTTTTGCACGAAATACACCCTAGTGTATATTACTTAAAAATATGAAAAGCTTGAATGGAATATGTGAAAAATCTTCCCTTCACCGGCAGCGTAAAATAAAATAAAACAAAAAATGAAAATAAAATGTTTCTAAATTATATGCCATGTGTGTTTTTTATTTTATTTTTATTTAGCAAAAATTAACCCCCAAAATTTAGGTGTCAACAACAAGTAAATTGAATCTGTTGATTGGCGAAGTATACTTAGAAGGTTCTACTTATGGAAACCTAGATCCCGATTGTATGGGCGAGTAGGATTGGTGGGCTATCTTCACATTCCTTAAGTAACTTGAGATCTCCCTAATTGATTCTGTCCAACGGGTAGATTGGAGGAACTCTTTTGGAAAGTGCCATTGGATATGAAGGCATGGAGGAGTATATAAGGAAGATGCTTTAGTTATTCGAGTGTGTGCGCTATAGATAAATTCCAAAGTCTGAAGCTCCTGGTTCTTTGCTGATTTATTTGTTAAGCGAATATTTGTAAGAGAGTTTAGACATTTGTGAGGCCTTGAAGAAGTGTAGCAGAGTTTCTACACTGTGGAATCAAGGACATGATACTGTAACGACTCTTTTGATTCATAGTGAAATCCAGCCGGTGGGCTATCAGTGCGAGAGAGTGGACGTAGGCTTGGATTAAGCCGAACCACTAAAATTCTTGTGTTCTTTTCTTACTCTCTTCCCTGAACTCTTTTATTTTTCTCGTAACTCTATTTAATTGTTAGAGTCTGATTTTCTGTGCAAAGTCTATTTTCATCTAGATTCAGGTTAAAAGCAAAGTCTTATACTATATTTTAAAAAAGTTGTTTGTGTACCTATTCACCTCACTCTAGGTGCTCATACTAGCACTTTCAATTGGTATCGGAGCCTGTGTACTCTCTTAAATTGAAGTGCTTTTACTTTAGAGTTAAAGATTCATGGCTAGTATGTTGGCTCCATGTTTGGTTGAAGGGCAAAGCAATACTAGACCACCTTATTTCGATGTGTTGACACCTAAATTTTTGCATAATTTTTAGGGATAATTTTTATTTTATGACCATTTTTTTATTACATTTGCAATTGACCGGCGATAGGTGGATTTGAATCGATGGTGGGAGAATTTGGCCAAGCTCATTATTCTGGGTCTATCTTAATGCCAAGGTGAAAATCACTGATTAAGCTTGATCTTAGGAAATTTGAGGCGAACTGGGATAGTGATCTTTTGGTCACCTAGCAAGCAATCGGTATGATTCTCAAGGTACTTGTGTGTGTGCTTAAAAGGAGCAAGTAAGCCATGGTTGATTCTATTAATCGTGGAGAAAAAGAAAGAAGGGGCAGAAAGAATTCTTTTGCTGATATGTGAATAAATAAAAGCGTGGACAAAGATATTGAAAAGGCCAAATAAAGAAAGATGTCAACATTATTCGGTTGTATGAGGAAGTAATGGTCTTGTGCTAGATTTGTTTAAAAGGAAAAAGGGAAAATATAGATTGAAAGGGAAAATATAGACAGAAGGGTAATATATTTTAAATATCTCAAGAAGATCTGACTTCTTTCCTTAGAACTAAGCTTTCCCTCTCTATATAAGAGCACACCCATTACGAATGAAAGGGGAGGGGGCTGACAAATCAAAATTTCAGAGCACATAGAGAGATACACGAGTGAAAGAGAGAGAAAAGGTGCTTGGCCAAGCTTCTTGACCCTCGACGAAGTAGCCTCGCCGGACACACCTACTTTGATCGCTGCTGCTATACGACGAGCTGGCACCTCCCCGACTCGCCGCTCTCACTTGCCGTACACTGGAGGTCCGCCGATAATGCTGGTGAACGGGGAACGTAAGAGTTGGGCTTGCACCACGGCCGACGAGAAGAAACAGAAGTCGGAAGAGCACGTGGCTGAAGAAGAAGACCGGTGAGAAATTAATCCGCTGCTCCGGTAAAAAAAAATCACAATTTGGTCAAATAAATCCAAGCGGTGGATCTGTCTTCTTTTGAATTTCGTCCGTGTCCACCAAACCGAGAGCCCCAACCTCAACGACTAAGCCGTTGACCCGATAAGCCACGAGCTTTACGCTCGCCGTTAAGTTCCAGCAATTCCAGGCGTGGTTCTCTTGCCGAAAGTACTCACGTTGAATATTATCGGTCAAGAAGACAATTCCATTTGCTGCATGAAGAAGATCTATTGACTTTGACTTAAAAAAAGGTCAGAGCCAACGTGGTGAAATCAGAACTACACATTCAATCGTGTGCGTTCGAGAGATTTGGCCATTGAAGACCCACTGCCAAAGTAACAAAATCTAGTCAACAACAGAGATGGTCAATCGATAATTTTGTTCCTTGAAGGGTCTAAGTCTACCGAGACCTACTTGCTGTCCATGACGTTCGAAGACCTGCGGGTTATTGAAGCTCTCACTGGCCGCATCGGGAGTATCATCATGCACCATTGACGACGAAGCTGTCCTGTACTTTGAGCCAGAGAGCTAGAGTTGCTGCCCAAGTCCCGAGCCGCGAGTCTTTACGTGATTTCGCTGATCATTCGTGAACCATCACCATTGACGCCACCGAGGAGCCGATCGCCACCACCGGTCATCCGTTGAGCAGATTCCATTCGATTCAAATTTGACAATATTATTTGCGGAATTAGGTAATTATCTTATCTAAATTTGATTTGGATATTTTATTGCCTAATACATGCTTTTCAATATCTTACGTGCATATTTGAATTATGGACGTACTTCCGGTTAGGATTTATTGCCTAATTCGCAACCGCACACGGATTTTTTATTCTATCTATAAGGCTTTAGATGGAATAATTATTCACGCGGGAATAAAATTGATATCTTGATCTTTAAGGCTTAAGATCAATTTATCGATTTTATTAGCGAAATAATCAAGTTTGATTTAGATATTGTTTCCTGATTCGGACGATGTGTGATATCTTTGATAATTCTGAATGATTTGTGCTCATCTTTTAATTGTTTTATCTATCCGAAAATACAAAAAAAAGATTGCATTTGCATATCATGTAGATTATATTTGATTTCCTATATAGAATTGCATGATAGAATAGTTAGGTACATTTTTAATTATATTAGAATGCATGCATGTTTAGATGGTGTCTAGGCTAGATAGTTTCTTTAAATTAAATTGCATGTCGAGATGAATTTCTAAGTTAAGATAGGATTCAGATAAGTCTATTTCCTAACTTAAAATAGATAATATCTCACTTTAGTTAGATTTTTATTGTTAGTTATTTTTAATTACGAATAAAAAATACAAACAATCATGTGCATGTCATATAGGATTAGATTCATGAAATGCACGTCATTTAGTGATTGTTACTAGGTCCATTTAATTAGAAATTGCATGTTATTAGGATTAGGTCATGTAGTTAATATTGCATCGCATATTGCATAATTTTCATTAAATAAGTGAAAAACAAAAAAAGAGAATTTGCGTGTTAATTAGAAACCATATCCAAGGTTGTTGATGTGAATTCTGATCTAACATTGCAGACGCTTTCGTTGCTTTGAGGTAAGTTTCTGCAATTTATTTATTGTTTATTTGGGTGTTAAATTGGTGGATTGTGCACCCGTATGACCACCTCACATGTTAGGGAAATATATTTAAAATCAATCCAAATTGCTTGCCAAACATTTTTCAAAAATAAAAAGAAAGGTACCGAAAGGGCGTTAGTGAATTCTAGCGTAACCAAGTCCCCGTACCCATAATCTCTGGTCCGTATGAGTAAAATAATTCTCCCGTTATTTTACTTGGGTTTCTAATCAACCCACCAAAAATAGATTAGTGGCGACTCCTAATTGAAAATCAATTGCATGTTAAGAACTTAAACCGAAAATCGCGAATTTGTATGGGCTTGGGAGAGCCCGAGTTAAGTCTAGGCTTAACAATCCATTAGCCAAACCCTAGGTGGTTTAAACCTCGAAAAATTGGTCGCGACACGATGGAAAGGAGTACATCATTTGGAAAAATAAGATGAAAACTTTCCTAAGATTGAAAGATCCTCTGGAATGGGATGTGGTAGACAAATGAATCATTCCTAAAGTTACTACAGTCTTAGAAAAAGGGGAAAAGAAGTTGCAGAGGCTAGCGAGTTGACTCAAGAAGAAATAACCAAGAGACAAGCTCTTGATACAAAAGCAATTTACTCCTTATATTTTGCATTATCTCCAACTGAATATAATAGAATATCTTCCTGTGAAACAGCTAAAGAAGTTTGGGATAGGTTGCACATCACGTATGAAGGGACCGATCGAGTGAAAGAAACCAGAATCAATATACTACTCGGTCAATATGAAGCCAGGAAAATCTATCACTGACATGTTTAGTCATTTTACAGAAATCGTGAATGACCTTGAGTATCAAGGTCAACCAATCTTAGGACCCAAGGTTAACAAATTGTTGCGTGGGCTTTTCAAAGATTGGAATCACGTAAAGACATCAATAAGGGAGACACAGAGGATCATGCCACTCTCCGTTGACAAATTGGTTGGCACTCTTCAGTCTTATAAAGTGGAGCAAATCAATGAAGATGAAAATCCTAAAGGTAAAAAAATCTATTGCTTTAAAATCTAATGATGATTATGATGTTACAGATTTTGAAGACAATATGGACGATGAAGAACTTGCTCTCATGATAAGAAGGTTCTGAAAACTAAACAAAAAGGGAAGAAGATTCAATTAGAAGAAACAAAGCTCTCAAAGATTTCAAAACAAATCAGCTAAGGATGACGAATTCAATAAAGATGTGATTTGCTTTGAATGCAAGAAAAAATGGACACATCAGACGCAACTGTCCCTTGGTAAAAAAAAAGAAAGAAAGGAAAAGCTGAGAAATACATAAATGCACTCAAAGCAGAGACTTGGAGTGATACCGAATGCGAAGAGAGTGATGATGATTATGCTAATATTTGTTTAATGGCAAAATCAGAATCAGATTCAGACTTTGAGAAAAATACAGACTCAGACTCAGACTCAGATAGTGAAATTGAGGTAAGTAATTTTCAAATTCCTATTAAGGTCTCGAAATATATTAATGAACTGTGTCTTAGTCTCAAAACCTCTCTCAAGAGGATTTCCGAGCTAAAAAAGGAGAATTCTACACCTTTGAAGCAACAAGAAAATTTATGGAAAGAAAAGTTTTAAAATCTAGAAAAAGTTTTATTACTTTAAAAGAAAATGCAGAATCTCTTTCAAAAGAAAACATGCTTTTGAAAAATGATATTTCAAACATTTCAAAAAGGTTTTCTATGGGATCTGAGAAATTGGAAAATATTCTTTCAGTACAAAGATGTTACTTTAACAAATCAGGCATGTGAATGACATTTGAAACTATTCATTTAATTGATTTTCCAAAAGTAAAGGGAAGAATCAAACAAATACCTACAAAAGCCTTCTATAGAAATCATTTAAAAAAATTCTTTGTAAAACCTGTTGGCCGAAGTGCTCTTAGATGTTCTAAGTGTAACAGCTCAGAACACTTTGAAAAAGAATGTCCTATGGTTTGGAGGCATGTTAAGAAGGATTGGGCAAAGACCGTATATTGCACTAACTCCACTGGACCCAAGAAAGTGTGGATACCAAAGAAAGCTTGAGTTTCTTTTTTAAATGCAAGTAACTATCAAGAAAAAGGTCAAATGGTACTTGGACAATGGATGTTCAAGGCATATGACTGGAGATTCAGATTATTTTATTAAACTTAAGCAAGTAATTGGTGGAAAAGTCTCTTTTGGCGAAAACAACAATGGAAGAATTATTAGATGTGGAACCGTAAAGATAGGAAGTCTCACAATCAACAATGTCTTCTTAGTGGAAGGACTCAACTATAACTTGCTCAGCATTAGCCAACTGTGTGACACTGGATTCAAGATCAATTTTCAAGAAAGAATATGTTCAGGCATTAGTAAAGATCTTTCACAATCTTTTACTGGGCGAAGACATGAAAATATCTATCTTTTGGATGTCAATCCATAAAGACATTAATGTCTAATTTCAATCCAAGATGAAGAAAATCTATGGCATCAAAAGCTTGGCCATATCAACATGAAGCAAATTGCCAAGATCTCTTCGAAGAAGCTTGTTAGTGGACTACTCAACCTGAAGTACCAAAAATCTAACTTATGCACACCATGTATATTGGGAAAACAGGTTAGAAATTCTTTTAAACCAATAAATCAAGTTTCTACTAATCGTGTGCTACAGCTCATACATATGGATCTCTTTAGACCAACTAGGACTTAGAGTATTGGTGGAAAGAAATATTGCCTAGTAATAGTAGATGATTATTCACGATTTACTTTGGTATACTTTCTTGCAAGTAAGTTTGAAACCTTCTCTTATTTTTTAAAGTTTGCTAAGAAAGTTCAGAATGAGAAAGTGTATGTTATTTTAAGCATACGGATAAACCATGGAGGTGAGTTTGAAAATCAAGATTTTGCTAAATTTTGTGATGAATCTAGTTTTCAACATATGTTCTGCTCACCATACACCCATGAATAGATTGTTGCAAGAAATGGCTAGAATTCTTTTAATTGAAAGCAATATTTCTTCTCGTTTTTAGGCTGAAGTAGTTTCTACAACATGTTATATTATTAACAGAGTTTTCTTAAGGCCTATTATAGAGAAAAATCCCTATGAGTTGTTTAAAGGGAAGAAGCCAGATGTTTCTTATTTTCATGTGTTTGGTTGCAAATGTTTTATTTTGAACAATGCAAATGATCGAATTGGTAAGTTTAAAGAAAAATCAGATGGTGGAATCTGATATAGCTAGTATAAGTACCTAGAGGGGGGGTGAATAGGTATATAAAAGATTTTTCTCTTTAATTGCACAATACTAGACGATTAATAGAATTGAGACAAACATCAATCAAGGTAAGATTGAGAGAAGGGAAGAGAGAATTGAACACAAGATTTATAGTGGTTCGGCTTAGTTCAAGCCTACGTCCACTCTTCAGCACTGACAGCCTATTGGTTGGATTCCACTATGCACAAAGATATGTTACAGCGTTGTTCTTCCTTGATTTCTCGGTGTAGTTGATCTACCACACTCTCTCAAGAAATCACTAAGTATAGACACTCTCTTGTGTATACAATTTCGCTCAATATGTATCGACTAATAATCACGATACTTCAGACTTTGGAATTTCTCTATCGTTCATCCTATCTAAAGTAACTAGAACGTCTTCCTTTTATACTCCTTTATGCCATCATACCCGTTGGCACTTACCAAAGGAATTCCTCCAATCTACCAGTTGGACGGAATCAATCAAGAAGATCATTCGAGCTATTAAAGGAACATGACGATAGCCCATCAATCCTGTTCGCCCATACAACCAGGATCTTGGTTTCCAAGAATAGAACCTTCCAAGAATATTTTGTCGACCATCGGATCTTCAAACGATCTTGATTACGAATAAAAGAATCCGTTAGATTTTTCCAGCCAAGAGATCTTCTCCAAAGGATAGGACTAAATCCTCAACCAAATACTTTGGCTCTGGATTGCCTTCGTCACTGGATTAGAAAAACTATCAATGAGAATATTTTTGAGTCTTGAGTCTTGAGTCTTGAATGCTGAGTCTGGTGATCAGAAATTCTTCAGACTCTAAACAGAAGGTCTGCAATGATCTAGACTGAAAGAAATGTTTTGTCAGCTTCAAAATATTTTGGAGAGATTTCTCCAACAGAATCTTCCTTAGATACTCAACATCCAGCAAAGCTTACAGAGTATACAACAAGAAGACTCAGTTTGTGAAAGAGTCGATGAATGTCAAATTTCAAGAGTCTTTACAAAATCAATCAATTTAGACTCAACTTAAAGAATCAAAACCTACTCCAGACTCTACAAAATCTACTTCCCCTGAAGCAGCTCAAACTACAGAAGAGCAACAACGAACAAATATTGAAAAATCAACTAATAAAGAAGTTCAACAATCATCGGACCAACCAAAGAATCGGAAGCACAAGTCCAGTCATCCTAAAGAACTCATTATTGGTAACATTGATGAGGGAATTTGTACAAGATCCAAAATGCATGAAAATTCTAGCATTGTAACTCTTATTTCTGAAATAGAACCCAAGAGCATAGAGGAAGCTTTAACTGATGAAAGCTGGATCGAAGCCATGCAAGAAGAGCTCAAGCAGTTCAATGTTAACGATGTTTGGGAATTAACTCCTAAACCAAAAGGGAAATTTGTTATTTGAGCTAAATGGGTTTTCAGAAACAAGATAGACGAGAAAGGAAAAGTTATAAGAAACAAAGCAAGACTCGTGGCCAAAGGATATACGCAAGATGAATGGATAAACTATGATGAGACTTACGCACCAGTAGCAATGTTAGAAGTAATTAGATTACTACTTGCTTTTGCTTATTATAAGAATTTCAGGTTATTCCAAATAGACGTCAAAAGTGCATTCCTGAATGGATTTATCTAAGAGGAAGTCTATGTGGAACAGCCTCCCGGTTTTGAAGATCCAAGGAAACCAAACTCTGTATTCAGACTGAAAAATGCGCTACATGGTTTAAAGCAAGCACCTCAAGCTTGGTATGACGAGTTAAGTAAATTTTTAATCCAAAGTGGTTTGTCAAATGTAAAGTAGATACTCCTTTGTTTATTAAAAAGGAAGGTAAAAACTTTTTACTTGTTCAAATTTATGTTGACGATATAATATTTGGATGATCTAATGAAAATCTATACAAGAATTTCTCTAAGTCTATGCAGGAAGAATTTGAGATGAGCATGATGGGTGAATTATCATTCTTTCTTGGACTACAAGTGAAGCAATTGAAGGAATGGATTTTTATTCACCAAGAAAAATATGCAAAAGAACTTGTTAAAAAGTTCAGATTAGACAATTGCAAAAAGACTGAAATACCGATATCTAGTTCTTCGAAGCTGGATAAAGATGAAGGAGAAAAGAAAGTTGATCAGAAACTTTACAGGAATATCATTGGTTCACTTCTCTATCTTACTGCTTCTAGACTTGACATTTTGTTTAGTGTTTGCATGTGTGCCAAATTTTAATCAAATCCAAAAGAGTCTCATTTAAGTGCTGCGAAACGCATCATCAAATACGTTGCAACAACATCGAAGATAGGTTTATGGTATCCCAAAGAAGGAGACTTTACTCTCTTTGGATATTCAAACGCAAATCTAGCAGGTTGTCGAGTTGAAAGAAAAAACACTCTGGTACTTGTCAATTGCTTAGCAACAGGAC
The DNA here is from genome assembly GCA_014182575.1 of Eucalyptus decipiens. NCBI lineage: Eukaryota > Viridiplantae > Streptophyta > Magnoliopsida > Myrtales > Myrtaceae > Eucalyptus > Eucalyptus decipiens. The sequence continues at coordinate 17,973,834 of CM024619.1, forward strand.
AGTATCATGGTTTTCAAGGAAGCAAAGTACAGTAGCTCTTTTAACAGCAGAAGCAGAATATGTGGCTCTTGGAAGTTGCTATTCTCAAATCTTGTGGATAAAAACAACAACTAAGTGACTTTGGAATCAAAGATTCATGCACTGAGATCAGATGTGACAACACCAGCGCAATTAATCTCACCAAGAATCCAATTCTTCACTCAAGAGCAAAGCATATAGAGATTTGACATCATTTTATTAGAAACCATGTTCAAAATGGAGAAGTTATGATCCAATTTATTGACTCAAAGAATCAACTAGCAGATATATTTACAAAGTCCACTGGAGAAAAGTCTATTTGAGTCTATTCGCACCAGACTGAACATTATATCTCTTACCCAGTAGAGTATGGATGTGCACAAGACTCAAAAGGTAAAGTCTGAATGAGTCCAGACTCAGAGTTACAAAGGTAAGTTAATTCTAAATTTGAAAATGTACAATTGTTTATTAATTGCTATTGATTGAAGTTATCTTTTCAAGTTTTCTTTACTTTTTCAAAAAGGCAGTTATTAATTTTGAAAAGACAGTTAGTTTCAAAAAGGGAAGTTATCCTTTTCAAAAAGGTATTTTCATTTTCCTTTTATGACGCTTCGTTTATCTCGCTTCACTTGCTTTATATATTGCCGAGACTTGTCTTCTTCGTTTTTACACTAAAACCCTATTATACAAAATTCCTATTTGCCTTCGCTTTCACTCTCGATCTATCAAAAAGGTATCTCCTTTTTCGAGCAAGTGGTGAATTCCTCCCTTGAAGCGACAATGTCTTCGGGAAAGTCTTCAAGGATTGCAAGCAGGGGACCACGATCCATGCCTAAGGGTCCTACCCATTTTGACTTAACTGAGGAAGAAGATTCTTCTCCACCACTGCGTCCAAGTCAACAACAACCTTCTCAATAGCGTCAACCGTCTCCACCGACTCAACCTGAAGAATAAGTCATAGAGGATGCTGAACCTGTAAGAACTCTAACTCCCAAGGTTGCTTATAAGCTCTACTCTAATCTGAAGAAAGGAGGTACGCTGATGTTCTCAATTGATGAATTCTTAAAAGATAGAGGATTCAAGAATGAAACCTTGTTTTTGAGAGATTTGGAAAAATTGGGAGTTGTAGGGAAAGGAACGGCTGATAGAACGTTTGAGAACATACCGAGTGATCCATTCTATGGCTCTGTAAATCAACCTCAGGACGACGATGAACGGTTGTTTGCCCATTTTCAGCCTAGATCGGGTGTGGCTACAAACGTTATTGATGGCTCTAACATGTTTAGATCAAAGGGGCACAGGAAGGTTTATTTAGAATTTTTTAAGAAATGGGTTATGAATCCGAGAACTGTTGATTTTGATTTTCTTGATTCGATAAAGGTTAATCTCCGCGAGAAGTTTGCTTTACTGCAACTAGAACAGTTTTGTTCCGAATCCACTGTTGCTTTTTCAGAACTCACTGTGTACTTTTATTCGAACTTGTCTTTCTTGAATGCAAACAATTTCATATTCACTGTGAAGGACAAAGAGTTTTTGGTGGATACAGACACTCTGGCTGGCATAATTGGGGTGGAAAGATCGATTTTTAAACAATTAATGTGTCTATTGCACATGCTATTCTATCATTGGTAAGAGATAGGAATGTTGATGGCAAGATTTCTTATTCAATGATGAGTGCCTCTAACATTTTGCTACACAAGATTGTGATAAATTGCATTCGTCCTAAATCAACATCCAAGACAGATGTTTCTCGATCGGAAACTAAGTTGATGTGTGCTATCAACTTTGGATATAAATTTTCTTTGCCTCACACCATATTGTTTCATATGTACCACACTGTTGAAAAATATAAGGGACAAATCCCTTATTTTGCTCTTACCACAAGGCTCTTTCGGCACTTTAAAATTCACATCTCTACACCATTATGCATGTCAACCATTTCTCCTATGATGATTGGGTTCAAAATGGTGACAAAGATGAGATTGAAAGAATTGCACAAAATGTTGGAGCATGTGAAGGAAAAATCTCCTACAAAAGCAAAACAAGACTCTACTACTGCGAAGAGAAAAGGCAAGAAGCCCACGGTTGCTCCTGTGAAGAAGAAGAAAAGAACTCTCATCTTGCAAGATGAAGAAGATGAGGATGAATTGACCATAGCAGCCTTGAGAAACTTAAAGAGTTTTGTAAGCTTTCGTGAGACAAGAGAAGAGCCGGGAGAAGAGGAAAAGAGAGAGGAATCACATAGGAAAGAGAGAGAGAAGACACAGAGGAAGGAAGGAGAGAAGCAGAAGAGGAAGAAGGAAGAGGAGAAGAGGAAGAAGAAGAAGAAGAAGAATAAAGAGGAGAAGATGAAGAAGAAGAGAGAAGAGAAGAAGAAAAGGAAGAGGAAGAGGAAGAGGAAGAGAGAGATGATCAGGGTCAAGAGGACTCTTTCGAGCCAACCTTGGCTATCTCTCTGTCTAGTGCGTCTGCAGATGAGGAAACTTCACCTACTCCACCTGAGGGCATCAAAACAGGGGGAGCTATTGATCCAAAAGGTATTTCTTCATCTTTGCCTGCTAGTGATGTGAGTCGTTCTGCCGTAGATTTTGAGGATATGTATGCCTCGCACAATCCAGAAAATAGTCATGATGGACAATATGCTGAAGATCCATCGATTCTCAAAATCCCCATCCTTGACTCAGCTGATTCTAGTGATGCATCTACTCAGACAGCAGACTTTTCAAGGTTGATGGAAGTTCTTTTGGAAGTCAGAAAGCAGCAATATGCCATGGGATTTGAGATGCAGGATCTCAAGAATGCTTTTAAGGCCACTTCTGTATCGTTGCATGAACAGTTGAATGCCCTGAAGCTTCAAGTTTAGTCTTTGAAGGGTGAATATTTTCCATTACTGAAGCAGAGTTTTGATAGGCTTGAGAAGACAGTGCATTCCATGGGAGAATTCACGCTTGTTTGCCTGCCCAAACAGCCTTGATTTTCACTCTATTTTCTATCCATCTCTTTAGTATATTCTCCACTTTTTGTTGTTGACAAAAAGGGGGAGAGATTATGATGCAGATTTGATTGACTCTATCTTTTTGAAATTTTGTTTTGGACTTTAACTTTTGTTTGGTGTGGTTTTGATTAGATTGGTTTGGATTGATGATGCTTGCAACTTAAGTTATTATTGATTACATTAAAGATATTTGTGTTTACAGGACTAACATGTTTTCTGTGGTTGCATAATTGCTACTATCTCTATTGTAATCTCTAATTTTCATCTATAAGAAATCTTGGTTTGCTTAAGTATTGTCTTGCAGGTCAAAGTGTCCAAATCTGCGGGAAAGTTTTGTCATCATAAAAAAGGGGAAGATTGTTGGAGAAAACTTCCTTATCTGTTTTGAAGTTGACAAAACATTTCCTTCCATCAATTTGAAGACCGCCAGACTCAAGACTCAAAGTCTGCCCTCATTGACAGTTTCTTGATCGATGACAAAATCTTATTCAGATGCAAGTTTATCTTTAAGGATTTGATTAGTTTGGTTGAAGATTATCTCACGGTTGGAGATAGCATCTAAAGATCTTTTATTCATTTTGAAATCAATACGAGTAAATTGAATATGTTGATTGGCGAAGTATATTTGGAAGGTTCTACTTATGGAAACCTAGATCCCAATTGTATGGGCGAGCAGGATTGGTGAGCTATCTTCACATTCTTTAAGTAACTCGAGATCTCCCTAATTGATTCTGTCCAATGGGTAGATTAGAAGAATTCCTTTGGAAAGTGCCATCGGATATGAAGACATGGAGGAGTATATAAGGAAGATGCTCTAGTTATTTGAGTGTGTGCACGATAGATAAATTCCAAAGTCTGAAGCTCCTGGTTCTTTGCTGATTCATTTGTTGAGCGAATATTTGTAAGAGAGTTTAGACATTTGTGAGGCCTTGAGGAAGTGTAATGGAGTTTCTACACTATGGAATCAATGACGTGATACTGTAATGACTCTTTTGATTCATAGTGAAATCCAGCCGGTGGGTTGTCAGTGCGGGAGAGTGGACGTAGGCTTGGATTAAGCCGAACCACTAAAATTCTTGTGTTCTTACTCTTTTCCTTGAACTCTTTTATTTTTCTCGTAACTCTATTTAATTGTTAGAGTCTGATTTTCTCTGCAAAGTCTATTTTCATCTAGATTCAGGTTAAAAGTAAAGTCTTATACTATATTTTGAAAAAGTTGTTTGTGCACCTATTCACCCCCCTCTAAGTGCTTGTACTAGCACTTTCAATTTTAAGCCATCTTATAGTCTTTAGAAAGCTCTCTTAACGTACAACAACAATCCTAACTCGGCCACCCCAAAACAGTATCGAAAACAACAAAAAAACAAGCTCGAAGCTATTGTTCACTATAGTACGAGAATGCGCTCCCAACTTCAAAATTTCGTTCCGGACAAACCTCAAGCTCAAATCACAATCCGTAAGATGCTATAGCTTCACAACATCCCAAAGTACCATTTCTACAAAAATATGCAGCTCAACAACTCAAAAATCATACTTCGCCGCTCGATTTTCCCAAAATTCCAAATTTCAAGCCCTAGGTCCAAAATTACTCCGATTGAACAAAGGGGGAGCACGAGTGCTTACTGAGCGTTGCATTACGTAGTTAACATGGCTTGGCGAGGCTCCCATGACGAGAACGTGCGAAGCCCCTCTTTTTCTTTTCTCTTCTTCTTCTTCTTCTTCTTTCTCTCTTTCCTCTTCTCTCTATGTTCGAGCTTTCTGTCGTCCCTCTCTCTCCCCTTCTTTCCTTCTCTCTTTCCCTTTTATCTCCTCATTTTCTTTTCTTTTTCCTTTTTTTTTCTTTCTTTCTATCTTTTCTTCTCTCTCTCTTCTCTTTTCCCTCTCCGAAAACTCTTGATTCCTCTCTCTCTGCTAAAGCTTCTACCTTTTTATTTTTTTATTTTTTTATTTATATTTTTTGACCGGGTCAAAACCCACATTTTACACCTCCAACTCCATGGCCACTTCTTTCATTGTAGGTCTATTCCTCCCATTCAAGTGTAAGCACCTTTTTGCAAGGTTAGCATTTGATGGAATCTCTTCCTTCTTACCTTCTTTTAAAAATTGAGCATTCACAATGTTGAACAAGCGATTCTCCTCTATCATAATGATGAAATAGGTTACAAGGCTTCTTCCTTCTTGACCCCTCAACGACAAGATTGGCTTTTGGCCTGTTAAGAGTTCAACAAGGACAATGCCAAAGCTGTACACATTGCTTTTGTCTGTGAATTGACTTGATTGGAAATACTCAGGATCTAGATAGTCGAAAGTCCCTTGCACCAATGTGGTTACATGAGTTTGATTGAGGGAAACGGACTTGGAAGTACTTAAATTGGCCACTTTTGCTTGATATTTCTCATCCAAGAGCATATTGGTGGACTTGATGTCTCGATGATAAATGGGAATGGAGGTTGTTGAATGCAAGTAAAACAAGGCTCCTGAGATTTCAATTGCAATTCGCAAACTTGCGTCCCACAATAGATGAAATTCTTCGTTTGGCTCATGAAGGTATTGGTATAAAGTCCTGTTTGGTATGAACTCATATACTAAAAGCGGGACTTCCGTCTCCAAGCAACACCGTAATAACTAAACCATGTTCCTATGGTTGATTTGTGAGAGAATGAGGATTTCATTTATGAACTGCTTGATTTTTCCCTCATCTATCACTTTTGATTTTTGTTGACACCTAAATTTTGGCGACCTAATTATTTGTTCATAGAAAATTAGGGATTGATTTTTAAGCTCTAAAAAAAAAAAAAAATCCTTCAGAGCAAATAAAAATGAAATAAGGGGATGATCAATTCAATTGATTATGCATGGAAGGTGAGAATTATGACTAGCTATTTTTGCTTTAATTAAATATTCAATCTTGGTAAATGTGGAGCTGAATTTCTAGCCAAAGATCAAGAAATCAAGAGAATAAAAGTCAAAATGGAAACCAAACCCAAAATCGGTGAGGATAATGGCCAGATTGATAAATTGAAGGGAAAGTATCAAATAATTATACTCATCAGGGCTGAAATTCGATAATCCCCGCAATCAAGAAAGCATAGCTTCGAACTTTCTAAAGGTAAGTGGAGGTTTTCTTTATAAAAGAATGGGGTGGAAGAATTCAAAGGGGGGAGGTGGTCGAAGTAAGTAGAGTTTTCTTTGAGAAAAGACAAAACAACGAGAGGGAGAGAGTAGAGAGAGAGAAGTGACGTGAGAGGCAGGTCAAGAGAGAAAAAAAAAACAAACAAAAACAAACAAAAACAAAAACCAGAATATTGTTCATCTTCCTTGCCGTTCCTCACTGCCCGATCCGCCGCACCGGCGTCTCCTCCGCCAGCCTGTCATCGTTCGTTTGCAAAGCCCCCTCGCCGGAGGCCGCCGTGCCTCTGCAATCGTCGCCGCCTCACTCGCCACCACTGCAATGCCCGCTCCGTCTCTCTCTACCCGCTGGTCCGCGATCTTGAGCCGATCTTGACGCCCCCGCCTCTACACCAACGCCGTCGCAGCAGCTCACCCATTTGTCGCCACTGGTAGCCGCACCTCCGCACCACCATCCCTGATGCCAACAGATTTGAGCTAGTCGTCGGGCCGCCAGTCTTCGCCGCACGCCGTCTACAACCTAACGTCGCCACTCGCCATCGCTCAGATAGCCTTCGCTCACGCACCCAACGACCTCTGCATCTCCGTGCCCAGTAGCGCCGGACACCAGAAGCCCTGACGTCGACGCTCCTACTCCGCCTCCACCGGCAGTGCTTGACAACTCGCGCCGCCTCTGCTTCGCTCGACGTTGTGAGTAGCGACCTGCTCGCTTCCACTTGTAGCGCTGCTCGAACATCACTGCTACCTGCGCATGCGCCTCTGCTCGACGATCGCGCCAGCAGCTCGCTCGCAACCCAACGCCCACGGCCAGCCTCTACCTCTGTCCTCGGCGACCACCCAACGCTAGCAGCTGAGCCGTCGATCCCCGCGATGCTGCACCAGCTTAAGATATGCTCGACAACCTTGTAGCGCCCCTGCTGTTGTCTCCACCTGCCAGCCTCGACACCCGACGACAATGCCCCCCTTCTCGCCAACGCCATGCCACCGCCCTAGCCCTCACCGAAGTCCCGACGCCGGCCACCGTCCGCCCGGCACCAACCAACCTGCTGTCCCCACTTTCCTTAGGTTGCTCAATTTTCTTTTATTTTTATCTTTCATTTTATGTTATTTTACTTTATTTTATTTCTTTAAGTTTTGCTATTATTGTACAAGTTTGAATATTGGTAGGTGATTTTCAGGTTATGAATATTATAGGTATTAACTGCAGGAGTTTTATCCAAAATTGTTGTAATTATTAATTTGATTTGTAAGACGTCAAATATTTTTTTGAATTATATTAATTTTTAGGCATTTTGATAGTATTTTAATTGTTAAATCATTATAATTATTAATTTGATCCGTAAGACTTCGGATTAGATTTTTAATTGTTTTGAGTTTTTGTCGTGATGTTTAGGGTTAGAGTAATCGTTAACTTAACCCTTGAGACTACAGATTATTTTTTCGGTTATTTTAATGTTTATTTGTTGAATATCTTGATTGTTTAGATTTAATGTTTATTTGATAATTACTTATCTTGAAAAAAACACTAAAAAATCAAAAAACAAATCTTGCATCGGAGCATATATGTTTAGTAAATTAGAATTTTTTTTAGGATTACACTTTTTTAGGATCGCATTTTTAGATAATTTTTGAAATAGGTTAGGGTTGGACCTAAATAACATTATATATATATATATATATATATATTTATATATATATATAAATAGTATTCTTGATAATGATTGCACATTTTAATTATCTCATTTTTCTAAAAAATAGTTTTCTAAGATAGGATAGGGTTTAAGTCAAATTAATCCCTAAAATAAATTAGAAAATTATTCATTTTTAGATAGTTTAATTAGGGTTTTTATTAATTCCGAATTTCAATAAAAAATACAAAAATACAAGGTGCATGTTAACTAGTTTGCATAATAGGATCATTTAATTAGAGTTTGTTAGTAAAATTAAGTCATGTAGTTTAAATGTATGATTTATGATAAAGTTTTAGTTAAAAGAAATTTTTTTTTAAAAAAAAACACTTGCTTTAGTGTGTGGAATTCATTTGGTGCAATTTATTTTATTCAATGTTTAATAATGATTAAGTATCTGTGTGATCACCCTATTGCATGATACTAATTTAGGTTAAAATAAATTCAAGCTGTATGCAAAAAACATTTTTGAAAAATAAAAAGAATGGTACCGAAAGGGCATTAGAGAAATCTAGTGAAACCAAGTCCTCGTACCCATAGTCTCTGGTTTGTAGGAGTAAAATAATTCTCCCATTATTTTACTTAGGTGTCTAATCGACCTACCGTAAACCAATTAGTGGCGACTCCTAGATAATAATCTTTTGCATGTTAAATATTTGAACCTTAAGTCACAAATTAGTATGGGCTTGGGAGAGCCCGAGCTAAGTTTAAAGACTTAGGGCCCGTTTGGTTCGGCTTTTGGGAAATGCATTTGCAAAAATGCAAATACCTTTGGGTGAATTGGGTTTTCCGAAATGCAAATATCGTTTGGTAAAATTTGCATCGAGATACAACTTTGGCCAAAATACTATTTAGTAAAATTTGCATTTATAAATGACTTTTACTAAATTAAAAAAATAAAAAAATATTTGTATTTTTTTTTTTTTTTTGAAGTCCGACCATCGGATGGCCGGATCCGGCGGCCATTGGAGGTGAAGGCTAGATCTAGCGACCTCGGAGCTCGCGACCCGGCCGCCGAAGGTCTTGGGCGACCTCGCGAGGGCCGCCGCGGAGGTGAGGGCCGCCGGAGGTCGCGCGATGCAAGCCATCAGTCGCCTGGGTCGCACGACCCAAGCGTCGTCTGAGGTCCGGCGACGGTCACCGAGGTCGGGCGACCCTCAGGCGATGATCGCCGGGGTTGAGCGACCTTCAAGCGGCGGTCGCCGATGCGCAGGACCCCTACCGGCGATCGTCAGCCTCCATGCGGTGGTTTTCCTCGCCTGATGAACAGTACCCTCGAAGATGAACAGAACCCAAACTTGCATTTCAAAATACAACTTCCCAAAGCACCTCTGAACCTCCATTTGGCTAAAGGCCCTTAGAGTCACTTGGAGATGCAATTGCATCTTGCCAAAGTCATTAAAAAAATCGAACCAAACATGTTTGTATTTGGCCAAGGGACTTTAGAGTCCAAAAGCCCTTTCCAAATGCCCAACCAAACAGGGCCTATGTAGGTGATGCACCCAAAATTTAGGTTGCGACAATTTCTTAATCACAACTATTTTTCCATCAGTTAACATTCCCTTATAAACAGTACCTTGCCCACCTTGCCCGAGGATCCTATCCTTGTTGAAATTGGCAGTGGCCTTCTCTAAATCCTTGGAATTGAACAATTTGCTTTTATTGACATTGCCTTGTGGTGAAGATAGCTCACTTTCCAACAAAAGACCACCATTGCATTTGAAGTACTTCTCTTTGAGCTTGATTTCTTTTCTCTTCTTTATGTATTTGTACAATCTCCATGAGAAAAGACACAAAACCAGTGCTCCAAGGCCTGCCCCAACCCCTGCATTGCAAAAGTTTACGGGGATAATGTGAAAAATGTACTTCGCTTGTCAAGAATCTATAACGGCACTTATCGTCAAGAATTTCAAAGAATCTGATTCAAAGGGATACATATAAGAGTTATGAACCTGAGTCTCCTTTCTGTGGATATATGTTAACAAACATGAAAAAATAACTTGTCTCCATTTCAAGTTCCGTCCGATGAAATTTACATACATGCATTTGCACTGTACAATTGATCTTTCTTACAAGGAATTTAGCAAACCATAGATGAAAGTAGAAAAGTTCCTACCAGCATTCATGTTGATTAGGACTGTAATAATCCAAATTCAAATATGACGAGATTAAGAAGGAACCTTGAAAACTTACCAAAAAAAAAAAAAAAAAAAAAAAAAGAAGGAACGTTGAAAAGTTTTAAGTGTTTTCTTATATGTAGAATATAAGTATTAGTGCGCAAAGAAAATTTTGAGGTTGTTTTGATAAATAATATTGATTGAAACTTTCCTATATCATTCACCAAACGAATGGACAATCAAGTTAGAACCAAGGGTAAGGTAAGACTTATTTCTATACCTTTACTGAACAAAATGTATGCCATGCTGTGCTTTTTCTAGCAATGCTAAGATCATGGAGCGGTCTAAAATTCTAGGTTAAAAGGTCTACTTACCAATGAGAATGAGTTTAGCTGTCTTTCTACCATCAACACAGTCAAAGCCGCCCCGTTTGTTCACACAAGTCGAGCTTGTACCGGGGCATATATTTGAATCTTCACATTCATTAATATCTGATGACAAATGGTAAATATATATTACCAGCAAATTACGGTGTCCTTGAGTGTACTTAGCGAGAGTAGTCTGTCGCAGTTCCTCATAAAATATTAATTCAATGGCTAAATATTATGCTTGTAAAGATAGGACTGTCCCATTCAATTTTGTTTAAAGGTGCATTCACTTTGTATAACCTTGGGCAGAAAAACAAAAAAAGAAGGCAGAAAAAGCATGGATGGGATCATCAAATGGGGAGAATGCAAAAAATCTGGGAATGAACAGACCACTTTGCTGTATGGTGCCCTTAAAAACAGAATGTGATAGCATGAAGTATGTTACCTTGGCATCCTCCAATAACATAAGCGTTACCACCATACCCACTTTGGCACCAGCACTCCAAATATGGCACGCCTCTCGTGTAACAAATGATAGAATCAGAATTCATCGAGCTTTCGCAAAGTGCAAGTGAATAGTTGGTAAGTGAATGGGTGGTGTTTTGGATTCCCCATTGTAACACCAATGGAACCATAGAAGTCACTCTCAAATCATAAAAACCTGTAACGTTCAGCTTCGAGAACCATGATCTCTCTGCCAGAAAAGCGTACTTGCATCCCTGTTGTCTACCTTCTTTAATATCCACACTAAAGGCCTGAAGATAGAAGGGGAGATTAGTCTGGCAGCATCCGTCTCTCCCGGAACAAGCACCATACCAGCTAATGTTTGTGTTGGTTCCAGCACATATCGATCTACAACCAGTCGATGTAAAGGCTATACCATCTGATTTTGTACTAATCACTATCGCCTTTATGTCACAACCGACTGATGTAAGGACGTTCCATCTCTGGGAGAAGACAAAATTACTTCCTTCTAAGCTCACTGGCTCAACAAGTCCATTGCCCTGGCAGCCTGCCGTTGAGTAAATTACTGGAAGACTGACCTTTATCATGCCATCCCCGTCTGGACGAAAATTGGGGAGTGAAATATCGAGAACTCTCAATCCAATCTTATTTAGTATGGGAACCGTGTTGTTTTCCCGGCAGACAATCTCATACAAGTCATCCAAGAAACACCCTGTCCCTATTCCGAAGGGGAAGGGGATGGTGACGTTCCCACACATTTCAACACAGTTAGGCCTAGCAAGTCCAGGGGCAGCTCCTGATGCTTGTACCTTGAGGGAAATCAGAAGCAAAAGAATTTGAAACACCGAGTTTAACATGATTTTCACTGTTTGTATGTGCATGGACCTAAACCTATTGAGAAAGGTGACAGGAGCTGAGTCCCTTAATATAAGCAAAAGAATTTGAAACACCGAGTTTAACATGATTTTCATCTTCTGTAAGCATAGTTTCCAGCTCTATAACTTCCCGGTATTTGCTTGGGATGTTTCCTTGATGATAGAAATATCAAGGTTGACAAGTAGAGGGCATTAATTTAAGCAGCCAAGTGTGACTTTTCTCATCGTTGGGGAGATAATTTTGTCAACCATTTTTTAATGAGAAAGACCTGGAGCGTTGCCAAGATGGAAGACTTTTCAGGATTTTTTGTCGTGGATCCTGTTAAGCACATTATAATTGAGATATTTATTCCTTTCCTTACACAGTTAAAGTTGTTCCTCGTAGCGTCGGATCCTTTTCAATTTTTCCTCGACCAAAACGTTCGAATTCTTCCTCTTCCGCACTACTTTAAAAATCTGTGCCACGTCTTTGCTTATTGCCACATATTTTCACATTTCATTGCCAATATTTTTGTTTAGTATCAATTAGCTCGGTCACTTGCACTTTCTGACTTAACATGAACGCGGTCCTTCTTTAAATTATGCATGTTAATCTTACTTTAGCATCGTTTAGGTTATTTTAGAAATTGATCAAAGTTAAACCATGTTTAGAGCTAGTTTATCCGTATTGTGCGTCTATACGTTGTTGAAAGCATATAATTTGTTAGTTAGATGTAGTTTAGTAGCCTCGACCTTACTTAGATTGTTTGCATATAATATGTCGTACGAAACATCCAAGAAACATCCGGCTCCTATTCCAAAGGGAATGACAATGTTTCTGCAAGATTCAGTGCAATTGCCGGTGCGGCTTGGCTTTGGTTTATGGTTTCATCTCTCTTCCCACGACCCCTCTCATGAGAACTTTGATCATGCACCTGCACATTATTTGAAATATACATTTTGTGCGATTAGAATTGTATCAAGTTTTTTCCTCGTTGGATCCTGCTTTCTACAAGTGAATTAAGATAATCATGATGCGTTTTCTCAATATCTAGTCCTCATGATGCGTTTTCTCAATATCTAGTCCTTTTCTTATGTTTCCTTGATTTTGTCCTCTCAAAATCTCCATTTCTCAGTGTCTCCGAAACTTGTAACTTGCAACTTCAGCCATATCACTTCTAATGCCATGAACGAAAAGTGAAACTTAAAGAGTAGTCGGTATATAAAGCAATTTCCGCATGCAGAAAGACGAGTCATCAAGCCCTTGACTGTTCACTCTGTAAATATACTTTGCTTTTGAAAACATTAGGGAGAAGGAGCTAGAAGTAAATGCAGCTTCACTTGAAAGAATATATCGGATCTCATCAACACCTAGATGGAAACATATTTCTGTTGCATACTTGTCGATAAAATTTAGACCGACAATCAGGAGACCAGGGCAGCAATGGCCACTAGCTTGCGATGGCCATTGCTCGCCACCCCCGGTTTGTTCCTACATGTACATGTCCATCGTAAGTCGCAAACAAGGGCGTCTGTCTTAAATAAATGAACCTCGCGTTTATGAGATGCACCAACTAGCTTCATTGACCAAGGCAAATCAAAAGTAGGAGGGTGACTTAATTGTGAAATTGTTCATACCTGGTACTCCGTTTCGTCCCTACATGAACCAAAACCTGGAGAAACTACTGCGTCGATCTCGGTTCTTGGACCCAGTATGCAATTATAGCTATTGATCAAGTGTGACTTACAGATGGGGCCCACATGGTTAGCTGCTATGATGGATGTTGAAAATATGTTTCAAGTTTGAGCCCGAACGAAATCCGACTTCAATGTTTTGTACACATGCTCGACCACGTGAAATTGAAAAGAAAAGGGAACCTCGTCCATGGAGCTTTCAAGAATGGCGCCAACGCGGGCATGTCTCCATGTCCATTTTTTCTTCTTCCTCATTAATGCATGCACACGGAATGTGCATGCATGCCCATAGAAGATTGTGGGCACCGAATGTCTCCCTTCTTTTTTGGTCATCTATTGAATTGTTGAAAATGTGTCTCGAGTTTGAGTCCGGATAAAACCGGATTTAATGTGTTGTGCGGACGCTTGACCATGTGAAATTGAAAAGAAAAGGGAGAAGCACGTCCGTGGAGCTTTCAAGAACGGCGCCAACGCAGAGCATTAAATGAAGATGAGGCATTCGTGCCGTTCTTAAAAACTCCACGGACGTGCTTCTCCCTTTTCTTCTCAATTTCGCATGGTCAAGCGTCCGCACAACACACCGAATCGGGTTTTATCTGGGCTCAAACTTAACATATATTTTCAACAATGAATTGGGTCCATGTAGACCCAAATCTAAGCAAAAATTTGCCCAAAACCTGTGGAAAGCAGGTTAACCATATGGAAACCGATTTGTATGTAAGACAAACTTGGGAAGACCGGCATGGTGGGAACCGATGGATGACATGTTGATAATGGCCCTGTGGTCTTCAAGACCATTATTGACAGAGAACTAATGCTAGAACAGAACATAGACTTAGTCTCTATAAGTGATAGATTAGAGAGACCATCGTTCCTTAGCTATTAAGTCCACTGAAGATGACTTTCCTTGGCCCACAAGCTTCTTAGTTGTGGCCCACCAGTAAGCTTGGCTGGGTTGATGGTCTCGTGCCCACCTATCGTCCACAAGATCATAAGTTCTGGCTATGTCACGAATCTCCGGCAAATTTGTGCTCGTGGACATTGCTACATTATGTGGAGAGAATTATAGACTATTGACACGTCGGTGTGGCTTTGTTGATAAACCCGTCTTGAGGATCTCATGTGGTACTGAGTAGCTATAACTCAAATCTAATATTTAGTAGTGGATGAATAAATAATGGTTGCTTGGCTAATGTCACACCTCGAGCGCGTGCACATCCCTCAGTGATCGACTTAAAAATGCGATGTCCCAAGACGCATCGCCGATCCATTCTTTTTACTTTTTCGATTAAACGCATGCGGAAGCGAATTAAATAAACCCCAGCTAACAAACAAACATAAGGATAGTAAAACACGGCAAACATTGCCGAAAACAATATATTCATTTATCAACTGTTAACCCTAGGAAGTTTAATACTTACAAGCATTCCTAGGGCTACTTCCTATCGATCATCTCAAAAACCTTCAGGGACTAGGGTCAACCTAAACTTCACTAGCGATAAGGCCAGCCAAACATCTCACACCCACCAAATTCGCACTTAGCATATCTCTACGCTACGGCTCTGAAAAAGTTTAACCACGACGGAGTGAGATAAATCTCAGTGAGTCAAAATCCTAAATCCCAATTAGGATGCAAATTTGCCTCAAAGGCGATCCTAAGCATGCACCATACAAAACTCACTTTGCCTCAACACGTCCTTTCATATTAGCGCATCACATATGCATTTATAGATGCAACAAGCATAATTAATAACTGTAACACATAAATCTCATCTTTCAAACATTCACATGGGTCCCAATTATAAGGTAAAACTATTATGACACGTCGCATACCATGCCACACAATTTTGCCCCATAATTGAGCGCAATATCACAACCATTCAGGCGTGTTCCGGTTATTACGACCCAACAACCATGGCCAACTCGAAAGCCGGCGGTTATCCGGCGTAACCAGGCATCATCCCGCGTACTCATACACCTCAGGATAGCATTCTATAAAGGAGCATCGGTTAGGCCTCAACCGTCACTTGGCATCCCTTTGACGTGGGGGCATCCGAACTTAATCAAGCATCATCTCGCATAATCATACGCATCAGGACGGGTTCATCATCCCGCATAATCATATGCATCAGGGTGTTTAGGTGATCACACGAGCACACCATCAATCAAGTCCATTGTTATCTTCCTTATTAGCCAAGAACACCAAAATCCCTTTTCAAATAATAAACCTTACAACCTTTTTTTTTGGTTCAAAACATTCCGAAATAAATTCATATGCGGTCACGTACTTCAAATCAATCCGTCAAATTTTGCACACTTCTACTATAAAATTTCCTTGTTTTATTGAGCAAATAAAATTTGATGTCTAAACCCGACATCTCATTTATTTTCTATTTTCTTTTCCAACCACCTTCTTTTTTAAAAACTAAACTTGGGTAATCACTCCATTTTTTTTTCTTTAAAACTTTTGGAAAGAAATTTGTAGGTGCTCTTGTATTCAAAATTTATCCGCCAAATTTTGCACGCACCTAGTTTAAAACCTTATTGTTTTGTTGAGCAAATAAGTTTTGGTGTCCAAACCCGACACCTCATTGTTTTTCTATTTAAAAGCTTATAAAGCCATCTTTTGACATAAAAATCAGAACCAACATAAAGCAACCAATCTCATAATATCATGCATAAGTTTGCAGCATGCCAAAGATCAACCAAATCACAAAGCATACATTTTCCAGCAAGCAAGACACCAAAAACAACCACAAGACTACAATCGGCCCTTACTCGTAGAAACCGGGTCTACTCGCACGTCTCCAAGATTAATTCTAGAAATATAACCAAATGAGTTTGGAAAATTCTCAAATTTAAATATGTTATAAAGGACACTTAAACGAACACTTTTTTTTTAGATACTTTGACCCAGATCTTCCTATAATGAGAGCAGTAAATCGCCCAAACCGTTACTAAAATTGTGTCTATGTCCAGAAATTATGTTTTCCAAAACCAGTTTTGTTCAAAATCCAAAACTCATCTGTTTGCTCTGAAATTTGACTATGTTAAACTTCAAAATGTGATGAAAAACTTTTGTGAAGAAACTCTTTCAAAAATTGAACCCTAAGAGTTGATAAAAATCCCTTAAACACCAAAAGGTTACTGGTTCCAGCACAAACCAAGATTCTGCTTTGCATGCAGTGAAGCTGAAATCTTGTTCTTGTAAATCCATAAAATCTTGAGTAAAATATATGTCATAACTGAAGATGTTTAGAACATTTTTCAAGAGGGAAGTAACCTCAAAATCGTAGCACATTTTAACCCATGAAAATAACAAGCAGCAAGTATCCAGTAAACCGATCTGAAGAGAAATTCACTAAATCGAGCTAAACCAACTTAATTAACCTAACCATGGTTAATTAACCTAACCAAAATTAAATAACCTAACCATGTTTAACTAACCTAACCATGGTTAACTAACCTAACTAAGGTAAACTAACCAAACCATGCTTGATTAACACTAATCCATCTTAGTACTAATCTAATCATGATTAGCACTAATCTAAATACCCCAAGCGTAATTAATAGCCTAATCAATGTTTAGAGAGTTAACTCACTGGATTAAAACGGCGGCGGGCTCACAACGATGGCAACGCGACGGCGGTGAGGACCTAAGACAACAGTGTCTCCAATGGAGGCTTGGAGGAGGCGGGGTTAGTCCTACAAGGCTCTCGGCCAAGGGCTGGTCACAAGGCTGGCAGGCGCAGCTGTGAGGTTGGGATGGTGCTGGTGGTGCGGCGGGGATGAGGAGTTGGTGAGGGTAGCCGGCGGTGGGAGCTACTGGACGGTTGAGCTGGGCTGGCGGTGGTGTTGGCATGAGTGGCGGCTGGCAACAGGCTGAGGAGCTAGGCGGAGAGAAGCGGCAATAGTGCGGGGATGCAAGCGGACGGTGGTGCAGCGAAGTCCTAGTGGTGGTGTGGCTGTGACGGACGGGCAGTGTAGGTTGGTTGGGCTGGTGAAGGTGGGCGTGGAGTGTGCGTGAACTACTGGAGGCTAGCCGCACATGCAAAGGAAATGAGAGCTGGAGGGAATGAACGTGAGAAAGAAGAAGGGGAGAAGAAAGAGTTGGTCGGCTGAGGGGGGAGAGGTTGTGCGCAAGAGAGGGAGGGGGAGAGAGAAAGAGAGGGGAAAAAAGGTCAAGGGGAGGGCCAATGAGAAGCTTGGCCAAAATATCAAGCACTCATGACTATGGCCTCAAAGTCTTCATGCCCACTAAAGTCCTTAGCCCACCTAATGAGAAATTAACTATAATTTCTCACAAATAGACCATTTTGAGCAGCAAATACTCCATTTAAACAGCCCATCCGAATTTCAATTTCATTTTCTTTTTGTTAGCAATCAATTTTTCTGCAAAATTTCGAACTCGACGAAAATTCTCCAAAAGATGAGATGACGTCCTATAAATGAATCGTGACATACTCGAACGTTCGATTCCCAAAACCGAATTCAATTTCGTAATTAAAATTGACCGAACGCTATTTTAGTACGATCTAACCTGTTTTGTAGCTTTTAGGGATTTTAGCACGTTTGACCCGTGGCCGATAATTTACGATTCATGTTTGTGCATCTCTTACTTGTAGGCGACGTTCGGTTGTCATAATATTGTAAGGTTTCGATTATGTGTCCCGAGTATAATATCGATAGAAAATCAAGAGACTATCGTTCGACGCAAATATTGCAGTTGTGCGGAACCACCCGCAATTTGACTACGCAATTCCATCGAATCGACTTATATCAATTTACTAATCGATTATAACGGTATCGTATTGACCCTTACCGATTATTATGTTCAAGCGATCGATTTCCAATCGAATTCTCTAGTTTGTCGCGTTTATATCCCTTAACGGCTTCATCTAATAGATTAGTTAACTTGTGAGGGGCCAGCTCTGAGTAAAACGACCATAGATGTGACATCCCAGAATTTCAACTCCGTTTTCTACTGAATAAATCGGGCATTTCATTGACACGCCTATATGGCTGTTCTCAGAGCTGATCACTCTCGAGATAACTAGACTACCTGGGGAAGCCATTAAGGATTTTAAGGCAAATAGACTCGAGAATTCGATCAGGAATCGGCTTCTCGACCGTGCTTATCTTTAGAGGTCAATACAGCACAATATAAAATAGATTCGAAATTAGAGATAGACTGGTCCGACTGAGATGTGTGACTAATCGTGAGTGACACCACTAAATTAGAAAATTCTCGTCGACCGACACTAAACTGATTTTCCTATTGTTTTGGGACCCTGTGTTCGTATTTGGACCCTCGGGATTTTCACGACAATCGAGAGTCGCCAATGAGTCGAGTGGGTTCATAGTGGCTCAAAGAAAATCGACCACGAGTCAGTTGCACTAAAAATGCCTGAAAGTTACCTGGTAGCCTAGGTCACACTAAAAACGCGCCAAGTGAAATTAACTATGAATTCAAGTTCGATTTCAGAAATTGAAATTTCTGTCATGTCACAATAAATTCTAGGAGTGTCGACTCAGTCTCAAAAGATTTTTCTGACACCCGACACTTTTTGGGAAAAAGTTGTCGTGTGGCCAATTTCGTTCAGTTGAAGTCAGGAATTATTTTGTTTGTGAAATTGAGGAGCATGGGGATTCTTGGATAAAGAAAATAATCAATTTGATAAAAGAAATATCAATCGATTTTTGGGAGAGTTATTTGAGAGAAATTTAAGAGGGAATTTGGATGCAAAATGCAAGTGGGGACCAAGAACTCTAAGTTGAAATTCTAATCAATTTTATTTTTGTGACCTTCCCATTTCTTTTCCATTTTTAGCCAAACACATTTTCCCCCTTTCTCTCTCTCTCTTTCTTTCTTTCTTTCTTTCTCTTTTTCTCTCTCTCCCTCTCTTTTTATTTTCCCTTGTGCGCAGCCCCTCCCCCTTCCACCGAATGCTTGGCTGGCTTCCACTTTTGCTTTTCTTCTTTGACCATTCAAACTTCTTCACTCTTATCTCTTCTTCTCTCTCTTCTCTCTTCTCTCTTTCCTCTCTTCCCCTCTCGTTCGAACGAAAACAGAAGCCAAGCAAGAGCCGCAAGCGCACGAAGATAGGAGCCGTTCGTGCTCCGCCACCCGCGCGCCGCCCGCGCTCCGCCGCTCACCACTCGCCTTCGTCTCTTCCTCACCCCCTCAGCCGTCGTCGCTGCCCCCTTCTCTTCCTCTCTATTTGTGCGAAGCCCAGCAGAAACGGAAGTAGTGGCCGTCATCACCTGAAGACCAGAGCTGCAATTGCCATCGAAGCCACGCCGGCCGCTATTCGCTCCACTCACACGACGTCTCCCACCGTCGTTCGTCTTCAGCTCGCCTGCTCGTGCGCCGTCTACCCCTATCTAGTGGAGCTACTGCCTCTGCCTCGCCTCTGTCCAGCCATGTTCAGCCGCCTCCGGCCACCATCCAGCTCCATCCGACCTCACTGGAGCTCCCCTCACCCATCTCCGGCCTCGCCTTGCCAGCTCAACCACCGGATGAGCTTTGTCTAGCCAAGAACAGTGGCTGGAAAAATGGGTTTCCAGCACTGTTCAAGGCCCGTTTTGGGCCGTTTCGGCCCCGAACCCGAGGCCCGCTTTGGAGTTTATCGTTCCTCGCGTGTCCCTGTCGGATTGATCCAATTTGCGCGCGATTCCGGTGAGTAATCTCACTAATCCCTGATTAGTTGGCTAATTATGCTTAAGGTTGGTTTAGTTTTAATTAATTAGGTTTAGGTGGTTAGATTAGTATGGATTAGTGTTTATTAGTCAATTGTAATGCGAATTAGCCAAATTGAGTGTGCAATTAGCAAGTAGACGTGGTACTTTTTATTGAAAGTGTCTCGGGATTTTTCCCGACCCTTAGTGGGCTTCAATTAGGCTTTTTGAGCCTAAGTGGAATTTTTGGTATTTAAATATTAATTTTCGGAATTAAATTAAATAATTATTTATTTTCCAAAAATTCAACTGGGATGGCCCGAGACCAGAATATTATGCTGATGACTATGGTGAAGTCCGTTTATTTAATTGGGCTTTATTTTGAACTAAATTGATTTTTTAAAATTAATTATTTAAATTTCAAAATTATTTATTTATTTATTTATTTTTCGGAAATTAAGGTTGAGATGGCCGATGACCAAAATTTTATGCTGATTATCGTAGCGCAGTCCGTTTATTTAATTGAGCCCTATTTCATGTTGAATTAAATTATTTGGGGAAAAAGGAATTATTCTTTAATTGAATAATCTTTGGTTATTAATTGAAAAAGAACCGGGCGTCGGTTGATAATGCCAAAAGGATCTGAGTGGGCTACGGAAAATGGTGAAATTTATAAAAAGGAAACTACTATATTTTGGCTAGGGCCAAATCGAATACCCACTCATGGCATTTTATCGGGAAAGATAAAACTGGTTATTTGATTGTTTGCTTGGAATGACATGTATATCGATGACTGCATTGATTTGCTCAATTGAGCATCTGGAGACAGTACGGTATGATAAATTGTGTGTATACCGGCTCGATGACTCCACGGAGCATCTTGAGACAGGACGGTATGATCTACCGGCTCGATGACTCTACGGAGCATCTGGAGACAGTACGGTATGATAAATTGTGTGTATACCGGCTCGGTGACTTTATACCGACTCGGTGACTTTATATGTCATTTATAAATCCTACAGATCATCTTGAGACAGTACGGTATGATTTGATAGCTCGATGACTCTATATGTCGTATGGAGATAAGATAGCATACTATCTATATATTATTTAGGGTGAGTAGTCTTAAATGTTGATCAGACTTATAGAAAGTATGGAAGGAGTCAATCAATAGATAATTTGGATGACACGTAATCGACTAGGTCGATTGATCGATGATTCGATCTGATTGGGTGATGTGATGTGATGATGTATATTTGATATATGTACTGACTTACAGGTGGGATCTGAGGCCAAGGTAAGTCCTCTGACCTGTGCGTGTTTAGGCAGCCTACAGTATAATGGTTTACTAATCGGGCTTTAGTGGGGTAGAACTCGCAGAGACGTAGTCTCATCTCGGTTTGGGGAAAACATTTCAGGATCCCAATGAGGAGTTGAGGAGGAGGAATTTGGGAAGGAGAACTTTGAGGTGAAACCTGAGGAGGATTTTTGGAAGAAGAAGATAATACCGAGAGAGATCTTGAGTACGACCCGAATGGGCTGAGATTCCATCTTTTTTTATGAACTCCATTTTGTTGTGAATAGTTGTGAAGTTCTCTGGTTTGTATTTTGTATAAAAGTTTGGTTATAAGTTTCAATATGAAAAATATGGCTTGCTTTTCTATCCTATTATTTTATTGTCTGGGGATTTATAACTGCTTCCGCATGTGCTTAATAAATGAAAGGGTCGGCGATACATAGTCCTGGGATATCGCATTTTAAAATCGACCAAGTAGAAGGATGTGTGCGTGTCCGAGGATCGGGGCATGACAATAGACTCGTCGACAAAACAACCATTTCATATATTCGAGACGGGGTCAAATTTTGGGATGTCACAGCTAATCTATCCTCTATGTTCTTACAATCACTACTTACAAAACTTCTACCCCGAGCACACGCAATGGAGCCGTAGACAGTCAAGTGAAATCCAATACACGAAATAATTTGATCTATGGACACTCATGTTATGATCTTCTACATCCTAGGTCCTCCCGTTCCATCATCTGGCTTATGTTCTTCATGTTAATTTCCCAAGCTAACTCAAATTCTTTCAACACCTAATAGTTGAAGAGTTTATGGAGAATTATCTCAACGAAGGACAAGTACATGTATGATTTAATGAAATTTAGGAATGGAGCAGCAAATCAACGGCATGCTGGGCTTTTTATCGACGATTCGTATTTCCATGTGAGATTTCAATGCCTTTTCTTCGTCGTTTCTGGTCCAGTGTCCAGAATCGAAGGCGAATAGATGCAAGAGAGGCCCAATTAGAGATTAAATATCTAGGTACACACATCTTCTTTCTCAGCAAAGAGCAACCCAATTCAAGCTCAATCAGCATCTTACGGCTTGTAGAATGATCTGCACAGTTCATATCCTTAACAACCAACCTTTGCTCCCAACTTTTCTATCTTCTCAATATTTTGTATATCAACGGCCTGGGCTCCAGCGTCGAAGTGCAGCCTTCGGTTCTTTTCGCATGGTTTCTGTACAAAGTCAGCAAGATTTGAAGATAAATTAAGCTGAAAGAGAAGTACCTTAAACACAACGGTGGCCTTTTGTTGCAACATCATCTATTTTCCCTTGAAGGAAATTTTGAGAAAAACAAGTTATTTGATTCTATGGATATAGAGAAAGCAACTGACCATTTCAACCTAAATGAAAAATTCGGTCAAGGTGGGCTAGGAATGGTCTACAAGGGAATGTTAATCTATGGAAAAATAGTTGTGATCAAGAAAACTAAAGAGATAGATGGTGGAAATGAATTCATGCCCAATGAGACTCTATACCAGTATCTCCATGACCCAAGCGACAAGTTTCCTGTATCCAGGGATATGTGCGTACAGATTGCCACCGAAGTTGCGAAAGCCCTATCTTAATTACACTCAGCGGCCTCTAAACCTTTTTATCATTGAAACTGAAGCCCACAATTATTATCTACCGTTTGGAATAATCCTGGTTGCACTTTTAACTAGCAGAAGCTGATTTCTTCTCTACAGATACAAGAAGGAAGATGCTTGCAGCCCATATTCTAATCTCTATCGAACTGAATTGTTTGTCCAACATTGTCGATGCTCAAGTTCTAAAGCAAGGTGCGAAGGAAGAGACTATGTGTCACGGCCAAGAGATTTCCGGAGCTAAATGGTCATGCCTTGCCGCGGAGGACCTCTTGCGCTCACTTGGCTTCCCAACAAGACTTCTTCCGGAAATTTCCAAGGGCGGGCGATACCGTCATTACGCCAAGTTCTAGAAGTCTCTAGTTATTTATGTCAGTAGTTGGTGGTTGTCATTAGTGTAGGTAGATGAGGCGGTACGATCTTGTCCGCCGGATAAAAATTCAATCAATGGATGTAACAAACCTCTAGTATAAGAAGGGGTGCCATCCCCCTCATTTGTAATCATCCAATCCTTCCAGTAATACAAAACTCCTTTCTTTCCAAAACTCTCTCTCTCTCTCTCTCTCTCTCTCTCTCTCTACGATCCGGATAAAGCGAGTGAGTGTGAGTGTCCGATCGATCAAGCAAGGCTTGGCTTAGGTGATCCAAAAGAGCCTAAGTCCCTGCACGGTTACAATCCCAATCAATCAGCCTGTGACAAGTGGTATCAGAGCAAAGGAGGGATTCATTTCAAGAGATTGAGGAGCACCAACTGTTTGAGAGAATGTCGAGCCAAGATGCTGTTATGGATGGAAAGGCCGTGCAAATCAAGGAGCCCCGCGGCTGAACGAAGAAAAGAGAAGCCTCAATGGACACCGTAGCTGCGTTGGATGAGAAGCTCGCGAAGGTTCGGAGTGCCATGGTCGAATTCATGAAAGGTCTTAACAACGTGAAAGACCGGATCATGGAGGTTGAGACCTCGCTCCGTGAAGACTTCATGACCGGCATCAATGAAGCTACAACCCCCTTGCACGACAAGGAAGAAGCCCTTGAAGCATCGATCGATGTGTTGAAGGAGCGCGTCCAAGTGATCGAGGAAGAAAGCCCTCGTAGGGACGAGGTCGAAGCCATGAAGGCGGAGATCCAAGAGCTCAAGACCAAGCTCGCCTTATGCAAGTTGAGCATCACCAATGGAGCAATGCCCACACAAGCGATGCCCAAGCTTGAGGTGCCGAAGCCAAAAGAATTCAAAGGCGACCAATCCACCAAGGAGGTGGACAACTTCGTGTGGAGCATGGAGCAATACTTTGGCGCCGTCAACATCTAAGACAAGTTGATCAAGGTAAGAATCGCTTCGATGTTCCTTTCCGATACCGCAATGCTTTGGTGGCGTAATAGGTGTGATGAGATGAAGCGTGGCGCCGATCCCATGGACACATGGGATGACTTCGTGAGGGACTTCCGAGACTACTTCTTCCCCCAACTTGCTCAACAAGAAGCCCGTAGCAAGCTCCATCGCCTCGAACAAAGAGGTACAATCCGAGAGTTCGTGAAGGAATTCACTGAGCTCAAACTCCAAATCCGCAACCTAGGAGAGTAGGAGGCTCTTGGAGTGTTCATGGATAGACTAAAGCCGTGGGCACAACTCAAGCTCAAGTGACGCGATGTGACGAGTCTCGCGAGAGCGCTAAGCGTGGCCGAATCTCTCGTCGACCTCACCAAAGCCAAACCAAAGAATCAAGCAAGAGATTGGAGGTTGGATCGATCCTCCGAGGACGAAGGAAGAAGCACTCCCCAAGGCATGCAAGATCAATGCGGCCGAGTCAAGACATGGGGATAAGGAACTTCTAAGCCGTCCTTCCTAAAGGGTCGACTAACGGATTGCACGACAAGTAAATTCGATCAACCCCCGCCTTCTCCTTGCTTCATTTGCAAAGGTCCGCATTGGACCCAAAAGTGCTCGAAGAATGGTAGAATCAATGCCCTCCTTGCCATCGAAGAAGTGGAGGAGGAGCCTAAAGAAGAGAAGCGGCAAATTTGGCTTGGAGCTGTGAAGGTTGTCAACACCGTCCAAGCTCGATCGCCGTCCAAAGAAGAAGAAGCTACACCGAACATGGACATGTTCTTCTTGGAGTTCATAGTGTGTGGCCGAGTGCTTTACACCTTGGTCAACACTGGAGCCTCAAACATGTTTATGTCGACCGAGGTGGCGAAAGCCTTGGGACTTCGCGTGGAGCAAATCGGGAAATCTTACAAGCCCATCAACTCAGGTGACTTCCATGGCGTGAGATCAACTCCCGACGTGGATGTCCAAATTGGCGGATGGAAGGGCAAGCTGGCATTCCTCTCGATGATTATGATCTCATTCTGGGAATGCAGTTTTTCCATAGTGTGAGGTCGATGATCAACATGAGGACCAAGTGTATCATGATCCTTGATCCAAAATGCCCTGCCATGATCCCCACAATGAAAGGGGTGGTCAACACCAAGACCATCGCCACAATCCGACTCCTCGACAAGAGTTTGAAGGGCGAGAAGCGCATGCACAAGCCGACATCCATGGAGAAGCCGAAGGTAGAGTTGGATCTGTGAGTGCTAGTATGAACACATAGAGGGGGGTGAATAGGTGTTTAAACTAAACCTTGGCAAATATATGCGGAATAAAATAAACTTCGAGTAAAACAAAGGAGTTAGGGAAGAGAATAAGAACACAAGATTTTTAGTGGTTTGGCTTAATCCAAGCCTACGTCCACTCTCCCACGCTAACAGCCTTCTTGGCTGGATTCCACTATGCAATCAACAATATATTACAACTTCGAGTGCAAACACTTTGTATATCACACTATCTCACTAAGTCACTATTTTGGTATTTCTCTCACGATCACAAACGTTTAAGCTCTCTAAAGACAAGTGTATGAACAAAGATCGCTCGGACTTTGGAATTATAAATTCTACGCTTCGTCTCTTACTTGCTCATTGGTCATTCATCTCCTTAAATACTTCTCCACTTCCAAACTAGCCGTTGGATAGTATCCTAGAGAATCATCTTCCAATATACCCATTGGAGAGCTCTGTATGTGGCACCCCGAAACGGCCCCCGATCCGTTAGGGTCGCCACAGTTACATTCTTTTTTTAGCATACTACTCTGAGACCAAAGAAATTTTAACATAACTTATAATACCTGGGGGTTTTCATTTATTTTCTTTACCGGTCCTTGCGCACAAATAATATGGTGGAAGCATAATTCAACTACCCTTCAACAAAATATAAAGTGATACACACCATACTAAAACTTTGATAATTTAGGCCGAACACTTTTATTTATATAAGGGGTGGACTATGATAGTTGGTACAACAAAACGCCGGGGTCTTTTCGTGCCTGGCGATTACCCAAAAGAAAACCAACTTCTATCCTTGGATATCATCTACATCTGTCCATCACCCATGTGTCGGCGTCCAAAAAAATGCATCTCCTGCTACCCTTGACTCCAGATCATATCCAGTCAGGTCCGTTGGCCGGCGGTGGTGGTAGCACCCTCAAAAGGCGGCCATCCATACGGACAAGGACTGATGTGTACTCCTGGTGAATAGGCCCGACAGAGAGGCCTACCTCAAAAGTCAGAAAGATCCTTACGCGTTCGAATACCAACCCGTGCACCCCAGGATGACGGTGCTCGATCCACTCCCATTGTAAGTCAGTCAGGAGTCCGTAAAACATGCCAGGAGTCACAGGCAGCAGCAGCATTTTTGTTTAGTCTGAAATGTTAATCCCCAAGAGGGGTGAGTACAACCACTCAGCAGTAAAAGACCCATTACACTATATTATGTAGAAACTCTAACCATCCAGATGCATGCAAAACACACTTATCATTTATATATATTATATATATATATATATATATATATATATATGCATGCCATTAAGGGTCTATTTTACCTGCACCACATTCATAAAAACAATTCAATACGATAATAAACGCATTCTCAGTACCGGATGAAGCCAACTCAATTTCATAGACAAATTCTCATATCATGCCACATGCACACATATGCACTCCTTTAATGTACTAGATTTTAGCATTCAAAGAAAGGTTTCATTTCTCGGGGACCAGTGTTTGCATCCCTCCAAGCTTTCGCACCCAACCTGGCATCACGAGACCCTCCGGCACAACCTCCGGGCATCCAGAGCGTGTTCCGTCACACCCCTGGGCATCTCGCACCCCACCTGGCATCACGAGGTATATCCAGGGCTCGCCATGAAGATGGTTGCCCCTTCCCTCCGGATTTACGTACAATCCCTACAACCGGGCATCCCAAAACTCCCAAGGACCCTCCAGCACAAACCTCCGGGCATCCAACGGCGTCGACTCACTCGACCCTTGGGCATCCCGACACTCCTGGGGCATCGTCGGCTCGCACCTCCGACGGTAACATCCACATCATAATATATATTTCATCACAAAAATACATTTTGATGCAATGACGTCAAGTATTCCATGGATCTACAACACTTTATCAAATTTTCCAATGTCATGTGATATACTGAATGTCACTCCATCTATCAAGTGAATAACAACTCAAGCCACAATGACTCTTAGAACAAAATGAACAGTTTCATAGCAAAACAGTGTAAAACAAACCAGAATGCACGCCTTCAGTAGAGACTTCAAAATAACCAGCAAATGACCATGAAAAATTCTGAAATTTTAACGCGTTATAATTGAGATCTGGACAAAAAAGTTTCATTAAGGACACTAAGCCAGATTCGTTATATATAAAGAGTGATAGTTCACACAACTCAGTTCAGTATTCTTTTATCACAGAATAAAATTCAACAGAAAGCATTGCATATTAAAAGAGGTTTAAGCCATTGTATTGATTCCGAGAAGTTCTGATAAAAATATATATTCTAGCTCATGCAATTCCTCACAACTTCCGTGAAGAAATCGAGATCAAATTCATATTAGAACTCTTCAGAAATTTCACAAAGTTACAGGATTACATATGAAACTGCACTGGATAAAGCAAATCCCATAAATTTCCATTTCTACCGTAACTATCTTACTTCCACAAGTCTACTAAAAGTCAGTCTTTCATCAATAAATCAACAGGATCAAGATGTATGCAAAACCAAAGTAATTCCTCAATCTCGTGGTCCCGCTCTACTTCAATCACTCACAATTTAACATTCTACTTTCAGAACTCAATTATTTCCAAGTGTATTGCACCATACTAGACAATAACAGCACCACATTATATAGATTCATGGACTTTCACTTGCCTCTAGTCCTTTATCTCAATTGCAAGCAAAACAGAGGGCTCGGCTCAATGGCGGCGAAGGCTAGTGGCGTTGATGGCGGCAACTCGAGCATGGCAGAAGGTGGTCTCTTTTTCCTCTTTGCCGTTCACCCGCTCTGCTGTTCACTCACAATTTCTCTCGCTCAAACTCTCTCTTTCTCTCTCAAGTTTCGCTCGGTACCTCACTCTCTCACTCGCTGGTTTCGGTTCCTTCTCTCTCTTCCTCACCTGTACGAGCATTTTGTTTCTTCATTTGTTGACTTTAAGAGTCAATAAAAATGAGATTCGGTGGTAGCAGGAAATGGTGACACCTCACATGCCATGCAAGTGATGTGTCCTCTCTTGCTCGATCCTTCCTCATGCGTTGTCCACCAATTGGTAAGTTCACGTGGCTGCTGAGTCAATGAATTTTCCTTTTGTTGACTCATTTGCCGACCGAATGAAAGGGAAAAACTCGAGCAGCTTGGGCCAACAATTCGTGGCCGCATGGTCTCCGTGCGTGGCCCAACTTCTCCCAAAAGCTGACCATAATTTCTACATGTATATGAATTGCATGGGCCATTCGTGTGGCCGTTGAAGGGGAGGGTGGTGGTGACATCGCATATAACATCGAGGTCTTCAACTTAGCTAATTGGCGAGAAGGCTCGAGTCCAATAGGTAAAAGAAAACATGGTCATTGGTGTGATTGTCCATATGGCCATTCAAAGACAAGTATCTTTTCCTCCAAAAGTAAATATTTCGGTACGTCGAGTGGCGATGAGACTAGGCCAAATGTGGTACTAACAATACTCCCGTCGATTACTCATGGCCATTGCATACTTGAGGGTCGTCGAAATTTCTGGATGCCACACTGTATCTAAAAGATTTGGTAGCCGTTGAGTGACAAAAGTAGAATCCCAAATTGATTCCGATCGCCCATACAAATGGAATCTTGGTTTCCATAAGTAAAGCTTCTTCGTATAAAAAGTTCTTGTCTTCAAGATCCAATCGTCAATCAATTAGATTGAATCAATCAAATCAATCTTGATGTGGAATCCAAACCAAATCACTAGCCGTTATATCTTCGGGCTTGAGTTACGTTCTGTCGAATCTGGATGTAAAGTCTGAGAGTCATAGACTTTACAATCTGAGTCTGAGTGCGATAGACTTTACAATCTGAGTCTGAACATATTCTGCTTTAGCATAGAGTCTGTCTTCTAGTTCAGCTTCAGCATAGAGTCTGTCTTCTGGTTCTTCCAAGTATAGACTTTGATAATATCTTTTACACATTATATCATCTGCATAGTCTATTACTCAACCATCAAACATGTTAGTAGCCTTTGATTTATTTTATCATCTTCAAAACATCATAAGGGATTTCCCTAACAATCTCCATCTTTTTTGATGATGACAAAACAATCTTTGAATATACAGATTTGTAAACATGCTTTTAAAAATATTAATTTAAATCAAAGGATATCGGAAGATAGCAAATAGATTGAGCATAACAATATATAGAAAAATAATCACAGCTCAATATTATGCAATAAATAATATCAACCAATCAACGCATATGCATATTCATATCTTCTCTCCCTTTTTGTCATAATCAAAAAACGATAACAAAGAGTCACGTAGAGAATATAAAATGATAAATATATGTCTTGCATGAAACACAATTTCCAAAAATCAGCTTTTATAAAGTAAATCGAATATTAAGAATATGCAATATAGCTCTCTTGATTATATCAGCAAATATCCAATAAAAATTAGTATGAATCATGAAATTCACGTACCCTTTTTGTCATAATAAAATGATAATATCAATACAAGATTTATCAATGACAAAAAGTAATAAAAGATGCACTAACCGGATTTTTTGAACAAATTCTGACACATTTACCTTTCCTTCTTTTCATAACAAGATCACGATCAATCCAAAAAGATTTTTCCATAATTGATCAAAGCTCCCCCTCAATTTGTTGCCTTTTTGAGATTATCACGATTCTTTCATTTCTCTTGGATTCGCTTTCTCCCCCTATCATCATGACAATATTTGCGAATAGAAACAATTGTGGCTTGTGCACATTGAACATAATATTTTTCAATATTTCCTTTGTAGCAACAATATCCGCAACGATCACTTGTATTTTGAAATTCGAGGCAAAAATTTATTTTCTTCAATTAAGCTTTTCTTGAATTCAACCTGCATCAACTTAACAAACTTTTTCCACAAATAAGCTGTAATAATATCCACGTAATATATAATGCCATTTTCTTCAAATAAATAAATTGAATAGTATATATAAAATTATCAAATATTAAAATTCAGAACTATTCAACCTTTCGTATGACGCATAAGGGATTTCCTCAATAAGCAAAATTTTTGCACAAGGGAATTTTTAAACCTTCAAAAGATAGTACATAATTTCCATGATTTTCAAATTTAGCTTTCCAATATCCAAATGAAAGATTCTTTTGTGACTTGCAAATTCAGATAATAATCCTTGCAAAATTATCACGTAATATCTTTCTTTGATTTGCGGATCAAATTTGCTAGATATAATATATCTTCTAAGAATATAGTAAGAATATCCATGAATATGCAGTAATATCTTTCGAGATCAAAGAGATTTCCTTAAGCATATTATTTCAGATATGCATTTTGCAAAAGGAAAATATATATTTCTGTCACGTGCCAAAATTGCAATACCTTATATTTATAACAAAAGATATTCGCAATATAAATCATAAATAATTCATAAGTAATCATCTAAAATCATGATAAATGCACGTAGAAATTTGTAAGGTGGGATGATAAAAAATATTATCTTACCCATGGTATATGTTTCAAATATACCATTGATAAAAACATTATCAATCTTCCCATGAGATGCATTTCTGATTGCATCATGATTTGCATAGATTTGCGATCATTCATCCCTTAAAGAATTTCCTGCAATCAGCTCATTTCCCTTTTTGGTATCCATCAATTTGGATCCGTCCATTTCGTTAGAGTAAAATATGAAATCTCCATAATCAAATATTCTTTCTAAACTTATCATAGCAAAATATTTAAGGAAAGAATATTATGCACAATAATATCTTGAAAATTAAATTCTCACTTAGTCATAATACGATAAAATCATAGAGAATAAAATCCTTGAGTATCTCAGAGAAAAAATATCTTGCAAAATTAGTATCACATAGAATCAAATTTTTACTTTGCAAAATATGACAATTTGAGAGCATAAAATTAGACAAAATAATTTGAATTATCTCAAATAATCACACGTATTAAATCAAATATGAGAGTATAAAATCAAACCAAATAAATTCTTTTCTCTTTAAGCATGATATCAAAAATAATCACACGTATCAAATTAAATCTCGAATCACAAAAACAAATCATGCGATTCTTTCTTCAATAAAACAAATCAAGGAATATGATCATTATAAAATCTCAATCAACCAAGGATATATCAAATATCGAGCATAATGAGAAATTTTAAATTGTGTACTCAAACCAAATTGAGAATAAAAATATATACATTTCTTACCAAACTCTCTTTCTTCTTTCTTCTTTATATCTTGCAAAAACAACTCATCTTTTCTTTGGTACCTATTTTTTCTTGGGTCCATGAGAGTTAGTAGAATATGCTATTTTTGCCCAATTTTTCTTAATAGGTCTCCAGACTTTAGGACAATCTTTTTCAAAGTGTTCCGAATCTCCACAATTTGAACACTTGACGTCATTTTTACCAACAGGTTTTACAAACACTTTTTGAAAATGATTTTTGTAAAATGTCTTTGGAGGTCTTTGTTTAAGTCTCTCCTTGACTTTAGGAAAATCAATTAGATAATTATTTTCCTTATTGAAACCAAGTCCCGACTTATTATAGTAAGGGACTTGTATAGAAAGGATATGCTATAATGTTTTTGATCCATTTGAAAATCTTGTTGAAATATTTGAAAATTCTTTCTTCAAAGAATCATTTTCTTTGACAAGTAAATCTCGACTTTCTTCTGTTTGTAGAAAATCTTTTTGCAAAATTTCAAAATTTTCTTTTTGAGAAAGATCATGTTGCCTAAGCTGAAAATTTTCTTTTTTAAGTTCGAAGATCCTTTTAAGAGAAGATTTGAGATTTGAGCAAAGCTCATTTATATATTTTGAAACTTTGAGAGGAATTTTTTAATGTCTTACCTCGATTTCCTCATCGGATTCTTAGTCTGTGTCTGAGTCAGACTCAGATTCTGAATGTGCCGTCAAGCATATATTTCCTTGCTCATCATCTTCTTTCATTATTCTTTTCTGGCCATTCTGCTTGTATTGTCTTCTTTCACTAAACCTCCTTCCTTTTCTACTCAGCTTTTTGAATTTCTCGATCATAAAAGCAAATTCTTCGTTGTCCATGTCATTTTCTGAGTATGTTTCATCAAAAACAATGTTAGATACTAAAGCAATGGACTTCTTACCTTCGGGATCTTCATCGTTGATTTGTTCCACTTCATAGGATTGAAGAGTGCCGATCAATTCATCAATGGAGAGTGGCATAATCCTTTGAGTCTCTCGGATTGAGGTCTTGACATGGTTCCAATCTTTTGAGAGACCTCGCAAGAGTTTGTTGACCTTCATTGGGGAAGAAATTGGATGACCTTGATATGCCAAACCATTTACAATTTGTGTAAAACGATTGAATATATCTCAAATCGATTCTCCTTGCTTCATCTTGAAAGATTCTCTTTTACACGAACGGTCCCTTCATATGTAACATGAAGTCTATCCCAAACTTCTTTTGCTATTTCACATGAAGAGATTCTATTATATTCAGTAGGAAACAAAACACAATATAAAGAATAAATAGCTTTTACATCAAACGCTTCTCTTTTGGACATCTCCGTCCGAGACATAGGAGCGGGGAGTTTGGTTTCTTTGTCTTTGACATTCTTATTTGATGTAGACGCAGCAATGGGGTTGATTCCTCTTTCCACAACATCCCATTGCAAGGGATCTCTGGATCTTAGGAATGTTTTCATTTTGTTCTTCCACACATTGTATTCATTTCCATCAAAATATGGTGGCCTTGTGTTGCTTTGTCCCTCCATAAGTCGTGGTGCCAAGATACTAGCCATAAAAGATCTTTAGCTCAAAAGTAAAAACACTTTTATATACCGAGCACTTGGCTCTGATACCAATTGTGAATGCTAGTATGAACACCTAGAGGGGGATAAATAGGTGTTTAAACTAAACCTTGGCAAATATATGCGGAATAAAATAAACTTCGAGTAAAACAAAGGAGTTAGGGAAGAGAATAAGAATACAATATTTATAGTGGTTCGGCTTAATCCAAGCCTACGTCCACTCTCCCACACTAACAGCCTTCTTGGCTGGATTCCACTATGCAATTAACAAGAGAAGAACGAGGGAGGACCAAGAAAATTTTCTGCAGGTATGCCTTCCCACAGTGGGCGAACAACTCCCGTTCAAGCCCTTCAAGGACATCCTTTTAGCAGAAAACCACTAGCCCTTTAGTTCAGAGCCTAGAGACACCCAAAGATGCCAGGATGGAATCGGTTCTAACCTACCCAAGATGCATTTCTTGGAGGATCCTACCAGGCTGGAGAAGAAGAGGGATTTAGAAAGTTATGAGAGATTTTCAAAGCACACACTTTACTTCAGGGGACTTTGCCCAACACATTACACCCTCCTCGCTTTATATAGACGATAAGAGGTCACAAAGACACAAACAATGACCTAGCTAATAGGTCCGGATACAAACAAAGGCATCGGAAATTTTCGGGAGGGAATTATTCGCACACTATGAACAATAACCGTACTGTGAATAGTATCTTCCCTAGTCTAGTGCTATAGTAAAAGTGAACAGTAACTTGCTACAGTGAAATTGTACGGACATCGATTTTTCAACGGTCTCGTCCGTCATGAGCATTGTAGCTACAAACTGAGTCATCTGAGCTGTCTTCTAGGAGATGTGCCTCGTATTTTTGTTCAAAGGCTTCAAGGTCTTCAAGTGAAAGGATTTGGCTTAGTCTTCGTGATGAGGATGCTTTTTCATGAGCCCAATGGGATGCTTCTTCTTCAGCCCAGTTTGTATTGTTATCTTCTTGAGTGTCGGCAGGGATGCTTGGCTAGGGCCAGTTGGATGGCTGTGCAGAAAAGGATGTGTCCATGTTCTGGAATAAGGACGAAGGTCCTTGGTCGTAGGGATCCTGGGACAGAGGACCTCCAAAGCGTGCATAGGGGTCCCGTGTAGATTTGACAATGTCATATGTTCCTGTCATTTCATGATCTTGAGACAATGCAACTTGTATGTATTGCTCAAGTGCTTCCTTAGCTTCTGGTGCTAGGTCGTAATGATCCCACATAGTGGGTACATTATTCCAAACATCTTCAGGAATGGTTTTGTTTTCTTGACACAAGATTCTCTGGAGTTCTCGGTATTCGTTTTCGCAGAATTTAACAGATCTTGGATAAGATTTGTGAATCCGGGCTTCCTTGCTGTTTAGACGGGGTTTGTAAGATGTGGTCCCTATTTCCTGTGGATTATCAATGATGGTGCGATTATTTGTGAAAAAATGCCATGGACGTCGGAAAAGCAGGATGGTGTGGACTTCAAGATTTTGTGTCATGGTTCTCAGTTCTTTTTCCAAGTTTTGTTTCCAACATGTAGGATGATAGAACCAATTAAGAAAGTCTAAGAGATTTTTATCGCTTTCTTTTTCCACATTTCTTCCGAGTAAAAATATCCTGGTGAGGTTGGCAATGAATCTTCTGGTCAGAATTTCAATAGCTATTAAGTACTTATTGGTTAAGTACCATAACAGCGTCTTGAGCTGGTCAGGGAAATCATCTTCCTTCCATATGAGAGAATGAATGAAAGGATAATTCAAATTTAACCCAAAAGGATAGAGAATCAAACCTCCATTGAATCTGAACAGATCTGTGTGACATTGTCACATGAGATTTTCCAGATTTTCAGCAAGATTGTCATTCTGGATGTGTTGAACAATCTCCTAGGGATATTTCCAGCTTGACAAGTCTTTGATCTTCTCAATCTTGTATTTTACACCATAATTGAGCATATGGAAGGCGGGTCGCTTGATGTACATGTTGATTTCAGCTGGTGCTTTGGGTCTTGACAAAAAGTCAGCAAATA
Organism: Eucalyptus decipiens; assembly: GCA_014182575.1. Taxonomy (NCBI): domain Eukaryota; kingdom Viridiplantae; phylum Streptophyta; class Magnoliopsida; order Myrtales; family Myrtaceae; genus Eucalyptus; species Eucalyptus decipiens. The sequence goes on from CM024619.1 coordinate 18,009,209, forward strand.
CATTCTTTTTGCCTGGAATGTTTTTGGTTTCAAAAGAGTATTTCGAAAACCATTCAGCCCAGCGAAGCAGCTGAGAATTTAGAATCTGATTCTGTTTAAACTTGGTCATCTGAGGGAAAGATGCCATGTCTAATTCTACCAGGAAGTGATGGCCGATGAGATGGAACTCGAACTTTTTTATTCCCTTTTTTATTGCCAAGATTTCTTTAAAAGTGGAGTGGTAATGCATTTTAGCTTGAGAAAACTTTCCACTTTTATGGGCACAGAGGTGTTTCTTACCATCAATTTCTTCAAATAGGATGACGGCCCAGTATTCATCACTAGCGTCAGTTTGAAGAATTCTTCTTCCTGTTGATGGTATTTGCAGTGGTGGGAGATTTTGCATAATCTCCTTAAGCTCAGCGACTGCTTCAGTCTGGAGTTTTCCCCAAGGTAGGGGATTCTTCTTCAGCATAGATTGCAAAGGAATCAGGAGCTTTGCAATATTTGGGACAAAATCCCTGAGATATTTGATTATTCCAAGGAATTGCTGAACTTGTTTCTTTGTGAAGTTATTTTCAGGAAACTTCAATAATTCTTGAGCAATATGTGGCCCTGGGTAATACGTACCTTTGTTAAGGTGCATACCAAGAAATTCGATTTATGTCTGGGCGATATTCATCTTTCTTTGAAAAAGCATGATACCATGTTTCTTCACAATTTCTGCAAATTGCTCAAGGAGTTGACAGTGCGACTGCTCATCAGGACTGTAGAGCATAATGTCGTCAATGTATACGGCTATAGTTGACAAGATTGGTTGGAAAATACGACACATGGCCTTTTGAAAAAGGGATGGTGCTACCTTTAGGCCAAAAGGAAGAACTTTCCATTGGAAGTGCTGGTTCGGGATACAGAATCTTGTTTTGGATCTGTCTTTAGGGTGGATGCCTAATTGCTAAAATCCGGCTTTGAGGTCGAATTTGGAATAGATATGGGTTTTAGTCAGGCCAGCAAAGAGAGAGTCTTTGGATGGTAGAGGGAATTTGTCATCTTGGAGAAAAAGATTGAGAGGCTGATAGTTGATTACCAGTCTCATTTTCCCTCTGTTTTGCTCAGCATGTTTATTGACATAAAATGCTTCACAAGCCCATTGAGAATTGGAGATTTCAATAAGACCTTGCTGCAATAGTTCTGAGCATTCCCTTTGGGCTAAAACCAAATGTCTTGGATTCATCCCCATATGACTCGCCTTGGTTGGATTTATATCTTCATTCTTCTTAAAAGGAAGGCGAACAAAGAACTCTGGATTTTTCCATAAAGGATGAGAACACTTCTGAGCGAATTCCGAGCGGGATTCCGCACAAGATTCTAATAACCTTTGCATGATTGGATCTAGTAGACTCATCTGAATGGAAAAGAGTCTCTGGATGTTGACAAACTCAAAGAATTGGTCTTTATATCTAAGACCTTTTCCAGGGATGATGCAGAGTTGAGAGATTTGAGCCATAATATCCCACCAAATTATCAGATCTTTATTGGGGAGGTTTGATCCAAAGATTTTTGCTGTTATCGAACACTGAGGGAAGAACTGGACAGTCATAGGAGTGGTTCTGACATTTGTGGAGAAAGTGTCTCCAGAGGCAGAATTGAAATATCGGATATAGGGAGTCCAATATTCTTCAGGTAGGATTTTAGTATCTAAGATGGAGCAACTTGCTCTAGTATCAATGAGACCAATGACAATGATTGGTTTGGCAAACTTTGAGGTGAGAATTTTCACTGGGAAATGGGGACAGTGAGTTTGACTTGAGAAGATGTCAAGGTTTGGTTCTGGAGATGTGGGTGAAATGTGAAAAATATCTTCAGACTCTGAGTCTGACTCATTCTCACTAGAAGTTTGGTACAAGGGAATGGCACAAAGAGTTTGTTCGAGATGGTTCTTCATCGGCGAGAGAATAAGGATTCAATATCATCATTTTCAAGAGAAATGCCTGTTTCATTCTCAATGTGATGAATTAGATGATTCGACATTTTCTCGCTTGAGGACAATTTTTGGCAAAATGTCATTTTCGGTTGCGAGATGTAGCAACGGTTTGATTTCTTGCGGCCTGTGCGATCTTTCCTTTTGCGTAGGTATCGCCATTTCTTCTTTTTGCGGAAATGCTTGGAGCCATGTTTGGATTTGTTTATCCAAAGCTTCTTGTAATGTTTCTTCTTTCGAGAATACTTACCACAAGTACCATCACAGTCTTGCTTTGAGCATTTGATTTTTAGCTTTTGGCGAGAGCAAGCTGATTCAAGACGCTTGTCATCTGTGATGTAGGTATGGACCATCTTGCGCTTTAAGCACAATTCTTCAAGGCACATATGGATTTCTTGTTGTATTTCTCCCAATGGAATATCCTGTACTCTCCTTTGTTTTCCGAAGAACAATCTTTCAACCATTTGAGATAGTTCTTTAGGAATGGAAATAAGGAAAACATGCTTCAGATTTGGATCTGCTCCGACTTGATAAAAGAGTTGAAGCATTAGTCGGTAATGCTTGTCAAGATGCTTTTTCTGGAGGGATCAGCATCTTCTTTCGAAAAATTCCTTCCTTTTTATCTCTATGAGATCAGTGGGTTTTCCCACAAAATCATGATATAAGAGGGTGTTGGCATGGCTGAAGTTTGGTGACATCAGAAAATGTATCTAGTCCTGTTCTAAAAGTGATTGCCACCAAAGTTTGAGACTTCCTGTGAATCTTGTAACAAAGTTGTAAAGGACATAATTCATATTATGGTTGGTAATGGACTGGGTATTCAACCAAGTATGAAATTCTTCAAGTCTTTCTGGCCATTTGGGATAAGGAATATCATCAATGGTGAAGAATTGTTTGGATGCCATGGATGTAGGTCGAGCAGGATTGCTTGCCTGACCATATTTTGGGTCAGAATAGTTTGATTCCATTTCATCATCCGGAGGATCAGCCATAAATATTGATGAAGTGACTGGCATAATAGGAAGGGAATCAACGGCATGAATTGAGAAGGATGAAGAGGAGGAAAGAGATGACGAGGTTCGATTCGAGTACTCAAATCCTTTAGAAATGATTCCAATGGATTTGATAAGTTTGACATTTCTCTTATCACAAGGGAACAAAGCCATTTTTTCTTTCCCTTTTATCCGGAATGGTGCCATAAGTTTTGGTTGTTGTATGAAAAGGTTAGATCGGATCAATTAAGTGCCAAAAAATTTGAAAAACGAGTACTCAAATCCTTTAGAAATGATTCCAATGGATTTGATAACATCATCTTTACTTTGAAACCCTAATCCCCAAATTGAGAGAGAGGAAGCTCGCCTCTTCTCTTATCACAAGTGAACTTGATTACGTAGGCGCCATTTTTCTTTCCCTTTTATCCTTCTGGGCCCTTCGACCCATTTCGGCGGGCGAACGACGGTGGCCGAGCGGCGGAAACCCCTAATTTTTATTTGAAGCCGCGTCATTTAAAGGCCTCTCGATTTTTTAAAAAAAAATCATTTTCTCTTTAGGGATCTTCGCCGATGGCACCAAAGTGGATAGTGGCAAAAATGGCACCAAAGTGAGCGCCGTACACAACTTATGGCACCATTAGTGTACTTATCCCCTTTTATGGTGGTGGTGGAGGTACATACTCGGTTCTCTTCGTAGGGATCTTCTCGGGATAGTGGCAAAAATAACTGTGGTGGTGGAGGTACATACTCGGTTCTAACAGAAGGTGCCAATGGATCAAAAGGTCTAAACCTTCCTTCTTTAAGCAGTTGGATTTACTTCTTGAGTTTTTCTATTTATGGCTTTGGACTTTCAAGATAATGATACCCAAGATGTTGTCCTGATTCCAAGGCATGAAGCCTTTTCTGGAACTCAAAAAGTATCTTCTTGGTGCTTTCATCATATCTTCGGAGATCTTGTTGCACGTTTCCAATCTTGAAATCAATTGCCTTAAAGGCATTGTTTTGTGCCAACAGAGTCTCTGATTGCCAATTTAGAACAGCTTCAGCAGCAGAAATCTTTTTCTATCTCCCATGTTCATCCACATCAGTGGGGGTTGCTAATTTCATAACATGACGGTATCTGTTTTGTAGGTCAATGAATTCCTCTGGAGCAGGAAACGAAAGTTTTGAACTTTCTCTAGCAAGAGGGGGAAAATCAGTTTCTTGGAACATGGCGATAGAAGAAATGGGAGGTGTTTCTGCTCGGGCCTCAAGTGGGTAAGAATGTTTCTTAGCCCATTTTTGGATTGGCTTATAAAACGGGGAGAGGGCTTGCTTTTTCTGAGGAGGAGATGGTGGAGGTGATTTTGGTGGATCTGGTGGGACTTCAGGTGTAGTATTGAACTCTGGTGGTGGAGGTGGAGCATAAGAAACCATGTACTGGTATTTGTCACACTCACCAAGACTATCAAAGGAGGGATCTCCGTTTAAGTATCTTTGGAACACCTTATTCTTTGCCTTTTTTCCGTCGAGGTGGAGATCTTGCTAAAAAGGATCCCAAAAACAATGACCATAATTGTCTTTGTAGTAATGGATAGGATGTCCATCACCGTCAAAGTGTCGAACAAGCTTTTTTGGATCTGGTTCGGAGATTGATTGAGGAACGCATGGTTCAATCATGAAGAGGGTTTGGAAGATAGAGGGACTTTCTTCCTTTTCATTGCCAAATTTGATGGAAACAGTTCCATCCTTTTTCCGAACGAACTCTGAGTCCGTGGATTGGAAAGGCTTGTTATGCTGGTGTAGCTTTTCGTAGTTGGTGATCCAAGTCTCCGGAAGGAGCTTGGCCAACGTATCCTTTGGGATCTATCTAGGAACATGGATGCATGATGCCTGATCATTTTGCATGGATATAAACAAAGCAAACACTTATTAGATCACACTATCTCATTAAGTCACTCTTTTGGTATTTCTCTCACGATCACAAACGTTTAAGCTCTCCAAAGACAAGTGTATGAACAAAGATCGCTCGGACTTTGGAATTATAAATTCTACGCTCCGTCTCTTACTTAGGGGTCCATGGCAACACAAAATTTCTGTTCCAGAAATAATTTTTCTGTTCTAGACTTGTTTCTGGAAGAGAAATCTATTTGATAAACCTATTCAGTTTTTCTATTTCTGAAATAGATTTCTATTCCAGAAATAGGTTTAGAAGAGAAATCAGAAGCTAAAATTATCTACTTCTAATTTCTGTAAGAGAAATCAGAAATAATTTCTCTCACTAAACCCTAATTTCGGTAAGTCCTCCCTCATTTCCTCTACTTCTTTGCCTCCTCCTCTTCCTCGCCTCCCCTCATTTTATTAAAAATAAAAATAAATATATTCATTTTATTCATTTAAAAATAAAAATAAATTTATTAAAATAAATAAAATATTTTTATTTATCATTTTATTTTTAGTTTATTAAAAATAATTTATTTATGATAAATAAAAATAATTTATTTATATCATAAATAAATTATTTTTAATAAAAATAAATTTATTATTATTTGCCTTGAGTGTTTTGCCAAATCAAATTTTTTATTTTTTTATTTTTATTCATTTTAAAATAAATTTATTCGTAAAATAAAATAAAATAGAATAAATAAAATAAATTTATTTTTATATTTTTATTTTAAAATAAAATGATATTTTATTTTTATTTTTTATGATTTATTTTATTTTATTCATTATTTTTTTGTTACTAAATCATTTTTATTTTTATTTTTTATATTAAAGGTCGTCGGTCGTCGCCACCACCGTCCGAAAGGAAGAAATTTTGTGTCGTTATCAAACGAATTTCTATTTTTAAAGTAGAAATTTTGTGTCGTTATCAAACGGTTATTTTTGCTTAGAAACTCTTCTAGAAATAAAAATATAAAAATCTATTTCTGTTCAGAAACAATTTCTGGAACATAATGGTTTTCATGCTCGCCCTTACTCATCGGTCCTTCATCTCCTTAAATACTTCTCCACTTCCAAACTAGCCGTTGAACAGTATCCCAGAGAATCGTCTTCCAATATACCCATTGGAGAGCTCTGTATCTAAAAGATTTGGTAGCCGTTGAGTGACAAAAGTAGAATCCCAAATTGATTCCGATCGCCCATACAAACGGAATCTTGGTTTCCATAAGTAAAGCTTCTTCATATAGAAAATTCTTGTCTTCAAGATCCAATCGTCAATCAATTAGATTGAATCAATCAAATCAATCTTGATGTGGAATCCAAACCAAATCACTAGCCGTTATATCTTCGGACTTGAGTTACGTTCTGTCGAATCTAGATGTAAAGTCTGAGAGCCATAGACTTTACAATCTGAGTCTGAGTGCGATAGACTTTGCAATCTGAGTTTGAACATATTTTACTTCAGCATAGAGTCTGCCTTCTGGTTCTTTCAAGTATAGACTTTGATAATATCTTTTACACATTATATCATCTGCATAGTCTATTACTTAACCATCAAACATGTTAGTAGCCTTTGATTTATTTTGTCATCTTCAAAACATCATAAGGGATTTCCCTAATAGGATCCTCCTACTCCAACTCGCGACATGCCGATCCAAGTGCTTTTCCCCAAGGTTGGAGAAAATATTCAGTGGTTGCCAACCACCACGTCACCGTCCTACGTGGCATGCGCAATTCTAGGTGGCTCCACTAACAGATCGACACGTGTCCTTGGACTTAGACCAGCTGGAAAATAGAGAAGTCAAAAGTCAGAGATTTCTTTTTCTCTCTCCTCTGCTGCGGCTGAAAAGAGACTCAGCAGAAGCATTAATTAATGATGTTGCCACTCAAATTCAATTTTCAAGCGCTTTTTGCCTTCTCCTTCCTCGAGTTGAGAAGAGAAAACGTAGATACCTTCTTGCTCCTTCTCCGGCACGCCCGACTGCCTCCACCTCCACCTCCGCCTCGCCATGCCCCTACCCTTTCCCCAAAGCCCTCGTCGGTCATAGGTGCTGGTCATATCTGTCTCTAGCACTTCGCCTCCTCGAAGACCCTCGCTGGGTCACATCTGCTGGATCCTAAGCGCCCTTTGCCTCCGCCGTCACCTCCGGAGTCTCATCGGCGGCTACGATTCGTCAGCTCACTCCTCTCTCCCACCCACGCTCTTGCTAATCTCTTTGGACTGCCTCCACACTTCACGGGTTTCATCCTTAAGTGAATAGGAGTAGCATGGTGATTCTTACCTTTTATGGGAGAGAATCCAGTAGCGATGGCAAGGGGATACCCTAATCTGTCTAGTGAAGACACGTGAGTGACCTGTGAAGGCGGAGAGGCTTGAGACCCAGCAATTGCAAGCTTCTTTTGCTTTGGCTTCAAAATCACTGGCGTCGTGCCCGAGCCTGAAATCAAGAATGACCCACTCGTGGTTTCTATTGCCCGAGCTAGAAAAGCAACGACCCCAACAAACGAAGAGAGCGGCGTGTGAAGGCAAAGAGGGCTCAGGACCCAGCACTTGAAAACTTCTTCCACGTTGGTGCCAACATAGTTGAGCCCGAAAATGAAAATGACCCACTCGCAGATTATATTGCTGGAACCAAAAAGGCGACGATGGCAACAAACGAAGCGAGCGACATGTGAAGGCCGAGAGGGCTCGTGACCTAGTAGCTGCAAATTTCTTCCACTTTGGTGACGACGTGCCTGACGTAAAATCGAAACTGAGCCACTCGTGGTTTCTATCGTCAAAGCCCGAAAGGCGACGATGGCGACGAACGAAGTCGAAGTGGAAGAAGGAGTGCAAGAGCAAGAGGGAGAGAGCATGAGGTGAGTGAGGACCGGGAAGGAAGACAAAGAGCTCCATGTTCAAATGTGAAAAGACCTGTGCAACGGAGAGAGAGAGACAGAGACAGAGGAGCCATTAATGGCCGCTCAGCCTACCGCCGCCTGAAACTAGCCCGAAATCACGAGCGGCTTATGCTATGTAAACATGCAACGCATTATGTTTGTACATGTAAACAATGAATAGAATGTTGTGGTGCCTCAATGCGTTCCTTTCCATCTTCCTTACAAGGCCTATGAACAAATGTGAGCATCTGCAATGCTAGCTCTACAAGTAAACAATCTCCAGCTTTAAACACGAAGTAATTGCCCCTTCTAATTTCACCATTGTCGGGGCTGTGAAAATGCAGTTATGCATGTCTTTGTTCATTCATTCAATATGATCATACAGTAGCTTCCCTTCTTGTCCTAGAGTTTGTGACAGATAAGTTGCAACATTTGGATATTAAGAGTGAGATCTGGATATCAAGAACATGGATGGTTTTGATGATTTACATTGCTATTCAACATCATGCTAGTTTGAGGTGCCATTGCAAAGGACCGGCTCCCTTCTCTCTCTCTCTCAAACGTTTCTCATGTTTTTTCATTGGAATCAAGGCGTAGCAAGTCTCATGTTTATAGAGTTAAATCAAGGCAAAATCGTCCCTTTCATTTTTACTTGAAAGTGCTTTAGCGAAAGAAGTGCCTTCAAACTGAAAGATTGATAAATGGGTTATGGAGTTTAGCTAGATGACCCAATACTCCAACGATCAACATTTCCCGATGCTATAAGCAAGAAATAACGTAAAAAGAAAGAGCATTCCCAACACACCAGCATAGAACATAGATCCGTGAGGAGGACCATATACACTACACAAAAAAGAGGACTTCGTAAACGGCCGCAGATCATCATCTCCTTTTTAAATGAAATCAATCGAACTACTTCAATAAAATAACATCTCAAGTAAGCTCATCCACTTAAGCCAAGAAATAAACAAAAAATGCAAAGGATATAAAGAAAAATCACTCCTCTCTCTCTTCTGCCACAAAATCCCTCATGGCTGTCGCCGGAACCCTAAAAGTCAGCGCCACCCTTGCATGTCCAGCCTCGCAGGCCTTTTTTGCTTCAAAATGGTTGACGACGTACCCAAGCCAAAATCGCGACCCGATCCAATCGGTGGTTTCTAGAGCCAGAGGTGGAAACACGACGAGGATGATGGCTAAGAAGGAGGAGGGGAGGGCTTGAGGTGAGTGAGGGATAGAGAAATGGCCTTGAGGAAGAGAGAGTGGAAGCCTTGTGTATGATGGAAATTGCTCCACACCCTGGTCGTCCGAGGTTTTGCCTATTGCTTGATCTACGTTGGTGGAAATCGCTTCAACGTTCACTTTTCTGGAGAAGATGGAGAAGATGGACAGAGAAAAATCTCATCTTTTTGTTGATCGAGTGAGAAACCAGCTAACATTTTCTAGAGAGAGAGAGAGAGAGAGAGAGCATATGAAGCCCTTGAAAAGAAGAGGGGAGAGAGCGTGCCGGTAAAGAAGCCTTGAAAATTGAAAAGATGAGAGAGAGATTTAAGCGGGAGACAAGCATTAATGGTCACTTTTGTCGGCCGTTTCCCAGTGGAGAGAGAAAAGAGCACACTTCCTATTTTAACTTTTCATTTTTCCCGTATTCCATATCAGAAACACGTGTCGAATATTCAATGGAGCCAACTAGACTCATGCATGCCATGCAAGCTGATGACGTGTTGGTCACGAACCACCGAATATTTTCTCCCAAGGTTAAGTGCTCATCGCACACCATGCCCAAGCCGAAGTTGGAGCCGTAGATATAGGGGTGTGGTATGTCGTTCATGAGCATCCGAACCAAGCAAAACCAAAGGAGAAAAGCCTGTGCTCATGCCAAGAAGGCCACCCGTCGAGGTGTGAGCAATGAGGGCGTCGCTCGAATGAGTGCGGGAGAATGTCACGGTCAAGAGGTTTCCGGAGCTAATGGGCCGTGCCTTGCCGCGGAAGACCTCCTGCGCTCGCTTGGCTTCCCAACAAGACTTCTTCTGGAAATGTCCAAGGGCGGGTGATATCGTCATTATGCCAAGTTCTAGAAGTCTCTAGCTATTTATGTCAGTAGTTAGTAATTGTCATTAGTGTCGGTAGATGAGGCGGTGTGATCTCGTCCGCTGGATAAAAAGTCAATCAACGGATGTAACCTGAGAGCCTCTAGTATAAAAAGGGGTGCCCTCCCCCTCATTTGTAATCATCCAATCCTTTCAGTAATACAAAGCTCATTTCTTTCTAAAGCTCCTCTCTCTAGAGACTTTCTCTATCTACGATCCGGGTAAAGCGAGTGAGTGTGCGATCGAACGAGCAAGGCTTGGCTTAGGTGATCCAAAAAAGCCTGAGTCGCCGCACGGTTACGATCCCAATCGATCGGCCCGCGACACTATGCCTGTTTGTAAACTCGTAAAAAGATGTTTAAAATTGAAGGGAACGAATCGACCAACAATGAAAGAAGTTGCAATCGAGTTAGAGGGATAAGGAAACTGCAACATCCTCCTTCCTATTCAACACGATAAGCAAAGTAGTAAGGCGATTAGACATAGAAACGACATCAGCTTAACTGTCACCATGTCTGATGTTGATTCTGAACTAGTTCGATTCTGCGATGCACCTCCACCTATGCCAGTGAAACACGGTGAAGTTAAGTGTAGGTGTTGTACGGATGGCTTCTCTTACTATGTGGTCATTCCTATCTTGTTTCCAATTGATGCATGTTTTGAAACATGAAATAGTAATTCCGGGATTGTTGTTGTCATATTGAATTGTCTCAATGACTGCGATAAATTTTACAATATATGCTGAGTTTCTTTTTAGATATATGAGAATTAAGTTTTTTCTTTCTTCCAACAAGAAAGAGTGCAACACACGAATTTTTAATTTTCTGTCCTTCGACATTTACACACAACAAAATCCAGATGCTCTTCTTAGAGTAATAATATATGAAAAATAATATAAATAGAACTAATTTACAATGATTCACGGCGTATGAGCCGTTGCAAGTTCGATAGTGTGGACACCTCAGATTTCAAATGTGTGCTACTTACTGTTCTCTTGGCTATGTCCATGCTTGATGGCAGAATTTTCCAGCATTCTAATTCGCTCCAGTTCAATCGCCACTTCTTTCATTGTAGGTCGCATTTTCCCATGTAACTTCAAGCACCTTCTCGCAAGGTTAGCAAAGGCGACGATTCCGTCTTTCTCACCTTGTTTCAAAACTCTAGTGTCCACAATGTCGAACATGCAGTTCTCGTTCATCGAGAGAAGAAAAAAGCTTGCGAGGTTTCTCTTATTATCTTTTTCCAGAAATGCGATTGGCTCTTGCCCTGTCAAGAGTTCCACGAGGACCACACCGAAGCTGTACACATCACTCTTATCTGTGAACTGACCTGATTGAAAATACTCGGGGTCTAAGTACCCAAATGTTCCTTGGACAATAGTGGTCACATGAGTTTGATTGACCAAAAACGACTTGGAAGCGCCAAAGTCAGCCACTTTTGCTTGGTATATGTCGTCCAAGAGAATATTAGAAGACTTGATGTCTCGATGAAAGATTGGGATTGATGCCGAAGAATGTAGATAGGACAAGGCTCCTGCCACTTCAGTAGCAATTCGAAGGCGTGTGTCCCATGATACTTGATTGCCATGTAAATACTGGAAAAGAGTCCCATTCGATATGAATTCGTACACCAAAAGGGGTGACTCTGTTTCCAAGCAACACCCTAGTAGCTTAACTACATTCCTATGGTTGATCTGTGAGAGAATGGCAATCTCATTGATAAACTGTTCAACTTTTCCCATATTGATTGCCTCTGACTTCTTAATGGCAACGATTCCTCCATCTGCGAGCATCCCCTTGTAGACGGTTCCTTGCCCACCTTGGCCGAGTATTCTATTCTTGTTGAAATTGTCAGTGGCCTTCTGCAAATCCTTTAAGCTGAACAATTTGCTCTTGTCAACATTGTTCTCAGACAAACACAGTTGTTGCCGCAACAAGAGACCCCCATTCTGTTTGAAGTACCTCTCTCTGAGTTTGATTTCTTTCCTTATCTTCATGATCTTTTGGGACAGCCATAACAAATGAAGCAACGGTAGTGTCACCAGGCCTGTTCCAATACCTGGTTTGTCACAGTGGTATGAGCATTACCAAAAGCAAGTATCAAGCATTTGCCTCTGACTTGAGGAGCAGAAAATGCTAACCTGACACTAACGAGATTAACCTAACAAGCCTTTTAAATATCCTTCCATTTCATCAATTAGAATGCTAATGTGATTGGTGCAAAATTAGTCTTCTTATGAAAAACTTAGCATATAACAGAACAGCTATCCAATCAGTTGAGCAGCAGCCAGAAGATAAAACACACATATTGCTTGATCGAAATTATGTTGTTCATGCCCCAGGGACATCGAGGGTAAAAGGGAAAAAGCCCAGTATTAGGTTTGACATACTGTACGCGTCGATGAGTCCATCAAGTTGAACTATGAAGTAATTAGGCTCCAATTGTACTAAAAGATATGTGCCCAAATCAAACAGCGAATTTGGATTCCGAAGAGCTCTATAGGAACACCTAACATCTGATCCACTGTAAATGCATTATGCTACATGCTTTTCTAAATTGTGGATTTTATCTCTTATAGACTAAATCTTGCGTTTCTAGGATGTGATATTCAGGAATATCTGTGTGCACAAAAGATCAATTATCCTTGTTAATACTCATGACAGAATGTAGATATTTGCTTACCCACGAGGATAAACATAATTATCTTGCTCTCTTCTACACAAATATAGTAACCTGGTTGGTTCACACACTTTCCGTCATGGCACCGATTGGTCTGATCTTGGCATTCATCAACATCTGAACAAAAGATGACAATCAAAATTAGTAGAGCTTTGTCTCTTTATTGGGTGTTTAGGATTGCATGAAAAGCCACTTCAGCTTCCAAAGAGCTACTTCTTATTAGTACAGCGTTGCGTTTTCAAAGATTGGTGAGATAAAATGTAATTGGTTTTACCTTCGCAGCCATGTTGAATATAGGGGTTACCAGTGAAGCCCTTATTGCAAGAACACTGCAGAAATGGCAAGTCCTTATGATATGCTAAATCAAAGCTGACTCTGCTGCAGTTATAGGAATTGCCGGGGATGAAGCTTTGTTCGTAGATCTCTAATCCAGCTCCAGAGGATTGAGCTATCCCCCATTCTAGCACTGCTGCGAAACGGCCGCTTAACCTCAACTCATTGAAGTCCATAGTTGAAGGGACGAACTGCAACCTATCTCCAAGGAAGGCATAATTGCATCCTCCGTCTCCTGCTGTTTTTCTGTCGGCCCGGAAAATGATGGCAAATTCTTGAAGATTCGAGGCAATTGTGGTTTTGCAGCATCCATCGCTGCCCGAACAAGTCTTCCTAACAATGTTGTCGTCTGCTTTGCAACTGGACTGGCATCCTGTGATAGTAGACGTCGTGTCCCTTATCAGAGCAGATATGTTGCAACCAACAGCAGTGAAGACGTTCCTCGACTGGGAAAAGACGAACTGGCTTCCTTTCAAGCTCACAGGCATGAAGCTTCCATTGCCACTGCACCTCATATCAGGCGAGTAGATTATAGGAAGAAGGACGTTAATCATGCCGTTTGTTTCACCATAGTAATCGGGTAGCGAAATGTTGAGCACCCTCAAGTTGGGCTTTTTCAGTATGGGGACGGTGCCATTGCTGCTTTCCTGGCAGACGATCTCATACCACTCGTCGAGGAAACACCCGGTTCCTATCCCAAAGGGGAAGGGAATGGCAACACCACCACATGTTTGGGCGCAATTACCCTTCACCAGAGGAGCAGCTAGTGATGCTCGTTCATGAAGCAAAAGCGATCCTAGAATTAGAAGAATCTGAAACATTCTTGTTCCTACTTCTCTTGTCGGTAGATCGTGGACCTGTTCGAGGAGGAAACAGGAGGCGCCGTTACTTATACTCCTTCATCTTCTGTTGTCTTCAACCCTTGCATATCCGGAATGCTTCCTATAGCAAAATTGTCAAAGCTTCAGATCCTTCTTGGAGTAAAAAAATTCTCCACTGAAGTGGTTGTTTCGATTAAGTTTGCTCTGATGGAGATGGCGACGTATTGTGTTTCAGTCTCAGCTGGGGATATAAGAAAGCGATAGGAGGATGTAGATCAGATCAAATCTATTAGGAAAGAAATCTCAATATCAAACTTTCCTATTTGAACTATATCTTGAAGGTACGTTCACATGATATTAATATACAGAGACAAGTTTTTGCTCTTCGGGGAAGTCCTTGTTGGTTGAGAAAAGTGCAAATTTATTCCAAGCCAAACATTGAAGGGATTTTTCCTTGCGGCACAATGGAATTTGTTCGTGGGACTCCTTGAATGTTTTTTGTGCATAGAGAAGTTTACATCGAATCGATAAGAGTGAATGGCTCCTAGTTCCCAACTTCCCAAGAATCAAAACTAGAGACCGCACTAGTTGGTTCTAGGATCGGGAATCGGACCGCACCATTAGGCCAATCCGGTTTTGGGCGATCGATTCCGGTCAATCCAATGAAACCGATTTTTTTTTTTTTTTTTCCCACTACTTTTTTTCCCATTACTTTTTTCTCTCATTACTTGAAACTAAACCGAGGTAGTGTTTAGTTCACATTTTACTAATTTTTGAAGAATTTTAAAATAAAAAGTATATTTAACCGGTCTAGCCGGGTTTTCGTAATAACTTTATAATAATAGAGTTATTTTACCTATTTGAGGCAATAAATATAGTACTTTATAATACAATACTTGTTAGTAAATATTTGGATTTCTTTCCATTTACCCAAATCTTCCTTATTTATGCATAATAATGAGATATGGAGAAAATAAGGAAAAAAAGGCAAAAAGAAGAAAATGAAAATTTTGTAATTTAGGAATTCAAATAAAAAAACGTTGGATGATGGATACCAAATCAAGGATTCTGTGATTTACTGCCTAATTTTATGTAAATAATAATAATAATAATAATAATAATAATAATAATAATAATAATAAGCAATTACATTGTGTTAGCATTCTTGAATGAATCCTATTGATAACATTGAGAATTCAGGGGAAAATGAGGTTTTTATTTCCATATCATTCTTTATTGTTCTAGGAGTTTTTCAAGTATTTTTGAAGAGAAGATAAAGTAGTGATAAATTTTTTGCTCTTTGATTTAAAATGTTTGGTTTAATTTATATTTTCGTTTCTTTTTCTACTATGTTTTATTTTTATTTTTTTTGTTAGGGCTACAATATAGCCTGGCCATGATAATATAAATTTCATGATTTCTATGTGTGCAAGTGATTTCATTCATGTAAGTTATATATTATTATGCTTAATGCATTAAACTAACTAGCCACCACCGAAATGATTTATGTGCATGTTTGAAATTGAGAAGTGATAATATGCAATCGCTCTTTATAAAATATAACATGAATTAAATGTGGGTAAAGATATACCATATTATTTGTGTTGCTTTCGATAATAAAGTGATCCAAAAGGCTCATTGTAAGTGAGGAATATTCATTAATTTTAATGCACTTATCTTTATTTAAATTCACATAGAAATATAGTTGATTAATAAACTGAATAAATTTGTTATACCTAGAGATATGATAGTAAATAGATTAGAAAATTATACTTTCACATATTTGATATTGTTCTTATACGCGTATCAATATGAAATTAATATCTAGTGGTTATGATAAAATCAAATATTATAAAATATTTATCTGATTGATTTATTGCATTTAGTTTCCAAATTTGCTTTTAAGATTTTCAGTTTTAATTTAATTTTAATTTTATTTTGATATGTTAAATAAATTTTAAAATTAATCTATTTTTAATATTCAATCGATTTGTTATTCATCAATCTCTGAGGGACGATATTATTTTCTCATTATTATATTATTTGTTCAACACATTTATTTGTGTCTAGAATTTTATGAACATTTCCCCTTGGAGCTAGGAATCAAACTGCCCGAACATTGGTTCAACTTTTAGGAACTAACAACCAAACCAACACTCTTGGGAACCAGACCAAACTAGCATGTTCGAGCGGCTCCTAGTTCAGGCAGTCCGTTCATACCCCTACTAATCAAGGCATGTTGGCACCTAAATTTTCCCCTTTCATTTAGGATTTAACTACATAAATAATCAAGGATTAGTCTTTAAAAAAAAAGAAAAGTAAAGTAAAATAAATAATTTTCATTAAAATGCATTGTGTATGTTTTCATCAAAATGCATTGCATGTAGACATTAGGAGCATTTACATTACTATCACTAATCATTAAAAATTTTTAAAAATGGGGGGAAAGAAAAAGACGAAAAAAAGCAAATCGGGCTAGGCCCAGTCCGTTCCCGTTCTCCTCTCTCTGTATCCTTTTTCGCCTGAGCCCAAACCCAGCCTCATTTTCTTTTTTCCAAGCCTGGCCCCTTCTTTCTTTCCTCTCTCCCTCGCGCCCTCATGCTGCTCTTGCTTTTGTAGGAAAGAAACGTACAAACTAGAGAGGTAGAGGATCGCGAGTTGCAAATGGCGGCGTGATTTGTAGGGCGGGGTCAGGCCGGCCAGCGAGTCGGCAGTGGCAGAGCCAGGCACGCCGATTGCTATCTATTAAAGGGAGAGAGGCTGAGAGAGAGAGAGAGAGAGAGAGAGAGAGAGAGAGAGAGAGGGTCTTTTGCGAGAGAGAGAGAGGGGGAGAGGTTCGGGAGCTCGGGGGAGTTTTGAGCGAGTGGGAGGGAGAGAACCAGAGAGTGAGGGAGCTCGAGGAGGTGGTCGACCATCGCCAGAGTCCGTTTGTCAGCCACCATCCGCCGCAGCAGTCCCTCCGCCCCCACCCCCGACCCCCAAACTGGGTAGGTCATTCTCGAGCATGTCAGTCCTGTTTTTGTTGGGCATTGGGTCGTAGCTCGTGGTCCACCAGTTCGCACAAGCTTTGGTCCCGATCCTAGCCCGAAATTCCATAGTACTCTTGTTCGTTCCTCGGATAGCGTATGTGACATACTTGTTGTAATGCCTTTATACAAATGTTTGTGTGTCCGGTGTTATAGCCGAGACTTGTTATTTTTGTTCATATTCAAGTTAAATGCTGATAAACTTGTCTCTAAGCTGATATGGAATAGTGCTTGTGTATCGCATGTTGATCTTGGCCCAAACCCGAGCCCCGAACGAGTCTATGTTTAACCCTCTATCAATGCGTCTTAAATGTTTGATGAAATGCCTTAAAGAAAATAAAAGAGCAGTTCATGTTTTAACGCAGGACCAACTCATTTTTGCCCCATGCCTGCCGAATCCTGCTTGCTTTACTCGTATTCATGGTGTTTTCGTATGCTTTGCGCGAAATATTCGTTTGTATTCGAGTCGACGAGGAGGTTTTTCAATGCGCTGAAAAATGGGTTAGTGGTTGCAGGAATAGATCGCTGACAGTGGTCGGCGTCGGTTGGACCGAACGACCGGTGCCGGATGGTGGCTTGGCAACCCCCCAAACGCCGGTGAGGGCTCGCCGTGATGTTGGTTTTGGTTCGGTGAAGATGGTGCAGCATGAGGAAGAAGCGTCGGGGAAGAAGAAGACGCATGAAGAAGAAAGCACGTGGAGAAGAAGGCCAAAGGGGAAGAGAAAAATAAAAGGAAAATAACAGAAAAATAATTAAAAATAATTAATTAAAATAATAAAAAAAATATAAAAAAATTTAAGAAATATTTTTTAATTGGGTCGGGTTTGGGTCGTCGGATCGGGTTTACGCTAGGGGTGAGCATGGTCCGGGTTGGGCTGGTCCGCCCTTTACTAGAACTAACTTGCACAGTGCTGGTCTTCAATTTTTGGGACCGAGGATCAACCCTATTGAGCCTCAAACTGAGAACCGCACCAACCCAATGGGTTCGGTCCGATTCGTGGTCAATCGATACCAATCGATAATTTTTATTTCATTTTTGTACTCCTTGAAATAGTGATTGAAGACCAAATTGACCCATTAGGTTCAATACGATTTTAGAGTCAACCTAGGACCAACTAATAATTTTTTATTTCATTTTTTTTTATGAGAACCCCGTAAAGTTGGTAGCCGGCGAGCAAACCCTGTGCTGACTCTAGCGGAGGACCCACCACCCCAGCTCCACACTTAAGACACCAAATGTCTCAACTAGGTTTCGAACCCCTCACTTTTGGAGAAGGATTAATGTAGCTCTTATCTAGCGGAGCCATCACGACCGGTGGTTTTATTTCATTTTTTGTACTTCTTAAAAAAAACAATTGAGGATCGAACTAACCCAATGAGTTCAATTCGATTTCAGAGTCAACCTAGGACCAACCAACAATTTTTTTATTTCATTTTTTGTACTCTTTAAAAGAGCAATCGAGGACCATACTGACCTAATGGGTTCGATGATGAGCAAGATTAGCTAGAAAGGCATATGGTGATGGTCAAATGAAGTGAGCATTGAACATAATGAGTATCGAATGTCAAGCGGGAAGCAACAAGCCAAGCGAGCATCGAGCGGCAAGCAACACTAGTGACCCAAAGTGAGTGAGGCGAGTATCAAGTGGTGAGCGAAGGAGTTGGTTTTTTTCAATTTTGGTAAATTGAAAACTAAGAGAACAAATAAGACAGAAGAGAACAAATACTAGAAGATGATGCAATAAAGAGTTGTTTATGCCTTTTTGAATGCCGTGAGGATTTCTCACAAAAACATTTTTCTCATTGATAAATTATGACTATTAACACCATAAAAGACATTAAAAATAAGTTATTAAAAAACAATGTAAAACTACTTGAACTCCTCACTAAATAGCTGTTTAATATTTTTAACGCTGTTTATTTTAAGGTTTTCTCTATATAAAAAAAATTATAAGTAATATATTAGATATATATAGTTAGGATTTGATCGACCCGGAACTCTTAGGATCGAAGACCAACCCGCATAGTATTGGCCAAGAATTCTAGGACCGAGAACTGACCCAATCTCCCTGAGAATCGGACTAGGACTTGCAGGATTGGGCTGGTCCAAGATTGACCCTAGATTGATACTCACTCTTAGTTTACGCTCGAACCACATTTTTCCAAATATAATAATCTTAAATATTAAAAATATATTAAAAGATTTCAAAATTCAAACAAAATGAAAAAAATAGTTTAGAAACTTTCATAGAACATTAAAAAATTCAAAAACTTTCAAAAAATATTAAAAATTCAAAAAATTAAAAAATAAAGAAAAATTCAAAAAGTTACAAAGAATTCGGGAATTCGAAAATGTTTAAAAATTTCAGTACTAATTAGAAAATAAAAAAATCAAAAAATTATAAAATCCACAATTTTTTGGAAAATTTGAAAATTCAATTTTTCAAAAAATTTTGTAAAAAATCTAAAAAATAAATAAAATTAAAAATCCTCGAAAAGTTTAAAATTAATCTTCTGGGTTATTTTCTCTTGAAAAGGAAAGTCTTTTAATTTAGAATTATACTCAAGATTGACCAAACTCTTAGGACTCTACCGTAGGGTTTTTAATTGTCCTTAGAAACAAATGCACTTGATTTTGTAATATTGATATGTTGATTTTGACTTCTCTTTAGTCTAGTTAGGATTTAAATTTATCTTTTTCTTAGTGTTAAGTCTTTGCAATCCCATGAAATATACTTAATGCTTTCCTTGATTGCTAATTGCTATGTTAATCATTATGCATCTGCATGATCACCTTCCATCTTAGTAAATAGACATAAAATCAATCTAGAATGCTTGACAAAAAATATTTTGTTAAAATAAACAAGATTAGATATTGAAATGACATTAATTGATTAATTAATGTAATCAAGTTCTCAACCTTAAATTCTCTATTGTGTATGAAATGAGGTACACTCCCATACCTCATTTAGTTTTTGATCAACTCCAATAGGCTAGTAGCGACTCCTCCTTTAGAAAATTTTCATACCTTCAATTTGAACACCCAACATCGCATGAGGTATGGGCTTGAGAAAGTCTGCATTTAAATCATGGACGGTAGGCCTGTCCTTCAGGCAATACCCCTAAATATATTCTCTACCCTAAGGGGTAGGTCGCAACAAGGCATTTTCTCTATGGAGATATGAGATAATTCTATGTGAGACTAAGCACACTAGTTTTGGGTGTAATACAAGTATAGAAAATACTCAAGTGTGTTAGTAATTGTAACTCTATGATTGTATGATTATTAGTGGATTATTTGCTATTGATTTCTTCGTGGGATAGGTATCAATACTCGAACCAAACCGTTCTAGTGTTTCTTATTGTTTTTTATTTATTTCTCTGATGATTTTGCATTGATTTAATTATAAGATCTATTAGTACTTCCACATTATGGTACCACGAAAAAAATTTGAATATATTTTCTATTCTCCCCCATCCTCCTTTTAGAAAGCCCTGACATAAACAGCCAATGAATTTTTTCTTTTTTAACAAAGATATAATTATCAAAGCTTCGATTTTCTCTTCACACATAATTAATAGAAATAAAATTTGAGCCCCAATTCCACTTTACTAAAGTTTTTATTACTCTCGAAAGACATAAGATCAATGCGTAGATCCCTATGCATTACTATCATGCTAAAGAAACGCCCAAAAATTACCTTAGATGACATGATATTTCATTTTGAAACTTGTCGAGATTAAATTTATACTCATTAAGTAATAATTAAGAGGTGGATTTTGTTGACTTTTCCCCATTAATGAGCAGAGACCTTTTAGGCTGCGTTTGTTAGTCGAAATAAATTCGAGTTGCGTTTAGTGCCTACTCAAGACAAAATAAAGTCAGATATAATATGAATATAAGTCAAATAAAATTATTTCATAGAGAATATGAGATAAAAGTGGATATAATTTTTAATATTCATGATAAACTCTATTGTAGGGTTTTATCTTTCAATTAAATGGATGCGGAAGCAATTATATTGTCAACCAACAATTAATAGGGATAGTACACACAATACAAACAATTCCAAAACACTACTTTTATTTATTTGTTTGCTAACCCCACGAAACTTAATATTTACAAGCCCTTACATTGCAGCTCCCTACCAACCATCTCAAAGTCAGCAAGGGGGTCAGGATTAGCCTAAACTTCACTAACGCGATGCTAATCAAAAGAGATGCCAGACACGCCCACGTCTTGGTCCATTGGGACCCAAACCGCACGCGATGGTTCTCCATATTATAGGCCTAAAAATATTTAACAACAACCGGGTGATAAATAAATCTCAACGAGTTAATAGCCTAAACCCCGATTAAAACGCAAATTCGTATCCGAAGCAACCTAAACATACAACGGCAAACAATCTTACCTCGCCTTGGCACACCCCTACATGTTAGTATGTCACATATGTCATTATTAATAAAATAAGTATAATCAATAATCAGAACACATAACTCTCATGCACCAAGCATCCACACGGGTCCCAATTATAAAGTAAAACCCGTTTTGGCATGTCCCATACTATACCTAACAGTTTTACCCCAAAATTAAGTGCAATGCATCACAATTATTAACACGTGTTCCAATTATTAACATGTGTTCCAATTATTACGACCTTTCGGGTCACGGCCAACACACGAGTTAGCGGTCTTCCGGCATAACCAGGTATTGTCCCACCCCATCAGACACGGCATCGTTTAGAACTCCCGTTTAGACGACATTCCATAAAGGAGCATCGGTTTGGTCTCAACCGCGACTCGGCATCCGGACCCCTGCCGAGCATTCAATAAAAATTGTACATCGCTCCCAAACTCCCGTTGGGTGATGGGTTCAATTAAATAACCACTCAAGCACATCAACAATCAAGCCAATTCTTATTGCCATTAATTAGCAAAGAACAAAATAGTTCATTTTCAAATAATTAACTTTAGCAATTTTTCACATTTAAAAATCCCAATAAAATATTCGTACGTGGTCACGTATTTGAAATTAACTCGTCAAACTTTATACACTTTCATTTTAAAACCCCATTATTTTATTTAATACGTAAAATTTGGTGTCCAAGCCCGACACCTCATATTTTTCTATTTTCTTGCTTGTAAATCCTCCTTTGAAAATAGTAGATAAAAATCTATAATTGAGCAATCAATAGCATAGCGTCACACATGCAAACAACCGAAATTACTCACAATCTTATCCAGAAAAACGAGCATAAAATTCTACTTAACGGCTAATATGTCATTAACTACACTAATTGCGATTAATTAAGCTAAATCATGCTTAATTAGGCTAATTACGATTAATTAGGCTAATAGTGATTAATATACTAAAATCAATTAATTTTTTTGTGTAAGGTACTAAACTCAATTAATTAATATAACTAAAATTAACTAAAAATTAATCGATGTTAATTAAAATAATTACGATTTATTAAATAAATAAATTATTATTAATTAAATTAAACTAAATTAATTAATCTAACCAAGATTAATTAATATAATCGTAATTAATTAAAATAATCATGCTTAAATTTAATCTAAATCATCCTTCATCGCAATTAAGACTAAACTAAAATTAACTAATACTTACCGTCATTAATATTAAACTAATCAACCATTAAACGTAATTGATGCCCTAATCCACAATTAGGAGGTTAACTCATGGGTTTTCGGTGACGGTAAAGCTCGTAGCGATGGCGGCGCGACGATAACAAAAATATGAGGCTTGCGACTTGAATGGGAACTCGGCGGCCATGGCCATGGCTCCCCAAACCCATGGCCAAGCGGGGCTTGGTTTGGTGGTGGTGGTGGCAGCTCGAGGTGAGGATAACACGGTTTGATGGTCACAATTGGCGGCGAGCGCAGCGTGGACAGGCAGTGGAACGCGATGGCGGTGGGGCGAGCAACAACGGTGAAGAACGACGGCCAAAGGATTGGCAAGGAAAGGAAATGCTGAGAAGAAAATGATGAAAATGGAAGTAAAAGAGGGTGAGATGTGGGGCTGGGTGCTTCGGTCAGAATGAGAGGCGTGGGGGAAGAAAATGGGGAGGAGAAGAAGGAGAGAGGAGGTTGGGTGGTCTGCAACACGGGGAAGGAAACATGGCGTGGCGGGGGAGAGGGGGAGAGAAGGAGAAGAAAGAAAGAAAGAAAGAAGAAAAATAAAATAAAGAGGAAAAAGGGGGAGAAGGTGGCGTAAGGAAGGAGGGAGAGAGAGAGAGAGAGAGAAAAAGGGGGTTGGTGGGTCTTGGCAGAAGAGTGGAGGGGAGGGATGGACGTGAGAGAAAAGGAGAGGGAGAGAGAGAAAAACAAAAAATAAAACAAAGATTTTTCTCAAAATTTAGTCATTTCACACCACCAACTCCCCACAGCATCCGCTATATTAAGTATTTTATCTCCCCTTATCTTTTTATTTCTATTTTCCTTTAAAAACTCAAAATCTTGGCCCTAAAATCACATTTTGTATTGGATTCGAATTTTCTCTATTTTTGGTTTCCAATTTTTAGTCCGATAATTCATTTTCTAAAAAATTCAGACTCGCTGATAATTCGAAGATAGAGGGACTTTCTTCCTTTTCCTTACCAAAAAATTCTACAAACTTTTTGAGCATCCTTTTTATCTCAAAATTGTTTCATCATTTTGTGGGTTATTCATTTTGAATCAAATTTCCCTATGGAGATTGATCTACTCAGATGATCTCGATAGAGTAAAATAAAGACGTTAACCATGCCAAACAAGGAGTGCTTAGGATAAAGAAAGGCAAGCCATTCCCAAACACATCCTTCAAACACTTACGAGAGTTGAGTGAAAAAACAACATTCTCTTAGGACAAAGGATTCATTCACATTGAGCGCAAAGATCGAAATGATAAAGGCGCTTCCTTCATCAATCCCAAGCATTGCACTAATCTCTTCCTACCCCTTTAGGCAGAAAAAGGTGATCGTTCAAAGTACCCCTATTGAGAACAACCCTACATTGGGGCAGCATATGAGGTTACGGTCGTGTTGTAAAGCAAAAGGTTGAGAAAGATTCTATTACTTTCATTTGCATCAAACTTCTGGTGATAGCTTCAAAGGAATTCTCATTAGATCTTGACTCATCCCAATGTGAAGAAGAGCATTTCATTCTCTACCCAAACACTGATATCCATTGCTTTAACCAATTTGGGCATGATTATTCATTTCTGAAACCCGAATGGTGATCATCTTCCTTCACTGGGACAAGGCATAAGAATTGACCAAATATAATTAACAGTCATGAGAAAATGTGAAAAGCATCTCGAAAGTCATAAGAGCTCCAAAAGTTCAAAGTACAAAAAAATTCGACAAATTAGGGGGCATAAAAAAGTAGTGTGCCTGGTAAAAGCAAGGCCAATGCCCGTCAAGAAAAAGAGCCACAAGGTTGTATCTTATGTGAAAAATTATCACAATCCAAGTGCCTATGAAAAAAAATAAAAAAATATTGTAAGTGCAAAGAAAATTAGAAAAAGGGACAAAGCTCCCATGTAGAAATGATTAGTCAAGAGACTTTTGAGATGTGTTGTCTTTCAAAAGCCAAATGATTTGGGAAGATCGAGTGACCTGGTCACGATGCCATGATGATCACCGACTCTTAAAGACCCTATTGAAAGTTTTAAGCCTTTCGAGCCTCTCCCAAGCCAACATTACAACTTTCTTCCGAAGTCTCTTTTGATTGAGATGGTTTGAGTGAAAATGAGAATACCATAAAGAAGCTACTGCTTGAATGAGTGGAGGTAATTCTATCTTGTCTTATCTTCCAAGTTCTCAACTTGTAAACCCGATGAGGATAATGACAAATGTTCCTTTATTGGCCTCAAAGCAATAATCCCTTTGTGTAAGCCCATAACCAAAACCATATTGCGGTCTTTGAAAAGACCTTTGTGATCGATCAGACTGTGCTCATTGCGAATGTTTCTTGAAGCCTTCGGCATAGGTTATGTGAGATACCCTCAGCAACCAGTTATCTCCCACATGAATGGATGGGATCAAGTAGCCATTTTATCGAGAGTGTGTGAGAAACCCTTTCTGACTAATAAGCTCTAGTTTGGCATGCTTAATGAGCCTTTTTCACGAGTCGTAGCCGTTCTGATAAAAACGTAACTCCTAGAGAATTTGATGATTAATGATATATCCCCGAGCAAGATGACAACTTTGCGTCATATGATGCTGATTGACATCGAATGTTTTTCTGTAGCCCGGAGTCCTTCTCTCCCTTCCTATGACTCGGTGGGCTTTCCGTAGTCCGGAGTCCTTGTCCTCCTTCTTATGACCCGGTGGGCTTTCCATAGCCCGGAGTCCTTCTCTCCCTTCTTATGACGCGGTGGGCTTTTTGTAGCCCAGAGTTCTTCTTCCTCTTTTTATGACCTAGTGGGCTTTCCGAAGCCCGGAGTCCTTCTCCCTCTTCTTATGACCCGATGGGCTTTCTGTAGCCCGGAGTCCTTCTTCTTCTTATGACACGGAAAGCTTTGTAGCCCGAAGAGCTTTTGTAGCCCGGAGTCCTTCTTCCTATGACACGAAGAGCTTTGTAGCCCATGGAGCTTTTGTAACCCGGAGTCCTTCTTATGACACGGAGAGCTTTGTAGCCTGAAAAGCTTTTGTAGCCCAGAGAGCTTTGTAGCCCGAAGTCCTTCTTCTTCCTATGACATGGAGAGCTTTGTAGCCTGTAGAGCTTTTGTAGCCCGGAGAACTTTGTAGCACGGAGTCCTTTTTCCTATGACACGGAGAGCTTTGTAGACTGGAGTCTTTCTTCCTATGACATGGCGTGCTTCTGTAGCCTGGGGTCTTTCTTCCTCTTATTGACAAGATGCACTTCAATAGTTATGAGTCATTTCCGTCGACCTAACACGTGCCTATGCACCCAGGGTCTCTCTACTGCCGAAATAATTTAGGTGTCTTCTGTCTGTGAATACAACCTCTTCGAGGCTACATTTAAAGAGGGGCAGTTGTTGACACCTAATTTATATTTTCCAATACATTAAAAAAAAATAGAGAAAAAGAGAAAAAGAGAAAGAAAAAGAAAAAGAAAAATTTAAAAAAGAGAGTAAAAGAACATAAAAAAAGAAAAAGAAAAATAACAAAATAACAAAAAAAAGAAAAAGAAAAAGAAAAAATGCCTATTTTTCCCTTACGCGGCCCAAGCCCGTTTCCCCTTTGACCTGGCCCACGCTAGCCTTCTCCCTCCTCCATCTTCGCACAAGAAACCCTAGACAGAAAAGGGAGAAAAAAAATAGCAAGAGGGAGGCGAAGAGAGGGAGAGTTCGAAAGGGAGAGGAAGAGGAGAAAGTAGAACTAAGAAGCGAGAGAGCTCGAGAGGGATAGAAAAATTGGGGGGGAGGAGTACGGCGGCGATGGAGAAAGGAGGACTCGTCGCCTCAACCCATTTGAGTCGAGCCGCTGCCCTCCTGCCCGATGCCGTTCGAGCTGCCGCTCACGCACTGTTGCCTCCGAGCATTGATGCCCGCGCCTGCACCTCCGCCACCACCGTGCCCCATCTCACCGAGCCACCGCGTACCTCGGCTGCTTCTCCGCCAGTCACTACTGAGTCCCGACGATGGCAGATCTGAACTGGTCGTCGCCAGAACCGATCGTCGAGCCACTGCGTACCTCGGCCGTGTCTTCGCAAGTCGCCGTTGAGTCCCGACGAAGGTAGATCTGAGCTGGTTGTCGCTCCACCACCGAGCGAGCCCCGCACTAGCCCACGCCATCGTACTATTGCTCCTGGCCGTGTCTCCGCCAATCACCGCCATGCCCTGTCTTGCCGAGCCACCGTGCGCCTTGGCCGCATCTCCGCTTGTCACCTCCACTGACGCCACCAGTTCCTACCTCTGCAGCACCTGCCACCGCATCACTGCCACCTTCCGCCTGACGTCGTCCGAGCTATCACCGGCCTCCGTCCCTGACGTCGTTTGAGCCGCTACCTTTCGAGCAACGCCGAGGACTTCACCACCGTAGTTGCTGTTTTGCGGTCGCTGGAGCTCCAGATGTCGTCACCGTTACAACCCTTAGCCAAGTCGATGCCCTGCTCGTCGCCGTGCCTCTGCTCGACGCCTTCTACCCTCATCGCCGCACCTCCATCTATCCGTCTCCACAGCTGCCCATCGTCGTACCTTCGCCGTCGCCCGCCACTACCATTCTGCCACTAGCTGCCTCAGCTGCGAGCAAAAAGGAGGCACGAACCAAGTCTTGGCTGGGTCGGGCGAAAGCCCTGTCGGGTAGGGTTTTGAGCAATCCGGGCCGGGGTTTGGGCTGTTTTAGTACATTGGGCTTGTGGGCCTTTTTTAAAAAAATTCAGGTCAGATCGGGCCTGCGCATTAGGCCCAGTTGGGTTAGGCTTTAGCCAGTCTAAGCTGCGCAGCCTAGTCCAGTTTGGACTTGGGCTGTCCGACCTGATTGGCCGAGTCGCCTAGGCCGGCCCGGGTGGGTTGGGTTAGGCTGGACCAAACCCAGGCCGGCCAAGTTTTTTTAAATATTATTTTTTAAAAAAAAATTAAAAAAATTAAAAAATTATTGATAAAGAAAATTATTTAAAAAATTAATTAAAAATTTTCGAAAATTAAAAAAATTGGGGTTTGGTTAGGAATTGACATGTCTTGTAATTAGGCATTTATTTTATTGCACCTTGATTAGATGCATGTTTAATTCGTATATATTTGATTATGTTTGTGGATATTTAATTGCATGTGCTCAATTTTATTGCAATTTGGATCTTGGTAACCATGATTGTTATTTTAATGATTGCGCACCTGCATAATCACCTGGCATGTTAGTGGATAGGTGTAAAATCAATTCAAACTACCTGCCAAAAAATCATTTTGTTAAAATGAACAAGATTAGGTATCGAAAAGGCACTAATTGGTCAATTAGTGTAATCAAGTCCCCAACCCTAGATTCTCCGATTGTGTAGGAAGTGAGACACGCTTCTATGCCTCACTTAGTTTCTAGCCGACCTCAATAGGCTAGTGCCGACTCCTTTTGCGAAATTTTCTTAAGAATATCCCAATGTCACGCGGGGTATGGGCTTGGAAGAGTTTGTGCCTAATCATGGGCCTTAGGCCCGTCCTTTAGGCAATACCCCTAAACCCGTTCTCTCCTCCGAGGGTAGGTCACAATAGCGACCATGGCTTTTTCACAAATAATGGCAACATCATCAGTGCTCCACAGAATATAGGTACCACATCCTATAAACCTCAAGTGGACAACAAACAAGCTTGGGTTTGCAAATCTTATCTAGGACCTGTTAGATGTTGTGAACACCAATACCGAGAACTCTAGAGAGTTTTGTGTCAAGAAAACAAGACTATTCATGAAGATGCATGGAATTATAATGTATCCATTGCATGGGATCATTATGACTTAGCATCAGAAGCCAATGAAGCACTCAAGGAATTCAGACAAGCTGCATCATTTCAGGAGCATGAAATTGCAGACACAGATAACATTGCATAGTCCTCTCAAGACCCCTATGCTAAATGGGGAGATCCTCTTTCCCAAGACTCCTATGATCAAGGACGTTTGTCCTTATCTCAAGACATAGACACATCCTTCTATGCACAGCCATCCAATTGGCCTCAGCCAAACATTCCTGCCGACACCGACGCTGACAGTACAAACTGGGCACAAGAAGAAGCATTTGCATCTACATCATACCAGCTGAACGAGATCCTTTTACTAGATGATCTTGAAGCACTCGAACAAAAATATGATCAACATCTTCTAGCAACAGTGCATAGCTCAGATGACTCGGACTATGACTACAATGCTCGAGACAGACAAGACCGCTAAACAAGACCACTGTCCGTACAATTTCACTGTAGCAAGTTAATGTTCACTTTTACTGTAGCAGTAGGCTAGGGAAATCACTATTCACCGTCACTGTTTATACCGTGCGAATAATTCCCTACCAAGATTTTCGGAAGCCTCTGTTTGTTTTAGGACCCGTGAGCTTGGTCATTGTTTGTGTGTGACCTCTTGTTGCTTATAAAAGGCAATGAGGATGTAATGTGTTGGGCAGAGTCCCTAAAGTAAAGTGAGTATTTTGTGAAATTCTCTCTATGGCTTTCTAAACTCCTCTTTCTTCTCCAACCTGGTAGGATCCTCTGAGAAATGCAGCTCGGATAGTTAGAAATATTTCCATCCTGGTTCTATTTGGGTGTCTCTGGGCTATGAACTAAAAGGTAGAGTAGTTTTCTGTTAAAAGGCTGTCCCTGAAGGACTTGAACTGGAGTTGTTCGCCCAATGTGGGAAGGCATACTTGCATAAAATTGACTTGGTCCTCCCTAGTTCTAAGCCTAGGCTCATTCAATGGCTACGGAAGCAAGCCGGGTCAATATAAAGGGACTCTGGGCTATGAAAGCACGGCGAGTCATATCAAGGAACTTCTAGCTATGGAAACATGCCGAGTTAATCAAGGGGGACATCAGGTTATAGAAGCACGCCGAGTCGATGAAAAGGACTTTGGGCTACGGAAGCACGCCAGGTCATATCAAGGAACTCTGGGCTATGGAGCACACCGGGCTAATCAAGGGGGACATCGAGCTATAGAAGTACGCCGAGTCGATGAAAAGGACTCCAGCCTACGGAAGCACGCTAGGTCATATCGAGGAACTCTGAGCTATGGAAGCACATCGAGTTAATCAAGGGGGGACATCGGGTTATAGAGGCACACTGAGTCGATGGAAAGGACTCCGGGCTATAGAAGCATGCAAGATCAGTGAAAAGGGCTTCGGGTTACAAGAGCACGCCAAATCTTGAGACTTCAAGGAGCAACTTAAATGTCAAGTATTACTCGATCTTCAAGGAAATATTATCTGTCAGACATGATTAGAGCAAAAACTGGTATGCATTCATCAAAGAGGTAGACAATCTAAGCTACTTTAAAATGCACATTTCAAAATTCAACGGGGTTTTCATCAAGGTTTATGCATAATGACTTTACCATATTTGCATCACCCAAATTTTCACTAGAGAGAATTGTCATTCAAGACAACGTCATAGATTTCTTAAGAATATTAAATGAGAGACTTTTAGTTAGAAAGGACTTTCACTCACTCTCATTCAAAATGGCTATTTTAGGAGAATCACTCAATCTCTCCATATCGACAAAGGTATGAGTATTCTCGCAAATGGTACGACCTTACCAATTTGAGAGGTCTTTAATAGGAACCGTAATGTGGGCTTGGTCAATGGCCTAACAAATGGACTCCTTGAGTCAAGGCTATTGAAAGAATAATCTTGTAATCATCTTTGGGTTTACAAGTTAAGAATCCTGCAAAATGAGAAAGAAAAGATCTTGCTCGCACTTCTTCGAATGATGCTTAAGACATGTGAATCTCTACGTTAATTCAAGTGCCCTAATCAGAAGAGACATTGCTAGGTTCATGGGTTGAGAAACGAAACAAGCTCAAAAAGTATTTAGGGGGGTTAGAGTTGGTGATCATCTTGACATTTCCACCAATTTTCTTCTTCACCATCAAAGATTTTCCTGATATCAAAACTCCATTGATTGTAACATCTCAGCATTTGAGTTCTACAAGTATCGCTTCACTGGGGATACGACTTGCTGCAACCAATATTTGATTTTTCTTTATGGGCATTGGCTTTATTTTTACCAGGCACACTGCTTTTCATGCCCTCTAGTTTTCATGCATTTTTTTTCACTTCTTTTTCATGGGCATTAGCCTTATTTTTACCAGGCACACTACTTTTTCATGTCCCTTAGTTCTATGACCATATGGTGCTTTTAACATTTGGACTTTTGGGAGGTCTTTGTCTTCTATTAGCACTCCAGATCATACTATTTAAACAATTGCCTTTTGCCTTACCCTAGTGTGGGGGATGATCACCAACTAGGTTTAAAGAAATGAAATTGCAGGCTCAAGTGGGCTATACAAAAGATATAAGTATGTAGGACAAAGAAAGAAATGCTCTTTGTCATCCTAAGGCACTTAAATTACCACATAAATTCAATGTAATAGCACGACTTGAATATTGATGCAAGTGAAAGCAGGAAAATTTCTTTCCATTTTCCTCATCTCATGATGCCATCTTACCTCCCACTTGCCCCAATGTGGGGTGGTTCTTGACAAGGGTAATTTGAAAAGAATCCCCATAAGTGTATAAGGCTCAAAGTGGTTAAGCAATGGATCACATGTAGTGTTTGGGATAGAGAAATAAACTACCCCTCATCATTTCAGTCGTCATACCTTTTGCGAGAGAACTCTTTACCTTGTGGATATAAAACTTCCTACACTCATCTCACAAGTATATGAGTAGGGGACTGTGTATAAGCTAGGGTTCGCCTTTCATCATCTCGACTCGTCTCATTTAGTATGCTCAATTCATTCCACATCATTCATTAAATTAGTCCATCTTGATGTTCTTTAGTGGAATTGGTGGATAAAATATGTAAGAGTCATCATGCAAAATCCCCTTTTTAAAAGAGCCCAATAGCTTTAAGCATGAAAAATTGTCAAATTCAAAACAATTTACCACACTAAAAAAAATGGTTTTAAGCATTCATGCGAGGGATTGTTCCACAATGGGATTGCCTCAGCAATGGATGTCCTTGGGTTGTTTTTATCAGTCAAGACTAAAAATCTGCTTTTGCCCTTGCACAAGAGAACATGCATGAATAGGATACTGTGTGACATCAAAGTGAATTCAAATTGTACATCCATTTTGGCTTGGATCGAGATTTTATCTCAGTCATGTCACTACTAGAATCTATAGTGTTCCCAATTTGTCATTTGTTGACTAATAGTTTAGCCAATTAATCCATCATTGCAACCTAATGTGCATTTTTTAGATGTTTTCTCATTAGGCCAAGAAAGTAATGCTCTGAAATATTAAGTAAATGAGTTAGAAAATTAAATAGGGCTAACCTAATGCATGCTTTTGGAAATGGCTTCAAAAAATGATTTTCTTTTTATTTTGGAATTTTTGGGATGAGGAAGCATGAAGAAGCCTAGTCCTCAAAATTTCTCCATGGATGATGTTTTCTTTTCATTGTTAGATATCGTCACCGGGCTGGTTTGTCATCATGTCCTCAAAACTTGTAATTTTATTGAAATTCATCAATCAATTACATTTATTGAATGGAAAATGCAATGTTCAATCCCTAAAAGGAAAACAAAAATTGAAAATTTTTCCTAGAAAGCAATAAAAATTCCCACGCAAAGGAATGTGCAAGAACATCAGATGAGTTACTCTTGTGGCCAAGTGTTGATTTCTTCAGATTGTCCTTTATCAATGGCACCTATAAGGAGGTCATCAAACAGACTTGTGATTCCTTCTAGTGTATTATTAGGGTTCTCTGTCTTTAGAGGTGCTTGATTGTCCATGCCACCCCATCCATCTGGGACAATATCTCGAGGGTCAATGTAAAAGCTAGAGGAGTCGAATGCTTCACGTAATAGTTGAATTTGCCGCTTGGCTGTTCCAGGGTGTCCATCACTTCTACTCCATCGTGCATCATTCTAGGAGGGCTATGAAATGTCTCACGAATGTTGGGAGATAACGAGTTTTGCCTCCCTCGCCCTTGCTCAGGTGGCAAGTTTTGCGTTTGCTGTCTCTGTCCTCCAAAATTTTCTCCACCTCTTCCATGGTGTCCTAATCCAGCAGAACATGACCTCCGAGGGGCTTCAATGGGGTTTCAAATGCCTTGACCTCTTCTTCCAAGACCATATGGTAGCATTTGAAACCTCAAGAGTGGAAATGAACTGTACGACGGTTTTCCCTAATCGCATATAAAACATGACTCATGACGAAATCTTATCATGGGCCAACAAAATTGCAATGAAGTAAGTAAATTGCAAAGTGAGAGTTTAGATAACTTACTTTCACCGGGAAGGGATGTCAATCACATAAACACATGCATGAAGTGTGAGGCTCGATTTCTATATAGATGGCTTAACAAAGTGGAGCTAAGAGGATGATCTAACCATCACAATCTCGTGTTTAATGTGTCAGGTCCTCTTAACTTCGGCTCAATCGAATGGAATGCCCTATAGTCACGCAATCTCGCGAATATGGACAAATACAATTGACACCATGAAAAACTTTCAGGAAAGAGAATGTCAACCTCTACATAGCAGTCTCGCTTTCGAGGGAGTGTCATTCTTAACACCATTTTAAAAATCCTATCACAGCCAAGGTTCGGCAGTAGGTTGTGTATGCAATAGTATAGTGCTAAAAGTAATAAAACATACACAACAGTTTAAATGCAAACAACACTTCTAATTAGGGAAAAATAAATCATTAATCCCAACACTTCCCTACAAGACAAAGATTAACAAAGACTACTCCCCCTTATACCTCCCATCTACAAGAACATTTAACACTTGATATTAGGGACGTACCTGGTATCCTCGTTGCAAAAAAAAAAAAACATTTTTCAAAAAAGAGAAAATTGGCTTAAGTCCACTAAGAGTTTTGACTCAAATCCCCAGCGAAGTTGCCAAGCTGTCGCAACCTAAATTTCGGGTACACCACCTAAGGTTTAGGCTGATTGACTACTAAGTCTAGACTTAGCTCCGGCTCTCTCAAGCCTATACCAATTCGCGACTTAAGTTCAAGTTTTCTTTGAAATGAATTTTATCTAGGAGTCACCACTAATTAGTTTGTGGTAGGTCAATTAGACACCTAAGTAAAATAATTGGAGGATTATTTTATTCCTACGAACCAGAGACTCTGTGACACCCCGAACCTCCTTAGGTCGCCACAGGCACCAAACGTTACACCTAATTACATCTCTTAGAAGAAGTGTCGTAATTCATAGACATTTTTTTTTAAAACGGTCCCAGCGCGACTCATTAGCGGAAGCAAAATATAATATCACCATCTCACCCTCCATCAACCATGATACAATTGCACACCACTAAAGATCATAATAAAAGACAAAGCCATGACACTTTATTTACATATTTTCGAAATGGGTTTCATTGGGTCGGTACATCAAAAGAAAGGCCAGGACATGTAGCCACGCTCGGCCATAAACCCAAAAAGAAACACTCGACCCACTACGACTAACGTGCAAGATCCCCATCACTAGTGTCGGCTAACCATCCCAAAAAGTTTCAGCTCCTACTTCTCACGCACGGGCCCTCACACCCATCCCGGTGCATTAGGCGGTGGCGGCGGCAACATCCCACGCATCACTCCGTCTCGACAAACATGGACGGATATGAACTCCTGAATGACAATGCCCTCAACCAGGCCCACGTCGTACATCACTAAGGCGCGCACTCGAATAAAAGTCAGTCCAGGAATGGTGGGACAGTCAATCTCCACGCACTCGACCTCTACATCCGAAGGAAGGCCGTAAAATACGCCCCGCGTGACAGCAGGGAGCGGCATCCTACTAATCTAAAATGTTGGTCCCCGAAGGGGTGAATACAACCACTCAGCATGTAAAAGACCAATAAACCACTCAATACATCATACCATGCAACCATCACAATCATAGCATCACATGTCATACAAGCACCCATGCACAACTTACCTTGGCATCATGCACATGTCATCATACCTCATGTACCATCATCATCATATCACATGTACCATCATCATTGCCATGCATCCATGCATTTAACATCATCATCATATCACATGTATCATCATCATGTCACATATCCATGCATGTAACATCATCATCATATCACATGTACCATCATCATTGCCATGCATCCATGCATGTAACATCATCATCATATCACATGTATCATCATCATGTCACATATCCATGCATGTAACATCATCATCATATCACATGTACCATCATCATTACCATGCATCCATGCATGTAACATCATCATCATATCACATGTACCATCATCATTTCATGCATATATCATCATGCATCATGTCATGCATATATCATCATGCATAATTTGATTTCAATTTCATCTTGGACCGCCACATTTCTCTTTCCCGGGACCAATGTTTGCATCCCACTTGTATCCAAGATACAATCAGACCATCCGGCTTCCCCACTCTCCGGGCATCTCGTACCCCAACTGGCATCACGAGGACCCTCCGGCATTCAGCCATTTAAGGCCACCGGACAACCAGCCGTACCCTTCTAGCCAGGCATCTCACACCCAAACTGGCATCGCGAGGTATCCCTCAGCACAATACCTGCCGAGCTTCCGGCTCCCCCACTCTTCGGGCATCTCGACACCTCTCGGTACTCCTGAGGCCCTCCGGTATCCGGCCATTCATGGCCACCGGGCAACCAGCCGTACCCTTCTAGCCAGGCATCTTGACACTCCCGGGGCATCGTCGGCTCACACCTCCGACGACCTTCTCATTTATCTCAATCCTCATCTTCAATTATAGTTCAATTTTAACATGGCATGTGATGTGATGGCAATCAAGATCATATTCATCGTTGAATTCATATATGCATCTCAATTCATTATCATGCATGCATCAAGACACTATCATCCAATCAATACAATTCAAGGAGTCCATGCAATTTAAAATGGTCCATATTTCATGCCTTTTCAAAGTTTACAAAATTCCAGCATGTACCATTTTTAGAAAATATTTAAATTAAATACCCATATGCTTCTCAAAAATCATGAAATCAAGGCATGTGATAGACAAGATAATGAGCTAATAATTTCATGAAAAACACATGCCCAATAGAGTTCCACACAAAATATATAATTCACACAAATACAGCATGCAATTTCGGATAGAAACAGAATGTGCAGTTTTCGAAATAATTCGATTAAAATACCCGAACGGCCTCCGAAAATTATGAAAATTTACCAGATTGTAGTTAAGACACTAAAGTAGGTTTTTTATGAATACTTCTAGGCCAGATTCGTTTTAGATAATTTTCTATAGTCGCACGAAGCTTCTGGTTCTCGCACCAAAACGTCCAGTGTAGTCTTCTCCGAAATATCGAGTTTTCACCCCTTTATTCTTCTTCGTTTCCTCTGAAATTTGGATATGTTTTACTTCAAGAGTTCCCCTACAACTTTAATTAAGGGATCTAAGTCAAATTTTCAAATAATAGTCACCATATGGGTCCATGAAATCTCGGGTGTCCTGTACCGCGTCTCCAGATTTACCGTCTTCAAGAGTAAGTCGATTCACTAGGCTACACTTGCTCATTTTACTTAAAATTTGAGTATGTTAGTATTTAGGATGTTCTATACAAGTTTCATGAAGAAGTCGAAGAGAGATTCTTTGTAGAAATCGACATGCAACCACAAATCTACCGAAAGGTCAGCAAAATCGTTCCAGATCTAGTGTCTTCGTAGGATGAGGGTTTGACCTCTTAAATATCCACCATTTTGTCCCAAATTTTAGTATGTTGTAGTTTAAGATGTTGGCTACAACTTTCATGAATGAATCAAGGTCAAAATCCAACTCGAAACATGCATGAAATCCTTCACAAGATTCTGGTCCAGGCGGTTCACACGAAATCAGCATGCATACTCAAGAACAAGTCACATTCTAGCTTCGGTTTTGCCTACCCTATCATCCGAAACCTACCACCAACAAATCACACATGCAAGGCACATGTGCAAGAGTGGAAATCAGTCCCAACTTGCCTCTAGGACCGAACGGATGACAGCAAAAGGGATGGCACACCGGCAATGGACGGACGGCGTGCGGGCGGCGATGGGCGAGCTCCTTCTCCCTCTCGGTTCCTCTCCCTCTCTCGGCGATTCTCTCTCTCTCTCTCTCTCTCTCTCTCTCTCTCTCTCACTTGGCTTGGCCGAATGTCACTAACCGGCCACTCTCTCTCTCTCTCCTTCCCCTTTTATTTCCCCAAATCTCCATCATTGGCAATGATTAGTTGCCTCTCCACAAGCCAATGCATGCAATCTTCCTTTTTGCTACTTGGCCAAGCTCATGCAAGATGGGCTTGGGCTTGGATTGGAAGAAGTGGGCCGGCCACTCCTCCCCCCCTCATGGTCGACGGTCACTCTTCATGGGCCTCAATTGGGCCGGCCATTCGGCCCACCAAAGGCTCGAACCAATGGGCCTAAGGCCCAACCTAATTAAACTCACAATTCCATTTTCAATTGTTCATCTTTAATTATTTCTTTTCTAGATTTCAAATTTTAAATTTCACATGGCCAAGAATAAATCATTCTTATTAATTTATCCTATATTACTAATTTAAAAACTCATGAACACAAGCACATATCACTTAGTCTTAAGAGGAGACTAATGGCTAAAGCATAAACCATAGGTAATTTCATTACCTAATTATGGGCTTTAACACACCTTAGAGCTTGTCTTGGATTTTTTGGATGCCACAAACTCTGGGTACGAAAACTTTGTTACACTAGATTTCTCTAATGCCCTTTCGATTTCATTTTGTTTTTATTTTTCAAAAATATTTTTGCAGGCAATTTGGATTAATTTTAACCCAAATCACTATCATAAAATATGATGATCACACGAATGTTCAATCATTATTAAACATTCAATAAATAAAATAAATTGCACCAAAGGAATTCAACACACAAAAGCAAACAATTTTTTTGGGGTTTTCTTTTACCTTGAAATTAGAACTTTACCATAAAACATGCACTTTAACTATGTGACCTAATTTTACTAACAAGCTATTTCTAATTAAATGAACCTAACATGCAAACTATTTTACATGCATCTAATATTTTTTGTATTTTTTTGTTAAAATTCGTAATCAAAAGAAAATTTAATTAAACTATCTAAAATGAATAATTTTCTAACCTAGTTTAGGGATTAATTTGACTTAAACCCTATCCTACCTTAGAAAACTATTTTTTTTTTAAAAAGAGATTATTAAAATGTGCAAACATTATTTAGGACCCTATCTATAAAAAAAAATGTTATTTAAGTCCAACTCTAATCTATGTGCAATCCTACTCAAGCTAGATAATGAAGTTGCGCAATCTGAAAATGCAATCCTAATTTACAAAACCGACATATTCCAATGCAAGATTTGGTTTTTGATTATTTATTTTTTTTAGTGTTATTCTATGACAAGCAATTATACTATAGACATTATATCTAAACCACTCAGGATATTCGGCAAATAAAGGATTAAAACAATTGAAAAAATAATCCGTCGTCCCATGGATTAATTAACAATTATTTTAACCTTAAACATCACAACATAAGATAAAATTCAAAATAATTAAAAATTTGATCCGAAATCTTACGGACTAAATTAATAATTACAATGATTTAATAATCAAAACACTATCAACATGCCTCTAAATTCAATATAATTAAAAAATGATCCGACGTCTTACAGATTAAATTAATAATTACAATAATCCTAGGTAAAACCCTACGGATAATGCCTAAAATGAACATCGACATCCAATGTTCCAACTTGAGCAATAATAATGAAACTTTATTAATAAAAAAATAATAAAAAAGCTAACTTGTGATCGACAATTTGCAAGGTTGGGGACTGTGGCGCAGCGATAGTGCTGGTGTTCGGAGGGCAGTAGTGGTAGGTGATTGGGTGCCGAGGATAGGCACTGGCGTCAGATGAACAGAGGAGGAGGTGTTGGATCAACGGCGAAGGGAGGGGCTCCGGCACGGTGGTGCTGCTGGTATTCGAGCGGAACAGAGGCGGAGGCGGTAGCGGTGCGGCAGAGATACTGCTATAGGCTTGGGCTGCTGGCGTCGGGGACAAGCGCTGGTGAAGGGTGATGATGGACGTGGCACGATGTCAAGCGAGCAGAGGCAGGGGCACTGGCACTCAGGCGGAGGTGTAGGCGCGGGCGTCGACGCTCGAAGGCAGCAGTGCGCGAGCAGCGATGGCAGGCGTTGTAGGTGGTGTTGCAACGGCGTCGGGTGGAGCAGAGACAAGGGCAATGGAGGCGAGCGGCGCGGCGTGCGGGTGTCCAAGGTAGTGGTAGGCAGCAGCGTCGGCGCATTGGGTCGAGGGTTGCTGGCTACTGGGCGGCGACGGCAGGGTAGTGTTCGGGCATCAGGCAATAGTGAAGGCGAGCGAGTAGCAGGTCGCTAGTGAGGGGGACTCCGGCGTAGTGGCGAGCAGCGTCGGGTGGAGGTGCAGGCGCCGGGTGGAGCTCGCAAGCCTTTGGCGAAGGCGTAGCTGTGGAGTTGCAGACGGGTGGGCAGCTGCGGGCGTCGGGCACGGTGACAAGGGGGCTGCACGAACGTCGGACACCAGGCAGAAGGCAGCGCATAGGCTGCTGGTGTGGTGTTGAGCGGCGACGGATGGAGGGGACAGCGGTGAGTAGCCACCGAGTGCAGGCGTTGGGGCACTGGTTGAAGACTTGAATAAGAAGGTCTTTCCCCCTTTTTTTTTCTCTCTCTCTCTCTCTCTCACATTCCCTCTCCTCTGTATTTTGCTGCCGTTGGCTTCCCTTTTTTTTTTTTTTTTTTTTTTGCAATTTGTTAGAGAAAAGAAATGGAGTGACTACACCTCTTTTGACTTTGTATTGAGGAGAGGGAGGCTCTCTCTCTTTTCTTTTTCACTCTATCCTTCACGCCCCTTCTTCTTCTCGCACTTTCTTTCACACTTCTTCTTTTGAATTTCTTCCACCCGTCCTCCCCGTCTTTTGAATTGCCGTTCTCTTTATAGCAAAAACCTCTACTTACTTTTAGAAAGTTCAAAGCTACACTTCCTTGATTGTGGGGATTAACGGATTTGAGCCCCGATTTGCCACCGTAAATTAGCACTTCTTTTCACTCACATTACCAAAAACGCATCCAAGTTCATTCTTGATTTTTGCAAACAGCTTACCTGATGAGCATCACTCCTCGATACTTTCCCTTTGATTTATCAATTTAGCCATTATTCTCACCAATTTTGGGTCTGGTTTCCATTTTGACTTTCTATTCACTTGATTTCTTGATTCTTTGCTGGTAATTTGGCTCCACATTTACCAAGATTGAATATTTGTCAAAGCAGGAAAAGCTAGTCAGAATCCCCACCTTCCATGCATAATCAATCAGATTGATTTTTCTTCTTTTTTTCTTTTATTTGCTCTGACCCAATATTTATTTTTTTTTTATTTTTATGGGTTAAAATTAATCTCTAATTTTTTCTGTAATAAAATAATAACTGGATCGCCAAAATTTAGATGTCAACACACACTCTCTCTCTCTCTCGGTAACTGAACCGAAAGGATTTGAAATTGGAGGAAGTCAGGAGGGTTGAAAATTTGAACTCCCCCTTTATGCATAAGCTAGACTTTGGTCTTATCTTAAGGCATGAAAATATGGAATTGGGTAGGCAAATAGGGACCTAAAAGATTTGAACTCTTCCTTACTCTAATACTATGTGAGATTTTTATATTATTAAATTAATGTGTAATTTATTATTTAAATATTCTTACAAATGCATGCTGCTGAAATGCCCATACATTGCCACAAATGACGTGATGATATTTCATTTTGAATACTGTTACAATTATGTCCGAGGATGCTTCCTCAAGGATAGAAATATCAAAGCTTGATAAGTAGATGATGCCAATTTAAGTGGGCAAGTGAGACTTTCCCATGTTGGGGAGATACTTTTGTCATCTTCTTTCTCGTCTTGCAAAATTACCATGGTGGATATGCCTTTAAAGACCCTTCATCGTGATGGCGTTAATCGCATTAGAATTGAGATATTTATTCCTTTCCTTTCCAACTTGAATTGTTCCTCGTACACATTGGATCTTTTTTATTTTCGCTAGACCAAAAATCGTCTAAATTCTTCTTTGTTCACATTGGATTAAATATTTGTTCCGCACCTTTGTCTCTTGCCTAAAATTTCACATCTCATTGCCAATCTTTTTTTCCCTCAAATTGATTAGCTCGGTCACCATGCGCACTTATAATTTGAGATTTAACATTAACAAGATTTTTCTTTAAATTCTGGGATAATCTTAGTTTAGCATTGTTTATGTTATTTAAGAAATTAACTAAACATCATTTAGTGCTAGTCTTTCAGGTTCTTAACATTGTGTGTTTATAATTTGTTACTTTTAATTTTGTCAGTTAAATGTAGTTTAGTTGTAATTCTAATGTTTTAGTTCGAACTTTGTGCCGCGTCCTTTCCTCTTAATTTATGTAATTACTTTCAACTGAATCATTTCGGTGAAAATGTGGCTAGAAGCCTAGAAAGTTTAATTATTTAACATTAATGCCTATGAATCTTTGTTTTTTTTTTTCCTGACTTAAGAATAGCAATAATGAAGCTTTCTAATTTCATTTTTCTTCTAAAGATTTTTTCGAATATTTTTCTTAGAGTTTGCAGAAAGTCAAAAAGACAAAAAAAAAAAAAAAAAGTTTGATATGGAGGAAATATGTCTTAGTATATTTAATAACTTTCAATTGAATCATTTTGGTAAAAACGTGGCTAGAAAATGTTATTATTTACCCTTTTCCTACTTAAGTATAGCAATGTTGAAGCTTCTAAGGTTATTCAAAAAATGTTTTTGGATTTTTCTTTTAGAGTTTGTGGAAAATAAAAAAAATAAAAAAGAGAAAAGAAAAGTTCGATAGTAAAACATGCGTCGAAAGTAAAGACGACCACAAGTCAAGTTGGATTTGGACGTCGTTCTCTCTCTCCCATGTTTTCCCGAGCGTCTTCTTTGTGCTAGCCAAGATTTAACATGGTCAGTTTGATTGGTCATCTTAGACGATTTCCACGCTAATTTCATATTTAGGACTCGGTTATTGTTTAGCAGAAATGAAAATTAAAGACTTGGTCAATTGACTTAAGCCCACTATACATCTTTTGAGCATCTGCGTGTGACAATCCGACTAAATGGTAAAGGCTGGTGCAACAAAGATGCTTGTTCGCTTGTGTACTCCTGTGACTGATGTAATTTCTGCAATGACAAAATTGACAACTAGTATAGATGGATCTCAAAATGAGGTAAAATTGCTGCATCGCAAGCTAGATGATTGCAATTTGCGAAGTGTTTCTTAATTGGCACATACACATTACGATCATTCCTAGCTAATTGCAGGACCCGAATAAATTTGGAAAGGTATGACATAACAGTTCATTGATCCCAGATATCCAGAATAAGTTCGTAAATAATTACCAAACGAAGTCCTCCTATCAGTAAACGAACGAGTTTTCCTCCCACCTTTCTTTCGCTCTGAACACCGATTTCCATGACAAACACAGCAATATGATTCGTAAGTGCAAGAGGCAAAACAGATTTTCACCACGTCTCACAAGGCAAGAGTGGCTGCACGTCCGAAAATGTAATGACATCCATATCAATGTTTGACTTGCTAGATAAAAAAGGAGCAGCATAAGATTCATTTGCCTCATAGTCATCTTGATTTTTCTGAATGCCCGAAGGATTTTGGAGCTTCCTCATCCCCTCCTGTCACACCCCAAAACCATCATGAATGGGGGGTGACACAGCCATCCTTCCACTCAAAGGACACAGCCTCAAAGCTCCCAAAATCCAACTCCTAAAAATCCCCACATCCATATCGCTCTCGTACCTACTCATCGTTAGTCGAGGAACCTGAAAAAGATTAGAAAATAGAGAGGTGAGCAACCACAGCTCAGTGAGTAGTACATCTCTTCTAAGCGGATCGAGCACCCACTATGCATATTTACAAAACCAAACTACAACTCTTTTAACTCAAATCTAGGATATAACAAACACACAGTAAAAAGAATAAGTTACATACGTTTCAACATAGCTATATTTATAGCAAAAATAATCATTTCATAATAACATCGAAATAAACATCAATGGTCTAATCCATTGATCAATCTCATTAATTCACACGCCAATGATCCATTCCATTGGTTAATCTCATACCACACCAAACCCAAAAATTTAACAAACCTTCAAGGCCAAAATATAACATTTCTTACTTTAACACAATATGTTCAAAGCAAAAATATTCAAGATAATAATAGGCAAAATGCCAATGGTCTAACCCAATGGTCAATCTCATAAAACATGTATTAATAGTCTATTCCATTGATTAATCTCATCAAACCACACATCGATAATCTAATGAAATTACATGTCGATGGTCCATTCTAATGACTAATCTCAAATTACATGTTGATGGTCCATTCCAACGACTAATCTCAAATTACACATCGATGGTTCATTCCATCGACCCAACTTATATCACATGTCAATGGTCCACTCCATTGACCAATGTGTTGCTCAATATCAAACCATGGTCACGATATAACACCTGGTGACGAGGCGACCAAGATTCCCCCCTTGACAAGGTCTCCACCTATTATTAGCCGGTGGCTCAGCCCACAAGGATATCTTAGAATAGTATGCGCATACCCATAAGCCCTCGTTGGGCTCACATCGATATTGAGCATCCACATTAATCCAAAACAACACCAGCCATAATCCTCAGACCAAATCTATAAAACATTTTATATAGCATGAAAAGATTTCGCAACTCAACTTATCCACCAGAAATACTTTTCATAAAATATTCTCAAATAATTTCAAGACCTGTCTCATAAATCAATTTCAAATCAAATACATTTCAAAAAACTTATCATAAATCAATATCTATATAACCTTCCATAAATCATCTCAAAGTCGAGCTTTTCGTGAAATGGTTTCACAAACCCAAAACATGTAATATTTTTCAACTTCGTTCATCAAACAGGATATATATTCATAAAAAGTTCTCACACTATTTTCAATTATCAAAACTTAGTAAATGCCTAATGCAACTTTTATGCAATAAACATGCTTATTTATAACTCATAAAATATCAAATCATGGTCATTTTGAAGACATGAGCTTATAAATTCTTAGAAGAGATAGCATCACTCACCTGGGAAAGTCGAAAATCAACCTATGTGGTTACTTGAGCCAACGCACTTGGATCCCTAACAATTAACGGAAAAAAAAAATATCAAAAGGCCGAGTAAAAAGGATATTCGCGTAACAACTCGTCTATACTAGGCCTATTTGTCGATAAAACGACACCTATGTGCCACGAAAGCTCGCATTTATCGAAAACCTATCATTTTCCTGCTAGGTGCAGCCCATGGGCCAACTTTGTCACGCCATAACTTCCTCCACAAAATTTCATTTCTGTTAGAGAAAACTTCCTTATTTGTTTTGAAGTTGACAAAATGTTTCCTTCCATCAGTCTGAAGACCGCCAGACTCAAGGC
Source organism: Eucalyptus decipiens (assembly GCA_014182575.1). Lineage (NCBI taxonomy): Eukaryota > Viridiplantae > Streptophyta > Magnoliopsida > Myrtales > Myrtaceae > Eucalyptus > Eucalyptus decipiens. The sequence goes on from CM024619.1 coordinate 18,053,080, forward strand.
TCAAAGTCTGCCCTCATTGACAGTTTCTAGATCGACGAAAAAATCTTATTCATGTGCAAGTTTATCTTTAAGGATTTGATCAGTTTGGTTGAAGATTACCTCACGGCTAGAGATAGCATCTAAAGATCTTTTATTCGTTTTGAAATCAATATGAGTAAATTGAATCTGTTGATTGGCGAAGTATACTTAGAAGGTTTTACTTATGGAAACCTAGATCCCGATTGTATGGGCGAGCAGGATTTGTGGGCTATCTTCACATTCCTTAAGTAACTCGAAATCTCCCTAATTGATTCTGTCCAACGGGTAGATTGGAAGAACTCCTTTGGAAAGTGCCATTGGATATGAAGGCATGGAGGAGTATATAAGGAAGATGCTTTAGTTATTCGAGTGTGTGCGCGATAGATAAATTCCAAAGTCTGAAGCTCCTGGTTCTTTGCTGATTTATTTGTTGAGCAAATATTTGTAAGAGAGTTTAGACATTTGTGAGGCCTTGAAGAAGTGTAGCATAGTTTCTACACTGTGGAATCAAGGACATGATACTGTAACGACTCTTTTGATTCATAGTGAAATCCAGCCGGTGGGCTGTCAGTTCGAGAGAGTGGACGTAGGCTTGGATTAAGCCGAACCACTATAATTCTTGTGTTCTTACTCTCTTCCCTGAACTCTTTTATTTTTCTCATAACTCTATTTAATTGTTAGAGTCTGATTTTCTGTGCAAAGTCTATTTTCATCTAGATTCAGGTTAAAAGTAAAGTCTTATACTATATTTTAAAAAAGTTGTTTGTGTACCTATTCACCCCCCTCTAGGTGCTTGTACTAGCACTTTCAATTGGTATCAAAGCCTGTGTACTCACTTAAATTGAAGTGCTTTTACTTTAGAGTTAAATATCCATGGCTAGTATGTTGGCTCCGGGTTTGGTTGAAGGGCAAAGCAATACTAGACCACATTATTTCGATGGAAAGGAATACGGCATTTGGAAAAATAAGATGAAAACTTTCCTAAGATTGAAAGATCCTCTGGAATGGGATGTAGTAGACAAAGGAATCATTCCTAAAGTTACTACAGTCTTAGAAAAGGGGAAAAGAAGTTGCAGAGGCTAGCTAGTTGACTCAAGAAGAAATAACCAAGAGACAAGCTCTTGATGCAAAAGCAATTTACTCCTTATATTTTGCATTATCTCCAACTGAATATAATAGAATATCTTCTTGTGAAACAGCTAAAGAAGTCTGGGATAGGTTGCACATCACGTATGAAGGGACTGATCGAGTGAAAGAAACCAGAATCAATATTCTACTCGGTCAATATGAAGCCTTCAAAATGAAGCCAGGAGAATCTATCACTGACATGTTTAGTCATTTTACAGAAATCGTGAATGACCTTGAGTATCAAGGTCAACCAATCTCAAGACCCATGAAGGTTAACAAATTGTTGCATGGGCTTTTCAAAGATTGGAATCACGTAAAGACATCAATAAGGGAGACACAAAGGATCATGCCACTCTCCGTTGACAAATTGGTTGGCACTCTTCAGTCTTATAAAGTGGAGCAAATCAATGAAGATGAAAATCCTAAAGGTAAAAAAATCTATTGCTTTAAAATCTAATCATGATTATGATGTTACAGATTCTGAAGACGATATGGACGATGAAGAACTTGCTCTCATGATAAGAAGGTTCAGAAAACTAAACAAAAAGGGAAGAAGATTCAATTAGAAGAAACAAAGCTCTCAAAGATTTCAAAACAAATCAGCTGAGGATGACGAATCCAATAAAGATGTGATTTGCTTTGAATGCAAGAAAAAAGGGACACATCAGACCCAACTATCCCTTGGTAAAAAAAAAAAGAAAGGAAAAGCTGAGAAATACATAAATGCACTCAAAGTAGAGACTTGGAGTGATACCGAATGCGAAGAGAGTGATGATGATTATGCTAATATTTGTTTAATGGCAAAATCAAAATCAGATTCAGACTTTGAGAAAAATACAGACTCAGACTCAGATAGTGAAATTGAGGTAAGTAATTTTCAAATTCCTATTAAGGTCTCGAAATATATTAATGAACTGTGTCTTAGTCTCAAAACCTCTCTCAAGAGGATTTCCAAGCTAAAAAAGGAGAATTCTACACTGAAGCAACAAGAAAATTTATGGAAAGAAAAGTTTAAAAATCTAGATAAAAGTTTTATTACTTTAAAAGAAAATGCAGAATCTCTTTCAAAAGAAAACACGCTTTTGAAAAATGATATTTCAAACATTTCAAAAAGGTTTTCTATGGGATCTGAGAAATTGGAAAATATTCTTTTAGTACAAAGACCTTACTTTAACAAATCAGGCATGGGAATGACATTTGAAACTATTCATTTAATTGATTTTCCAAAAGTAAAGGGAAGAATCAAACAAATACCTACAAAAGCCTTCTATAGAAATCATTTTAAAAAATTATTTGTAAAACATGTTGGCCAAAGTGCTCTTAGATGTTCTAAGTGTAACAGCTCAGAACACTTTGAGAAATAATGTCCTATGGTTTGGAGGCATGTTAAGAAGGATTGGGCAAAGACCGTATATTGCACTAACTCCACTGGACCCAAGAAAGTGTGGATACCAAAGAAAGATTGAGTTTCTTTTTTAAATGCAAGTCACTATCAAGAAAATGTCAAATGGTAAGTGGATGTTCAAGGCATATGACTGGAGATTCAGATTATTTTAAACTTAAGCAAGTAATTGGTGGAAAAGTCTCTTTTGGCGAAAACAGCAAGGGAAGAATTATTGGATGTGGAACTGTAAAGATAGGAAGTCTCACAATCAACAATGTCTTCTTAGTGGAAGGACTCAACTATAACTTGCTCAAAGATCGCCAACTGTGTGACACTGGATTCAAGATCAATTTTCAAGAAAGAATATGTTCAGGCATTAGTAAAGATCTTTCACAATCTTTTACTGGGCGAAGACATGAAAATATCTATCTTTTGGATGTCAATCCATAAAGACATTAATGTCTAATTTCAATCCAAGATGAAGAAAATCTATGGCATCGAAAGCTTGGCCATATCAACATGAAGCAAATTGCCAAGATCTCTTCAAAGAAGCTTGTTCGTGGACTACTCAACCTGAAGTACCAAAAATCTAACTTATGCACACCATGTATATTGGGAAAACATGTTAGAAATTCTTTTAAATCAATAAATCAAGTTTCTAGTAATCTTGTGCTACAGCTCATACATATGGATCTCTTCAAACCAACTAGGACTCAGAGTATTGGTGGAAAGAAATATTGCCTAGTAATAGTAGATGATTATTCACGATTTACTTTGGTATACTTTCTTGCAAGTAAGTTTGAAACCTTCTCTTATTTTTTAAAGTTTGCTAAGAAAGTTCAGAATGAGAAAGTGTATGTTATTTTAAGCATACGGACAAACCATGGAGGTGAGTTTGAAAATCAAGATTTTGCTAAATTTTGTGATGAATCTAGTTTTCAACATATGTTCTGCTCACCATACACCCATGAATAGAATGGAGTTATGGAAAGGAAGAATAGATCGTTGCAAGAAATGGCTAGAACTCTTTTAATTGAAAGCAACATTTCTTCTCGTTTTTAGGCTGAAGTAGTTTCTACAGCATGTTATATTATTAACAGAGTTTTCTTAAGGCCTATTCTAGAGAAAACTCCCTATGAGTTGTTTAAAGGGAAGAAGCCAGATGTTTCTTATTTTCATGTGTTTGGTTGCAAATGTTTTATTTTGAACAATGCAAATGATCGAATTGGTAAGTTTGAAGAAAAATCAGATGGTGGAATCTTCCTTAGATACTCAACATCCAGCAAAGCTTACAGAGTATACAACAAGAAGACTCAGTTCGTGGAAGAGTCGATGAATGTCAAATTTCAAGACTCTTTACAAAATCAATCAATTCAGACTCAACTTGAAGAATCAAAACCTGCTCTAGACTCTACAAAATCTACTTCCCCTGAAGCAGCTCAAACTATAGAAGAGCAACAACGAACAAATATTGAAAAATCAATTAATGAAGAAGTTCAGCAATCTGTCAAACCAACCAACAACTGGAAGCACAAGTCCAGTCATCCTAAAAAACTCATTATTGGTAACATTGATGAGGGAATTCATACAAGATTCAAAAGGCATGAAAATTCTAGCGTTGTAACTCTTATTTCTGAAATAGAACCCAAGAGCATAGAGGAAGCTTTAACTGATGAAAGCTGGATCGAAGCCATGCAAGAAGAGCTCAGGTAGTTCAATGTTAACGATGTTTGGGAATTAACTCCTAAACCAAAAGGTAAATCTGTTATTTGAGCTAAATGGGTTTTCAGAAACAAGATAGACGAGAAAGGAAAAGTTATAAGAAACAAAGCAAGACTTGTGGCCAAATGATATACGCAAGAGGAATGGATAAACTATGATGAGACTTACGCACCAATAGCAATGTTAGAAGTAATTAGATTACTACTTGCTTTTGCTTATTATAAGAATTTCAGGTTATTCCAAATAAACGTCAAAAGTGCATTCTTGAATGGATTTATCTAAGAGGAAGTCTATGTGGAACAGCCTCCCGGTTTTGAAGATCCAAGGAAACTAGACTCTGTATTCAAACTGAAAAAGGCGTTATATGGTTTAAAGCAAGCACCTCAAGCTTGGTATGACGAGTTAAGTAAATTTTTAATCCAAAGTGGTTTGTCAAATGTAAAGTAGATACTACTTTGTTTATTAAAAAGGAAGGTAAAAACTTTTTACTTGTTCAAAATTTATGTTGATGATATAATATTTGGATGATACAACGAAAATCTATACAAGAATTTCTCTAAGTCTATGTAGGAAAATTTGAGATGAGCATGATGGGTGAATTATCATTCTTTCTTGGACTACAAGTAAAGCAATTGAAGGAATGGATTTTTATTCACCAAGAAAAATATGCAAAAGAACTTGTTAAAAAGTTCAGATTATACAATTGCAAAAAGACTGAAATACCGATATCTAGTTCTTCGAAGCTGGATAAAGATGAATGAGGACAGAAAGTTGATCAGAAACTTTACAAGAATATCATTGGTTCACTTCTTTATCTTACTGCTTCTAGACTTGACATTTTGTTTAGTGTTTGCATGTGTGCCAAATTTCAATCAGATCCAAAAGAGTCTCATTTAAGTGCTGCGAAATGCATCATCAAATACGTTGCAACAACCTCGAAGATAGGTTTATGGTATCCCAAAGAAGGAGACCTTACTCTCCTTGGATATTTAGACGCAAATCTAGCAGGTTACCAAGTTGAAAGAAAAAACACTATGGTACTTGTCAATTGCTTGGTAACAGGACAGTATCATGGTTTTCAAGGAAGCAAAGTACAGTAGCTCTTTTAATAGCAGAAGCAGAATATGTGGCTCTTGGAAGTTGCTGTTCTCAAATCTTGTGGATAAAACAACAAATAAGAGACTTTGGAATCAAAGATTCATGCACTGAGATCAGATGTGACAACACCAGCGCAATTAATCTCACCAAGATTCCAATTCTTCACTCAAGAGCAAAGCATATAGAGATTTGACATTATTTTATTATAAACCATGTTCAAAATGGAGAAGTTATGATCCAATTTATTGACTCAAAGAATCAACTAGCGGATATATTTACAAAGCCACTGGAGAAAAGTCTATTTGAGTCTATTCGCACCAAACTGAACATTATATCTCTTACCAAGTAGAGTCTGGATGTGCACAAGACTCAAAAGGTAAAGTCTGAATGAGTCCAGAGTCAGAGTTACAAAGGTAAGTTAATTCTAAATTTGAAAAGGTACGATTGTTTATTAATTGCTAATTGATTGAAGTTATCTTTTCAAGTTTTCTTTACTTTTTCAAAAAGGCAGTTATTAATTTTGAAAAGACAGTTAGCTTCAAAAAGGGAAGTTATCCTTTTCAAAAAGGTATTTTCATTTCCTTTTACGACGCTTCGTTTATCTCACTTCACTTGCTTTATATACTGCCAAGACTTGTCTTCTTCGTTTTTACACTAAAACCCTATAATACAAAATTCCTATTTGCCTTCGCTTTCACTCTCGATCTATCAAAAATGTATCTCCTTTTTCGAGCAAGTGGTGAATTCCTCCCTTGAAGCGACAATGTCTTCGGGAAAGTCTTCAAGGATTGCAAGCAGGGGACCACGATCCATGCCTACGGGTCCTACCCATTTTGACTTAACTGAGGAAGAAGATTCTTCTCCACCACTACGTCCAAGTCAGCAACAACCTTCTCAATAGCGTCAACCGTCTCCACCAACTCAACCTGAAGAAGAAGTCATAGAGGATGCTGAACCTGTAAGAACTCTGACTCCCAATGTTGCTTATAAGCTCTACTCTAATCTGAAGAAAGGAGGTACACTGATGTTCTTAATCGATGAATTCTTAAAAGATAGAGGATTCAAGAATGAAACCTTGTTTTTGAGAGATTTGGAAAAATTAGGAGTTATAGAGAAAGGAACGGCTGATAGAACGTTTGAGAACATACCGAGTGATCCATTCTATGGCTCTGCAAATCAACCTCAGGACGACGATGAACGGTTGTTTGCCCATTTTCAGCCTAGATCGGGTGTGGCTACAAACGTTATTGATGGCTCTAACCTGTTTAGATCGAAGGGGCACAGGAAGGTTTATTTAGAATTTTTTAAGAAAGGGGTTATGAATCCGAGAACTGTTGATTTTGATTTTCTTGATTCGATAAAGGTCAATCTCCGTGAGAAGTTTGCTTTACTGCAACTAGAACAGTTTTGTTCCGAATCCACTGTTGCTTTTCCAGAACTCACCGTGTACTTTTAATCGAACTTGTCTTTCTTGAATGCAAACAACTTCATATTCACTGTGAAGGACAAAGAGTTTTTGGTGGATACAGACACTCTGGCTGGCATAATTGGGGTGGAAAGATCGATATTTAAACAATTAATGTGTCTATTGCACATGCTATTCTATCATTGGTAAGAGATAGGAATGTTGATGGCAAGATTTCTTATTCAATGATGAGTGCCTCTAACATTTTGCTACACAAGATTGTGATAAATTGCATTCGTCCTAAATCAACATCCAAGACAGATGTTTCTCGATCGAAAACTAAGTTGATGTGTGCTATCAACTTTGGATATAAATTTTCTTTGCCTCACACCATATTGTTTCATATGTACCACACTGTTGAAAAATATAAGGGACAACTCCCTTATTTTGCTCTTATCACAAGGTTCTTTCGGCACTTTAAAATTCGCATCTCTACACCATTATGCATTTCAACTATTTCTCCTATGATGATTGGGTTCAAAATGGTGACAAAGATGAGATTGAAAGAGTTGCACAATATGTTGGAGCATGTGAAGGAAAAATCTCCTACAAAAGCAAAACAAGACTCTACTACTGCGAAGAGAAAAGGCAAGAAGCCCATGGTTGCTCTTGTGAAGAAGAAGAAAAGAACTCTCATCTTGCAAGATGAAGAAGATGAGGATGAATTGACCATAGCAGCCTTGAGAAACTTAAAGAGTTTTGTAAGCTTTCGTGAGACAAGAGAAGAGCCAGGAGAAGAGGAAAGAGAGAGAGGAATCACATAGGAAAGAGAGAGAGAAGACACAGAGGAAGGAAGGAGAGAAGCAGAAGAGGAAGAAGGAAGAGGAGAAGAGGAAGAATAAGAAGAAGAAGAAGAAGAAGAAGAAGAAGAAGAAGAAAGAGGAGAAGAGGAAGAAGAAGAGAGAAGAGAAGAAGAAAAGGAAGAGGAAGAGAGAGATGATCGGGGTCAAGAGGACTCTTTCGAGCCAACCTTGGCTATCTCTCTGTCTAGTGCATTTGCAGATGAGGAAACTTCACCTACTCCACCTGAGGGCATCAAAACAGGGGGAGCTATTGATCCAAAAGGTATTTCTTCATCTTTGCCTGCTAGTGATGTGAGTCATTCTGCCGCAGATTTTGAGGATATGTATGCCTCGCACAATCCAAAAAACAATCATGATGGATAATTTGCTGAAGATCCATCGATTCTCAAAATCCCCATCCTTGACTCAGCTGATTCTAGTGATGCATCTGCTCAGACAGCAGACTTTTCAAGGTTGATGGAAGTTCTTTTGGAAGTCAGAAAGCAACAATATGCCATGGGATTTGAGATGCAAGATCTCAAGAATGCTTTTAAGGCCACTTCTATATCGTTGCATGAACAGTTGAATGCCCTGAAGCTTCAAGTTTAGTCTTTGAAGGGTGAAGATTTTCCGTTACTGAAGCAAAGTTTTGATAGGCTTGAGAAGACAGTGCATTCCATGGGAGAATTCACGCTTGTTTGCCTGCCCAAACAGCCTTGATTTTCACTCTATTTTTTATCCATCTCTTTAGTATATTCTCCACTTTTTGCTATTGACAAAAAGGGGGAGAGATTATGATACAGATTTGATTGACTCAATCTTTTTGAAATTTTGTTTTGGACTTTAACTTTTGTTTGGTGTGGTTTTGATTAGATTGGTTTGGATTGATGATGCTTGCAACTTAAGTTATTATTGATTACATTAAAGATATTTGTGTTTACGGGACTAACATGTTTTACGTGGTTGCAGAATTGCTACTATCTCTATTGTAATCTCTAATTTTCATCTATAAGAAATCTTGGTTTGCTTAAGTATTATCTTGCAGGTCAAAGTGTCCAAATCTGCGGGAAAGTTTTGTCACCATAAAAAAGGGGGAGATTGTTGGAGAAAACTTCCTTATCTGTTTTGAAGTTGACAAAACATTTCCTTCCATCAATCTGAAGACCGCTAGACTCAAGACTCAAAGTCTGCCCTCATTGACATTTTCTAGATCGACGAAAAAATCTTATTTAGATGCAAGTTTATTTTTAAGGATTTGATTAGTTTGGTTGAAGATTATCTCACGGCTGGAGATAGCATCTAAAGATCTTTTATTTGTTTTGAAATCAATACGAGTAAATTGAATCTGTTGATTGGCGAAGTATATTTGGAAGGTTCTACTTATGGAAACCTAGATCCCAATTGTATGGGCGAGCAGGATTGGTGAGCTATCTTCACATTCTTTAAGTAACTCGAGATCTCCCTAATTGATTCTGTCCAATGGGTAGATTAGAAGAACTCTTTTGGAAAGTGCCATCGGATATGAAGACATGGAGGAGTATATAAGGAAGATGCTCTAGTTATTCGAGTGTGTGCACGATAGATAAATTCCAAAGTCTGAAGCTCCTGGTTCTTTGCTGATTCATTTGTTGAGCGAATATTTGTAAGAGAGTTTAGACATTTGTGAGGCCTTGAGGAAGTGTAGTGGAGTTTCTACATTGTGGAATCAAGGACGTGATACTGTAATGACTCTTTTGATTCATAGTGAAATCCAGCCGGTGGGTTGTCAGTGCGGGAGAGTGGACGTAGGCTTGGATTAAGCCGAACCACTATAATTCTTGTGTTCTTACTCTTTTCCCTGAACTCTTTTATTTTTCTCGTAACTCTATTTAATTGTTAGAGTCTGATTTTCTGTGCAAAGTCTATTTTCATCTAGATTCAGGTTAAAAGTAAAGTCTTATACTATATTTTGAAAAAGTTGTTTGTGCACCTATTCACCCCCCCTCTAGGTGCTTGTACTAGCACTTTCAGTTTCAAGCCGTCTTATAGTCTTTAGAAATCTCTCTTAACGTACAACACAATCCTAACTCGGCCACCCCAAAACAGTACCGAAAACAACAAAAAAACAAGCTCGAAGCTATTGTTCACTATAGTACCAGAATGCGCCCCCAACTTCAAAATTTCGTTTCGGACAAACCTCAAGCTCAAATCACAATCCGTAAGATGCTATAGCTTCACAACATCCCAAAATACCATTTCTACAAAAATATGCAACTCAACGACTCAAAAATCATACTTCGCCGCTCGATTTTCCCAAAATTCCGAATTTCAAGCCCTAGGTCCAAAATTACTCCGATTGAACAAAGGGGGAGCACGAGTGCTTACTGAGCGTTGCATTACGTAGTTAATGTGGCTTGGCGAGGCTCCCATGACGAGAACGTGCGAAGCCCCTCTTTTTATTTTCTCTTCTTCTTCTTCTTCTTCTTCTTCTTCTTTCTCTCTTTCCTCTTCTCTCTATCTTCGAGCTCTCTGTCGTCCCTCTCTCTCCCCTTCTTTCCTTCTCTCTTTCCCTTTTATCTCCTCATTTTTCTTTTCTTTTTCTTTTTTTTTTTGTCTTTCTATCTTTTCTTTCCTCTCTCTCTCTCTCTCTCTCTCTTCTCTTTTCCCTCTCCGAAAACTCTCGATTCCTCTCTCTCTCGCTAAAGCTTCTACCTTTTTCTTTTCTTTTTTTTTATTTATATTTTTTGACCGGGTCAAAACCCATATTTTACACCTCCAACTCCATGGCCACTTATTTCATTGTAGGTCTATTCCTCCCATTCAAGTGTAAGCACCTTTTTGCAAGGTTAGCAACTGATGCAATCTCTTCCTTCTTACCTTCTTTTAAAAATTGAGCATTCACAATGTTGAACAAGCGATTCTCCTCTATCATAATGATGAAATAGGTTGCAAGGCTTCTTCCTTCTTGTCCCCTCAACGACAAGATTGGCTTTTGGCCTGTTAAGAGTTCAACAAGGACAACGCCAAAGCTGTACACATTGCTTTTGTCTGTGAATTGACTTGATTGGAAATACTTGGGATCTAGATAGCCGAAAGTCCCTTGCACCAATGTGGTTACATGAGTTTGATCAAGGGAAACAGACTTGGAAGTACTGAAATCGGCCACTTTTGCTCGATATTTCTCATCCAAGAGCATATTGGTGGACTTGATGTCTCGATGATAAATGGGAATGGAGGCTGCTGAATGCAAGTAAAACAAGGCTCCTAAGATTTCAATTGCAATTCGTAAACTTGCGTCCCACGATAGATGAAATTCTTCGTTTGGCTCATGAAGGTATTGGTATAAAGTCCCGTTTGGTATGAACTCATATACTAAAAGCGGGACTTCCATCTCCAAGCAACACCGTAATAACTAAACCATGTTCCTATGGTTGATTTGTGAGAGAATGAGGATTTCATTTATGAACTGCTCGATTTTTCCCTCATCTATCACTTTTGATTTCTGTTGACACCTAAATTTTGGCGACCTAATTATTTGTTCATAGAAAATTAGGGATTGATTTTTAAGCTCTAAAAAAAAAAAAAATCCTTCAGAGCAAATAAAAATGAAATAAGGGGATGATCAATTTAATTGATTATGCATGGAAGGTGAGAATTCGACTAGCTATTTTTGCTTTAATTAAATATTCAATCTTGGTAAATGTGGAGCTGAATTTCTAGCCAAAGATCAAGAAATCAAGAGAATAAAAGTCAAATGGAAACCAAACCCAAAATCGGTGAGGATAATGGCCAGATTGATAAATTGAAGGGAAAGTATCAAATAATTATACTCATCAGGGCTGAAATTTGATAATCCCTGCAATCAAGAAAGCGTAGCTTCGAACTTTCTAAAGGTAAGTGGAGGTTTTCTTTATAAAAGAATGGGGTGGAAGAATTCAAAGGGGGGAGGTGGTCGAAGTAAGTAGAGTTTTGCTGAGAAAAGACAAAACAACAGAGGGAGAGAGTAGAGAGAGAGAAGTGACGTGAGAGGCAGGTCAAGAGAGAGAAAAAGAAAAAGAAACAAAAACAAACAAAAAAAAAAACCAGAATATTGTTCATCTTCCTCGCCGTTCCTTCCTGCCCGATCCGCCGCACCGGCGTCTCCTCCGCCAGCCCGTCATCGTTCGTTCGCGAAGCCCCCTCGCCGGAGGCCGCCGCGCCTCTGCAACCGTCGCCGCCTCGCTCGCCACCGCTGCAATGCCCGCTCCGTCTCTCTCTACCCGCCGGTCTGCGATCTTGAGCCGATCTCGACGCCCCCACCTCTGCACCAACGCCGTCGCAGCAGCTCACCCATTCGTCGCCACTAGTAGCCGCACCTCCGCACCACCATCCCCGATGCCAACAGATCCGAGCCAGTCGACGGGCCGCCAGTCTTCGCCGCACGCCATCTACAACCTAACGTCGCCACTCGCCATCGCTCAGATAGCCTTTGCTCGCGAACCCAGTGACCTCTGCGTCTCCGTGCCCAGTAGCGCCAGACGCCAGAAGCCCTGACGTCGACGCTCCTACTCCACCTCCACCGATAGAGCTTGACAACCCGCTTCGCCTTTGCTTCGCTCGACGTTGCGAGCAGCGACCTGCTCGCTTCCACTTGCAGCGCCGCTCGAACGTCGCCGCTACCTGCGCAGGCGCCTCTGCTCGACGATCGCGCCAGCAGCTCGCCCGCAACCCAACGCCCACGGCCAGCCTCTACCTCTGTCCTCGGCGACCACCCAACGCTAGCAGCCGAGCCGCCGATCCCCGTAACGCTGCACCAGCTTGAGATCCGCCCGACAACCTTGTAATGCCCCTGCTATTGTCTCCACCTGACAGCCTCGACACCCGACGACAACGCCCCCCTTCTCGCCAACGCCACGCCACCGCCCTAGCCCTCACCGGAGTCCCGACGCCGGCCACCGTCCGCCCAGCACCGACCAACCTGCTGTCCCCACTTTCCTTAGGTTGCTCAATTTTCTTTTATTTTTATCTTTCATTTTATGTTATTTTACTTTATTTTATTTCTTTAAGTTTTGCTATTATTGTACAAGTTTGAATATTGGTAGGTGATTTTCAGGTTATGAATATTATAGGTATTAACTGCAAAGGGTTTTATCCAAAATTGTTGTAATTATTAATTTGATTTGTAAGACGTCAAATATTTTTTTGAATTATATTAATTTTTAGGCATTTTGATAGTATTTTAATTGTTAAATCATTATAATTATTAATTTGATCCGTAAGACTTCGGATCAGATTTTTAATTGTTTTGAGTTTTTGTCGTGATGTTTAGGGTTAGAGTAATCGTTAATTTAACCCTTGAGACTACAGATTATTTTTTCGGTTATTTTAATCGTTTATTTGTTGAATATCTTGATTGTTTAGATTTAATGTTTATTTGATAATTACTTATCTTGAAAAAAACACTAAAAAATAAAAAAAAAATCAAAAAACAAAATCTTGCATCAGAGCATATATGTTTAGTAAATTAGAATTTTTTTTAGGATTACACTTTTTTAGGATCGCATTTTTAGATAATTTTTTAAATAGGTTAGGGTTGGACCTAAATAACATTATATATATAAATAGGATTCTTGATAATGATTGCACATTTTAATTATCTTATTTTTCTAAAAAATAGTTTTCTAAGATAGGATAGGGTTTAAGTCAAATTAATCCCTAAAATAAATTAGAAAATTATTCTTTTTTAAATAGTTTAATTAGGGTTTTTATTAATTCCGAATTTCAATAAAAAAAATACAAAAATACAAGGTGCATGTTAACTAGTTTGCATAATAGGATCATTTAATTAGAGTTTGTTAGTAAAATTAAGTCATGTAGTTTAAATGTATGATTTATGATAAAGTTTTAGTTAAAAGAAAAATTAAAAAAAAAAACACTTGCTTTAGTGTGTGGAATTCATTTGGTGAAATTTATTTTATTCAATGTTTAATAATGATTGAGTATCTGTGTGATCACCCTATTGCATGATACTAATTTAGGTTAAAATAAATTCAAGCTGCATGCAAAAAACATTTTTGAAAAATAAAAAGAATGGTACCGAAATGGCATTAGAGAAATCTAGTGGAACCAAGTCCTCATACCCATAGTCTCTAGCTTGTAGGAGTAAAATAATTCTCTCATTATTTTACTTAGGTGTCTAATCGACCTACCATAAACCCATTAGTGGTGACTCCTAGATAATAATCTTTTGCATGTTAAATATTTGAACCTTAAGTCACGAATTGGTATGGGCTTGGGAGAGCCCGAGCTAAGTTTAAAGACTTAGGGCCCGTTTGGTTCGGCTTTTGGGGAATGCATTTGCAAAAATGCAAATACCTTTGGGTGAATTGGGTTTTCCGAAATGCAAATATCGTTTGGTAAAATTTACATCGAGATACAACTTTGGCCAAAATATTATTTAGTAAAATTTGCATTTATAAATGACTTTTACTAAATTAAAAAAATAAAAAAAAAAAATATTTGTATATATTTTTTTTTGAAGTCCGACCATCGGACTGCCGGATCCGGCGGCCGAAAGGCTAGATCTAGCCCTCGGACGGCCGCCAAAGGTCAGGCGACCTCAGGCGAGGGCCGTTGGAGGTGAGGGCCACCGGAGGTCGCGCGACCTCAGGTAGCTCGCGACCCAGGCGACGGCCGCTTGAAGTCTCCCGACCCCACGCGGCCATCGCCTGGGGTCGCCCGACCTCGCCGACCGTCCCCGGGGTCGCCCAACCTCTAGCGGCTGCTTGGGTCGCGCGATTCAAGCCATCAGTCGCCTGGGTCACACGACCCAAGCGTCGCCTGAGGTCCGGCGACGGTCGCCGAGGTCGGGCGACCCTCAGGCGATGATCGCCGGGGTCGAGCGACCTTCAAGCGGCGGTCGCCGATGCGCAGGACCCCTGCCGGCGATCGTCAGCCTCCATGTGGTGGTTTTCCTCGCCTGATGAACAGTACCCTCGAAGATGAACAAAACCCAAACTTGCATTTCAAAATACAACTTCCCAAAGCACCTCTGAACCTACATTTGGCTAAAGGCCCTTAGAGTCACTTGGAGATGCAATTGCATCTTGCCAAAGTCACCCAAAAAATCGAACCAAACGTGTTTGCATTTGGCCAAGGGACTTTAGAGTCCAAAAGCCCTTTCCAAATGCCCAACCAAACAGGGCCTATGTAGGTGATGCACCCGAAATTTAGGTTGCAACAATTTCTTAATCACAACTATTTTTCCATCAGTTAACATTCCCTTATGAACAGTACCCTGCCCACCTTGCCCGAGGATCCTATCCTCGTTGAAATTGTTAGTGGCCTTCTCTAAATCCTTGGAGTTGAACAATTTGCTTTTATCGACATTGCCTTGTGGTGAAGATAGCTCACTTTCCAACAAAAGACCGCCATTGCATTTGAAGTACTTCTCTTTGAGCTTGATTTCTTTTCTCTTCTTTATGTATTTGTACAATCTCCATGAGAAAAGACACAAAACCAGTGCTCCAAGGCCTGCCCCAACCCCTGCATTGCAAAAGTTTACGGGGATAATGTGAGAAAAATGTACTTCGCTTGTCAAGAATCTACGAAGGCACTTATCATCAAGAATTTCAGGGAATCTGATTCAAAGGAATACATATAAGTGTGGTTCACCTGAGTCTCCTTTCATGTGGATTAATGTTAACAACCACGAAAAATTAACTTGTCTTCATTTCAAGTTCCATCCGATGAAATTTCTATACATGCATTTGCACTGTACAATTGATCTTTCTTACGAGGAATTTAGCGAACCATAGATGAAAGTAGAAAAGTTCCTACCAGCATTCATGTTGATTAGGACTGTAATAATCCAAATTCAAATATGACGAGATTAAGAATGAACCTTGAAAACTTACCCAAAAAAAAAAAAAAAAGAAGGAACCTTGAAAAGTTTTAAGTGTTTTCTTATATGTAGAATATAAGTATTAGTGCGCAAAGAAAATTTTGAGGTTGTTTTGATAAATAATATTGATTGAAACTTTCCTATATCATTCACCAAACGAATGGACAATCAAGTTAGAACCAAGGGTAAGGTAAGACTTATTTCTATACCTTTACTGAACAAAATGTATGCCATGCTGTGCTTTTTCTAGCAATGCTAAGATCATGGAGCGGTCTAAAATTCTAGGTTAAAAGGTCTACTTACCAATGAAGAATGAGTTTAGCTGTCTTTCTACCATCAACACAGTCAAAGCCGCCCCGTTTGTTCACACAAGTCGAGCTTGTACCGGGGCATATATTTGAATCTTCACATTCATTAATATCCGATGACAAATGGTAAAATATATTACCAGCAAATTACGGTGTCCTTGAGTGTACTTAGCGAGAGTAGTCTGTCGCAGTTCCTCATAAAATATTAATTCAATGGCTAAATATTATGCTTGGAAAGATAGGACCGTCCTATTCAATCTTCTTTGAAAGTGCATTCACTTTGTACAACCTTGGGTAGAAAAACCGAAAAAGAAGGCAGAAAAGCATGTTAGGGATCATCAAACGGTGAGAATGCAAAATATCTGGGAATGACAAACCACTTCGCTATATGGTGCCCTTAAAAAACGGAATGTGTTAGCGTAAGCGTGTTACCTTGACATCCTCCAACAAGATAGGGGTTACCAGCATACCCACTTTGGCACCAGCACTCCAAATATGGCACGCCTCTCGTGTAACAAATGATAGAATCAGAATTCATCGAGCTTTCGCAAAGTGCAAGTGAATGGGTGGTGTTTTGGATTCCCCATTGTAACACCAATGGAACCATAGAAGTCACTCTCAAATCATAAAAACCTGTAACGTTCAGCTTCGAGAACCATGATCTCTCTGCCAGAAAAGCGTACTTGCATCCCTGTTGTCTACCTTCTTTAATATCCACACTAAAGGCCTGAAGATAGAAGGGGAGATTAGTCTGGCAGCATCCGTCTCTCCCGGAACAAGCACCATACCAGCTAATGTTTGTGTTGGTTCCAGCACATATCGATCTACAACCAGTCGATGTAAAGGCTATACCATCTGATTTTGTACTAATCACTATCGCCTTTATGTCACAACCGACTGATGTAAGGACGTTCCATCTCTGGGAGAAGACAAAATTACTTCCTTCTAAGCTCACTGGCTCAACAAGTCCATTGCCCTGGCAGCCTGCCGTTGAGTAAATTACTGGGAGACTGACCTTTATCATGCCATCCCCGTCTGGACGAAAATTGGGGAGTGAAATATCGAGAACTCTCAATCCAATCTTATTTAGTATGGGAACCGTGTTGTTTTCCCGGCAGACAATCTCATGCAAGTCATCCAAGAAACACCCTGTCCCTATTCCGAAGGGGAAGGGGAAGGTGACGTTCCCACACATTTCAACACAGTTAGGCCTAGCAAGTCCAGGGGCAGCTCCTGATGCTTGTACCTTGAGGGAAATCAGAAGCAAAAGAATTTGAAACACCGAGTTTAACATGATTTTCACTGTTTGTATGTGCATGGACCTAAACCTATGGAGAAAGGTGACAGGAGCTGAGTCCCTTAATTTAAGCAAAAGAATTTGAAACACCGAGTTTAACATGATTTTCATCTTCTGTAAGCATAGTTTCCAGCTCTATAACTTCCCGGTATTTGCTTGGGATGTTTCCTTGATGATAGAAATATCAAAGGTTGACAAGTAGAGGGCATTAATTTAAGCAGCCAAGTGTGACTTTTCTCATCGTTGGGGAGATAATTTTGTCAACCATTTTTTAATGAGAAGACTTGGAGCGTTGCCATGATGAAAGACTTTTCGGGATTCTTTGTCGCTGATCCCGTTAAGCACGTTAGAATTGAGATATTTATTCCTTTCCTTACACAGTTAAAGTTGTTCCGCGTAGCGTCGGATCCTTTTCAATTTTTCCTCGACCAAAACGTTCGAATTCTTCCTCTTCCGCACTACTTTAAAAATATGTGCCACATCTTTACTTATTGCCACATACTTTCACATTTCATTGCCAATATTTTTGTTTAGTATCAATTAGCTCGGTCAGTTGCACTTTCTGACTTAACATGAACGCGGTCCTTCTTTAAATTATGCATGTTAATCTTACTTTAGCATCGTTTAGGTTATTTTAGAAATTGATCAAAGTTAAACCATGTTTAGAGCTAGTTAATCCGTATTGTGCGTCTATACGTTCTTGAAAGCATATAATTTGTTAGTTAGATGTAGTTTAGTAGCCTCGACCTTACTTAGATTGTTGGCATATAATATGTCGTACGAAACATCCAAGAAACATCCGGCTCCTATTCCAAAGGGAATGACAATGTTTCCGCAAGATTCAGTGCAATTGCCGGTGCGGCTTGGCTTTGGTTTATGGTTTCATCTCTCTTCCCACGACCCCTCTCATGAGAACTTTGATCATGCACCTGCACATTATTTGAAATATACATTTTGTGCGATTAGAATTGTATCAAATTTTTTCCTCGTTGGATCCTGCTTTCTACAAGTGAATTAAGAAAATCATGATGCGTTTTCTCAATATCTAGTCCTCATGATGCGTTTTCTCAATATCTAGTCCTTTTCTTATGTTTCCTTGATTTTGTCCTCTCAAAATCTCCATTTCTCAGTGTCTCCGAAACTTGTAACTTGCAAATTCAGCCATATCACTTCTAATGCCATGAACGAAAAGTGAAACTTAAAGAGTAGTCGGTATATAAAGCAATTTCCGCATGCAGAAAGACGAGTCATCAAGCCCTTGACTGTTCACTCTGTAAATATACTTTGCTTTTGAAAACATTAGGGAGAAGGAGCTAGAAGTAAATGCAGCTTCACTTGAAAGAATATATCGGATCTCATCAACACCTAGATGGAAACATATTTCTGTTGCATACTTGTCAATAAAATTTAGACCGAGAATCAGGAGACCAGGGCAGCAATGGCCACTAGGCAATGGCCACTAGCTTGCGATGGCCATTGCTCGCCACCCCTGGTTTGTTCCTACATGTACATGTCCATCATAAGTCGCAAACAAGGGAGTCTATCTTAAATAAATTAACCTCGCGTTTATGAGATGCACCAACTAGCTTCATTGACCAAGGCAAATCAAAAGTAGGAGGGTGACTTAATTGTGAAATTGTTCATACCTGGTACTCCGTTTCGTCCCTACATGAACCAAAACCTGGAGAAACTACTGCGTCGATCTCGGTTCTTGGACCCAGTATGCAATTATAGCTATTGATCAAGTGTGACTTACAGATGGGGCCCACATGGTTAGCTGCTATGATGGATGTTGAAAATATGTTTCAAGTTTGAGCCCGAACGAAATCCGACTTCAATGTTTTGTACACATGCTCGACCACGTGAAATTGAAAAGAAAAGGGAACCTCGTCCATGGAGCTTTCAAGAATGGCGCCAATGCGGGCATGTCTCCATGTCCATTTTTTCTTCTTCCTCATTAATGCATGCACACGGAATGTGCATGCATGCCCATAGAAGATTGTGGGCACCAAATGTCTCCCTTCTTTTTTGGTCATCTATTGAATTGTTGAAAATGTGTCTCAAGTTTGAGTCCGGATAAAACCGGATTTAATGTATTGTGCGGACGCTTGACCATGTGAAATTGAAAAGAAAAGGGAGAAGCACGTCCGTGGAGCTTTCAAGAACGGCGCCAACGCAGAGCATTAAATGAAGATGAGGCATTCGTGCCGTTCTTAAAAACTCCACGGACGTGCTTCTCCCTTTTCTTCTCAATTTCGCATGGTCAAGCGTCCGCACAACACACCGAATCGGGTTTTATCTGGGCTCAAACTTAACATATATTTTCAACAATGAATTGGGTCCATGTAGACCCAAATCTAAGCAAAAATTTGCCCAAAACCTGTGGAAAGCAGGTTAACCATATGGAAACCGATTTGTATGTAAGACAAACTTGGGAAGACCGGCATGGTGGGAACCGATGGATGACATGTTGATAATGGCCCTGTGGTCTTCAAGACCATTATTGACAGAGAACTAATGCTAGAACAGAACATAGACTTAGTCTCTATAAGTGATAGATTAGAGAGACCATCGTTCCTTAGCTATTAAGTCCACTGAAGATGACTTTCCTTGGCCCACAAGCTTCTTAGTTGTGGCCCACCAGTAAGCTTGGCTGGGTTGATGGTCTCGTGCCCACCTATCGTCCACAAGATCATAAGTTCTGGCTATGTCACGAATCTCCGGCAAATTTGTGCTCGTGGACATTGCTACATTATGTGGAGAGAATTATAGACTATTGACACGTCGGTGTGGCTTTGTTGATAAACCCGTCTTGAGGATCTCATGTGGTACTGAGTAGCTATAACTCAAATCTAATATTTAGTAGTGGATGAATAAATAATGGTTGCTTGGCTAATGTCACACCTCGAGCCCGTGCACATCCCTTAGTGATCGACTTAAAAATGCGACGTCCCAAGACGCATCGCCGATCCATTCTTTTTCACTTTTTCGATTAAACGCATGCGGAAGCGAATTAAATAAACCCCAGCTAACAAACAAACATAAGGATAGTAAAACACAGCAAACATTGCCGAAAACAATATATTCATTTATCAACTGTTAACCCTAGGAAGTTTAATACTTACAAGCATTCCTAGGGCCGATCATCTCAAAAACCTTCAGGGACTAGGGTCAACCTAAACTTCACTAGCGATAAGGCCAGCCAAAAGGTGTCGCATCTCACACCCACCAAATTCACACTTAGCATATCTCTACGCTACGGCTCTGAAAAAGTTTAACCACGACGGAGTGAGATAAATCTCAGTGAGTCAAAATCCTAAATCCCAATTAGGATGCAAATTTGCCTCGAAGGCGATCCTAAGCATGCACCATACAAAACTCACTTTGCCTCAACACGTCCTTTCATATTAGTGCATCACATATGCATTTATAGATGCAACAAGCATAATTAATAACTGTAACATATAAATCTCATCTTTCAAACATTCACATGGGTCCCAATTATAAGGTAAAACTATTATGACACGTCACATACCATGCCACACAATTTTGCCCCATAATCGAGCGCAATATCACAACCAATAACCTGTTGAATGTGCATCATTGTGCCTATATTGAATGCCCAGTTTCTGTGATGGATGATTTTGGTTTCCATGCATGGCATGCTTTCTTGAATCTTTAGAATATGATGCATACTAAATTTGATGATATGTAGCATGTCTCATTTGAAGGTCATCTACTATGTAAAACCATGCATCCATTCGGCCACTGTAACTTAAATTTGTGCATCATCCTTAGTTCTAAGTCACTTTGCAATGTTAATGACTTGTGTGACTTCTTTGCATTCTGATTTAGGTTAAATGTTTACCCAAACCTTTTCGCATTCAACCTATGTCATGCAAGTTTCACATTTTGTACATTGTCTAGGTGGTCTTACGAACCTTTAAACATGCATTGTATTTTTGTCCTGTTTACATTTGAATTTGCTAGATCTATTTTCATGTCCACGCTTACGCTCATTCGTTATAATAATGATTTCTGGGCGTTGTCTTAGTCATATAAGATGAGGCAAGGGATCCTTTTTTTCCTAGATTAGGTTTAGAATAGATCTAAAAAGGGAGAAGAAGTGAAGATGGTGGAGGTCGATGTCCACTCCGATCGTTATTCGTAATATTCGTTTCTCTCCCGACATATGTCTCGGGTTCTTTGTGTTGTATAAAACCCGACGAGTCAAGGGTTTTCTTTCCCAATTGTCTTCTCTTTTATATTTTTTAGAATTGCATGATTAGGTTTAACTCGCTTCTTGATTGTTTACTTCATGTCCTGCACTTTCAATTTTCTATTTGATTGTTTTCCTTCTTTAGAAATAGAATAGCATGTAAATAACTCCACCACTACATGATCATTTAGTATAGAATTGACGATCTCAGAAAATATAAAAAGAATGCATGAATATGTTAGGAAAAACACAACATACCGTTTAGGTGACTCGAAAGCAGCTACTAGCAATATTAGCGTAACCCAAGTCCCCGAACCTAGATATCCTGCCATGAGAATCGAGGAATACTCCCGACCCTCGATTGGGTTTCAGCCGACCCCAAAGTTGAGGCTAGTGGCGACTCCCCTCGTCTATATTCTTAGGTTGTTAAACAATTAGACCGCATAAATAAATCCGCTGTCACGCTGGGTACGAGCTTGGGAGAGCTCACGATCTTGAGATCAAGTGCATCCTCAAATCCGACCTTCCCTCACCTTGGATCCTTTCTTTCAGGGGGCGGTTTAGATCGGGTCGCACAGGCTTGGCGACTCCGCTCGGGACTGGTTGGCCAGATTAAGAGGACTTGAAGCCGTGTTTTTAAATGGTTGTTGTTTTTTAACTGACATGTTCTTGTAGGATCGCCGCATGTCAAAAGTCGCGGTGGAAAATCAGGTTAGTCACAACTTTGTGGTGTTAAATGGTTTTGTAGGTGGGAGTTATAAGGGAGGCGTGGTTGTAAAACCCTTTGTTTTGCAGGTGTAAGGATGTATGAGTGTATGTGGGTTTATATTGAAGTGCTGAATGTTTTAATTTAAAGTTTCCCATGTTTACCAGCTTTAGCACGACACCGCACAGCCACAACCGCGGTCTAAAACCCCGACGCCCAATCTAGTGACCTTAGAGGGTTTATGGGTGGAATCTACAGTGGATGCTCGTGGTAATCCACTACTTATAAACTCCGCTTGTCCCAACCGATAAAAATAGCACCGACCTACTATAGTAGCGGTGGGTAAACTATTTATCCTTTGGGATGAGGACCTTGAGCCTTTAGCACTTGGCACCTTAGCGCCAAAACCTCACACCCCAGCGCACATGTGACGAAGCTTGTCATGTGTCTGGTGGTAAGAGATATCGTTCTTCTTCATTGTGCTTATCTTTACTTCTCATATTTCAATTATGTAATTCTTATATTTCCCCAACGACGATATGTTTTAACTATATGTGTGCCCCTTTAGGTCTAGGATTAGATGGTAGACTTATGGATGTGATCCCCGTGCCTGTGAATCTCAAGACCTTTGTGGGAGAATCTCAACCAAGACATCAAGACTACGTGGAAAAGCGCATAGGCTTCCCTCCCGACTTTATTAAAAGTCGAACCACATTGCAATGGTCAAAGCATTGGCTCATTTTTTGGAATCCCGTGACTTCTACGCGTGTTTAATCAATGTGAATTGACCCCACAATTGAGGAGTTCCAAAAAAGCCATTGATTAGGTAGCTTCTTAGGTTTTGTCACTTCTCCTATTGGCCAAAACTAACATTCTTCTAAGTCAATTCCTCAATATCCCTCATGATAAAATTGAAGTTATTCTTAATGGAAACTCTTGCCATGCCTTATAGTTTCCTCGAAAAATACTTCGTAGCCTTGAGCCAAAACTGGGAACCACCCTCGTGTATTCCTACTTATATTCTTTTGGTTTTGTGATATTCCTATATACCCGAAAAACAATGGATCCATTAGTCACACACATTGTCAACCAAGTGCGCATTTCTAATAGTTTCCATACATATGATCCTTGCCAAACTTTTATGTCTCTTAATCGTTTAAAGCAAATGGTCGAGGCATTCTTAGAGCCCCATTAGACTTCTCCAAATTTGGCTCTTTCACATATCAAAGAGTTTGGTTTCACATGAAGATTATTGATGTATTCAGGCGTGTTCGCTGCAGTGGGCTTGATAACCTGCCACCCTTACCAAAGCATAAATTCTCGAATTTGTATAAGGAGCCGGAGTTCACAAGAAAAATACGATTTACCTATGTCTCAAGACTCATTTGAAGTACTACCTGGGCAAGATGGCTCGTTATTCATAATCCCCCCACTCTTGATTAATTCCATTTCAGATGCACTGGGTTGGTCCTCATAAGCAACATGGTTCATGTGAGTTGGACATGGAGAAGATCCGTACTTGGAAGATCTCGCTGGGATGAATTTCTTCATAATACAAATTCAATATCAAATCGCCCAACTCGAGAAGAATTGGTTCGAGTTGAGAAAAGAAGAATCGAACATTTAGGCATACGCTCAAAGATGGAGGGTCACCGCGTCTCAAGTAAAACTACCATTGTCCTGGAGAAAGAGACTACAAGCTTGCTGCTTCAAGCTGGTACCCTGTGATTTTTTCAAAAGATGTATAACCATACTTATGAATTTTGCTGTTGTTTGTAGAGTTAGGAGAACGCATCAAGCGGGATCATGCTGGGGCTGGGGCGGCTGGTTCAAGAACATGTAAACCGATATACCCCTCCCAAAGAGAGACAAGGAACTAACGTGAAAGACGCCTATGTACAAAATCTTCCTCGTAAGCCATACAACCTTCAAGCTCATAAAACCTGCCATGGAAGGAGGGGATCTTCCAGAAACTTTGAGCGCAAAGGAAAGGCTCCTCAAAGGCAATTTACTCCATTGCCTAGGCCTACGTCCCAACTACTCTAATGCTGATCGAAATCATCTTGTGGCAAAAGAGATGTCCAAGGGATAAATCCACTAAAAATTTGTCTGGATTTGACCTTAATAAGACATGGAGTATCATATGGGTGAAAAAGGTCATGTGATAACTCCGTTTGATGCTTCGTTATAAGATCCGGGATTTGCTGATAAAAAGCTGCTCACCTTCAAGGACTCGACACCGAATGTCCA
This sequence comes from Eucalyptus decipiens, assembly GCA_014182575.1. Classification (NCBI taxonomy): domain Eukaryota; kingdom Viridiplantae; phylum Streptophyta; class Magnoliopsida; order Myrtales; family Myrtaceae; genus Eucalyptus; species Eucalyptus decipiens. The sequence continues at coordinate 18,077,318 of CM024619.1, forward strand.
ACAAACCTTCCAAAGCATTCTGAAGATGTCAACATGGTTGGCTTATCATGGAAATGAAGAACTTCATCGCTCCCACTCGGTAAGGGATGTTTCTAGTTATTGCATTCAATTTTAGTTGTATTCCATTTTCCCCCGCGAGGGAATTCCATTCATTTCTCCCCTGCGTAGGAATTTCATTCATTTCTCCCCCGGCAAGGGTACTCATACGCCTCAAGATGATATACGGATAGCATATCTATAAATAAGGAGCAGTCCGGCCAGGCCTCAACCGCACGGCTGACTCGGCATCCCTTGAATTTGACGTGGGGACATCCGAACTTAATCAAGCATGGTTATTACGACCCAACAACCATGGCCAACTCGAAAGTTGGCAGTCATCCGACGTAACCAGGCATCATCCTGCGTACTCATACGCCTCAGGATAGCATTCTATAAAGGAGCATCGGTCAGGCCTCAACCGCAACTCGGCATCCCGTTGACGTGGGGACATCCGAACTTAATCAAGCATCATCTCGCATAATCATACGCATCAGGACGGGTTCATCATCCTGCATAATCATACGCATCAAGGTGTTTAGGTGATCACACGAGCACATCATCAATCAAGTCCATTGTTATCTTCCTTATTAGCCAAGAACACCAAAATCCCTTTTCAAATAATAAACCTTACAACCTTTTTTTTTGGTTCAAAACATTCCGAAATAAATTCATACGCGGTCACGTACTTCAAATCAATCCGTCAAATTTTGCACACTTCTACTATAAAATTTCCTTGTTTTATTGAGCAAATAAAATTTGATGTCTAAACCCAACATCTCATTTATTTTCTATTTTCTTTTCCAACCACCTTTTTTTTAAACTAAACTTGGGTAATCACTCCATTTTTTTTCTTTAAAACTTTTGGAAAGAAATTCGTAGGTGCTCTTGTATTCAAAATTTATCCGCCAAATTTTGCACGCACCTAGTTTAAAACCTTATTGTTTTGTTGAGAAAATAATTTTTGGTATCCAAACCCGACACCTCATTGTTTTTCTATTTAAAAGCTTATAAAGCCATCTTTTGACATAAAAATCAGAACCAACATAAAGCAACCAATCTCATAATATCACGCATAAGTTTGCAGCATGCCAAAGATCAACCAAATCACAAAGCATACATTTTCCAACAAGCAAGACACCAAAAACAACCACAAGACTACAATCGGCCCTTACTCGTAGAAACCGGGTCTACTCGCACGTCTCCAAGATTAATTCTAGAAACATAACCAAACGAGTTTGGAAAATTCTCAAATTTAAATATGTTATAAAGGACACTTAAAAGAACACTTTTTTTTTAGATACTTTGACCCAGATCTTCCTATAATGAGAGCAGTAAATCGCCCAAACCGTTACTAAAACTGTGTCTGTGTCTGTGTCCAGAAATTATATTTTCCAAAACCAGTTTTGTTTGAGATCCAAAACTCATCTGTTTGCTCTGAAATTTGACTATGTTAAACTTCAAAATGTGATGAAAAACTTTTATGAAGAAACTCTTTCAAAAATCGAACCCTAAGAGTGGATAAAAATCCCTTAAAAACCAAAAGGTTACTGGTTCCAACACAAACCAAGATTCTGCTTTGCATGCAGCGAAACTGAAATCTTGTTCTTGTAAATCCATAAAATCTTGAGTAAAATATATGTCATAACTGAAGATGTTTAGAACATTTTTCAAGAATGAAGTAACCTCAAAATCGTAGCACATTTTAACCCATGAAAATAACAAGCAGCAAGTATCTAGTAAACCGATCTAAAGAGAAATTCACTAAATTGAGCTAAACCAACTTAATTAACCTAACCATGGTTAATTAACCTAACCAAAATTAAATAACCTAACCATGTTTAACTAACCTAACCATGGTTAACTAACCTAACTAAGGTAAACTAACCTAACCATGCTTGATTAACACTAATCCATCTTAGTACTAATCTAACCATGATTAGCACTAATCTAAATACCCCATAAGCGTAAATAGCCTAATCAATGTTTAGAGAGTTAACTCACCGGATTAAAACGGCGGCGGGCTCACGGCGACGGCAACGCGACGGCGGTGAGGACCTGAGATAACCGTGTCTCCAATGGAGGCTTGGAGGAGGCAGGGTTAGTCCTACAAGGCTCTCGGCCAAGGGCTGGTCACGAGGCTGGCAGGCGCGGGAGGTTGGGATGGTGCTGGTGGTGCGGCGGGGCTGAGGAGTTGGTGAGGGTAGCCGGCGGTGGGAGCTGCTGGACGGTTGAGCTGGGCTGGCGGTGGTGTTGGCATGAGTGGCGGCTGGCAACAGGCTGAGGAGCTAGGCGGAGAGAGCGGCAATAGTGCGGGGATGCAGGCAGACGGTGGTGCAGCGAAGTCCTAGTGGTGGTGTGGCTGTGGCGGACGGGCAGTGTAGGTTGGTTGGGCTGGTGAAGGTGGGCGTGGAGTGTGCGTGAACTGCTGGAGGCTGGCCGGACATGCAAAGGAAATGAGAGCTGGAGGGAATGAACGTGAGAAAGAAGAAGGGGAGAAGAAAGAGTTGGTTGGCTGAGGGGGGAGAGGTTGTGCGCAAGAGAGGGAGGGGGAGAGAGAAAGAAAGGGGAAAAAAGGTCAAGGGGAGGGCCAATGAGAAGCTTGGCCAAAATATCAAGCACTCATGACTATGGCCTCAAAGTCTTCATGCCCACTAAAGTCCTTAGCCCACCCAATGAGAAATTAACTCTAATTTCTCACAAATAGACCATTTTGGGCAGCAAATACTCCATTTAAACGGCCCATCCGAATTTCAATTTTATTTTCTTTTTGTCCACAATCGATTTTTCTGCAAAATTTCGAACTCGACGAAAATTCTCCAAAAGATGAGACGACATCCTATAAATGAATCGTGACATACTCGAATGATCGATTCCCAAAACCGAATTCAATTTCGTGATTAAAATTGACCGAACGCCATTTTAGTACGATCTAACCTATTGGGTAGCTTTTAGGGATTTTAGCACGTTTGACCCGTGGCTGATAATTTACGATTCATGTTTGTGCATCTCTTACTTGTAGGCGACATTCGGTTGTCATAATATTGTAAGGTTTCGACTACGTATCCCGGGTATAATATCGATAGAAAATCAAGTTACTGTCGTTCGACACAAATATTGCTGTTGTGCGGAACCACCCGCAATTTGACTACGCAATTCCATCGAATCGACCTATATCAATTTACTAATCGATTATAACGGTGTCGTATTGACCCTTACCAATTATTATGCTCGAGCGATCGATTTCCAATCGAATTCTCTAGTTTGTCGCGTTTATATCCCTTAACGGCTTCACCTAATAGATTAGTTAACTTGTGAGAGGCCAGCTCTGAGTAAAATGACCATAGACGCGTCGACAAAACAACCATTTCATATATTCGAGACGGGGTCAAATTTTGGGATGTCACAGCTAATCTATCCTCTATGTTCTTATAATCACTACTTTAATTTCCCAAGCTAACTCAAATTCTTTCAACACCTAATAGTTGAAGAGTTTATGGATAATTATCTCAACGAAGGACAAGTGCATGTATGATTTAATGGAATTTAGGAATGGAGCAGCAAATCAACGGCATGCTGGGCTTTTTATCGACGATTCGTATTTCCATGTGAGATTTCGAGGGCTAATTCCATAAAAAAAAAAAAAGCACGAACTTTAGGTGTTGTCCTAAATCTGGCCCGAACTTTATTTTGTCTCAAAAAAAAGCACGAACTTTAGGTGTTATCCCAAATCTGGCCTGAACTTTATTTTGTCTAAAAAAAAAGCACGAACTTTAGGTATTGTCCCAAATCTAGCCTGAAATTTATTTTGTCTAAAAAAAGAGCACAAATTTTCACTTGTGTCCCAAATCTGGCCATCCATTAACCCTCATTCTACAGTCATCCGACATGGCATTTCCACGTCAGCAATAATATCCAACATAGCAAAACGATGCTGCATTCGAGTGTTTGGAGAAAATGTTAAATTTAAGTCTGCCCTCCAATGAGGTGAACTTTACAGATGATTCTCATGGGAAAAATATTTCAGCAGCTTCAGTTCCAAGGGACGAGGCACATAGCTAGAGCCATTAGATCAATTAACAATTGGCAAACTGTTTGCAATGTCAGAAGCTGGGTTGAAAGTAGAAGATTACATTGCCTTAAAGTGAGATATTAAAAGCATGTGCATCTTGTAGTTAAATAGAGATATGAAGCCTATTTGTAATAGAATTACTTTATTTTGTCTCAAATAAAGTTTGGGTCAGATTTGGGACAATACTTAAAGTTTGTGTTTTTTTTTTTAGACAAAATAAAGTTCGGGCCAGATTTGGGACAACCCCTAAAGTTCGTGCTTTTTTTTTAGACAAAAGAAAGTTCGGGCCAGATTTGGGATAACACCTAAAGTTTGTGCTTTTTTATGGAATTGGCCGGAGATTTCAATGCCTTCTCTTCGTCGTTTCTGGTCCAGTGTCCAGAATCGAAGGCGAATAGATGCAAGAGAGGCCCAATTAGAGATTAATTATCTAGGTACGCACATCTTCTTTCTCAGAAAAGAAGCAACCCAATTCAAGCTCAATCAACATCTTACGGCTTGTAGAATGATCTGCACAGTTCATATCCTTAACAACCAACCTTTGCTCCCAACTTTTCTATCTTCTCAATATTTTGCATATCAACGGCTGGGCTCCGGCGTCGAAGTGCAGCCTTCGGTTCTTTTCGCATGGTTTTCGTACAAAGTCAGCAAGATTTGAAGATAAATTAAGCTGAAAGAGAAGTACCTTAAACACAACGGTGGCCTTTTGTTGCAACATCATCTATTTTCCCCTTAAGGCAATTTTGAGAAAAACAAGTTATTTGATTCTATGGATATAGAGAAAGCAACTGACCATTTCAACCTAAATGAAAAATTCGGTCAAGGTGGGCTAGGAATGGTCTACAAGGGAATGTTAATCTATGGAAAAATAGTTGTGATCAAGAAAACTAAAGAGATAGATGATATGATGGAAAATTCCAAATATCAATGAGGTCATCATTCTCTCATAAACAAACCCTTGAAACGTGATCAAGCTGTTAGGATGTTGCTTGGAAACACAAGTCCCACTTCTAGAATATGAATTCATGCCCAATGAGACTCTATACCAGTATCTCCATGACCCAAGCGACAAGTTTCCTGTATCCACGGATATGTGCGTACAGATTGCCGCCGAAGTTGCAAAAGCCCTATCTTAATTGCACTCAGCGGCCTCTAAACCTTTTTATCATTGAAACTGAAGCCCACAATTATTATCTACCGTTTGGAGTAATCCTGGTTGCACTTTTAACTAGCGAAAGCTGATTTCTTCTCTACAGGTACAAGAAGGAAGACGCTTTCAGCCCATATTCTAATCTCTATCGAATTGAATTGTTTGTCCAACATTGTTGATGCTCAAGTTCTAAAGCAAGGTACGAAGGAAGAGACTATGTGTCACGGCCAAGAGGTTTTCGGAGCTAAATGGCCATGCCTTGCCACGGAGGACCTCCTGCGCTCGTTTGGCTTCCCAACAAGACTTCTTCCGGAAATTTCCAAGGGCAGGCAATACCGTCATTACACCAAGTTCTAGAAGTCTCTAGCTATTTATGTCAGTAGTTGGTAGTTGTCATTAGTGTCGGTAGATGAGGCGGTACGATCTTGTCCGCCGGATAAAAATTCAATCAATGGATGTAACCTGAGGACCTCTAGTATAAGAAGGGGTGCCATCCCCCTCATTTGGAATCATCCAATCCTTTTAGTAATACAAAGCTCCTTTCTTTCCAAAGCTCCTCTCTCTCTCTCTCTCTCTCTACGATCCAGGTAAAGCGAGTGAGTGTGAGTGTGCGATTGATCAAGCAAGGCTTGGCTTAGGTGATCCAAAAGAGCCTAAGTCGCCGCACGGTTACAATCCCAATCAATCGGCCCGTGACAAGTGGTATCAGAGCAAAGGAGGGATTCGTTTCAAGAGATTGAGGATCACCAACTATTCGAGAGAATGTCGAGCCAAGATGCTGTTATGGATGGAAAGGCCGTGCAAGTCAAGGAGACTTGCGGCTGAACAAAGAAAAGAGAAGCCTCGATGGACACCGTAGCTGTGTTGGATGAGAAGCTCGCGAAGGTTCGGAGTGCCATGGTCGAATTCATGGAAGGTCTTAACGACGTGAGAGACCGGATCATGGAGGTTGAGACCTCGCTCCATGAAGACTTCATGACTGGCATCAATGAAGCTACAGCCCCCTTGCACGACAAGGAAGAAGCCCTTGAAGCATCGATCGATGTGTTGAAGGAGCCCGTCCAAGTGATCGAGGAAGAAAGCCCTCATAGGGACGAGGTCGAAGCCATGAAGGCGGAGATCCAAGAGCTCAAGAACAAGCTCGCCTTATGCAAGTTGAGCATCACCAATGGAGCAATGCCCACACAAGCGGTGCCCAAGCTTGAGGTGTCGAAGCCAAAAGAATTCAAAGGTGACCAATCCGCCAAGGAGGTGGACAACTTCGTGTGGAGCATGGAGCAATACTTTGGCACCGTGAACATCTAAGATGAGTTGATCAAGGTAAGAACCACTTCGATGTTCCTTTCCGATATCGCAATGCTTTGGTGGCGTAATAGGCGTGATGAGATGAAGCGTGGCGCCGATCCCGTGGACACATGGGATGACTTCGTGAGGGAGTTCCGAGGCTACTTCTTCCCCAAGCTTGCTCAACAAGAAGCCCGTAGCAAGCTCCATCGCCTCGAACAAAGAGGTACGATCCGAGAGTTCGTGAAGGAATTCACGGAGCTCAAACTCCAAATCCGCAACCTAGGAGAGGAGGAGGCTCTTGGAGTGTTCATGGATGAACTAAAGCCGTGGGCACAACTCGAGCTCAAGTAACGCGATGTGACGAGTCTTGTGAGAGCGCTAAGCGTGGCCGAATCTCTCGTCGACCTCACCAAAGCCAAACCAAAGAATCAAGCAAGAGATTGGAGGTTGGATCGATCCTCCGAGGACGAAGGAAGAAGCACTCCCCAAGGCGTGCAAGATCAATGCGGCCGAGTCAAGACATGGGGAGAAGGAACTTCTAAGCCATCCTTCCTAAAGGGTCGACTAACGGATTGCACGACAAGTAAATTCAATCAACCCCCGCCTTCTCCTTGCTTCATTTGCAAAGGTCCGCATTGGACCCAAAAGTGCCCGAAGAAGGGTAGAATCAATGCCCTCCTTGCCATCGAAGAAGTGGAGGAGGAGCCTAAAGAAGAGAAGCAGCAAATTTGGCTTGGAGCTGTGAAGGTTGTCAACACCATCCAAGCTCGATCGCCGTCCAAAGAAGAAGAAGCTACACCGAACATGGACATGTTCTTCTTGGAGTTCGAAGTGTGTGGCCGAGTGCTTTACACCTTGGTCAACACTGGAGCCTCAAACATGTTTATGTCGACCGAGGTGGCGAAAGCCTTGGGATTTTGCGTGGAGCCAATCGGGAAATCTTACAAGCCCATCAACTCAAGTGACTTCCATGGCGTAAGATCAACTCCCGACATGGATGTCCAAATTGGCGGATGGAAGGGCAAGCTGGCATTCCTCTCGATGATTATGATCTCATTCTGGGAATGCAGTTTTTCCATAGTGTGAGGTCGATGATCAACATGAGGACCAAGTGTATCATGATCCTTGATCCAAAATGCCCTGCCATGATCCCCATGATGAAAGGGGTGGTCGACACCAAAACCATCGCCACAATCCGACTCCTCAACAAGAGTTTGAAGGCCGAGAAGCGCATGCACAAGCTACCATCCATGGAGAAGCCGAAGGTAGAGTTGGATCCTTCTACTCCAACTCGCGACATGCTGATCCAAGTGCTTTTCCCCAAGGTTGGAGAAAATATTCAGTGGTTGCCAACCACCACGTCACCGTCCTACGTGGCGTGCGCAATTCTAGGTGGCTCCACTAACAGATCGACACATGTCCTTGGACTTAGACTAGCTGGAAAATAGAGAAGTCAAAAGTCAGAGGATTCCTTTTTCTCTCTCCTCTGCTGCGGCTGAAAAGAGACTCAGCAGAAGCATTAATTAATGATGTTGCCACTCAAATTCAATTTTCAAGCGCTTTTTGCCTTCTCCTTCCTCAAGTTGAGAAGAGAAAAAGTAGATAACTTCTTGCTCCTTCTCCGACACGCCAGACTGCCTCCACCTCCACCTTGCCATGCCCCTACCCTTTCCCCAAAGCCCTCGTCGGTCACAGGTGCTGGTCATATCTGTCTCTAGCACATCGCCTCCTCGAAGACCCCCGCTGGGTCACAGCTGCTGGATCCTAAGCGCCTTTTGCCTCCACCGTCACCTCCGGAGTCTCATCGGTGACTACGATTTGTCAGCTCACTCCTCTCTCCCACCCACGCTCACGCGCGATCTCTTTGGACTGCCTCCACACTTCACGGGTTTCATCCTTAAGTGAATAGGAGTAGCATGGCGATTCTTACCTTTTATGGGAGAGAATCCAGTAGCGATGGCAAGGGGATACCCTAATCTGTCTAGTGAAGACACGCGAGCGACCTGTGAAGGCGGAGAGGCTTGAGACCCAGCAATCGCAAGCTTCTTTTGCTTTGGCTTCAAAATCTCTGGCCCGAAATCAAGAATGACCCACTCGTGGTTTCTATTGCCCGAGCTAGAAAAGCAACGACCCCGACAAACGAAGAGAGCGGCGTGTGAAGGCGAAGAGGGCTCGGGACCCAGCACTTGAAAACTTCTTCCACTTTGGTGCCAACACAGTCTAGCCCGAAAATGAAAATGACCCACTCGCAAATTATATTGCTGGAACCAGAAAGGCGACGATGGCAACAAACGAAGCAAGCGACGTGTGAAGGCCAATAGGGCTCGCGACCTAGTAGCTGCAAATTTCTTCCACTTTAGTGACGACATGCCTGACGTAAAATCGAAACCGAGCCACTCGTGGTTTCTATCGTCAAAGCCCGAAAGGCGACGATGGCGACGAACGAAGTCGAAGTGGAAGAAGGAGCGCAAGAGCAAGAGGGAGAGGACATGAGGTGAGTGAGGACCGGGAAGGAAGACAAAGAGCTCCATGTTCAAATGTGAAAAGACACGTGCAATGAGAGAGAGAGAGAGAGAGAGAGAGGAGCCATTAATGGCCGCTCAACCTACCGCCGCCTGCAACTAGCCCAAAATCATGAGCGGCTTATGCTATGTAAACATGCAACGCATTATGTTTGTACATGTAAACAATGAATAGAATGTTGTGGTGCCTCAATGCGTTCCTTTCCATCTTCCCTACAAGGCCTATGAACAAATGTGAGCCTCTGCAATGCCAGCTCTACAAGTAAACAATCTCCAGCTTTAAACACGAAGTAATTACCCCTTCTAATTTCACCATTGTCGGGGCTGTGAAAATGCAGTTATGCATGTCTTTGTTCATTCATTCAATATGATCATACAGTAGCTTCCCTTCTTGTCCTAGAGTTTGTGACAGATAAGTTGCAACATTTGGATATTAAGAGTGAGATCTGGATATCAAGAACATGGATGGTTTTGATGATTTACATCGCTATTCAACATCATGCTAGTTTGAGGTGCCATTGCAAAGGACCGGCTCCCTTCTCTCTCTCTCTCTCTCTCTCTCTCTCTCTCTCTCTCTCAAACGTTTCTCATGTTTTTTCATTGGAATCAAAGCATAGCAAGTCTCATGTTTATAGAGTTAAATCAAGGCAAAATCGTCCCTTTCATTTTTACTTGAAAGTGCTTTAGCGAAAGAAGTGCCTTCAAAGGCGAAAGATTGATAAATAGGTTATGGAGTTTAGCCTGATGACCCAATACTCCAACGATCAACATTTCCCGATGCTATAAGCAAGAAATAACGTAAAAAGAAAGAGCATTCCCAACACACCAGCATAGAACATAGATCCGTGAGGAGGACCATATACACCACACAAAAAAGAGGACTTCGTAAACGGCGACAGATCATCATCTCCTTTTTAAATCAAATCAATCGAACTACTTCAATAAAATAACATCTCAAGTAAGCTCATCCACTTAAGCCAAGAAATAAACAAAAAATGCAAAGGATATAAAGAAAAATCACTCCTCTCTCTCTCTACGCCACAAAATCCCTCATGGCTGTCGCCGGAACCCTAAAAGTCAGCGCCACCCTTGCATGTCCAGCCTCGCAGGCCTTTTTTGCTTCAAAATGGTTGACGACATACCCAAGCCAAAATCGCAACCCGATCCAATCGGTGGTTTCTAGAGCCAGAGATGGAAACACAACGAGGACGATGGCCAAGAAGGAGGAGGGGAGGGCTTGAGGTGAGTGAGGGATAGAGAAATGGCCTTGAGGAAGAGAGAGTGGAAGCCTTGTGTATGATGGAAATCGCTCCACGCCCTAGTCATTCGAGGTTTCGCCTGTTGCTTGATCCGCGTTGGTGGAAATCGCTTCAACGTTCACTTTTCTGGAGAAGATGGAGAAGATGGACGGAGAAAAATCTCGTCTTTTTGTTGATCGAGTGAGAAACCAGCTAATATTTTCTATGAGAGAGAGAGAGAGAGAGAGAGAGAGAGAGCATATGAAGCCCTTGAAAAGAAGAGGGGAGAGAGAGCGTGCCGATAAAAAAGCCTTGAAAATTGAAAAGATGAGAGAGAGATTTAAGCGGGAGACAAGCATTAATGGTCACTTTTGTCGGCCGTTTCCCAGTGGAGAGAGAAAAGAGCACACTTCCTATTTTAACTTTTCATTTTTCCCGTATTCCATATCAGAAACACGTGTCGAATATTCAATGGAGCCAACTAGACTCACTGTCGCAACCCAATTTTTCTCGGGGTGTGAACCACCTAGGGTTTGGCTAATGGATTGTTAAGCCTAGACTTAACTCGGACTCTCCCAAGCCCATACCAATTCGCGACTTAGGTTTGAATTGTTAACATGCAATTGAATTTTAACTAGGAGTCGCCACTAATCTATTTTGGTGGGTCGATTAGAAACCCTAGTAAAGTAACGGGAGATTTACTTTACTCCTACGAACCAGAGACTAAGGGTACGGGGACTTGGTTACGTTAGATTTCTCTAACGCCCTTTCGGTACCTTTCTTTTTATTTTGAAAAATGTTTCATTTTAATTTGCTTGAATTGATTTTAAACTATCTCTCTAACATGTGAGGTGTTCATGCAGGTGCGCAAACCACCAATTTAACACCCAAGAAAGCAATTAACTAATGCAGGACTTACCTCAAAGCAACGAAAGCATCTGCATTGTTAAATCAGAATTCACATCAGCAACCCTAGATATGATTTCTAATTAACACGCAATTTCAATTTTTGTTTTCACTTTATTTAATGAGAATCATGACTTATGCAATGCATGTAATCTAATATGACATGGCAACATGACCTAAACTATATGACATGAAGAAATGCAATAATTAAATGCAATCTAAATTAATCAAATGATGACAGGTAATGCGATGCAATGACATACTAAAATGGCACGCAACATACAATTTAGTATGCGAGTTATATGTCATGCGACATTTATTAAATGACTTAGTCTAATGACGGACAATTTCTAATTAGAAATGAACCTAACAATAATCACTAAAATGACATGCATTTCATGAATCTAATTCTATATGACATGCAAATGACGTTTTTATTTTTTTAAAAATGCAATCTATCCTAGAAATTGCAACTAATTTATCCTAAGACAAATTTTACGAAATTTGCGATGATCTAGTTAGATTAAGATTCTATCTAATTTAAATTAGGGATTAAGTCATATTAAATCCTAATTTAAACTAAGACATTATCTGAATCTAAAATGCCATTTATCTAAAAAGATTATTTAAATTTAAAATGAAACATGCAATTCTAATCTAATATGCACAATGATTTTTTTCTGTGTTTTTCTCTAATCTCGAAATTAAAATTAATACATAATTAACATGCAATTCAAATTAAAAAAAAAAAACTAACAACCTAAATGAATGCACTTTTTTGGATTTTTTTTTTTAATTTAAAAATTCATAATAAGATTGCAATCCTAATATGCAAGATAACAAAAACAAACTAATCCTTATTCGGATTTCATTTTTCTTTTTTTCTTATTTAAAAAAATTAGAAATCGGATTGCGATTTTAACCCTAAGACTAAGAATATTCTAAAACATACTTAACCCCGATTTGAATTTTTTTGATTTTTCTCTTATGAAAATAAAATTGATCCAAACACACGACATCAAATCAAGCAAGACAATATTGATATCCAAAAATTGGCGAACCATATCTCGCGCATGAGATCGGGTTGACCAATTTTAATTTTAAATCGCGAATCAAATCTCGGGCTTGAGATTGGATTGTCGATTTTTGTAAGGGATTGCGAGTCGGATTTCGGGCGCGAAAATCGGACTGTCAATCCCTAGCTTGAGGGACTATTTCATATTGGGATCTCAATCACATATTTAAAGGGAACAATCTCACTAAAAGAATAAAATAAAAAGGAAAGAAAAAGAAAACAGTAAGTGAATAAATAAATAAAAACTACCTAATTTTCCCTTTTCCTTTTTTTTTTCTTTTCCTTCCAAGCTTTGTGTTCGTGGCAAGTCGGCAAAAACGAGAGGATTGGAGGTCCGGCGGGGATCCGGCAAGGGCGTGGCTGTGGTGGTGGATCACCGTCAATGGAGGTCACGGTGGTCGGAGCTCCGGCGAGGACCGGCAACGGGTGGATCGGTAGCGGCGGTCGGCGGCGCGCAGCCAGGTCGCGGGTGGCGTCGCGGTGTCGGCGACGGGAGGTGCAGGCGGAGGAAGACGCGCGGTCGTCGGCGCTCGGAGTTGCAGCAATGACTGGTATTGCAGTGGCGTCGGGACGAGCTCGCAGGTGCAAAGGGATTCCGGCGGCGTGGTGGGCGGATCGCGGACAGGGCAAGGGAAGCAGCGTCGTCGCGGATCGGCTCGGCGGTGGCTTCGTCGGGTTAGTGGAGCGGTTCGGCAGCAGCGTCGGAATCGTGGGTCGGCGCGGCACGGGGAGGAAAGCGGTAGCTTCACCAGACTCCGGGCTGGGCAGATTCGCGGTCGAATCAGGGGCAGAGGAGATGCGTGCGGCAGTAACTCGGACCACCGGCGAAGGGCGTTGCGAGAGGAAGGGCTGCGCGGCGTCAACGCCCGGGTGCGAACGTGTCAGGGGTCACCGCGGGTGCGGCTAAGTCGCGGTGAGGTGTAGCTCCGTTGCGGGGTCGAACAGTGAGGCGAGTGCAGCGCGTTTGAAGAAGAGCCGGCCGGTCAATTGCAGAGGTGGGGCAGCGGATTTGGGGAAGATGATGAACAGTAAAGGTCAAATCACTCCTTTACTGTTTCGGCCTTTACACTTCCCCCTCAAACTCACTTCTCTCTTTTACTTTTCCTTTTTGCCTTTTTATCAAAGGAAAGAGCCCCTCTACCGAAGGAAACAAAAAGAAAAGCTTTCTTTTGTACTTTGATTTTCTCCACAGGAACAAAACGGAAGAAGCCCCCAAAAGCCTTTTTTTTTTTTTTTTCCTCTTCGTACGCATCCTTTTATAGGTGAAACAAAACATGATCTTTTTGTTAATATTTTCATCTCACGAATATCGCTTATAACCTCTTGATCACAAAAATCCTTATCTCAAAAATATTCTCCGCCGATTTCATCATCTATTGATAAAGATAAGATTACAACGCGATTTTTTTAATTTCCAAAAATCATCATAATATCGCATTAAATCTTAAATTTTCACAAAATAATTAATTAAACATAACGATGGGCTTGGGTTAATTTTCTCCTTTCGTGGGCCTAGCCCAGCCTGCTAATTTAAAACCCAAAACCACTAATTCGACCCATCCGCCATCGGTCCAATAAAAAAATGCAAATGAAAAAAAAAATGCACCTAAATCTATATGCTATGCAATTAATATTTTTTCAGGGATAAAATTAATCCCTAATTTTTTAAGGCGATAAATGACTAAATGGGTCGCCAAAATTTAGGTGTCAACAACTGCCCCTCTTTGAAGGTGAACTCGTAGAGGTTGCATTCAAAGACAAATGGAGACCTAAATTTTGACTATGCACATGCATTGAATGATTTTTTGATTTTTTGAATTTTTTTTTTTTTTTGTCGGTAAATGAATCCCATTTTTTTTAAAAATGCAACTCATATGATGCATGTAAATGCTAATGCAAATGCATGATGTGAAAGGAAAGAGCGTACCTACAATTACTTACCAGTCAGTGCGGTAGAGCATCTTGAGGTACATGATAAGTCCCTGTTTACTCTACAAGTACCCAACTCTCACTCAAGTTCCTTGAAAAGTGTAACAGGTAAGAACATTCACATCCAAAGTGAAATGTTCAACAGAAAAAATTGAGACATCCAAATCCAAACTGAGATGTCAAGGTTTTTGTACTCGAGATACCTAGATCCAGACTAAGTATAACGAGAAAGGTCGAAAAAACATTCACATCCAGAGTGAAATGTTTAACGAGGAGAATTGAGACATCCAGATCCAGACTGAGATGTCAAGAGTTCTGAATTCGAAATACCTAGATCCAGACTAAGGTATAACGAGGAAGATTAAAAACATCCACATCCAAAGCGAAATGTTTAAATGAAAATAATCAAGACATCCAGATCCAAACTGAGATGTCAAAGGAACCTACCTGGAATATCTTACCTTCAATGATGGTAGAGTAATTCAAGATAGTTGGTGTTACTTGTCCAGGACCCGTACCATTTTACGGTCGCCCATAATAGAAACATGGCTTTGTAAAGAGACTACTTTCCTAGGACCCGTACCATTCTACGGTCGCCCAGTATGGCAGTGTTTGGTTGTCTAGGACCCGTACCATTCTACGGTCGCCTAAACGGGGATTTACCTTCCAGGACCCGTACCATTCTACGGTCGCCCGAATAGGGAAATAGATGTTGTCTAGGACCCGTACCACTCTACGGTCGCCTAAACGGGAGTTTACCTTCCAGGACCCGTACCATTCTACGGTCGCCTGAATAGGGAAATAGATGTTGTCTAGGACCCGTACCATTCTACGGTCGCCTAAACAGGGGTTTACCTTCCAGGACCCGTACCATTCTACGGTCGCCTGAATAGGGAAATAGGTTTTGTCTAGGACCCGTACCATTCTACGGTCGCCTAAACGGGGATTTACCTTCCAGGACCCGTACCATTCTACGGTTGCCTGAATAGGGAAATAGGTTTTGTCTAGGACCCGTACCATTCTACGGTCGCCTAAATAGGGAAATAGGTTTTGTCTAGGACCCGTACCATTCTACGGTCGCCTAAACGAGGATTTTGCTTGGCTAGGACTCGAACCATTCTTCGGTCGCCCAGCCTTGCAATAGAGATCAACTGACCAGGACCCGAACTGTTCTTCGGTCGCCTTAATCAGATTGAATCTGGAGGAAAATCTTTGGGGAACAACTCAGTTGAGTGTCGATTAAAAGGGACTCTGGGCTACAAAAGCACGCCAGGTCGATAAAAGAAATCCGGGCTACGGAAGCACGCCGGTTTGGTATAAATGGACATCGGGCTACGAAAGCACGCCGAGTCAATAAAGAGGGACTCTGGGCTACGAAAGCACGCCAGGTCAATTATAGGAAACATCGGGCTACAAAAGCACGCCGAGTCGATGAAATAGATTCTGGGCTACGAAAGCACGCCAGGTCTATTAAAGGCGACATCGGGCTACAAAAGCACGCCGAGTCGATAAAGAGAGACTGCGGGCTACGAAAGCACGCAGTCAATATAAAGGGACTTTGGGCTACGAAAGCACGCCAGGTCAATATAACTGGACAGCTTGACCAAGTCAAGTGTTGATGCACTTGAGAGAGAATACCGCACAATGACAAGTATTTAAGATATTGATAGAGATATACTTACGATATCATATCATTCGGGGGAAATGTCTTCTCGCAAAACATGGTCATAGGAGAAGTAATATGCATTTGTGATCACAAACATGCATTAATTTAAGGGAGGTTCATGCGCTATGATTTATATCAAGCCTGCATCACCTAATTTCCATCGGGAAGGATTTCACAAAGAATGTTCCAATCGAACACATGAGTGTCATGGATGTGCCAAATGGGGAACCTCATGGTCTGAAATGACTTTTCACTCATCCTCATTAAAAGGGCCATTTTATCCTGACCTTTGATGCAGGATTTTGACATTCACTTCATCTCACCATCGTCATGCCGAACAAGGGTCCGAGTAATCTCGCAAGTGGTAAGAACTTACCAATCTGAGAGGTCTTTAACAGGGACCGTAATGCGGGCTTGGTCAATGGCTTAGCAAAGGAGACTCTTCGAGCCAAGGCTATTGAAAAATGACATTTCGCAATTGTCTTGGGGTTTACAAGTCAAGAGACATACGAAATGAAGCAGAAATTATCTTACTCGCACTTCTTCAAGCGATGCTTTCAAACATATGAACTTCTACGTTAATTCAAATGCCCTAATCTGAAGAGACTTTGTAAGGGACGTAACGTAGGTTGGGTTCATAGGTTGAGAAATGAAATGATCATTTGGCTCAAAAAGTGTTTAGGGGGTCAAAGTTGGTGATTATCTTGACATTTCCAACAATTTTCCTTCCCATCATTGAAGATTTTCTTCACATCACAACTCCTTGGTTGCAACATCTCAACATTTGAGTTTTTTTTTTCTTTTTTTGGGTACCACCTTGTTGGGGGATACGACTCACTTCATCAAGTGTTTGATTTTTTATTTGGGCATTGGCCTTGCTCTTACCAGGCACACTGCTTTTTTATGCCCCATTTTTGCACTCTCTTTTTTTTTGGACAAAGTCTCCATTTTTATTAGCATTGTAAATCATGCTACTTGAGTGGTTTAATTTTTCTTTCCTTGCCCCAGTGTGAGGGATGATCACCAACTGGGTTTAATGTAAAATGAATTCATAGGCTCAATGGGGCTATGCAATGGATAAAGTGTATAGGATAGAGAAAGAAATGCTCTTCATCATCCTAAGGCACTTTAAATTATCGTACAAGTCACACTGTAAAAGCAATACTCGAAGATTGATGCAAGTACGAGTAAAAAAATTCCTATCATTCATTTCAAATCTTGTCCCGGTATGAGACGATTCTTGACAGGGATAATTTAAAAAGCTCTTCATGTGTGTGGGCTCAAAGGGCTGAACAATGGATATACTTATAGTGTTTCAGGTAGCAGAAGAAACTGCCTATCATCACCTCGGTTGACGTACCATTTGCGAGATCACCCTTTTCCTCGTGGGCATGGAATTTTTCCACACAATTCACTGGGGGTTAGTGTATGAAACAGTGTATGGAATAAGGCTTGCATTTCATCTTTCCAAGGTATCCCATTTGACACATTCAATTTATCTCACATAATTCATCAAGGAAGCAAAATGCAAGATTTGCAACAAATTTAAACAATTCAAGTCACTGGGGCAATTTATTCATCATAGAAATGCTTGCATCTCAAAAATGACATGGCAAATTCTATCATGGATAATACTTCTTGAAAGCATTAGAATTTACTGGAGTTTGAAAACTCACGACCATCCATTTCTGCTAGGATGGTACCTCTTGGAAGTACCTTCCTTTCCACATATAGGCTGTAATTTGGAGCAAACTTGCCCCCAGGATCTTCCACCGGAGAATGATGGTTTTCTTTTACTTGCCCCAAATCTTTTTTTATTGCAAGTACGCTCATAAACCTGTTGATCACAAGTCAAGTTTATGATCATTGAAACTTGATACGCTATTCTCAGACGTCCCTTATCATAACAAGTTATAGAATTATGCTTTGAGACAAGAAGCAAATTAGTCAGACAAACAAACAGGTTTAATCTGCTACAAGTTTTGGGAAAATGTTTTTTTGTTTGTTCTTTTTTAAACAGTGAAATGTTTTTGTTTTCGAAAAAGTTTTTGGGAGGAAACATGAGAAAGTCCAGCCCTCAGGATTTCTCCGTGGATGATATTTTTCTTTTTCATGGTTGGATATCGTCATTGGACTGGTTTGGAGTACCCCATCATGTCCTCAAAATTGGAAATAAAATTGTAATTTCATTGAATAGAATCAAATGAATTACATTATTAGAATGGAAATTGTGAATCCTAATCCCCTAAAAAGAGAAAAAATCGAAAAGGATTCCTAAAAAGCGAAAGCCAATCCTAAAAAGTGATAAAAATTCCTAGAAAGAGATAAAAATTCCCGCGAAGGAAAATGTGCAACAGTAACAAGTTACTCCTGCAGGCTAACGTCCATGCCTTCCGAAGGTCCTTCTTCATTGGCTCCTATGAAGAGGTCATCGAACAGACTTGTGATTCCTTCCAGGGCATCATCAGAGTTCTCTGTCTTTGGAAGCGTCAGATCGTCCATGTCATCCCATCCACTTGGAACTATGTTGGGGGAGTCAAAGTAAAAGCTAGGAGGAGCTGAATACTTCACTAGGTAATCAAACTTGCCACTAGGCTGCCCCAGAGTGTCCATCACTTCCACTTTATCTTGCCCCATCTTAGGGACATTGTCGGGTTTAGGTTTTTTAGCAGTGACCAACTGTGGGTCATCTTCCAGGTCAGGCATGTCACCATTGCCCATTTGGGTCTTACCTGATTGCTTCAGGACTACTGTCTCGGGGAGAGCAGGTGCAAGAGTCAAATCCGTTTGGAGGGATTGGATTTGAGCTGTCATGAATTGCATAGAGGCGAGCAACTGTCGGAGTTCGTCTTCCATAGCGGAGATACGATCACGCATTTCGGTTTGGTCGGCCATTCTAGCTCTCGATCGCATAATACGCGGAGGATTCGTTATCACCTAATTCAAATGAATGAAAATATATAAGTATGAGGTGCAAATAAAGAATCAATCCATGACAATGATCTATCAACTTTTTTTTCATGAAAAGCTCTTACAAGGAGAGAATTTCCTAAAGAGAGCTAGAAAAATAGACATTCTAGTAAGATCAATTTTCCTAGACATGAATTGAAAACAAATTCTCCAAAGTTTTTTTTTATTTTCCCAAATGATTTATTGCATGGCAATTTCCTCATTTCATTCTTGAAAGGAATTAGATCAAATGACTATCCTAAATTGTCATGGACAGACCAAAAGCATGACAAAATAAATTGCATGGTATAGGATAGAAAACTTACTTTACCAAGAAAAATCGACGGCAATCACATAGACATGCGCATGGTAAGTGGCTCAATTTCTAATCTATAAGGCTTATCAAAGTGAAGCCACAAGGATGATCAGACTAGCCACAGGCTTGTGGACTATGTCGGGTCCTCATGACTCCGGCTTGGTCAAAGAGCCAACCCGGGTCGCGGGCATGCAGACTAAGGTGGGTACTCTTGACACCATGAAAAAAACTCCGAGATTGAGATGGGCGACTCATACCGCGAGTATGCGATCGAAGTGGTATCCATCTCAATACCATCCTAAATAATCCTATGCGGCCCAGGTCCGACGGCAGGTTGTGTGTGCAAAGTGTAGTGATAAATGCAAGGCATGCATGACAGTTTATATCAAGCAGCACTTCATATATGAAAGTAAACCATACATTCCTACACCTCCCTGCATAACAAAGGTTAGCAAGCACTTCCCCTTATACCTCCCAATCTGCAAGAACATTTAACACCTAAATGTTAGGGACGTACTTGGAATCCTCGCTACCAAACAAAAGCATTTTTTCACAAAAGAAAATTGGCCTAAGTCCATTAAGAGTTTTAACTCTAGTCCCTAGCGGAGTCACCAAGCTGTCACGACCCAATTTTTCTCGGGGTGTGAACCACCTAGGGTTTGGCTAATGGATTGTTAAGCCTAGACTTAACTCGGACTCTCTCAAGCCCATACCAATTCGCGACTTAGGTTTGAATTGTTAACATGCAATTGAATTTTAACTAGGAGTCGCCACTAATCTATTTTTGGTGGGTCGATTAGAAACCCTAGTAAAGTAACGGGAGATTTACTTTACGCCTACGAACCAGAGACTAAGGGTACGGGGACTTGGTTACGTTAGATTTCTCTAACGCCCTTTCGGTACCTTTCTTTTTATTTTGAAAAATGCTTGGCAGGCAGCTTGAATTGATTTTAAACTATCTCTCTAACATGTGAGGCGTTCATGCGGGTGCGCAAACCACTAATTTAACACCCAAGAAAGCAATTAAATAATGCGGAACTTACCTCAAAAGCAACGAAAGCATCTGAAGTGTTAAATCAGAATTCACATCAGCAACCCTAGATATGATTTCTAATTAACAAGCAATCTCCATTTTTTGTTTTCATTTTATTTAATGAAAATCATGACTTATGCAATGCATGTAATTTAATATGACATGGCGGCATGACCTAAACTATATGACATGAAGAAATGCAATAATTAAATGCAATCTAAATTAATCAAATGATGACGAGGTAATGCGATGCAATGACATACTAAAATGGCACGCAACATACAATTTAGTATGCGAGTTATATGTCATGCGACATTTATTAAATGACTTAGTCTAATGACGGACAATTTCTAATTAGAAATGAACCTAACAATAATCACTAAAATGACATGCATTTCATGAATCTAATTCTATATGACATGCAAATGACGTTTTTATTTTTTAAAAATGCAATCTATCATAGAAATTGCAACTAATTTATCCTAAGACAAATTTTACGAAATTTGAGATGATCTAGTTAGATTAAGATTCTATCTAATTTAAATTAGGGATTAAGTCATATTAAATCCTAATTTAAACTAAGACATTATCTGAATCTAAAATGCCATTTATCTAAAAAAGATGATTTAAATTTAAAATGAAACATGCAATTCTAATCTAATATGCACAATGATTTTTTTTTCTGTGTTTTTCTTTAATCTCGATATTAAAATTAATACATAATTAACATGCAATTCAAATAAAAAAAAAACTCAACCTAAATGAATGCACTTTTTTGGATTTTTTTTTTTTTTAATTTAAAAATTCATAATAAGATTGCAATCCTAATATGCAAGATAACAAAAACAAACTAATCCTTATTCGGATTTCTTTTTTTTTTTTTTTTCTTATTTAAAAAATTAGAAATCGATTGCGATTTTAACCCTAAGACTAAGAATATTCTAAAACATACTTAACCCTGATTTGAATTTTTTTATTTTTCTCTTATGAAAATAAAATTGATCCAAACACACGACATCAAATCAAGCAAGACAATATTGATATCCAAAAATTGGCGAACCATATCTTGCGCATGAGATCGGGTTGATCAATTTTAATTTTAAATCGCGAATCAAATCTCGGGCTTGAGATTGGATTGTCGATTTTTTGTAAGGGATTGCGAGTCGGATTTCGGGCGCGAAAATCGGACTGTCAATCCCTAGCTTGAGGGACTATTTCATATTGGGATCTCAATCATATATTTAAAGGAACAATCTCACTAAAAGAATAAAATAAAAAGGAAAGAAAAAGAAAAAATGTAAGTGAATAAATAAATAAAAACTACCTAATTTTCCTTTTTCCTTTTTTTGCTTTTTCTTCCAAGCTTTGTGTTCGTGGCAAGTCAGCAAAACAGAGGATTGGAGGTCCGGCAAGGGATCCGACAAGGGCAGTGGCTGTGGTGGTGGATCACCGTCAATGGAGGTCACGGTGGTCGGAGACTCGGCGAGGACCAAAGAACGGGTGGATCGGTAGCGAGCGGTCCGGCGGCGACGATGCAGAGTCGCGGGTGGCGTCGCGGTGTCGGCGACGGGAGGTGCAGGCGGAGGAAGACGCGCGGTCGTCGGCGCTCGGAGTTGCAGTGATGGCCCAGTATTGCGGTGGCGTCGGGACGAGCTCGCAGTGCAAAGGGATTCCGGCGGCGTGGTGGGCGGATCGCGGACGGGGCAAGGAAGCGGCGTCGTCGCGGATCGGCTCGGCGGTGGCTTCATCGGGTTAGTGGAGCGGTTCGGCATCGGCGTCGGAATCGTGGGTCGGCGCGGCACGGGGAGGAAAGCGGTAGCTTCACCCGACTCCGGGCTGGCGGATTCTCGGTCGAGATCGAGGGCGAGAGGAGATGCGTGCGGCAAAGCAACTCGGACCACCGGCGAAGGGCGTCGTGGGAGGAAGGGCTGCGCGGCGTCGACGCCCGGGTGCGAACGTGTCAAGGGTCACCGCGGGTGTGGCTGAGTCGCGGTGAGGTGTAGCTCCGTTCTGGGGTCGAACGGCGAGGCGAGTGCAGCGCGTTTGAAGAAGAGCCGGCCGGTCAATTGCGGAGGTGGGGCAGCGGATTTGGGGAAGATGATGAACAAGTAAAAGGTCAAATCACTCCTTTCTTGTTTCGGCCTTTACGCTTCCCCCTCAAACTCACTTCTCTCTTTTACTTTTTCCTTTTTTGCCCTTTTTATCAAAGGAAAGAGCCCCTCTACCGAAGGAAACAAAAAGAAAAGCTTTCTTTTGTGCTTTGATTTTCTCCACAGGAACAAAACGGAAGAAGCCCCCAAAAGCCTTTTTTTTTTTTCCTCTTCGTACGCATCCTTTTATAGGTGAAACAAAACATGATCTTTTTGTTAATATTTTCATCTCACGAATATAAACTTATAACCTCTTGATCACAAAAATCCTTATCTCAAAAATATTCTCCGCCGATTTCATCATCTATTGATAAAGATAAGATTACAACGCGATTTTTTTAATTTCCAAAAATCATCATAATATCGCATTAAATCTTAAATTTTCACAAAATAATTAATTAAACATAACGATGGACTTGGGTTAATTTTCTCCTTTCGTGGGCCTAGCCCAGCCTGCTAATTTAAAACCTAAAACCACTAATTCGACCCATCCGCCACCGGTCCAATGTAAAAAAATGCAAATTAAAAACAAATGCACCTAAATCTATATGCTATGCAATTAATATTTTTTCAGGGATAAAATTAATCCCTAATTTTTTAAGGCGATAAATGACTAAATGGGTCGCCAAAATTTAGGTGTCAACACTCACGTATGCCATGCAAGCTGATGACGTGTTGGTCACGAACCACCGAATATTTTCTCCCAAGGTTAAGTGCTCATCGCACGCCATGCCCAAGCCGAAGTTGGAGCCGAAGATAGAGGGGTGTGGTCTGTCGTTCATGAGCATCCGAGCCAAGCAAAACCAAAGGAGGAAAGCCTGTGCTCATGCCAAGAAGGCCACCCGTCGAGCTGTGAGCAACGAGGGCATCACTCGAATGAGTGGGGGAGAATGTCACGGCCAAGAGGTTTCCAAAGCTAATGGGCCGTGCCTTGCTGCGGAGGACCTCCTGCGCTCGCTTGGCTTCCCAACAAGACTTCTTCCGGAAATGTCCAAGGGCGGGTGATATCATCTTTATGCCAAGTTCTAGAAGTCTCTAGCTATTTATGTCGGTAGTTGGTAGTTGTCATTAGTGTCAGTAGATGAGGCGGTGTGATCTCATCCGCTGAATAAAAATTCAATCAACGGATGTAACCTGAGGGCCTCTAGTATAAAAAGGGGTGCCCTCCCCCTCATTTATAATCATCCAATCCTTTCAGTAATACAAAGCCCATTTCTTTCTAAAGCTCCTCTCTCTAGAGACTTTCTCTATCTACGATCCGGGTAAAGCGAGTGAGTGTGCGATCGATCGAGCAAGGTTTGGCTTAGGTGATCCAAAAGAGCCTGAGTCGCCGCACGGTTACGATCCCAATCGATCGGCCCGCGACACTATGCCTGTTTGTAAACTCGCAAAAAGATGTTTAAAATTGAAGGGAACGAATCGACCAACAATGAAAGAAGTTGCAATCGAGTTAGAGGGATAAGGAAACTGCAACATCCTCCTTCCTATTCAACACGATAAGCAAAGTAGTAAGGCGATTAGACATAGAAACGACATCAGCTTAACTGTCACCATGTCTGATGTTGATTCTGAACTAGTTCGATTCTGCGATGCACCTCCACCTATGCCAGTGAAACACGGTGAAGTTAAGTGTAGGTGTTGTACGGATGGCTTCTCTTACTATGTGGTCATTCCTATCTTGTTTCCAATTGATGCATGTTTTGAAACATGAAATAGTAATTCCGGGATTGTTGTTGTCATATTGAATTGTCTCAATGACTGCGATAAATTTTACAATATATGCTGAGTTTTTTTTAGATATATGAGAATTAAGTTTTTTCTTTCTTCCATCAAGAAAGAGTGCGACACACGAATTTTTAATTTTCTGTCCTTCGACATTTACACACAACAAAATCCAGATGCTCTTCTTAGAGTAATAATATACGAAAAATAATATAAATAGAACTAATTTACAATGATTCACAACGTATGAGCCGTTGCAAGTTCGATAGTGTGGACACCTCAGATTTCAAATGTGTGCTACTTACTGTTCTCTTGGCTATGTCCATGCTTGATGGCAGAATTTTCCAGCATTCTAATTCGCTCCAGTTCAATCGCCACTTCTTTCATTGTAGGTCGCACTTTCCCATGTAACTTCAAGCACCTTCTCGCAAGGTTAGCAAAGGCGACGATCCCGTCTTTCTCACCTTGTTTCAAAACTCCAGTGTCCACAATGTCGAACATGCAGTTCTCGTTCATCGAGAGAAGAAAAAGCTTGCGAGGTTTCTCTTATTATCTTTTTCCAGAAATGCGATTGGCTCTTGCCCTGTCAAGAGTTCCACGAGGACCACACCAAAGCTGTACACATCACTCTTATCTGTGAACTGACCTGATTGAAAATACTCGGGGTCTAAGTACCCAAATGTCCCTTGGACACTAGTGGTCACATGAGTTTGATTGACCAAAAACGACTTGGAAGCACCAAAGTCAGCCACTTTTGCTTGGTATTTGTCGTCCAAGAGAATATTAGAAGACTTGATGTCTCGATGAAAGATTGGGATTGATGCTGAAGAATGTAGATAGGACAAGGCTCCTGCCACTTCAGTAGCAATTCGAAGACGTCTGTCCCACGATACTTGATTGTCATGTAAATACTGAAAAAGAGTCCCATTCGATATGAATTCGCACACCAAAAGGGGTGACTCTGTTTCCAAGCAACACCCTAGTAGCTTAACTACATTCCTATGGTTGATCTGTGAGAGAATGGCAATCTCATTGATAAACTGTTCAACTTTTCCCATATTGATTGCCTCTGACTTCTTAATGGCAACGATTCCTCCATCTGCGAGCATCCCCTTGTAGACGGTTCCTTGCCCACCTTGGCCGAGTATTCTATTCTTGTTGAAATTGTCAGTGGCCTTCTGCAAATCCTTTAAGCTGAACAATTTGCTCTTGTCAACATTGTTCTCAGACAAACACAGTTGTTGCCGCAACAAGAGACCCCCATTCTGTTTGAAGTACCTCTCTCTGAGTTTGATTTCTTTCATTATCTTCATGATCTTTTGGGACAGCCATAACAAATGAAGCAACGGTAGTGTCACCAGGCCTGTTCCAATATCTGGTTTGTCACAGTGGTATGAGCGTTACCAAAAGCAAGTATCAAGCATTTGCCTCTGACTTGAGGAGCAGAAAATGCTAACCTGACACTAACGAGATTAACCTTACAAGCCTTTAAAATATCCTTCCATTTCATCAATTAGAATGCTAATGTGATTGGTGCAAAATTAGTCTTCTTATGAAAAACTTAGCATATAACAGAACAGCTATCCAATCAGTTGAGCAGCAGCCAGAAGATAAAACACACATATTGCTTGATCGAAATTATGTTGTTCATGCCCCAGGGACATCAAGGGTAAAAGGGAAAAAGCCCGGTATTAGGTTTGACATACTGTACGCGTCGATGAGTCCATCAAGTTGAACTATGAAGTAATTAGGCTCCAATTGTACTAAAAGATATGTGCCCAAATCAAACAGCGAATTTGGATTCGAAGAGCTCTATAGGAACACCTAACATCTGATCCACTGTAAATGCATTATGCTACATGCTTTTCTAAATTGTGGATTTTATCTCTTATAGACTAAATCTTGCGTTTCTAGGATGTGATATTCAGCAATATCTGTGTGCACAAAAGATCAATTATCCTTGTTAATACTCATGACAGAATGTAGATATTTGCTTACCCACGAGGATAAACATAATTATCTTGCTCTCTTCTACACAAATATAGTAACCTGGTTGGTTCACACACTTTCCGTCATGGCACCGATTGGTCTGATCTTGGCATTCATCAACATCTGAACAAAAGATGACAATCAAAATTAGTAGAGCTTTGTCTCTTTATTGGGTGTTTAGGATTGCATGAAAAGCCACTTCAGCTTCCAAAGAGCTACTTCTTATTAGTACAGCGTTGCGTTTTCAAAGATTGGTGAGATAAAATGTAATTGGTTTTACCTTCGCAGCCATGTTGAATATAGGGGTTACCAGTGAAGCCCTTATTGCAAGAACACTGCAGAAATGGCAAGTCCATATGATATGCTAAATCAAAGCTGACTGTGCTGCAGTTATAGGAATTGCCGGGGATGAAGCTTTGTTCGTAGATCTCTAATCCAGCTCCAGAGGATTGAGCTATCCCCCATTCTAGCACTGCTGAGAAACGGCCGCTTAACCTCAACTCATTGAAGTCCATAGTTAAAGGTACGAACTGCAACCTATCTCCAAGGAAGGCATAATTGCATCCTCCGTCTCCTGCTGTTTTTCTGTCGGCCCGGAAAAAGATAGCAAATTCTTGAAGATTCGAGGTAATTGTGGTTTGGCAGCATCCATCGCTGCCCGAACAAGTCTTCCTAACAACGTTGTCGTCTGCTTTGCAACTGGACTGGCATCCTGTGATAGTAGACGTCGTGTCCCTTATCAGAGCAGATATGTTGCAACCAACAGCAGTGAAGACGTTCCTCGACTGGGAAAAGATGAACTGGCTTCCTTTCAAGCTCACAGGCATGAAGCTTCCATTGCCACTGCACCTCATATCAGGCGAGTAGATTATAGGAAGAACGACGTTAATCATGCCGTTTGTTTCACCATAGTAATCGGGTAGCGAAATGTTGAGCACCCTCAAGTTGGGCTTTTTCAGTATGGGGACGGTGCCATTGCTGCTTTCCTGGCAGACGATCTCATACCACTCGTCGAGGAAACACCCGGTTCCTATCCCAAAGGGGAAGGGAATGGCAACACCACCACATGTTTGGGCGCAATTACCCTTCCCCAGAGGAGCAGCTAGTGATGCTCGTTCATGAAGCAAAAGCGATCCTAGAATTAGAAGAATCTGAAACATTCTTGTTCCTACTTCTCTTGTTGGTAGATCGTGGACCTGTTCGAGGAGGAAACAGGAGGCGCGGTCACTTATACTCCTTCATCTTCTGTTGTCTTCAACCCTTGCATATCCGGATTGCTTCCTATAGCAAAATTGTCAAAGCTTCAGATCCTTCTTGGAGTAAAAAAATTCTCCACTGAAGTGGTTGTTTCGATTGAGTTTGCTCTGATGGAGATGGCGACGTATTGTGTTTCAGTCTCAGATGAGGATATAAGAAAGCGATAGGAGGATGCAGATCAGATCGAATCTATTAGGAAAGAAATCTCAATATCAAACTTTCCTATTTGAACTATATCTTGAAGGATCACATGATATGAATATACAGAGACAATTTTTGCTCTTCGGGGAAGTCCTTGTTGGTCGAGAAAAGTGCAAATTTATTCCAAGCCAAATAGTGAGGCTGTGTTTGGTAGTCGGGATAAAATTCAAGATAGAATATGATTTACCATATCCTATGTTTGGTACTTGCTCAGGACAGGATAAAGTCGGATATAAGGGGAATATAGACAAGATAAAATTATCCCATGGGAGAGGTGGGATAAAGATGGATAGAATTTCTAATGTTCATAATAGGAAAGTTATTTTTTTTCGAATAACAAACTTATTAACTTAACAAAATTGAAATTATATTTCACTATAAATAATATTTGAATTATAATTTAAGAAATTAAAAAATGAAAAAATAGAAAATTATTTTAAATTAATCTTATCTTAATTTATATATTCAACTTTAATTCTATCTTATAATAAACATTCAATCTATAAATTAAATATTTATATTTATTATATATTTTAGGTATTTTTGTATTTTAGGTAGGGGTGAGCATGGTCCGGGTTGGTCCGGGCCACCCCCTAACCCTAGAACCAACCTATACAATGTCAGTCCTCAATTTTTAGGACTGAGGACCGACCCTATTGAGCTTAGGGCCAAGGACCGGATCGACCCAATGGGTTCGGTCCGGTTCCAAGGTCAACCTGGGATCGATCTATAATTTTTTTCTTTTTATTTTTTATACTCCCTAAAAAAGCAAACCTACAAATTCAAATTACACATCCATTGACAATGCGGCATTGTGCAACTAAACTATAAATACAAATACATATTTAGCAAATTTAAGATGACACAATAATAGAAATTTCATACTTGCTAACCGCTCATCGAGATATGGGACAAGATGGAAAGTTCTTGTAATAATCTATCTTTAATATTCATAACACCATATGCAAAAGTGTTTTCTTGCATTTGATCATGTAGAGTCCATTCAACTAAAAAATGAGCTTCACACCACTTGACTAGCAAATCACCGTAGCAATTGCAGTACTACTCTACTCTTCAAAAACTTCTACCATTTGACACAAATTGAAAAGAAAAGTGTAGCTGAAATTCATTAGTAAAGTACAATTAAACCATAGAAAGTTCAAAATACTTAATATAAACCATTGATATATAACTTCACATCTTGTTAATTCACTTGAATTTTTAAACACCTGAAAACAAAACAAACGACACTTAATTAATACTCAACAAAATTTTTAAATTGAAATTACTATTAGTGCTATTGATAGAACATCTCAATATAATATAATATAACAGACATTTTACTTAGGTTTGAATATATAAAATAATATAATATAATATAATATAATATAATATAATATACAGGGTTGGTCCAGGGTTGGACCAACCCAAAACTCTTAGGACCGAGGACCAACCCGCACAATGTTGGTCCTGGAATTTCAGGACCAAGGACCGACCCAGTCCCCTTGGAAACCGGACCAGGACCGGCAAGGTTGGGCCGGTCTAAGGTCGGTCCAAGGTTGACCCTAGACCGCTGCTCACCCTTAATTTGAGGTATGTTAGTACAGTTTACTATTTGATAAAATTTTATTAAAGAATGATGAAAGGGAAAAAAATAATAAATAAACTAATATAAAAAAGAGGAAAAATAAAAAAAAATTAAGAAATAATGTTACGAGAGATTTTCACCATCCTTGTTTATGAACATTTAGGTTCATTTATAATGATATGTCATTTATATATATATAAAAAAATGTACATGCTATGATGTGAATATATCCGACTTTAATATTATGGTTCACCAAACAATGGATATAAAAAAAAATCCCAGGATTTCATATCCTATCCTATCCAGTCCTATCTTGATTCGAAATCCGGACGACCAAACGTAGCCTGAAGGGATTTTTCCGTGCAGCACAATGGATTTTGTTCGTGAGACTCCTCGAATGTTTTTTGTGCATAGAGAAGAGTGAATGGCTCCTATTTCCCAAGAATCAAAACTAGGGACCACACTAGTTGGTTCTAGGATCGGGAATCGGACCGCACAAGTGATAGAATTTTTGCTCTTTGATTTAAAATGTTTGGTTTAATTTATATTTTAGTTTCTTTTTCTACTATGCTCTAATTTATTTATTTTTTTTGTGAGGGTTACAATATAGCATGGCCTTGATAATATAAATTTCATGATTTTTATGTGTGCAAATGATTTAAGTTATATATTATTGTGCTTAATGTTTTTAACTGACTAGCCACCACTGGAATGATTTTATGTGCATATTTGAGACTAAGAAGTGATAATATGCAATAGCTTTTTATAAAATTAACCATGAATTAAATGTGGGTAGAGATATACCATATTATTTGTGTAGCTTTCGATAATAAGGTGATCCAAAAGACTCATTGTAAGTGGGGAATATTTATAAATTTTAATGCACTTATCTTTATTTAAATTCACATAGAAATATAGTTGA
This sequence comes from Eucalyptus decipiens, assembly GCA_014182575.1. NCBI lineage: Eukaryota > Viridiplantae > Streptophyta > Magnoliopsida > Myrtales > Myrtaceae > Eucalyptus > Eucalyptus decipiens. The sequence continues at coordinate 18,107,326 of CM024619.1, forward strand.
TTAATAAACTGAATAAATTTGCTATACCTAAAGATATGATAGTAAATAGAGTAGGAAATTCCGCTTTCACATATTTGATATTGTTCTTATACGCATAACAATATGAAATTAATATCTAGTGGTTATGATAATGCAATATCTTGATTTTCGCTTTTGTTTTCGATTAAAAGAAATGAGCCTTTCATCGACGCACCTATAGTCCTTTCTGAGTTAATCACTCACGAGATAACTAATCTATTTGGTGAAGTCATTAAGGAATATAAACGCGACAAACTTGAGAATTCGATTAGAAATCGACTACTCGACCATGCTAATCTGCAAGGGTCAATACAACCCCGTTAAAATCGATTAGGGACCGAAGATAGATCGATTCGATAGAGACATGTAATTAAATTGTGGGTGATTCCACCTAATTTCAAAATTCGCGTCGAACGGTACTAAACCGATTTTTCTATCGATTCTGTACCCGATGCCCGTAATTGAAACCTTGAGATTTTCACAACAACCGAAAGTCGCCTATGAGCCGGATATGCACAATGTGGATCGAAAATAATTGACCACAGGTCAAACGCATTAAAAATTTCTAAAAGCTACCCGATAGATTAGGTCACGCTAAAATCGCGTTTGATTATTTTTAGGACGTCAACTGTCACGCCTCGAACCCCAAGCGCATGCCCATCCCTCTCTGGTCAATAATATTTTGCGACTTCCCAGGACGAGTCGCCAACCCTTTCTTTTTATTGCACATGCGAAAGCGAAAAGAAATCCCCTGACAGTAATCATCTCGGAATAGAAAAGCATGATACGAATTCACAAAACAAACATGCTTTTTATATTCACATAATGTCAAATACAAGGTCTATGACCAAAAGGCCACAAAAACTAACTTTCCAAAAAGAGACGGTCCTAGCTAACCTACACTTCACATCACCTCCTCTCGGCTCCCGATCCTTGCTTCAAAACTCGAGTGTCCACCGTGTCGATTAGGCGGTTCTCGTTCATCAAGAGGAGAAAATAGCTTGCAAGGTTTATCTCCTTGTCATCTCCAAGAAATGCCATTGGCTCTTGCCCCGTCAAGAGTTCAACAAGGATCAAACCAAAGCTGTACATATCGCTCTTATCTGTGAACTGATCTAATTGAAGATTCTCAGGATCCAAGTATCCAAACGTTCCTTGGACTCTTCTAGTCGCATCAGTTTTGTTGACCAAAACCGACTTGGAAGTTGCAAAGGCGGCCACTTTTGCGCAGTACTTGTCATCCAAGAGAATATTAGTAGATTTAATGCCCCAATGATAGGTCGGGATTGATGCTGAAGAATGTAGACATGACAAGGCTCTTGCCACTTCAGTAGCAATTTGAAGGCACATATCCCACGTTACCATATTGTCATGTAAATACTGGAAAAGAGTTCCATTCGATATGAATTCGTACACCAAAAGTGGTGACTCTGTTTCCAAGCAGCACCCCAATAGCTTAATAATGTTCCTGTGGTCGATCTGCAAGAGAATGGCAATCTCGTTGATGAACTGTTCGACTTTTTCCATATTGATCACCTCCAACTTCTTAATGGCGACAATTCCTCCATCTGCAAGCATCCCCTTGTAGACGGTTCCTTGGCCACCATGGCCCAGTATTCTGTTCTTGTTGAAATTGTCGGTGGCCTTCTCCAAATACCTTGAACTGAACAATTTGCCCTTGTCAACATTGCTCTTGGACAAACACAGTTGTTGCTGCAACAAGAGACCCCCATTCTGTTTGAAGTACCTCTCTTTGAGTTTGATTTCTTTCCTAAACTTCATGAGCTTGGGCGACAGCCATAACAATTGAAGCAAGGTTAGTGCCCCTAGGCCTGCTCCAATACCTGGTTTATCACAGTGGTAGGAGCATAACTAAAAGCAAGCATCAAGCATATTTGCTTTTATTTGAAGAGCCGAAATGCTAATCTGATACTGGAGAGATTTACCCTAGATGCCTTCCGAATATTTCTCCATTTCATCAAATAGAAAGCTAATGTGATCGGTGCAAAATTAGTTTCCTTATGAAAAACTTAGCATATAACAGAACAGCCATCTCGTCAGTCGAGCAGCAGCCAGAAAATAAAACACAGGTATTGGTTGATCGAAATTATGCTGCTCATGCCCCGAGGGCATCAAGGGTAAAAAGGAAAAGACCTGGTATTAAGTTTGACGTATTGTATGTGTCGATGAGTCTATCGAGTTGAATAGTATGAACTAATTAGGCTACAATTGTAACAAAAAATGTGCCCACAAACAGAAAAACTGGATTCCGAAGAGCTCTATGGAAACACCTACCATCCGATCCACTGTAAATGCATCATGCTATATGCTTGTTCTAAATTGTGGATTTTGGATTTTATCACTTATAGACTAAACTTGCATTTATAGGAAGAGATATTCGGGAATATCTGGATGCACAAAAGATCATTTGTCCTTGTTCATAACTCATGACCTAATGTACAAATCTGCTTACCCACGAGGATTATCTTGATTTTCTCGCTTCCTTCTACACAATCATAGTGACCCGGTCGGTTCACACACTTTCTGTCAGGGCACCGATTGGTCGAATCTTGGCTTTCATCAACATCTGAACATAAGATGACAATCAAAATTAGTAGGGCTTTGTCTCTTTATTGGGTGTTTAGGATTACATGAAATGCTAATTCAGCCTCCAAAGAGCTACTTCTTATTTGTATTGTTTCGACACTACGTTTTCAATGATTGGTGTGATAAAATATAACCTATTTGGCCTTGGTATCCATCTTTAATATAGGGGTTCCCAGTGAAGCCATTGTTGCAAAGAGCAATGCAAAAATGACATCTCCGTCCGATGTGCTAAATCGAAACTGAATGCGCTGTAGTTATAGGAATTACCAGAGATGAAGTTTTGTTCGTAAACCTCTGTTCCTGAGGAATTAGCTATCCCCCATTCTAGCACTGCTGCATATTGCCCGCTTGCCCTCAACTCATTGAAGTCCATAGCTGAAGGTATAAACTGCGACCTATCTCCAAAGAAGGCATAATTGCATCCATTGTCTCCTGCTGTTTTTTCCTCAGCCTGGAAAGTGACGGTGAAATCATGAAGATTCGAGGGAATTGTGGTTTGGCAGCATCCATCGCTGCCCGAACAAGTCTTCCTAACAAGGTTGTTGTCTGCTCCGCAACTGGACTGGCATCCTTTGATAACGGACTTCGTGTCCCTTATCAGAGCAGATATGTTGCAACCAACAGCTGCAAAGACGTTCCTCGACTGGGAAAAGACGAATTGGCTTCCTTTCAAGCTCACAGGCGTGAAGCTTCCATTGCCCCCGCAGCTCATATTGGGCGAGTAGATTATAGGAAGAACGACGTTGACCATGCCGATTGTTTTGCCATAGGAATCGGGTAGTGAAATGTTGAGCACCCTCAAGTTGGGCTTTTTCAGTATTGGGACGGTGCCATTGCTGCTTTCCTGGCAGACAATCTCGTACCACTCGCCCTGGAAACACCCGGTTCCAATCCCGAAGGGGAAGGGAATGGCGACACCACCACATGTTAGGGTGCAATTGCCCTTCCCCAGAGGAGCAGCTAGTGATGCTTGTTTATGAAGCAAAAGTGATCCTAGAAGCAGAAGAATCTGAAACATTATTATGTCCTAGGATGCTTCCTATAGCAAAATTGTCAAAGCTTCAGACCCGTCCTGGAGTAAAAAATTCTCTACTGAAGTGATTGTTTCGATCAAGTTTGCTCTGATGGCGATCGCGACATATTGTGTTTCAGTCTCATATGAGGATATAAGAAAGAGATTAATAGAAAATAATAAAGAAAAAACGAATCTATTAGGAAAGAAATATTAATATCACGCTTTCCTAATTTAATTAGAATTTATCTTGGAGGATTATTCACATGACATATATACAAAGACGCGTTTTTGGTCTTTGGGGAAGTCCCTGCCTGTTGGTCAAGAAAAGTGCAAATCTTACTGTCCGAGATTTGACCCTTGAAAGTTGGCTGCATATTATTTATTCCTTCAAGCCGCACAGTGAAGGGATTTTTACGTGCCGCACGGTGGGTTTGGTTCGTGGGACTCCTTGAACGTGGTTTGTGAAGGTAGAGGTGTATATCCAATTGAGACGTTTATTCTTCGGTGAGACTAAACACCATGGATTTGAGTGTTATATATGCGTGGGAAACAATCGATTATAATAATGTAATTATACGATTATTAGTAAATTATTTATTATTGGCTCTTCTCATGAAATAAATACTGACACCCAAGCCAATCTATCTAAATTTATGGTGTTCCTTATTGATCATTATATATTTCTTTGGTGATTTATTTAATTGCAAGATCTGTCAGCACTTGTGCATTATTGTACAACAAAAACAATATGAATATATTTTCTTTTCTTCCCTCATTGAAGTGTCTCCTTTTCTAAAAGCCACAACAAAGATAACCAATGAAGTTTCTTTTTTCATCGAAGATAAAATCATCAAAGCTTCAATTTTCTATCCACACATGCTTAATAGAAACATAAGATCTATGCATAGAGCACCAATTCCCACTTTAATGAGGTTTTTATTACTCTGAAGAAGAGGAAGGAAGCCACGACTGTTCTAAGAACATTAAAACTTAAGAATCACTTGAAGGTCTAACTGTCAAACTGGCATTTACATCCACTGTAAATAAGTGAATGTTTAGAATTCGAAAGATTAGATTGCTGAAAGAAGATCCCTATGCACTATTGCCATGCTGAAGAAACACCCATATATTGCCATAGATGGCGTGATGATATTTCATTTGGAAGCTTGTTGAGATTATATTTATGAATGAGCATAGAACTTGTAATCGTAACAATCAATTGTACAACACGTTCGTGGATTATATCCTAAAGAAATTGCCAGTGTTTTGGAGTTATGACAAATTCTTGTAATAAAAATATGGGTGTGTCTCTACAAGGTTGATAGAAATTTTTTTGTATGGAATTGCAATGACCAAATACTATGTAAGTTATCGTGTGATTGGAGGATGGAAATACTAAGAGTGTTGGACTAACTTGACCTTGGCTGTGGTCTCTAATGTATCTCCTTATTCTATAGTGAAATCCTATGTTGCTTTCCTCATAGAATGTGTCACATTGACAGAATTACGGATTTCTGATGTCCAATTTATTTTCTTGTTCAGTTTATTATTGCATTCACTTGCTTGTTCACAACTAATATAGGAGTCCAATTAGGCTAAGTTGAAGCATATCTATGGCAACAGAAGAAAAACCGACAAATTTGATTGGAATGATGTAGATTTGTGGAATATGCATATCGAGAATAAAAGAGAAAATTGCCTAAAAAGTTCTAAACTTATTACACTTTTGCCAATTCAATTCTAAATCTTTTAATTTTGTCAATTGAGTCCTAAACATTTTGCTTCTTACCAATTAAATCCATTCAGCTAACTTTGACAGAAATCGCTAATGTGAACTCTAGGGTTGCCATGTAGGATTGTTGGCGTTGACATGAATAATTATTAATAATATTTTTATATTTTTTGAATTTTTTTTCTCTTTTTCTCTTTTTTTCCTTTCCTTTTATGCTTCTTCTTCTTCCTTTTGCCAATGTTCGGCCACCAGCCATGCCGGACCAATTGGCCTCCCTTGCTACAAGCGAGGCGCAGCTGGGCATGGGCTCACCCAGCGAGGCTCACCCTTATGCCAACGAGACCTGGCGAAGGTCAACCTCACCCAGGCTAGATCTAGCGAGGCCAACCCTCGACTAGGCTAGGGCAGCCTCTCCGGGTGTCGATTGGGTGAAGACGATGCCGAGACAAGGCCACCCTAGCCTAGTTGAGGCTAATCCTCATTGGGCCTCACTTAGGCAGGTGAGTCCCGACGAGGGCTCTCTCGCCAGATCCGGTAAGGACATCCTTCTCCCAAGCCAAGGCACCCTCACCAAGCATTGCCAATGCACGGGCGACGCTTGACGAGGCCGACCTTGCTTGGCCTAGGTGACGGCTCCCCTTGCCAGGGCTCGCATACCGCGCCTCCCCTGTGGCAGGCGAGACCAGCCACCAACAAAAGGAAGAAGAAGAAGCAAAAAAGAAAAGAAAGAAAAAAAAGGAAAATTAATAAAAAAATCCACAAAAATATTTAAAATATTTTTAAAATTTATCCACGTCAATGCTAACAAACTCACGTGGCACCACTGACTTTTACATTAGCAATTTCTGGCTAAAATTAGCCAAATGGACTTAATTGGCAAGAAGTGAAAAGATTTAAAATTCAATTGACAAAATGAAAAGTTTATGACTGAATTGATAAAAGTGCAATAAATTTTAGACTTTTTAAATAATTTTCCCAAGAATAATATGTACCAAAGGAATATGCACTTATCCTCTTGTGGGAAGAAGACAGAGTTGATGAGTAAGCTATTTTGGATTTGTTGGATAGGCAGATATTGGATGTTATTCAAGTGAAATTGTCTCATAATATCATGTATAACCTTGTGAAAGAGGAAACCACTATGGGACTAACGAATGCCCTGTTGAACATATTCAAGAAGGCCACTATAATCAATAAGGTGTACTCATGTGTACCACTCGGCAACGCATCAAGGTAGACTCTGTCGAGTGAAGCTCGAAGGTGGTTATCATACTAGACTAGAGTCACGGCGTTGAGGCCAAAGGCGTTGATCACCAAGACTATGTGTAGGGCTTTGTTGAAGCGGTCGAGAAGGCAAACGCATCGAAGGCGTTCTTGTAGGGGAAGTCACAGTTGAATCGGGAGAGGGACCAAGGAGGTCATCCAAGTTGGAGAGGGAAGTCTCAAGGTGAGGTTAAACAAGGAAGAAGAAAGGACAAAAAAGAAGAAAAGGGAACATAGACAGAGAAAGGAGTAAGGAAAAGGAAAGAAAAATATTTTTTGACAAAAATGTTCCTATTCATATGATGTTTTTATTTAAATTTGTTAATTCTACTCTACTTCTATTTTAACACTCACTTTTAGACTTTTGTCTTACCTCCTTATAAGGTGTGGGAGTCGAATTCTATCTCCAAAACTAAATCATCATTGTCCCAATTCCTTTAAAAAGGAGGAGATTTCAACTCTCACTTTTCTATTTCCATGTAGGAAGGATGGCCACCTATGAAGCACGGACACGCTGTTCGTGCTCGCGTATCGTGTTCGACACGTGTCGGAGCGTGTCGGACACCTCGACACGCTCGGACACGCGGTCAACGCGTGTCGGATTTTTCAACACGTGGTCAACCTTTTCCCGACACGTTTCGACACGCGTGTCCGGGAGGGAGCAGACCACGAGCGACGGCGAGAGACAGCCGAGCTTAGACTGAGGCAAGGGCCGGCCCTGTGATGCTGCGATGGATCCGACAAGGCTGCAGCTGCGAGGGAGAAAGGACCAAAGGTGAGAGGAAGAGGAGAGGAAGGCGGTCGTGCGGCGAGCGGTGAGCGGCGAGGAAGGGGTCGTGCGTGCGGCGAGGAGCGGCGACCAGCGAGGAAGGAGGTCATGCGGCGAGTGGCAAGGAAGGAGGAGGAGAAGTGGAAGGGTCGCGAGCGGCGAGGAGGAGGAGTAAAGGAGCTAGGGTTTCTGAGAAACTCAAAAGTAATTAAAAAAAATGGGAGTCTATGGATACCTATTTTGGGAGGAGGGAAAGTGATGGACAGATGGGGGGAAATGGACGATTGTGGGAGGGAAAGGAAAAAAATAAATTTGGGTGGGGGAATGGACGATGGTGGGGACTGGGGAGGGAAAGGAAAATAAATTTGGGAGTGGGGGGAAATGGATAAGGAAAAGAAGAGAGTGGGGAATTTTTTTTTAATCAGAAAAATAAATAAATGAGATTAAAAATAAAAGTAAATTTGGGGGAGGGGGATTTCGAAAAATAAATATAAATTTGGGATAATGAAATAAAAAAGTGTAAGATTTATTAATATTATTAGTATAAATTCATTGTAAACTCTTTATTTATTTATTTATTTATTTATTTATTTGTGAATTTGAATTAAATTAATTAAAAATAAATAAATTATTTAATATTTAACGTGTCGAAACGTGTCGAAATTCTCTACTTTTTGAGAAATGACGTGTCGCGTGTCGCGTCGTGTCGTATCGCGTGTCCGTGTCGCCGTGTCCGTGCTACATAGATGGCCACTAGAGCAAATCGTAAGAGTTATTCATATAATGATTTGACTAGTAAGTAAGCTTGGGGCTTATTTGAGATTAAATTTGCCACTATATAATTACTTCCCATTGGATAATGTTGATGAAAATGTGGCAGAAGCTTAGAAAATTGTAGTATTAATCGTTTTTCCTACATAAGAATCGCAATGATGAAACTTCCTAATGTCATTTTTCTTCCAAAACTTCTTTGGATATAATTTTTTTGGAGTTTGTAGAAAGTAAGAAGGAGAAAAGAAAAGTTCAATTTGAAAGACATATGTCTTAGTATGTGTAATTGCTTTCAATATTGTGGCTACATAAGTTGTTCTGTATCTTTTTCCGAATGCTATAATCCACCTTGTTGAGTCAGAATCTTTTCGAGCCCCAACCCCGCGCTCCACCCAACTTCATTTTAACATCTCATGGCGCAAAAGAAGCCTTTTAACGCGTTGCTAGGGCGGACTACTTTTAAGTACACCATGGTGAAGGCTCTGATGTTATTCTAAAATAAAAATTGACATGAATATATTTAGTATTTGTGGAAAATGGAAAAGAGAAAAGAAAGGTTCAATAGTGGGACATGTGTCAACAATGAAGAGGACCACATGTCAACTTCTTCTTAACATCTCCGAGGTGTACCCCTGTACATGTTTTGCATTAGATTTGGATGTCGTTGTGTTCCTCCCATCTTTTTAGGTGAGCCTTCTTTGTGCCAGCCAAGATGTAACATGGTCAGTTTATTTAGTCATTTTAGAAAATTTCCGGACCAACTGGATAATATTCCGGACTCGGTTATGATTTGGCATAAAAGGAAATTAAAGACTTGGTCATTTCTCATAAATTATCTTTATATTTTTAGGAATCTATTACTCATTTGAATTTTCAGTCATCAACACAGAGCAATCACATATACAAAAGAGATGGACTAGTACTAGGCAAATCCATCGCATGACATAAATAGTTGATCTTGTGCACAAATCATATCAGTGAAAAGTAATTTTCTTTTAAAATGTGCTGAAATCACTGTTACCATAATGAATGCAAATGCAGCGGATGTCCAAACTGACTTATGCCCAGGATACATCTTTTAGGCATCTGTAAGTAATAAGCAAATCAAATGGTCGAGGCTAGTGCAACAAAGAATCCTCGCCCCCAGGAGTAACCGTGCGATTGATGTGAGTTTTGCAATAATTCCATCCATAGCAAGTATTCATGGATCACAAGATGAAGCGAAATCGCTGGATCACGCTCGAGCAAATCATTGCAATTTGCAGAGTATTGCCTAGCTAATTACAGCACCTTAATAAATTTGTGATAGCTATGATTTAACCGTTCATTGATCCCGAACACCAAAATAAACTCATAACCAATAGACAATTAACCAAATCCGATTTCCATTGGGAGAAGTTTTCCTCCCTCCTTTCTTTTCTTTCTTTTGCTTTGCAGAGTAGAATGACCCATAAGAGGCAAAACAGTTAATCACCATGTCTCACTAGGCAAGAGTGGCTGCACATCCAAAAATTTAGTGACATCCACATCAATATTTGACTTGCTAGATGTAAAAGCAGCAGCATAAGATTCCGTTGCCTCACGGTCCTCTTGATTTTGCTAAATGCTTGGAAGATTCTAGAGCTTCTTTATCCCTCCAACTCCATTGCCACTTCCTTCATTTAGGTAGGTTCCTCCCATTCAAGTTTAAGCACCTTTTCGAAAGGTTAGCAACTAATTCTATCTCTTCCTTCTTACCTTCTTTTAAAACTTGAGCATCAACAATGTCAAACAAATGATTTTTCTCCATTAAAATTATGAAATAGGTCACAAGGCTTCTTCCTTCTTGTTCCCTTAGTGACAAGATTGGCTTCTGTCCCATCAATAGTTCAACCAGTGCAACTCCAAAGCTATACACATCACTTTTGTTTATAAATTGGCTTAATTGGAAATACTTGAGATCTAGGTGTTAATACATAAATTTTATCATTTTATTAAAAACTTTATTCACGTAAAAAATTGAGCATTAATTTTTTAACACCTAAGTAAAAATTAATTTTCATTAATTAGGAACATTATAATAACTAGTATTAATTATTAAAAATTTTGAAATTTTATTAAACAAATAATTAATTCAAAAAGAGTAAAGTAAATAATTTTCATTAAAATTCATCGCGCATATATATTAGAGATAGTTTCATTGTTAGCGTTAATTATTAAAATTTCCAAAAAAATTTCAAAAAAAAAAATCGAAAATTTATTATTAAAAAAAGGAAATTAGAAAAAAGCGGACCGGGCTAGGCTGGCCGGGCCCTTTCTTTTCTCCTCTCCCCTTTATCTCTCTTCGCTTGGGCCCAGGCCCAGCCTCCTTCTTATTTCCCCCACGCGGCCCATCTCCCTTTTGTTTCGGCCCGGCCCGCGCGTGGCTCTTCTTCTCCTTCCCTTCTGTCCGGTTGGACCGTGGCTCGAAGACGGAAAGGACGACGCAAGCGACGAAGGACAGGGAGAACAGGGCGAGCGATCGCGGGAGACGCTCCGTCGGTCGGGGGCAGGCTGGCCAGAGGCAGCTGGCACGCCACATCCCATGCGCGCCGCTACGTAAAAGGAGGGGCTCGGTTTTTGCTTGCGGGGGCCAAGGGAGAGCAACTGGTAAGACTGAGAAGGCGAGAGCGAGAGAGAGAGAAGGAACTGTGTTCTCAAGGCTCTTGGGGAGAGCAAGAGGAAAACAAACCAGAGAAGCTTGGAAAAAGAGAGGTCCCAGCGAGCGAGAACAGAGAGTGAGCAGAGGGGTGATCTATGGTGGGGGGTCTCTCTTCAACGTCTCTCTCTCGGGGCGAATTGCCATCAATGGTGCAGAAGCGAAAGCTCGCCCAGCGGACGTACCGTCACCTCCTCCATCCGCCTCTCCGTCCTCCGCGCCGCCGCTAACCTTTGCCGCCGCCGCCACGCCTAGCTCGCCCCATTCGCGGCGAAACCGAGTCCTGTCGGATGGCCGTAAATCAGAGAGAGACCAGCGTACCCGATGAGGACGACATGCCGGAAGACGAAATGAATGATCTCGGGGATGAAGCTTTTGATTCCGAATCAGAATCAGACGCAGGAGAAAAGGAAGATGTGAAGTTGCCCGAAGCTAAGGAAAACGTCGCATACGACAGGGACGGCATTCTGGATAAGCTCGGAGACACGGGCTGGCCACAGGATGTGCCCTGGGTACGTAGGCTCTCCGTAGATATCAATAGCCGACAAGAGCAAGAGGTCGACATGAACGAAGACCTCCCGCGGGAGCTCTCTTTCTAGACGCAGGTGCTTGAGGGGACGAGGGAAGCCTTTGGGAAACTCCAGTCGATGGGGCTTCCTTTCTCAGGCCTTCGGACTATCGCGCCGAGATGGTGAAGACCGATTCTCCCATGGAGAAGGCGAAGGCCAGGCTTTTGGCTGGGAAGAGGGGAGAAAGGAGGCTCTTTTATTTTCCCGGAGTTAAAGCCTGCTTCTTCCACTCATTCTTTCTCGGGTTCTCACAATTTCTCGACATCAGAATCAAGGCTGATCTCTGACTTTTTCCTCGCAGAGGGATTTCGATGATTGTCCATTTTCCGAAATTCATCAATTCTGCTGCGATTCAAGTTCAAACCGGCACGGCTCCAGCGATCTCTTTGCAGCATCGATCATCATCATTCAAGCGCGGTTACCTTCAATTTGTGGCTGTCCAGCGGAAAAACCAGAGCTAAGTCTCCCCTGTTTTTCTCTGGCTTTGATTCTGGTTCAATCCACAGTGCTGAACTCTCGGTTTACTTCTCATGTTCTCAGAAATTTCGTTTTCTATTCTGGATTTCATCTTCATGGACGTGTTCGTAGCCTCCTCCGACTGAACTGAAGATTACGGCAATGAATTAAAGCTAAGAGATTCGCTTCCTTCCTCTGGTTTCAATCAGCACGGATTCTGCATTGATTTTGTGTGTTTCTTGTAGAACAGCAGCTCCATCACCAATGAACGTCGGACAAATCTGAAGGTTAGTAAAACTTGCCTAAACTTCATCAAACATGCTTGATTGACGCTGAGGTTTGTTTATTTGTACTTAGTATGATTAAGGCTTGTGTTAGACCTTGCCGATATTCGAAGGTCCTCACTGTTTGTGATGCTCGCAATTCCTTGCTGTTTGCGATGTTTGCGATCTAGTTGAAATGTACATTAGCATAATCCGCATTATTCTCGCGGCACTGTGATTGTAATGTTTGGAGGCGTTGGTCTGGTGACAAGGTGGTGGTAAACGACTTTGAGGTTTCGTTCAGTGCTCGAGATGGCCGTCCATAAGCGGCTCTTTCGTTGATGGCAAGTTTTAATATTAGGAATTGACGTATTTATGTTTTGGGGAGTGGGGAGGATGAAGAGAAGAACTAACGAAGAAGGAAGTTCTCTATGTTGTGGAAGTGGGGGCCGAAGCTGGATGTTGATGACTTTGGGCTCATTTGAGCTTAGTGTGTTTTGGGTTCTAGCTAGGTTAGATGGGCTTGTTAGATCAACTTCGGCATTAGGATTGGGCTTAGTTAAATGCCGCAGGAATTGGGCTTAATTGTATGTGTTGAGCCCAATTCGTTTTTTAATCGATCAAAGTCTTTTAATGCAAAAGCCCATTCGTGTCCTTGAGCCTAGTTTCGTGTGACCTGCAACAGCCCATTTTCGGGCTGGGCCACAAGTCCCGGTCCGGGTCTGTATTTTTGGAATAAAATATTTTTTGCAAAATAAATATAAAAAAAGTTGATTAAAAAATTTTAAAAAATTCAGAAAATACATAAAAAAATTCAAAGATTAGAATTCCTTGAATGGCTTAGAAAATGGTTTTGTGGTAATCTTCTCTTAAAAGTGGGAGCTTTTTATTTAAAATTGTGCTCAAAGTTGATCAAGCCCTTAGGTTTCGATTGTCCTTAAAGACAACTATCTTTGATTGCGCACTCTGGACATGATGCTTAGGACTTCCTTTTAACCTAGTTAGGATTGACATTTATTTATCTCTTAGTGTTAGATGCTTGTTTTTACTTGCAATTCATTTAATGCTTCATTTGGTTGCTAATTGTTATTTTAATGCTTGTACACCCACATTATCACCTCACATATTAATAAATAACTCTAAAATTAATGCAAATTTCCCATCAAAAATCTTTTTGAAATGAATAAGATTAGATACCGAAAGGACATTAATTGTTTAATTAGTGTAATCAAGTCCCTGACCTTATATTATTTGGTTATGTAGAAAGTGAAGTATACTTACATGCTTCACTTGATTTCTAGTAGACCCCAATAGACTAGTAGTAACTCATTTTTGGAAAATTCTCATAGCATCTATTTGAACACCGAACATCGTGTAAGGTATGGGCTTGAGAGAACCCGTGTCTAAATTATGGGCCTTGGACTTGTCCTTTAGGTAATACACCTAAATCCACTCTTCTACCTACCGAGAGGTAGGCATAGGTCGTGACTCTAGTTAGCCAAAAGTCCCTTGTACCAATGTGGTTACATGAGTTTGATCGAAGGAAATGAATTTTGAAGTACCGAGATCCGCCCCTTGCGCCTGATATTTCTCATCCAAGAGGATATTAGCAGACTTGATGTCTTGATGATAGATGGGAATGAACGTTGCTGAATGCAAGTAGAATAAGGCTCTGGCAATTTCAGTTGCAATCCGTAGACTTGTGTCCCACGATACATGAAACTCATTCATGTGGGTCATGCAAATGTTGTATAGAGTCCAATTTGGTATAAACTCATACACTAAAAGCAAGACTTCGTCTCCAAGAAACACCTGAGTAACTTAACCACATTCCTATGGTCAATCTAGGAGAGAACGAGGACTTCATTTATGAATTGTTCAACTTTTCCCTCGTCTATCACTTTCGATTTCTCAATGGCCACTATTTTTCCATCTGTTAACATCCCCTTGTATACAATACCTTGTCCACCTTGCCCGAGTATCCTATCATCATTGAAATTGTCAACGGCCTTCTCTAAATCTATGGAGTTGAATAATTTGCTTTTCTCGACATCGCCTTCCGGTGAAGATAGCACACTTTTCAACAAAAGGCCGCCATTATGTTTGAAGTACTTCTCTTTGTGCTTGAGTTGTTTTCTCTCTTGATGTATTTGTAGAATCTCCATAAGAAAAGACACGAAAGTAGTGCCTCGAGCCCTACCCCAAGCCCTACATTTCAAAAGTTTAGGGGGTGTAAAAGTGTCGAAAAAGTCCTCTGCTTGTCAAGGCTCTACGAAGGCACTTATCATCAAGAATTTAAGTGGCTCTGATTGAAAGGAAAACATATGGAAGTGATTAACCTGACTCTCCTTTCATGTGGATTTATCTTAACAACCATGAAAAGTTAATTTGTCTCCAGGAATTTTGCAAACCATTGATGAAAGTGAAAATTTCCTTAATAATATTTCCATTCAAATATGACGAGAATAATTAAGAATCTTTGATATCTTTTGATAGATATGAAGTGACCACACTAGAAAAATTCTAGTTTTTCATTATCTATAAAAAATAATTATTATTGTGCAAAGAAAGTTTTGAGGTTGTTTCGATAGATACTGTTTATTGAAACTTACATATAATCATCAATAAGCTAATGGACAATCATGTTAGAGCAAAGGGTAAGGCAAAACTATACTCAAAACCATGAAGCGGTCCAACACTCTAGGTTAAAAGATCTACTTACCAATAAGAATAGCTGTCTTTCTACCAACGACGCAGTCATATCCACCCTGTTTGTTCACACAAGTCCCGGGGCACATTTTTGGATCTTCACATTATCTAATGATAGAAAACCCATCTCCTTGAGTAAAATTAGCGAGACTATTAGGTCCCATTTCCTCAAAAGTTGTTAAATCCAAAGCTAAAAAAATATCATGCTTGTAACAAAAGGACTGTCTTGTTCTCCTTTGTTTCCAATAAATTATTATCATTATAATTCATTCAGTTTTGTTTGAAAGTACATTCACTTTGTATAATCTTGGGCGGATAAACAAGAAAGAGGGCAAATAAGCATGTGTGCGATCACTAAACAGTGTGAATGCCTTCTTTTTAGAGAAAAATCTAGGAATGAACAATCCACTTCTCTATATGGTGCCCTTAAACACAAAATGGGTTAGAATGAAGTATGTTACCCTAGCATTGTCCAATAATATAGAAATTACCACCATATCCCCTCCCGCAATAACACTGCATAAATGGCATTTCACTTCCATGCCAATGCAGGTGGTAGAGGTCGTATGTTTTACCAGTGACAGGCTTAGTATTACTCGACCTGGATATTGCATTATCATGCCAGATAAGCTCAATTGCATCCTTGGTATTGTCTGGAATCCCCCATTCCAACACCAATGGAACTGTGTCATTCAATCTCAAATCACATAAACCCGTAAAGTTAGACCACGTAACCATGATCATATGCTAGGACAACGTAATTGCACCCTTGATGTACGCCTTCTTCCTTGAAATCCACATTAATATTGTGACATCCTGAGTTTTCGACCTTGTCTTGATAAAATGAAATGGGCTTCTCACCAACGTGCTTGTGGTCCTTTTTTTCTAAGCTGATCACTCACGAGTTAACTAACCTATTAGGTGAAACCGTTAAGGGATATAACCACGGTAAAATCCCTAAAAGCTACCCGGTAGGTTGGATTAGACTAAAATCGCATCCGGTTGATTTTAATCATGAATTGAGCTCGGTTTCGGGAATCGAACGTTCGAGCGTGTCACGATTCATTTTTTGGATATCGTCTCATTTTTCGGGAAATTTTCGTCTAGTCCAAGATTTTTGGTGGAAAGTCAGATTCGGCAAATTAAAATGGTGGAAATTCGGAGGGGCATTTTTAAGTGGATTGTTAGCCTTCAAAGTGAGTTGGTTTGTGAGGGAAATTATGGAAATTTGGTTGGGCACCTCAGTTGGTATTTTTGGGAGGCCAATTTGGTTTAATTTGTGAGAATTTGGAAGGAGAATGGATGTAAATTCGTATGGACAGCAGGGGTGGCATTTTTGGCCTTCTAATTGGATGATTTTGTGAAGACTTGAAGGGAAATTGTGTGGGCTACTGCCATGGCCTTTTGGGGCCATTAAATTGAAGCAATTGTTGGAGAAAATTCATTTACTGTTTTGAAGTTGACAAAACCTTTTCATAGTCTAATTTGAAGACTTCAGGACTAAAGTGTCAAAGTCTGAAGACCGCCAGACTTTAGGTTCAAAGTCTGCTCACACAGACAGATTCCAAACTGAATACTACTGAAGAATGAAGACTTATCCAGATGCGAGATTATCTTTATTCTTCAAGAATTCGATTCATATGGCTTATGGATGATTTTCTGGTTGTATATAGCACCCACATGATTGACTATCCTTAATGGAATCAATTCCGGTAATCAAATCTTTTGGAAGGCAAGCAAACTTAGAAAGTTCTACTTATGGAAATCAAGATCCTGATTGTATGGACGAACATGATTGACGGGCTTTCATCTTAATCAATCAATCAACTCGAGATCCCTTTGATTGATTCTGTCCAATAGGTAGATTGGAAGAATTCCTTTAGAAAGTGCAAACGGTCGTGAAGGCATGAATGAGTATTTAAGGCGGACTCTCTAGTTGTTCGAGATAGAGCGTGAAAGAAAAATTTCTAAGTCTGAAGCTTTTTAGTTCCTTACTATTTCATTTAGTGAGCTCAAAATTGTATACAGAAGAGAAAAACTCATAGTGAGACTTTGTGTGAGACCAATAGAGGTTTTTCACTGTGAAGTTGAGACTGTAAGACTATAAAATCTCTTTTGTTTCTTAGTGGAATCCAGCCAGTAAACTGTCAGCGTGGGAGAGTTGACGTAGGCTTGATCTAAGCCGAACCACTATAAACCTTGTGTTCTTATTCTCTTCCCTAAACTCTTTACTTTGTTCATAGTTTTATCTAACTGTTTAAAGTTTGAATTCGTTTAAAGTCTGTCTTATTATGAAGCAAATTATTTCTACTGAACCTTGCGAAAATTTTTGTTCACACCTATTCACCCCCCTTTAGGTGTTATTACTAGCCATTTCAATTGGTATCAGAACCTATGTGCTTATTTTATTGAAGTGTTTTACTTCTTAAGCTAAAGATTTATAGCTACTATTTTGGCTCCAGGTTTGGTCGAAGGCCAAAGCAACACCAGACCTCCTTACTTTGATGGGAAAGAGTACAATGTGTGGAAAAACAAGATGAATGCATTTCTGAGATCGAAATATCCCTTGGAATGGGATGTGGTGGAAAAAAGGAATCAATCCCAAAGCTACATCAGCCTTAGAAAGAGGAAAGGAAGCTGTAGATGCTGGAGAATTAACACAAGCAGAAATAACCAAGAGACAAGCTCTTAATGCTAACGCCATCTACTCTTTATACTGTGCTTTATCTCCCACTGAGTATAACCGAATTTCTTCTTGTGAAATAGCAAAAGAAGTTTGGGATATGTTGCACGTTACCTATGAAGGAACTGACCGAGTAAAGGAAACGAAAATCAATATTCTACTCGGACAGTATAAAGCCTTCAAGATGAAGCCTGGAGAATCCATCACTGATATGTCTAAGTCGTTTCACGGAGATTGTAAATGGCCTGGCATACCAAGGACAGTCAATCTCAGGACCAATGAAGGTTAATAAATTTCTACGTGGACTCTCCAAAGACTGGAATCACGTAAAGACGTCAATTAGAGAAACCCAGAGGAGCCTCTTTCAGTAGACGAACTAGTAAGCACACTTCAATCATATGAAGTAGAGCAAATCAATGAGGAAGATGATCCCAAAGGAAAGAAGTCAATTGCTTTAAAATCTAACGATGATTTTGATGATACAAATTCAGAAGATGACATGGATGATGAGAAGCTAGCACTTATGATTAAGAAGTTCCAAAAGTTGAATAAGAAGGAAAGAAGATTCAACTAGAAGAAGTAGAGTACTCAAAAATTCTAGAAGAATCTAACTGAGGACAATGAAAACAATAAAGATGTGATATGCTTCGAATGCAGGAAAAAGAGACACATTAGACCTAATTGTCCTCCGTTGAAGAAAAAGAAAGGAAGAACTAAGAAATAAAAAAATAAAAAAATAAAAAAAGGCTCTCAAAGTAGAAACATGGAGCTATATCGAATGCGAGGATAGTGATGAAGAATATGCCAACATATGTCTAATGGCCAATTCAGAATCAGACTCAGACTTTGAAACAGATTCTGATTCAAACTCTGACAAAGAATTTGAGGTTAGCAATTTAAAAATTCCTGTTAAAATTTCAAAGTATATAGATGAACTCTGTCTCAATCTCAAAATATCTCTTAAAAGGATTTCTAAACTAAAAAAGGAAAATTCCAAACTAAGGCAACATGAAACTTCCTAGAAAGAAAAGTTTGAAAATCTTTATAAAAGTTTTGTTGATTTAAAAGAAAATTCTTATTCTCTTTCGAAGGAAAATGTCTTTTTGAAGGAAGATATTTCAAATATCACAAAAAGATTTTCAAAAAGGATCTAAGAAGCGTACAAATACCATTGAAAGATGTAAATCATGTTAGAAGTTCCTTTAAAGTTTGTTAAACTGAATCTAAGAAATCGCAATGTCTCTCTTTTTTATTTGCATTAGAATTCATCTCAAAGGAAATAATCATGTGATATATATACAAAGACGTGAATTTGGTCTTGCGAAATCTTTGTTTCTTTCAATGTGCCACAAGTGTTTGGCAAAGAAAAGAGCAATAAATCCAATTTTCAACTTTGACTGCTAAGATTGGACTTTTTCAAAGGCCTACAATGCACATCTCCCATGATCTATGATAGAGATAAATTATGAAAGTGCAATCAAATCTTAAAAATTTCAAAAAGTACAATTAAATCCTAAAACTCATTAAATTTCTATAATGAAGTTCCTATGTTAATTGCGTCCAATTTAATTAATAGAAAATGTTAAGGTGGTCGTTTTTTATTACTTTCTTAACACATACATCTTCCACTAAGTGCCACATAAAAAAACTTGAAAAATTTTAAAAAGAAAAATAAGACATAAAAATTCAAAAAAGGAACAAAATTTTTTCTTGATTGCGCTGAAGTCACTTTTATCATGATGAATAAATGCAACATATGACCATACTGACTTGGGCCCATGGTAAATCTTATGAAATTCTGCAAATAAGAAGCTAATTGAATGGTGAAAGCCGGTTTAACAAAAATGCTTGTCCGCAGGAGTACTAGTGACTGATGTAATTTCTGCAATAATCATATTGACAGCAGGTAATTTACGGATCTCAGATGAAAGAAAAAACACTGCATCATGCTCGTGCAAGATGATTGCAGTTTGCAAAGTATTTCCAAATTGGCACATCCACTAAATGATGATGCCTAGCTAATTACAGAGATCTGAATAAGATTCGGGATAGTATAGCTTAACAATTGATCGATCGCAAACACCGAGAATAACTTCATAACCAATAGGTAACTAACCAGTCCTATTAGTGAAGGAATGAGTTTTCCTCCATTCTTTATTTTCTCTTTCTTTTGGTCTGAAGACTGATTTCCATGACAAACAGAGCAATATGACCCATAAGAGTAAGAGGCAGAACAAATCTTCACCACGACTCACTAGGCAAGAGTGGCTGAACATCTGAAAATGTAATGACATCCATGTCAATGTTTGACTTGTTAGATGGAAAAGCAGCATTATAAGATTCAGTTGCCTCGTGGTTCTCTTGATTTTGCAAAATAACTGAAGGCTTTTGGAGCTTCTTTATCCCCTCCAACTCCATTGCCACTTCTTTCATTGCAGGTCGTTTCCTCCCGTTCAAGTTTAAGCACCTTTTTGCAAGGTTAGCAACTAATGCAATCTCTTCCTTTTTACCTTCTTTCAAAACTTGAGCATCAACAATGTCGAACAAACGGTTCTCTTCCATCGAGATTATGAAATACGTCGCGAGGCTTCTTCCTTCTTGTTCCCTCAGTGAAGAAATTGGCTTTTGCCCTGTTAAGAGTTCAACAAGTACCACTCCAAAGCTGTACACATCACTTTTATCAGTGAATTGACTTGATTGGAAATATTCGGGATCTAGATAGCCGAAAGTACCCTGTACCAATGTGGTTACATGAGTTTGATCAAGGGAAACTGACTTGGAAGTACCAAAATCTGCCACTTTTGCCCGATATTTCTCATCCAAAAGGATATTGGTGGACTTGATGTCTCGATGATAAATGGGAATAGAGGCTGCTGAATGCAAGTAGAATAAGGCTCCTGCAATTTCAGTTGCAATCCGTAGCCGTGTGTCCCACGATACATGAAACTCTTGATTTGGGTCATGTAGATATTGGTATAGAGTCCCATTTGGTATGAACTCATACACTAAAAGCGGGACTTCCGTCTCTAAGCAACACCCCAATAATTTAACCACATTCCTATGGTTGATTTGTGAGAGGATGAGGACTTCATTTATGAACTGTTCGACTTTTCCCTCGTCAATCACTTTTGATTTTTTAATCGCAACTATTTTTCCATCTGTTAACATTCCCTTGTAAACAGTACCTTGTCCACCTTGCCCAAGTATCCTATCATCATTAAAATTGTCAGTGGCCTTCTCTAAATCCTTGGAATTGAACAATTTGCTTTTTTCAACATTGCCTTCTGGTGAAGATAGCTCACTTTTCAACAAAAGGCCACCATTGCGTTTGAAGTGCTTCTCTTTGAGTTTGATTTCTCTTCTCTTCTTGACGTATTTGTACAACCTCCATAAGACAAGACACAAAACTAGTGCCCCAAAGGCTGCCCCAACCCCTGCATCGCAAAAATTTAAGGGTAATCAGTGTTAAAAATACCTGCTGCTTGTCAAGAATCTATAGAGGCACTGATCATCAAGAATTATAGTGACTCTGATTGAAAGGAGTATATATGGAAGCGATTACCTGACTTTCCTTTCATATGGATTTATGTTAACAACCATGAAAAGTTAATTTGTCCAGTAATTTTTCAAACCATTGACGAAAGTGGAAAAGTTCCTTTCTAATAATTCCATTTCCAATATGACGAGAATAAGTAGGAATTTTTTTATTTTATTTCTTTAATGTTTTCTTATCTATCAAAAATTAGGGTGCTGAGAAAGTTTCTCAGTTGTTTTGATAGATACTGTCTATTGAAACTCACGTATAATCCTCAATAAGCTAAAGGACAATCATGTTAGAACAAACGGTAAGGTAAAACAATACTCAAGAACAAGAAGCGGTCTGAAATTCTAGGTTAAAAGATCTACTTACCAATAATGATAGGTGTCTTTCTACCAGCGACGCAGTCATAGGTTCCCAGTTTGTTCACACAAATCCCGGGGCACAAGTTTCGATCTTCACATTCATTAATATCTGATGACAGGTGATAAAACAAACATATTAGCAGCGAAACCCATGTCCTTGAGTAAAATTAGAGAGATTAGTAGGTCGCATTTCCTCTTGAATTGTTTACTCCATAGCTGAAATATTATGCTTGTAACAGACTGTCCTGTCCCCTTTGTTTCCAGTAAATTATTATCATTATAATTCATTCAATTTTGTTTGAAATTCACTTTGTATAATATTGGGCAGTAAAACAAGAAAAAGAAGGCAGATAAGCATGTACGTGATCATCAAACAGTTTCAATGCGTTCTTTTCAGAGAAAAATCTGGGAATGAACAAGCCACTTCTCTGTTTGGTGCCCTTAAATACAGAATGGGATAGCATAAAGTATGTTACCTTGGCATCCTTCAGCAAGATAAGGGTTACCACTATACCCAAATATGCAATAGCACTGTATAAATGGCATTTCACTCGCATACGATCCATAGAGGTCGTATCTGTTACATCTGAGGGGAATTAGAATAGCCCGAGCCTCGCTGGATAAGCTCAACTTCGTAGCCGGTGTTGTTTGAAATCCCCCATTCCAACACCACTGGAACCATATCATTGAAACTCAAATCATAAAAACCTGTAATGTTAGACCTCAAGAACCATGATCTATCTGCCAGGAAAGCGTACTTGCATCCCCTGAGGTCCACCTTCTTCTTTGAAATCCACACTAAAGCCTTGAAGGTTAAAGGGGAGTGTAGTTTGGCAGCATTGGTCCCTCCCGAAACAAGCACTATACTGGCTAATGTTGGTGTTGGTTCCAGCACATTTTGACCTGCAACCGACAACAGCTGATTCTGTACTATTCACTGTTGCCAGGGTGTTGCAACCGACCGACGTAAAGACGTTCCATGTCTGGGAAAAGACAAATTGACTTCCTTCTAAGTTCACTGGCACACCAAGTCCTTCCCCCCCGCAGCTTGCATTTGAGTATATTAATGGAAGACTGACACTGATCATGCCATTCACGGATTTCATAATATTGGGAAGTGAAATGTTGAGAACTCGCAATCCAATCTTATTTAGTTTTGGAACCGACCTATTTTGGCAGACGATCTCATACCAGTGATCCAAGAAACACCCGGCACCTATTCCGAAGGGGAAGGGAATGCTGACGTTCCCACATGTTTCAACACAGTTGGGCCTTGCAAGTCCAGCTGCAGCTCCTGATGCTTGTATCGTGAGGAAAACCAGAAGCACAAGAATTCGAAACTCTGAGTTCGACATGATGTTCACGTCTGTGTGTGCATGGACCTAAACATATGGAGAAAGGGGATATGGACTGAGTCCCTTAATATTGTTATTTATGTGGAAGAGGGGAAGAATTCTGATGCACTCTACGCATAATTTTGCTCCAGCTCTGCTACTTCCTAGTATCTGTGACGATGCTTCCTTGAATATAGGAATATCAAAGCTTGATAGGTAAAGGACGCCAACGGAAGCAGCCAAGTGTGACTTTTCCAGCTGTTGGGAAGATGATTTTGTCATCATCTTTATAAGTGAGATATCTAATCCTTTCCTTCTTGACTTAAATTGTTTCGAATACGAGTCGGTTCATTTTAATTTATCGTAGACCACTAATGTATGAATTCTTCCTCTTCCACGCTAGATTAAATATGGTTCCACGTCTTTGCTTATTGTCGCAAAATTTCACATTTCATTGCCAATCTTTTTGTTTAGTAGTAAATAGTATTGGTCATTTACAGTTCCTAATTAAACATGAATGTGGTCTTTCTGTAAATTCTGAATATCTGTCTTAGTTTAGCACTGTTTCAGTTATTTATTAAATCGACTTCTGAGTTTAACCTTGTTTAGAGGACTCGAATTTCACCGTTTTTCACGATGAGTGAACGGCTGCACATTGATAAATTACAGGAAATTATTGCTAATCATCCCTATCCATGTGACCAGGGAAGTGAAATGTTGAGCAATTGTAATCCAATCTTACTTAGAGTAGGATTCGTGTCTCCATAATTTAGCTAATCTTTTTTGGAATTTCATGAAATTTTGGGATTTTTCCAGCCAAAAAAAAAAAAAAAGAAAAACTCAAGAAATTAACATGTTGAGATGTGAAGAAATTTTCTTTTGTTCCCATTAAAGCCTCTACTTCCAGAAAGGCTCCAAGTCATTTTGAGATTGGAGGACTTTGGAGACTCGTTTTTTGTTCTAGACAAGCCCATTCGGACAAGGCTTGAAGGTACTGAGAAATGGGGATTCAAAATCTTAGCTTTCGGAGTTAGAAAAACTGGAAAGTACGAGGCAACTGAACTGCACATGTGATCTTTGACTGGCACTTGAGGCAAGCAGACGATGCCTTTTTTTGACCGCTGAAATTGGACTTCTTCAAAGGCGTATGGTGCCCGTTCTCCCATATAATATGCAATCACAGCCGATGATCGAGTGTGACTCTCACGTGGAGCCCCCATAATAAGTGATTATGACGGATCAAGTCCATAGAGACTTGGATACAGGCAAGAATTTTGCGCAAGACCAGTGGAAAACGGGTTAATCTAATTCCCATCCATATGGAAACCAATTTGTACGCAAACAAGCTTGGAACTATCAGCATGGTGCGAACCAATGATCACTTGTAAAATCTATGGCCTTGAAGATATGAAAAAGAAAACCCAAGATATTAACATGATGAAAATCGAAGATATTTTATTTTGTTCACCATTGAAGTTTCTCCTTTCAGAAAGGCTCTTAAACCATTTTCAGATTGGAGGACTTTGACGACGCGTTTTTTGTTCTGGACCGCCATATCAGGACAACGCTTGAAAGGTACTGAGAAATGGGATATTTCGGAAACTTAGCTTTCTAAGTTAGAAAAGTCGGAAAGTTAGAAGACAACTGAACCGCGGAGGTGATCCTTGACCCGCACTTGATGCATTAAGGCTATTGCACAAGTGGGGATCAGAGTAAATTCCAGTAAAGTACTTTTCAGAGTCCAATTCTTTTACTGAGAGATGCAAAGAAGACTCGCTATCACTTTGCTTCCACGCAGATTTAGACATCGATATCACCATAATTTAGCTACCGAAAATTGCGGAGCCACTTGTCAGGTTCGATACGTGCACCCGTTCTCATATAATCCATATTCAGGCTTTTTCCGAAACAAGTTCCACCAAAACTGGAGACTAAATCGGGTTCGGATGATTTTGGTCATATATAATATGGAAGGGTAGTTACTTGATGGTATCATAGCAAACGAAAAGACTTGGACCATTACCAAGTCTTGATAAGTAGAGGACACCAATTTAAGAAGCCAAGTGAGATTTTTTTCCATTGTTTTTTTTTTTCTCTTCCATTGTTGGGAAGACAATTTTGTCATCATCTTTCCTGTGAGAAAGACTTACTTGGAGCATTACCAAGAGAGATGACTTTTCAGGGCCCTTTATCATGGACTCCGTCAAGCACGTTGTAATAGACTCGTTTATTGTTTTCCTTACCAACTTAAATTTTGTTTTTGTAAGTATCGGATCTTTTTAATTTTTCCAAGACAAAAATCGTGTGAATTTTTTCTTTCGTAGACCAAAATCATATTTGATAAATAACTACCAAAATCCTCCTATTGGTAAACAAACGATTTCTCCTATGTTCTTTCTTTTCTCTTTATTTTGTTATGATTTCCGATTTCCAAGACAAAAAGAGTTCCTTAAATTCTCAATTCAATTATAAACCTTTCAATCTGGCCAATTTAATTCTAATCATTTTAAAATATGCCAATATAGCCCTTTAATTCTTAATTTGTCAAGCTCAACTATGGTCACCGCTTCTTCTTCCGAATCTAAGGCCAAAGACAAGGTGAACTTGATCAACATAAACAAGAAAGGAAGGCAATCCGTCTGCATTAAACTCATCGGGAAGCTCGAGCAACCCTATTTTTTTTTTATTTTTGATAATCCAGGGAACTCGAACAGCCGACAGCAGGCGAGCAAACCTCTGGGGTGACGCTAGTGGAAGGACCCACCACCCTAATGTCACGCGTAAGAATCCCTAGCGACGCCTTTGGGATTCGAACTCCTCTCTTTCGTGAGAGGGAGAGAGCCCGAACCAACAACGCCACTGCTGGCGGTGGTTCAAGCAACCCTATTTGTTTATCTCTTCTTCTTCTACACCGCCATTCCAATCATCACAAGATCCGCTCACAGCGGCTTCATCCCAAAAAAATAAAAAAATTGCCCAGAGAACATCCAATTCGTATGGCAAAAGATTTCATATCCACCAACCACCGCCTTCAACTCTCATCACCATATTGGTCTCTGTTTCGACGCGAAGAAACCTTGGTATTGCCGTGGCCATTGATCAAATCAGTTATTGTTTAAGCCCAGAAAACGGCCATCCCTTCTTGGTTCCCCTGATTCTTTTTATCTTTTATTTTATTTTTGTTTTCCTTTCTAAATGGCTATTGGCTGAACATGTTTTTGTTCAGTAGTGACTAGCTTTTGTTGTTTGAGCAATTTAGGTAAGGGGAAAATTTCAAATAAAGGTTTGAAATGGAGTTGTTTTCTCAAATAAAGGTTTGAAGTGCAAAATCAGTCACTAATAAGAGCTGAACTCTCAGGCCAGCCAAATCTTCACTGATCAGCGAGCCGTGTGATTGTTCCAACCACTGGGGAAGGGACATTTTTGTCCAAAACTTTCTGGGTTGGTTTTTTTCCTTCTGTTTTTCTTTCTTGAGTTCAGGACTGGGAATTACTCCACAACCCCAACTCCGACTCGGTCGACAACCCTTGGAACTTTGACCAGATGGAGGATGAATCGGGGGGCATGATCCAGGCCGATACAATACTTAGCAAGCAAATCTTTTTAATTACCTAACATCCCGCTCAGGATCCGATTACAGACATGCCGACCTTATCCAATAGAAATTACTTTTTAAAGTTCTGGTTAATCAAGCAAGAACCGTTGTTCTACCATAAATTCTTACATGTTTGCATGGCAAGTGATTCAACAGTATAGATTGACAGCATGATATGCTTTCTCTGATAAAGAATCGCTAATCGCGCGTTTTCTTGCACTACAAATGCAATCAAATAGTGTCGTTTCAGCACAAAAAGCTCTCAAAAAGTCTCTAAACTTCACGTTCCAATCTCTCCCCACCGTTGCTTCTCGCTCTCTCTCTTCTCCTTTCTTGCTTCTAGACTAATCCGCAGGATCTTAAACCCGGAAAACGGGGTCAAATTTTTCCTAGAATTTGCCTCCAGTTCGTGAAAAAACAATGGGTTTGGGAAAACCCATTTCGAGATGACCATTTTGCCGTTACTTAGGGGTGCATAACAATCCAAAATTTCTGTTCCATAAATAGTTTTTCTGTTCCAGACCTGTTTCTGAAACAGAAATCCGTTTGATAAACCTATTCAGTTTTTATTTTCGGAATAGATTTCATTCCAGAAATAGGTTTGGAAGAAAAATCGGAAAATTTAAAATTTTCTATTTCGATTTCGGAAGAGAAATCAGAAATAATTTCTCTCACTAAACTCTAATTTCGGTAAGTCCTCCCTCATCTCCTCCTCCGCCTCTCCTCATTTTATTAAAAATAAAAATAAATATATTCATTTTATTTATTTAAAAATAAAAATAAATTTATTAAAATAAATAAATTATTTTTATTTATCATTTTATTTTTATTTTACTAAAAATAAATTTATTAAATTTATTAAAAATATTTTATTTTTATTTGCCTTGAGTGTTTTGCCAAATAATTTTTTTATTTTTATTTTTATTCATTTTAAAATAAATTTATTCGTAAAATAAAATAAAATAAATCATTTTTATTTTTATTTTTATTTTATTTCTATGATTTATTTTATTTTATTCATTATTTTTTTTACTAAATCATTTTTATTTTTATTTTTTATATTAAAGGTCGTCGGTCGTCGTCGCCGTTATCCGAAAAGAAGAAATTTTGTGTTGTTATCAAACGGTTATTTTTGCTTAAAAACTCTTCTAGAAATAGAAATAGAAAAATGCATTTACTGTTCCGAAACTATTTAAGCAGAATGGTTGTCATGCGCGCCTTTAGTCTCGCTATCTCCAAACCCATAAAGAAAGAGAGCTTTGACGAAGAAGATTTGGAGGGGATTGAGGAACTGTTAGCCCTAGATGAAGAGGTGGAGCAACAGCAAGAAATTTTACCAACAATTGTGAGATTTGGGGAATCATTGCCAACTAAGCATGGAAATTTAATTGGGAAAGCAAATGAAGTCTACAAAGATTTGGTGAAACCACTGTCAACTAAGCATGGAAATTTAATTGGGAAAGTAAATAAGGCCTGAAAAGATTCCAACTCATGATCTCCACTCTAATATCATGTGAGATTTAATGGGATCACTACCAACTATTTTAAAAGATTAAGTTATTAAATGAAGGTATAGTTTATTGTTTATATATTTTGACAACATCAAACCCTGAATCTTAAAAAAGAGAAAAAAAAATCAACCTAGAATTTTTTTGAGAAATGCAACTCGACTAATTAAAAATGTTACCATCCTGGCATCTTTGGGTATTTCTATACTCTGGACTAAAATTCTAGATAGTTTGTAGCTAAAAAACAATCCTTGAAAGGCTTGAACAAGAGGTTCGCTTGTTGTGGGACGGCATATATGGTACAACTGATTTGGTTCTCCCCAATTCTAAGTATAAATCCCCTCATTGGTATCAGAGTAATGAGGGGATCCATACTTAGAACCAGGGAGAACCAATGAGGGGATCTATACTTAGAACCGAAAAGAACCAGGTCAGTTGCAACAGATATGCTATCTCACAATAAACGGGCCTCTTGTTCAAGCCTTCCACGGACTGTCTTTTAGTTGGTCCCTTCTCTAGTAGCCTAAACAATCACAAGACTCACTAGCCAATGAAGATTTGGCCGACCGGCAAGTTCAAAGTCTTATTAAAAAGTGATTTGCCGCTCCAAGTTATTATTTGAGATAAGGTCTACTTTGAGCTCTTATTTTAGAAAATAAGTCTACTTCGAGTCTTTATTTGAAATTTTCTCTCAGATGATCGATGACTCAATACTCCTTCCTTCTTTTCTCTATTTTTTGCTTTGATTGCTCCATTTTCGTCTAATTAGGTTATAAGGCTAAGTTTGGTCGTCCGGATTTCTAATCAGGATAGGATTGGATAGGATAATATAGGATATGAAATCCTAAGATTTTTCTATATCCTATGCACTATTTGGTGAATCACAGTATTAAAGTCGGATATATTCATATCATATCATATAGTCTTTTTTTTAAAATATAAATGAGATATCATTGTAAATGAACCTAAAAGTTCATAAATGGAGATGGTAAAAATCTCTTGTGACACTATTCCTTAATTTATTTTTAATTTATTTTTCCTCTTTTTAAAATTATTTTCTTTATTATTTCTTTTTTTCCCTTTTCATCATTCTTTAATAAAATATAATCAAATAGTAAACCGTACTAACATACCTAAAATACAAAAATACCTAAAATATATATAATAAATAAATATATAATCTATAGATTGAATTTTTATTATAAGATAGAATTAAAGTTGAATATATAAATTAAGATAAGATTAAATTAACAAATTAATTTTTAATTTTTAATTTTTAATTTTTAATTTCTTAAATTAGAATTCAAATATTATTTATATTAAAATATAATTTTTTTAATTTAATAAGTTTGTTATTCGAGAAAAATAACTTTTCATATTATGAATATTAGAAATCCTATCTACATTTATCCCACATTCCCGTGAGATAATTTTATCCTACTTATATCCAATTATATCTCGACTTTATCCTATCTTAAGCAAGTACCAAACATAGGATATGACAAATCATATCCTATCCTAAATTTTATCTTGACTGTCAAACGCACCCTAAGAGTTTTTGTTTTTTCTTGAATGCAACTCCAAATTCGGTTGCGAGATTTTTGCAATTCCCAGATTTGTGATTCCATATTTCTCTTCTTTCGATCCGTTTTCTTTCTTTCTTTTTTTTTATGGCTTTCATCATTAATTTTTTTATTGGCCTATTTTCAGATGTGGCACCTCTAAATTACATGGAAAAAGTCACCATTTTCCATTCATCAATGTGGACAAAGCTAACGAAGGAACTTGATTGCATCAATATGTCAAGTTTGGGGATTTAATTGCACATTTTAAAAGTTTAAGGACCCAATTATACTTTCGTAACAAGTTTTAAGACTTTTAAGACACTTTCTCTATGTCTTATAACATTTGAAAGTCTTATCTCTCCTCCTCATGCTGGCCAAAATTTAACGGTCAATTTGAGTGTTCATTTCAAAAGATTTCCACACAGTTTGGATGACCCCAATTACATATTTGGCACTCAGTAATTGTTTGGCAAGGTAGAAAACTAAAAGCATGGTGGTTTTTGATAAATCCTTTCTACTGTTATTTGGTATGTTGCTAGTTCGAAATTTCAGTCATCACCACAAAGCAATCACTTATACAAGATAGATGGAGTAATATTGGAAGCCCATAGCGGGAAATAAATGGTCCCTATGCACAAATTTTTTCTTGATTGTGCCGAAGTCACTTTTACTATGATGCATAAATGCAACATATCACCTGTTGACACTTGAATTTTTGTCGATATCTTAAGTATCCATTCATTTTACAAAAATATTAAAAAAAGGACAAAAAGAAGAAAAAGAAAAAAGAATAGAAAGTCATAAAAAGATTAAAAAAGTAAAAATAGTGAAAATGAACAAAATAAGTGGAGTGATAAAAAGAGGGAAAATAAATAATAAAAAAAGAAAATGACGAAAAGGAAATGGAAAAATCGGGCCTAGTGGGCCGGCGGGTCCAGCCCACCCTTTCATTGAATTTTTGGCCCTTTCAAAAGTTAGGCCCAGCTTCCCATTTATTTTCTTCCTTTCGGCCCACTTTTCTCCCCTTCTCTTTGAGCCTAAGAGAAAACAACGCAAAGCCCAGCCCGGCCTTTCCCCGGCCTCGTTTCGGCAGAGACCAGCACGCCTGAAAGAGAGACGTGACCGTGACACAGCAAGGTGGGGTTCGCGTACGTGCGTCTGTGAGCGAGGCTGTGAGCGACGTGCTGTGACAAGAGCACACCTGGAAGCCTTGTAGAATAGCTGAGCTGGCTTGTGGGAGGGGGAGGCCTAACAGAAAGATTCCTCAAGCGAGGGCAGCGCGAGGGAGGGAGAGAACGCTCGGCCGAGGCATGAAGGGGCGAGAGGAGAGAGACGCAACAGAGGGGCCGATCTTTTTCTTCGCTGAAGCGATATCAGATAAAGAAAGTGAGAGGGGAGGGCGTGAGAGAGAGTATTCTTTCCGTTCTCGGGGAGTGACCGAGGACCCAGTCGCCGGAGCTCGCCGCCGGTTTCCAAAGCTCCGGTCAAGGGTCAGTTCGTGAGCCAGCCTTTACCCATTCGGCGGTCTTTCTACAGCCGAAGAAGGAGCCCCAACTAATCGCTCCTCACCGTCGCCGACTGAGATCTTGAGTCGCCCAACGAGACAGGTACGATTCCTCTCCCCGAAGCCCCTGTTTTCTGGCCGGAGAAACTCGTCTGAGTCGATGTAACTTTTGGATCAAAATCTCGACGAACTCACGCAAGTTTAGAACGTTTCATAGTGTTTGGGAGGTTAATGTATCATGGCTGGATCGAGGAATGCTGTAGATTTGAACTAACTAGTTGTTATATTGCCTGAACGAACCGCAGAGTGTTAAAGAAAACCTAATCTGATCGTTAAAATTTTAAGTAAACTAGAACAAATTAGGATGGATTTAGCATGAAACGTGTTGATTCATGCCTTTATACATTGTTTTTTACTCGAAAATCGCATCGAATCTCTCTGAAACACATCCTTTACATCGCACATCAGTCGCTCGATAAAATGCTTGAGAGAAGGCCGAAACTGCTCAATTGTTGAATCTTAAGATTGATTTTGCTTTTGCTTCTGTATAGGTTAAATCTGGCCTAATGAGTGGTCGGAGTTGGGGGGTTGCCGGTGGGAGTGGATGACCGGCGGAAAGAGTCGGTTTGGCGGCCATGAAGGCGCTGGCAGTCGCCGGCCGGAGCAATGGCGGGGCGTCGAGGCTGGTGATCCTGGTTCGGTGAGTGCAGGTGGAAAGAAAAAGAGTCGGCGAAGGAGGAGCACTTCTAGAGGTTGAAGGAAAACCTTTTTTTAATACTTATATATATTTGAGAGATATTTTGAATTTTTTTAAAAAAATTTTCCTTTTTTTTCCTTTTCTTCTTTCTTTTGTCCTTTTCCCTGTTTTACATTCTTTCCCTGCCAAACCGACTCGCGTCGGGTCAACTGGCCAGATCTGGTAAACCCGGTCCGCACCCGTTCCCCGAATATAACAATAATAAAATTAATAATTAAAAAATCAATTTATTAAAAAATTCGAAACTAATAAAAATTTAAGGAATTAAAAATTCAGAAAATGATAAAAAATTTTAAAAAAAAAATTAAAAATATTTAGAAAATTCGAAAATCAATAAAAAAACTAGAATTATAGAAAATCGTTCAAATTTTTTTAAAATATCTGAAAAATATATTAAAAATTAAAAATTAATTAAAATTTCGAAAAATATTAAAATATTTTTTAAATCATAAAATTAATTAAAAAATTAGAAAATTCGAAAAATCCTAAAAAATTTAGAAAACCCGAAAAATCGTGAAAGCTTAGAAAATCCAAAAGATTAATATAAAAAATTAAAATTTTAATTTGATTAAAAAAAAATTAGAAAACCCTTAGAAATTAATTCCAAAATTTGGACAGTCCTTTAGGACTTTATAATAGGGTTCTCTGTTGTGATTGTCTTTTTATCCCTGAGGAATATATTAGGATCCTTGCATGCTTTTCCTTCACAATAGTAATTGATTGCACATTTCAATTTTTTAGGTATTACTTTCCTGCTCTATAATGATTAGGATGAACCTTAGATTTTTTTTTGGATAGGCCGCTATGGCGTCTATTAGTACGTAATCAAGTAGGTACCGAAAGGACATTAGTCTTAGGGCTAACATAATGAAGTCCCGAGTTTATAATCTTTGGTTCCGTAAATAGTAAGATATTATTCCATATCTTACTTGATTTATAGCCGACCGAAAACGCTAAGGATTACTCCTTAGTCAAAATTTGCATAGGCTTAATTGTTTAAAATCTGAATGCTCGATGTCGCGCGAGACATGAGTTTGGGAGAACTCAAGTTCGTAATTAATAGACTGAGCATGGAGACGTCACTCTTGAAGCCGTCTCTTTTAAGGATGCCTGCTCGGACCGTTATGCAAACAAATGCCGCTAAACCTACTCACTAGAGTAAAGTGTTTACCCTTCAATAGGTTAGGTGGCGACATGACCATAACTAACTTTTCCTCTATTTTTCTTTTTTTTTTTTTGGTCTAGGACCATAACTGACTTACTCCCATGATACATCTCATGAAATTCTGCAAGTAACAAGCTAATTTGATGGTGAAGGCTGGTTCAAGAAAGATGCTTGTCGGCAGGATTACCTGTGTGATTGATGTAATTTCTGCAATAGTCAAATTGACAGCAAGTAATTCATGGATCTCACGGTGAAGTAAAATCAATGCATCATGCTCGAGCAAGATAATTGCAATTTGCAAAGTTTCCAAATTGGCAAATCCACTAAATGATAATGCCTAGCTAATTACAAAGCCCTAGATAAATTTGGGATAGCATACCTCAACATTTGACCGATCCGAACACCGAAAATAACTTCATAACCAATAAGTAACTAACCAAAGTACTATTAGTGAAGGAACGAGTTTTCCTCCATTCTTTCTTTTGGTACCGATTTCCATGACAAAACAGATCTTTACCACATCTCACTTGGTAAAAGTGGCTGGACGTCCGGAAAAGTAATGACATCAGCGTCAATGTTTGACTTGTTAGATGGAAAAGCAGCATCATAAGATTTAGTTGCCTCACAGTTCTCTTGATTTTGCAGAATACCCGAAGGATTTTGGAGCTTCCTTATCCCCTCCAACTCCATTGCCACTTCTTTCATTGTAGGTCGGTTCCTCCTGTTCAAGTTTAGGCACCTTTTCGCTAGGTTGGCAACTGATGCAATCTCTTCCTTGTTACCTTCTTTCAAAACTTGAGCATCGACAATGTCAAACAAGCAATTCTCCTCCATCGAAATTATGAAATAGGTTGCGAGGCTTCTTTCTTCTTGTTCCCTCAGTGAAGAAATTGGCTTTTGCCCTGTTAAGAGTTCAACAAGTACCACTCCAAAGCTGTATACATCACTTTTGTCAGTGAATTGACTTGATTGGAAATATTCAGGATCTAGATAGCCAAAAGTACCCTATACCAACGTGGTTACATGAGTTTGATCAAGGGAAACTGACTTGGAAGTACCAAAATCTGCCACTTTTGCTTGATATTTTTCATCTAAAAGGATATTGGTGGACTTGATGTCTCGATGATAAATGGGAATAGAGGCTGCTGAATGCAAGTAGAATAAGGCTCCTGCGATTTCAGTTGTAATCCGTAGCCGTGTGTCCCATGAAACATGAAACTCTTCATTTGGGTCATGCAAATATTGGTATAAAGTCCCATTTGGTATGAACTCATACAATAAAAGCGGCACTTCTGTTTCCAAGCAACACCCCAATAACTTAACCACATTCCTATGGTTGATTTGTGAGAGAATGAGGACTTCATTTATGAACTGTTCAACTTTTCCCTCATCAATCACTTTTGATTTCTTAATCGCGACTATTTTTCCATATGTTAACATTCCCTTGTAAATGGTGCCCTGTCCACCTTGCCCAAGTATCCTATCATCATTGAAATTGTCAGTGGCCTTCTCTAAATCCTTGGCATTGAACAATTTGCTTTTCTCGACATTGCCTTCTGGTGAAGACAGCTCACTTTTCAACAAAAGGCCGCCATTGCGTTTGAAGTACTTCTCTTTGAGCTTGATTTCTTTTCTCTTCTTGATGTATTTGTACAACCTCCATGAGAAAAGACACAAAACTATTGCCCCAAGGCCTGCCCCAACCCCTGCATTGCAAAAAATTTGAGGGGTAATAGTGTTAAAAATGCCCCCTGTTTGTCAAGAATCTATAAAGGCACTTATCATAAAATATTAAAGTGACTCTGAGTGAAAGGAGTACATATGGAAGTGATTGACCTGACTCTCCTTTCATATGTATTTATCTTAACAACAATGACAAGTTAATTTGTCCTAGTAATTTTTCAAACCATTGATGAAAGTGAAAAAGTTCCTTTCTAATAATTCCATTTCAAATATGACAAGAATAAGTAGGAATTTTTTTTTATATCTTTTGATAAATAGGAAGCGACGACACTAGAAAAGTTCATGCATTTTCTTATCTATCAAGTATTAAGGTGCTGAGAAAGTTTTTCAGTTGTTTTGATAGATACTGTCAATTGAAACTCACGTTGGACAATCATGTTAAAACAAACGGTAAGCTACAACAATGCTCAAGAACAAGAAGCCGTGTGAAATTCTAGGTTAAAAGATCTACTTACCAATAAGAATAGCTGTCTTTCTACCAGCGATGCAGTCATAGCCGCCCTGTTTGTTCACACAAATCCCAGGGCACCCATTTGGAATTTCGCATTCATCAATATCTGATGACAGATGATAAAATAAACATATTAGTAGCGAAACCTGTCTCCTTGGGTAAAATTGGAGAGACTATTAGGTCCCATTTCCTCAAAAGTTGCTTAATCCAAAGCTAAAATATCATGCTTGTGACAAAAATACTGTCCTGTTCTCCTATGTTTCCAGTAAATTATTATCAATACAGTTCATTCAATTTTGTTTGAAAGTGCATTCGCTTTGTGTATTTTAGGCAGTAAAACAAGGAAAACAAGGCAGATAAGCATGTGCGTGATCATCAAACAGTTTCAATGCGTTTTTTTCAGAGAAAAATCTGGAAATGAACAAGCCACTTCTCCGTCTGATGCCCTAAGTTCGGAATGGTATAGCATGAAGTATGTTACCTTGGCATCCTTCAGTAAGATAGGGGTTACCACTATACCCCGATCTGCAATAGCACTGTATATATGGCATTTCACTTAAATACTGTCCGTAGAGGCTGTATGTGTCACATGAGAAGGGATTGAGAGAACGGTAACTTTGCCGGATAAGCTTGAGTGCATGATTGGTATTGTTTGGAATCCCCCATTCCAACACCACTGGAACTGTATCATTCAAACTCAAATCATATAAACCTGTAACGTTAGACCTCAAGAACCATGATCTATCTGCCAGGAAAGCGTACTTGCATCCCTGAGGTCCACCTTCTTCTTTGAAATCCACACTAAAGCCCCGAAGGTTAAAGGGGAGTGTAGCCTGGCAGCATCCGTCCCTCTGAGAACAAGCATTATACTGGCTAATGTTGGTGCTGGTTCCAGCACATTTCGACCGGCAACCAACAACTGACTCTGTACTATTCACTGTTGCTAGGGTGTTGCAACCGACCGATATAAAGATGTTCCATGTCTGGGAGAAGATAAATTGACTTCCTTCTAAGCTCACTGGCATGCTAAGTCCTTCGCCCCCGCAGCTTGCATTTGAGTAAATTAATGGAAGACTCGCCTTAATCATGCCGTTCATGGATCCAACATAATCGGGGAGTGAAATGTTGAGGACTCGCAATCCAATCTTATTTAGTATTGGAAGCGTCCTGTTTGCGCAGACGATCTCATACCAGTCATCCCAAAAACACCCGGCTCCTATTCCGAAGGGGAAGGGAATCTTGATGTTGCCACATGTTTCAGCACAGCTGGGCCTTGCAAGTCCAACTGCGGCTCCTGATGCTTGTACCGTGAGGGAAACCAGAAGCACAAGAATTCGAAACTCCGAGTTCGACATGGTGTTCGCGTCTGTGTGTGCGTGGGCCTAACATATGGAGAAAGGGGATATGGACTGAGTCCCTTAATGTTGTTATTTATGTGGAAGAGGGGAAGAATTCTGATGCATTCTACGCATAATTTTATTCCAGCTCTGTTACTTCCTAGTAAATGTGACGATGCTTCCTTGAATATAGAAATATCAAAGCTTGATGGGTAAAAGACACCAGCTGAAGCAGCCAAGTGTAACTTTTCCAATTGTTGGGAAGATGATTTTGTCATCATCTTTATAATTGAGATATTTAGTCCTTTCCTTCCTGACTTAAATTGTTTCCCGTATGAATTCTTCTTGCTCTTCCACGCTAGATTAATAATGGTTCCACATCTTTGCTTATTGTCACAAAATTTCGCATTTCATTGCCAATAGTATTAAATATTATTGGTCCTTTGCAGTTCCTAATTAAACATGAATGTGGTCTTTCCGTAAATTCTGAATATTAGTCTTAGTTTAGCACTGTTTAGGTTATTTATTAAATCGATTTCTGAGTTTAAACTTGTTTAGAGGACTTGAATTTCACCGTTTTTCACGATGAGTGAACGGCTGCACATTGGATAAATTACAGGAAATTATTGCTAATCATCCCTATCCATATGTCCATAGGAAGTGAAATGCTGAGCAATTGTAATTCAATCTTACTTAGAGTAGGATTCGTGACTCCACGAGTTAGCTAACCTTTCGGGAATTTCCCGATATTTCAGAATTTTTCCCAAAAAAGAAGAAGAAAAAACTCAAGAAATTAAACATGATGAGATTTGAAGAAATTTTCTTTTGTTCCCTTTAAAGCCTCTACTTCCAGAAAGGCTCCAAGTCATTTTCAGAGTGGAGGACTTTGGAGACTTGTTTTTTGTTCTAGACAAGCCCATTAGGACAAGGCTTGTAGGTACTGAGAAATGGGGATTTTCGAAATCTTAAGGGATGCATGACAAATCAAAATTTCTTTTCCAGAAACAATTTTTTTATTACAAACTTGTTTTTGAAATAGAAATCCGTTTGATAAAATTATTTCATTTTTTTATTTCTGAAATAGATTTTGTTCCAAAATAGATTTAGAATATAAATCGAAGTAAAATTTTTTAATTTTCTATTTTTGGAACAGAATTGAAAAATAAAAGTTGGTCTTATCGTTTGTCCTTGCTACGAACCGATCATCCATTCGTCGTCGCCGACCACCGTCCGCCGCCCCGGTCGCCGACCGCCACCGTCACCGTTCGTTAGTCGCCGATCGCTGCCGTCTGCCAATCACCGACCATTGCCGCTGTTTGCCGGCCACCGCCGTCCACCGGTCACCGGCTGCCACCGTCCAAAAAAGAGAAATTTTGTATCATTATCAAACAAATTTCTATTTTTAGAGTAGAAATTTATATCGTTATCGAATGGGTATTTTTGCTTAAAAACTTATCTAGAAATAGAAATAGATGATTTCTCTTCCATAAATCAATTTTCGACCAAAATGGTTATCATTCGCACCCTTAACTTTCGGAGTTAAGAAAATTGGAAAGTACAAGGCAACTGAACCGCACAGGTGATCTTTGACTGGCACTTAAGGCAAGCAGAAGATGCCTTTTTTTGACCGC
Source organism: Eucalyptus decipiens (assembly GCA_014182575.1). Classification (NCBI taxonomy): domain Eukaryota; kingdom Viridiplantae; phylum Streptophyta; class Magnoliopsida; order Myrtales; family Myrtaceae; genus Eucalyptus; species Eucalyptus decipiens. The sequence goes on from CM024619.1 coordinate 18,145,351, forward strand.
TGAGATTGGACTTCTTCAAAGGCGTATGGTGCCCATCTCCCATAAAATGTGCAATCACAGCCGATGATCAAGCGTGACTCTCACATGGGGCCCCTATAATAAGTGATTGTGATGGATCAAGTCCATAGAGACTCGGATTAAGGCAAGAATTTTGCGCAAGACCAGTGGAAAACAGGTTAATTTAATTCCCATCCTTATGGAAACCAATTTGTACGTAAACAAGCTTGAAATATCAACATGGTGTGTGTCAAAGGAAACACCGCCAGCTAAGAGGAATAATCTAAAATTACCCAAGAATCACCGCAACTTCCTGTCCAAGGAAGATCTCCCAAGAAATATCTCTCTTCATAGTTATTAATTGAATCAATCTAGGATTAGAATTGATACACCTAAATTAGGAAAATATACTCTTTCTTTTTATTAATCATTCTTTGTATTATATATTGTTTCCTTTGTACAAAGATTCATAGCTTTTCCAAAAAAAAAAAAATCAAGAAATTAAATATGATAAGATTTGAAGAAATTTTCTTTTGTTCCCATTAAAGCCTCTACTTCCAGAAAGGCTCCAAGTCATTTTAAGATTGGAGGAAGTTTGGAGACTCGTTTTTGTTCTAGACAAGCCCATTAGGACAAGGCTTGAAGGTACTGAGAAATGGGGATTTTCGAAATCTTAGCTTTCGTAGTTAAGAAAAATTGGAAATTACGAGGCAAGTGAACCGCACAGGTGATCTTTGACTGGCAATTGAGGCAAGCAGAAGAAGTCTTGTTTTGACCGCTGAGATTGGACTTCTTCAAAGGCGTATGGTGACCGTCTCCCATATAATATGCAATCACAGCCGTATCAAGTGTGACTCTCACATGGGGCCCGCATAATAAGCGATTATGACGGATCAAGTCCATAGAGACTCAAATCCAGGCAAGAATTTTGCGCAAGACCAGTGGAAAACAGGTTAATTTAATTCCCATCCATATGGAAACCAAATTGTACGTAAACAAGCTTGGAAATATCAGCATGGTGTATGTCAAAGGAAACACTGCCAGTTAAGAGGAATAATCTAGAATCACCCCACCTAACTTCCTCTCGAAGGAAGATCGCCCCAAACCACGCCACCCTTCCAACATGAAAGGAGGAGGTGGTGGAGGGTTTGAATCAATCTAGAATTAGAATTGATACACTTGGGGAAAATATACTCTTTTTAGTTTAATCATTAGATTTGTATTATATATTGGTTCCTTTGTACAAAGATAGGGCAAAAATCTGAGGGTGAGTATTAGAGTAAGCATAGAGTAGGACCGGCTAAAAAAAAAAAAAAAAAAAAAAAAAAAGGAAGATCGCCCAAGAGATATCTCAAAATTACCGCAACTTCCTCTCAAAACAAAAAAAAAAATCACCTAAGAAATATCTCTCTTGGATCTTCATAGTGATTAATTGAATCAATCTAGAATTAGAATTGATACACCTAGATTAGGAAAATATACTCTTTCTTTTTATTAATCAATCTTTTTATTATATATTGGTTCCTTTGTACAAAGATTCATAGCTCTCAATATAATAAAACTTTCCTCAGGGTAATATTATGCGGAAACCTACTTCTCTTGAATTTTCCTAGTGTGAACCAATGACGACTCGTAAAATCACGGCCTTCAAGACCGTTATCAAATGAGAACTTATATTAGAACCGACCATTGACTTAGTCTCTGACAACAATAGAATAGAGAAACGATCGTTCCATAGCAAGCTATTGTGCTGATGTTGACTTATTTTAGACCACAGGCTTCTTGGTGGTCGGCAGCCACTGAGCTTGGCCGGGTCATTGGTCTCATCCTCGCCTATTGTCCAAGAGATCAATGATCTCGCTATTCATCCGGAATCACGAACCTGTTCGAGGAATGAGCGCAAGACAGGGTTACCTAAATACCTTTTTCTTCTGTTACTTGTTGACCCTAGCATGTCCGAGGCTGCTTCCAAGAGCAGAATTGTCAGCTTCAAATCTTCCCTGGAGTAGAAGATTCTCCACTAAAGTGGTCGCCTATTTTAGAATGTGTTCCTTTTAGAGAAAAATCTGGAAATGAACAAGCCACTTCCGTGTATGATGCCCTTAAGTACGGAATGGTATATCATGAAGTATGTTACCTTGGCATCCTTCAGTAAGATAGGGGTTACAACTATATCCCCGGCTGCAATAGTACTGTATAAATGGCATTTCACTTAAATACCGTCCAAGAGGCTGTATCTGTCACATGAGAAGGGATTACGATAGCTGTAACCTTGCCCGATAAGGTCAAGTGCATAATTGGTATTGTTTGGAGTCCCCCATTCCAACACCACTGGAACGGTATCATTCAAACTCAAATCATATAAACCTGTAACGTTAGACCTCAAGAACCATGATCTATCTGCCAGGAAAGCATACTTGCGTTCCTGAGATCTACCTTCTTTGAAATCCACACTAAAGCCCCGAAGGTTAAAGGGGACCGTAGTCCGGCAGCACCCATGCCTCCCGGAACAAGCATTATACTGGCTAATGCTGGTGCTGTTGCCAGCACATTTCAACCGACAACCAACAACAACTGACTCTGTACTATTCATTGTTGCCAGGGTGTTGCAACTGACCGATGAAAAGATGTTCCATGTCTGGTACAAGATAGATTGACTTCCTTCTAGGCTCACTGGCACGCTCAGTCCTTCGCCGCCACAGCTTGCATTTGAGTAAATTAATGGAAGACTCACCCTAATCATGCCGTTCATGGATCCACCATAATCGGGGAGTGAAATGGTGAGAACTACCAACTCAATCTTATTTAGTATTGGAATCGTCTTTAGGCAGACAATCCCATACCAATCATCCCAAAAACACCCGGCTCCTATTCCGAAGGGGAAGGGAACGTTGACGTTCCCACATGTTTCAGCACATTTGGGCCTTGCAAGTCCAGCTGCAGCTCTTGATGCTTGTACCGTGAGGGAAGAATTCGAAACACCGATTTCGACGTGATTTTCGCGTCTCGTGGGTGCATGGACCTGAACTTATGGAGAAAGGGGATATGGACTGAGTCCCTTGATATTGTTTTTTATGGGGAAGAAGGGAAGAATTCTGATGCACTGTACGCGTGATAGTATTCCAGCTCTGCTACTTCCTCGTTTCTCTGAAGCTGCTTAAATATCAAAGCTTGATAGGTAAAGGACACCAACTGAACCTGCCAAGTGTGACTTTTCCAATTGTTGGGAAGATGATTTTGTCATTATCTTTATAATTGAGATATTTAGTCCTTTTTTTCCTGACTTAAATTGTTTCGCGTGCCCGTCAATTCGTTATAATTTATCCTAGACCAATAATCCATGAATTATTTTTCTTCTTTTCCACGCTAGATTAAATACGGTTCCACGTCTTCGCTTATTGTCACAAAATCTCACATTCCATTGCCAATCCTTTTGTTTAGTATTAAATATTATTGGTCATTTACAGTTCCTGATTAAACATGAATGTGGTCTCTCCGTAAATTCTGACTATTAGTCTTAGTTGAGCACTGTTTGGGTTATTTATTGAATTGATTTCTGGGTTTAACCTCGTTTAGAGACCTCCAACTTCACCGTGTTTCACGATGAGTGAATGGCTGCACATTTAAAGGCAATTATTATTGCTAATCATCCCCATGTTTCCAGAAGAAGTGAAATGCTGAGCAATTGTAATCCAATCCTACAATTTAGCCGATCTTTCAGGAATTCCCGATATTTTCGGGATTTTTCCAATGAAAAAAACTCAATAAATTAACATGATGAGATTCGAAGAAATTTTCTTTGTTTCCATTAAAATGTCTTCTTCCAGAAAGGCTATAAGTCATTTTCAGATTAAGACTTTGAAGATTCGTTCTTTGCTCTAGACAAGCCCATTAGGACAAGGCGTGGAAGGTACTGAATATTGGGGATATTTCGAAGACTTAGCTTTCGGATCAAGAAAAATCGGAAAGTTCAGGACAACTGGACCGTGTAGGCTATCTTTGACCCGCTATCGAGGCATTAATTCCGTTACCGTTGTGGAATTGGCGAAAAGTCCGAAGTAAAACTGTTTTCCAGAGTCAAATTCTTCGCATGAGACCAGCAGAAGAAGTCTTGTTTTGACCGCTGAGATTGGACTTCTTCAAAGGCGCATCGTGCACGTCTCCCGTATAACATTTGGTCGCCTCTTAGTTCTTCAAGCTGCACAAAAGGACGAACGGCGAAGAAAGAAAGGGATGCGCGGTGATACTCTCTTTAATCGCACAAAGGAAATCTGGCAAGGCTAAATTGTTGGAAACAATGAAAGATGTTGATAAATATGAGTTGTTGGAAAGGATAAAGAGTATAATCTTGTTGAATCTATCGGTATGCGTTAATAGAGTTAGCCAAGGAGAATGATGTTTTATTGTTGTGGGCAAAACTTTAGTCCCTCCATATAATGAATGATTTAAATAATGGCTTGCACATGTGGAAGAGACAGTACTTCTATCATAACATACCTAATAGGGGTGAACATATAGGACTGCTCAAATTAGGAACCGCCTAAACTAGACCGGCTGGTTTGGTCTTAATTCACGAAGGCATTAGTCCGATTCCCAGTTCCATAAAAATGGAACCGGTGATTTTCAGTTTAGTTCCCAATTCCAAAGGGAACCGGATCGGACCGAACAGACAAATCAGACCGACTCTTTAAAAGTGTATATATATATTAATTTCTTAAAAATAGCAATAAATCCTAAAATAGACTATTTTAATTCCTAAACACATAGGTATAAATTAAGTTTAAACTGAAATCTTCATGGAATAAAAAAGTGCATCGATTGAAGACATTTTTCATTGCAATTGAAGTAGCAACCTCACATGTGGCCAAGAGACCATCAAAACCCTTTTTGTTCTCGCTACTTAAAGAGAAAGCCTACTTGTTAGTTTCTTCTTCCACTCGATATGAGACTAAGGGTCCAAGAGCCACATCCTCATTCCTCACGCTCACTCCCCCCTCTCCCCCGCTTTTTTCTCTACTCACTTGCAAAAGACAAGGCATTTTAAACCTCCAAGAGTTTCACATTGAGCAAATACTCATAGAGCATAAGAGAGACCATCTATAAAACCCAAGCAAAGCATGACCTTTAGCCATATCATTCATAGCCTTTTTGATTAAGATTGAGCGTGAAATATTTGAAGTGTGATTGATGCTCACACAAGTAGACATTGACTTTTTTTGAACGTGGGAACATGTGCAATCGGTTCAATTGAACTGCCAAAGAACTGAACTAAATCGATCGGTACAGAGCACAGCCACTCTTTAAAGGGAAAAAAAAAAGTGGTTTATTCCGTCGGACCAGACTGAGACTGATGATCCGATCCGGTCCGGTTCTCTATCCTAGGACCAAATGGTCCAATCTTCTTCCCAATTTTGGGAACTGGATCGGAAACTGATTACCCCTACTGCCTAGATGAGTTTAACAAATTCATGATGAATTTGAACAACATTAAAGAGACCATTGATGATTAAAACCGAGGCATGATGTTCTTAGTTTATTTATTAGAGTCATGTGAGCACTTCACTTATTCATTATTATAGGGGCATACTACAATTGCCTCAAAAGATGTTAAATTCGCATTATCTTTTAAGTAGTGGCAAAGGAAGTCGTGAGATGATGGTCAGGAATAGGATGTAGTGCGAAGGTAGAGAATCAACATGGGGCTCCAACAGTAGAAAAGGTAAAAGGAGATCAAAGTCACACCATAGAAACTACGGCACACGAGAAGTGCTTTGAGTATCGTGATGGGGGCATATTAGGAGTGATTGTCTGAAGTTGAGGAACATAGTTGATAGGCAAAATGCCACAAGCAGCATGACAAGCTTTGCCGAAAAGAGAACCGATGATGTAGAAGTCATCCTATGTGTGCCTAACGGGGTGTCAAGAGACAAAAGAATGCTAGATTCAAGGTGTTCTTATCATATAACATCTCATAAGAACTAGTTCATTACATACCATATTGCATATGGTGGTAGAATTATGATCAAGAATAATGCAGTCTGTGAAGTTGTGGGAATAGGGGTACTTCGGATTCAAATGCACTGTGAGGTAGTGCCCACACTAACAAACATGAGAATGTGAATAGTCACAATTTCATCAGCTAAATCATAATCCGGCTTGCTATTTCAATCCAAGTTTAACCAAAACTGGAAACTAATTGGGTCCAGCCCATTCTTGGCGATATATAACATCGAAGGGGAGTTACTTGATGGTATTACAACCACTGAAACGACAAATTTATGCATATATCATTCATGTTTAATGGATTTTTGAAGATTTGTAAGAATTCAGTGTTTCGGTTGGTGAGTTTAGTTTCTTGAGATCTTCTGTGTTTAGAAAGCAAATTCAAGTTTTACTAGAGGATTGAAACAAATCAACCAGGAAAGATCGAATGTCCCGGTTCAAACCTCAGAGCAGCCAACATACGTGAGCGATCCCATGATCCATATGAAAATATCCGTGCATGTCCTGGTTGAGCGATTTGGACTTGCAAGCACCACCTGCCGCTGACATTTGTTGCGGTCTCACTGTGTCATTCTTTAGTTGACCATGACAGGACTGGAATACCGAAGCAATGTACTGGTTCAAACAGAACAACTGTGCATACGTACAGCACCGCATTGGCATCACAGCAAGGAGCTGATATTCCACTTCTAAAGAGAAAAGGATAGTCAAGCGTTCGCCTCTATTTATGTCTAGATGCCGTCTTCTCTAAGCGGCGCATGCTTCTGTGAATGCAATTCAATCTAATTGCGACAAATAAGACATTCCACCGATTTTCAAGAACAACTTTCAACCCAATACCACGTTCAATAAAACACTGAAGTTCTAGTTTTATTCAATCCCCTCTTGTATGACAGAAATTGTTGGAGAAATCTTGCCAGAATATTTTGAAGCTGACAAAACGTTTCTATCAGTCTAGTCTGGACCATTACAGTCTTTCTGTTTAGAGTCTGAAGACAGTTGGACATCAAGACTCAAGACTCAAGGCTTAAAGATATTCTCATTGACAGTTTTCTAATCCAGTGTCGAAAGGCTATCCAGAACCTAGGTGTTTGGTTAAGAAGTTAGTCCTATTCTCTGGAGAAGATATCTTGGCTGGGTTAAGCTAACGGATTCTTTCTATTCAAGATCCGATGATTGACGAAGTAATCTTTGAAAGTTCTATTCTTGGAAACCAAGATCCTGGTTGTATGGGCGAACAGGATTGATGGGCTATCGTCAAGTTCCTTTAATAGCTCGAAAGATCTCCTTAATTGATTCCGTCCAACGGGTAGATTGGAGGAATTCATTTGGTAAGTGCCAACGGGTATGAAGGCATGAAGGAGTATAAAAGGAAGTCGTTCAAGTTATTTTAGTGCATGCTCGATAGACAAATTCTAGAGTCTGAAGTTCCTTGATATTCAGTCGATTCATTCTGAGCAAAATTGTATACACAAAAGAGTATTTATACTTAGTGATATCTTGAGCAAGTGTGGTAGATCATCTACATCACTGAATCAAGGAAGAACAACGTTGTAACACTTCTTTGTTCATAGTGGAATCCAGCCAATAGGCTGTCAGTGCAGAAAAGTGGACGTAAGCTTAAACAAAAGCCGAACCACTATAATCATTGTGTTCCATTCTCTTTTCCCTTCTCTCAATCTTTCGATTGTTGTTTATATCCATCAATTGTCTAGTGTTGTGTGATTTAAGTGAAAAATCGTTTTAAACCTATTCACTCCCCCCTCTAGGTACTCGTTCTAGCTATATCAGAAATCCCAGGAGATTTAAAGTGACGCACACTTTTGGATGCGAATTGCTCCGGGAGGGGATTGATTGTATTCAGATAAGGTCTTCATTCTCACAGTTATAAGTAAAAAAAAAAGAGCATGCAAATCACTACTATTAATTTTTCCTGTATCTCATCAGTTTGAAACCAACAAAACCTGTTTGTTCCTAATGATGTGAACATGACAGAGAAAACATGTCTGCATTGTTACACAATTCATTTTTGACACCCAAAATTGCCCAAATCTGACCGTCGGTTTGAACCGGATACAACTGAGCAAATATGGCTAAGATGAAATTTGTGAAGTCCTTTTGGTCGGCAACTATAGACAATCGACAAAGGCAATGAGGACTTGCCTGTCAGACAATACAAGAAAAAATTACTAAGTGTTGAGCCACCAAATGCTGGTAAGTGAAACTCGGTTGAAGCAAAGATCAACGGATCAAGAGGAGACAAGTGTTTGAATCATAAGGCCAACATTCTAGTCAGCACGATCACCAATTCGTAGAGCTGTGAATCTCAAATGCCACTAATGATAATGGCCAAGACATATGGGCTGATATAGCCGCTAGGGAGAGAGTTTGCAAGACATGAGAGAAAAATGTTAATGTGGGGCAAGTGATGAGGCCATAGTCGTCGAGTAGTGGGTTTTTGGTAACCGTTTGTAAATGCATGTTACTGAATTCAATGAATCACATGGGTCATTATCTGCTTTCTTTGTAATGGTTGTTAAACGTTTCTAGAAGTTATAAACAATTAGGATTCTATTCAAGAAAGAGACCTCCAATCAATCAATAAACACTAGTTATTCTGTTTTATCTTCTTGTTATCTTAATATTTTGTTGAAAAAAAAAACCTCATAATATATTTTGAAATTGACAAAACTATTCATAATTTGTTAGATAAATGCAAGAATTATTTGCATTTCGGTAGGACCTTCGATATAATCAGTGGAAGTATTCTAAATGATTGGAAGAACCCAGGTGAATAAGTCTAAGAGAATGGGGAGTCCATTTAGACTTGGAAGTACCAGGTATTAAGTCTTCAAGGGATGAAAGGAGAGAGATATAGAAGGACCGGAGGAGTTTTCGATACTTTACACATACAAACAGCGAGAGGGGAACGGTCACAAGGTGAGAAAGATCTGGAGATAGGGGGAGGATTATTTGACCTCTTGGTCGTGAGTAATCGAGAGAGGGAGAGATGGCAGAACCACTTGGATTCATGGTCGTGATCTTCGAAGAAAGGGTGGGTGTTCATCAGAGTTCAGGAAGGTAGGATGGGCCTTAACGCAAGAAAGAAAGAGAGGAAGGGAGGAGTGAACGGAGGGGGGCTCGCTCTTTCACTTTCCAAGGATTGAAATTCAAGTCTCTCTCCGCGAGCTCGCTGGTTTCCGAAGGCGTAGAGCGTGAATGCGAAGCCAATAGTCTTTTTGTCCTTAAAGATCCAGCAACAGTCCCTGTGACGGGCCCCCCCACTGTTCTCTGCTTTCCTCCTCCTCTGCTCTCACCTGCTCCCGGCTTTCTCTCTCGAACGGGGACGAGCAGACATCGGCGAGTTTAGATCGCTGTCCTGAACAACCCAGAAGCACCACCGCATCATCGTCTCGCACTCATTCCGACTCGTAGACTTTGATGACAATCGCCAAGCTAAGTCTAGCTTCATCTACTTTTGTCTGATCATGTGCGGTTTCACTTTGTATTCGGTCTATCGTGGCCATATTCCCGCTTGTTAATGTTTTCTGTCCAGGTTAACAGGAAGAGACGAGTGGGAGTGGACTGAGCCGGTGCTTGGCCAAAAGAAACGGAAGCGGTGGGAGCTACGTACATGCTCGGCAAAGACTAGCCCACGGCCGAACGCCAATTTTCGGCGAACGATGGAGAGCTCGAGACTGTTCGTAATCGCTTCGAAGACTGCATCGGTGAACCTTGCGCACCGCCACATCTACCAGGTCCTTTCTTTCCAATTAAAACTGCGATCCGTTCTACATTTCGTCTCCTGATCTTTCCTTCGCTCCCTTTTACTTCCGACTTTGCACATCTTGTCGAGCCACCGTTTCGCCGCCACACCGACCATTCATGAACCGTCTTTGTTACTGGAACGGCCGCATCTCGTCGCACTCGTGCTGCTGAACCAGATACCAAGTTGACGCTGCTATTTCCTCGCGCTGTTGCCGGCCCCATGCTTTCTTGCATCTATTTTCACTGCTGGTGAGCACGGACTTTATCACTTTGCTGGCCCAAAACCCCGTAGAGGTCAGACGACTGAGGCAGAGCTTCCGATAATTTTTTTCATTAATCTAATCTATGATTCTTGGTTTCTTGCATTAACCGAAGAAGAGGAGATACTGCTCGCCGACTCTGTACAAGAGTACCTGTTTCGAGCCTCGTTGAGTAGTAATTATTGGAAGCCTAACAAAAAATTGGGGTTAATATAATGAAAACCTAGAAACTAATACACATACAACAAATTTATCTCAAGCTTTGGTACACCTATGACAAATTTATCCTTCATTAATTTTCATTTAATTTTATCATTAAAGTGTTAAGTTGGTCAACATATAACAGTTGACTGGTGTACTGCTTTGAAGTTTCACCCCATGTTTGTCATGGATATAGTAATTTGTGATTTTTTGTGATATTAATTCAATTTAGCGAAAATTAATGAATGGTAAATTTATCAAAAATATACCAGTTAAGGTTTTTGGTGGTCAAAAAATTAGTTTTTGGTAAATGTGTTATAAGTGTACCAATTTGAATTTTTGTGCTCAAAATATTAATTTAAGGTAAATTTGTTATAAATTTACTAATTTAGAATTTTTCGTGATATCAACACTAAAAATTATAATCACAGATGAGCCTGGATTGACTAGCAAAGATTTTGTCTCCAAGAGGATTTGTCATAAGTTTATTAATTTAGAAAGTCTCCTCGAGAATTGGTTTTGTCGATATTACTGGGGGTTGTTTAGTTAGTTTCATATACCACATTGCCTTCTTCAGTCATAATTAATTCAATTATTTCTCCTCGTAAACAAAATTTTAGGTAATGCATCTTGTATTGTGCAAGTTTCAATTAATGTTATTTGCTTATCAGTTTCATCAGTTGATTTAGGTTTAGAAACATCTTGATGAACAAAAAGCACAGGAACAGAAAAAAATTATTTGCATTAGTTCATTTTTAAGTAGTTCCATTAGTTTTATTTAGTTTTGTCTTTCAAATTTTGCTCTTTGAATAGTCAAGTGTATGCAGATTTAGGAGAAGAAGCATCCGTCGCATTTCCTTGTAACCTGATTCATTATATTACTTTTAACAATAATTGACACTCAAATAATTCATATTTATGATTTTTTTTGGGGAGCCACATGTGACTGAGAAATTAATAAAATATGGTCACGTTGGATTTCTGACAACTCAAATCAAAGTTGGCATTTAAGTAATCATTTTTTTTTTAAGTGATGTTTAAGTAATTCGAAAAAAAAAACTTTTGGCACTTTTTGGCAATGCCATACATAATTTTTGGTATTTCTAATGTCTTTCTCCCATATTTTTTAGGGTGCAATTCACCAAAAAAATCGCCTCTACTCTTCACAAAGAAGACAATTCTTATAGATAGACTAGAATTGGATCTAAAATAGGAAACTTGGATTAGGAAACCTACTCAAACTTAAAAGAGCCACTTAAACTTAAAACCAACTCAATTAAGAAAGTTTCCTTTTTGGATGAAATTCGAGATATTTTTTCAATATAGATTTATAACTAAAAATTTTTTGGTAATTGATCAGAAAAAAAAGTTCGCAAATCATTTAAATAAAATATTTATGAATTCTAATAAGTAGGTACATTCAGAGTGTTGATGTGAAAAGCGAAAAGAAGTTGGTAATTTGCAAATTGTCACAATGAGTTGGTAATTTTATTAAAAAAAATTAGTTACTATTAAGTTACCGAGAAATAGGTGACTGGTAATACTTGCTACCAGCTATTTTTGAAACTTACCAACTTTCAAAAACCTAGCAGCACGAAGTAGAATTGGCCCTATTTATCAGTAGGAATGCCACGAATGCCTAACAAGTACTTGTAGAAAAGACACAAATTAAACACCTGAAATAATTGGCTGGTTACGACATGAAGCATCTGCTAATCTTGGCTCAATAAATTATTGAAGTGTGGTTTAAGGTTTTAAGTTTTTACAAGAATCGATTCTGCCTTTTAGGGGTAAGCATAAGTTGAGAAGTGTACTTACCTCCACCATCTCCTCCAAAAGTGGCTTCCCCCCAAGCCCAACAGGCACTTCTGTAAGACTTGAATCTGTTAGGGATCGAATAACAGGGATTGCCATCTTGATATTCCTCAGATAAATTATAGTGAGACCATTTCGGCTTGCCTTTTCGGATTAGAAATGCACTGCAAGTTCTCATTATTTTCTTTTATCTTTTTGCTCAAGTACGTGGACTCTTGCTTGACAAAGTTCTAGAGTTTTCCCATGTGTGCAACAGAGTGGAACTTTATCTGCATGTTGCAATGATGGTCTCTATCCAGTAGATTGGCTTTTCATATTATACACGCCTTGATAATAGAGAATTGCATGATGGTGCACACAAGAGTAAAGAAAATAATAATGCTCAGTCACTGCGGCAAATTATTCAGATTATATCAAGATTACTATTTAGAATTCAGTTAATTGTCATATACCTTCTTTGTACTTAAATCTAAAGCTGCATTTAATCGTCTAGATTCGAATGAGAATAGGATAGGATAATGGAGGATTTGAAATCCTCCAAATATCTTTTGAATTATAGAAATATCTTATCATATATTTAGTGCAATTTAAGACAGGATTTGAAATCTTTGAAAAGCCTTCAACATAATAAATATTCCAAGTGTTCTCAAGCCTCCCAGAGTCGTTGACTTTACCTTCAGCAGCCCCCCTCAAAAAAAAAAAAAAAAAAAAAAAAAAAAAAAAAAAAAAAAAACCCTAACAAAAAGGTTCAAATGCTCAGTTCTTTATCTCTCAAGAAAATTGTCACACACTTGGTGAGTGTGGACGTCAAGATGGAGCTTCTGAAATTCTGAACTAAAGGCAAGGAGAATCTCTCTTTGACGTTTCATCAAACATTTGGTGAATGCCTCGTTCAGAGTCCACCAAGAGAGAGATTGTGTAACAATGGAGGCTGAGAATAGGTAATTAGTGGTGAAGTAGAGAGGAACCTAGAGATGAGTTGGTGATGATAAAAAAGCTAGAAAACCAATTGAGAAAGAGAGGGAGCAAGTGAGCTCCGCGTAGAAAATTATTTACATAAACAGCTTATTAATAAAAAAGAATCGGATCTATATATGACTGTAAAACACCGAAATCAAGCCATTACTTCACTTAAAGAAAAATAGATCACTCAAGAGTTTAACAAATATTTGAATATCCATTAATCCGATTATTTAAAATAGAAAATCAATCAATTAATGTAAGTTCATATTGTAGGAAATTTCCAACATTATTTCACTTGGGTTACATTAATTATTTTATTTTTATTTTGAAAAATATATTCTATTGAAAACAACACTATTGGGTTAAAAATTGAAAATTTTGTTTTATGTGGCCATAATTTTAAAAAATAATATTCCAGTGACGGCATTTCAAAACCAATTAAATCTTATATGACCTCAGTATAGGACTATGGAGGTCAATGCGTTAAGAAAATACCACAACACATAATCTTTCATAATCACATATAATAAACATTATATTTTCATAGATCATGGGCCTAGTAATATAGTAAGAAATAGTGCCAACATGTGTATCGGTCCTCAATGCAATTTTTCAACGATATGAAACTACATTAACGTAATTTCTAAACAACATGAAATTGCATGATTATGTCACAATTCAACATAAGATCTCATAATTAGTGACATCCAGTCGTCTTTAAACTAAAATTTGTTTAAAAATATTGTTTTACACTTCCATTTCTAAGTCAATAGGAGAAAAGATAATAATAAAATCAACAATAACGATCATTAAAAATAAATGATTTAATAGACATCATGAAAGCATTATAATATCCAGAAATATAAATTATATAGCTCCCATTAACAAAATAAATCAAAAGAATTCAAAACATCCATATTCTTTACATGTTCTTTAAACAAAATGGGTCGTAAGCCTTTTATTAGAGTTCAGTTAACATTGACTCAGTTCTGATATTCTCGATCACAATATCTTTCTTTTTGACCAAGTCTTTAACAGTATAATATTTGATCCAATTAACATTTTAATCGTAATATTATTGTTTTTTACAGTTAAGGTAACTGTTTGTCACACATAATACAATAAATAAGCAATTCAACAAAAATAATTAGTACATTATAAACTTCCCTTTGAGCAGAATGTATAATATACAATTATTTTTCACAGCATGAAGTTTGTAAAGCAACAATAAAGAGAATTATATATAATTGTCTAGAATCCATTCTCTTTGGACGGACAAATCCTTTAAATTATGCATCTCCATAATATCAATATAGAGGGAATTACATATAATTTTCAAAACATGTATCCTCTTTAAGCAGATAAATATGTTTCAATTATACATCCCCATCTTTTAAATTTGGGAATTAATCTTCATGTTATTTTCCAAATTAATATACACAATAACCATATTTGAGTGAGTTATTGTATATACTAATTTTATTAATAAGAAACTCCAAAAAATTTATGCCCAAAAGTTATCAAAACAATATAAAGCACTTTACAACATGTGCTTCCCAAGATCATATTGCATTTTATCAAACAAAAATTTGTGCCACAATTTTTTTTTTTAATTAACTAATTTATTTATTTATTTAATTTTTTTAATGGCCGAAATTCGGTCAAGCAAGTTCGGGCCAGCTGGAGCAGTAGCCCAAGATTCTGGGCTTGGTTCATGGGCGAGAGCCCATGAACAAGAACAAAAAAGAAAGGTTCATGGGCGTGAGCCCGTGAACCATGAAAAAAAAAACAAATGTTTATGGGCGTGAGCCCATGAACAAGAACAAAAGAAATAAAAAAATGGGCTTGCGTCGAGCCCAGAATCAAAAACATAAAATAAATATGGGCACAAGCCCATATTTTGGTCTAGGCCGGGCTGGAGGTTTTCTTCAACTTCCGATTAACTTTATTTTTGATAAAATCTCTTCTTTTGCATCTAACATCAATATAATTTACTACAATGAATTAAACGAAGAAAAACGAGTAAATCTTCCACGTTCAAGCTTCAAAGTTTCGGATCTAAGCCTCCCATGGCCGAATTTTAGATTTCTCATGTTTAAGCCAAAAAAAACTTATCTTAATGCAACAAAAAAGATCTTAAAACATATATATATAATATATGCAATGATCTACAACAAACATCAATCAATTGCAAGTAATTTGAAAATTCTAGAACTTTTTTATATATAAACCCTAGAATTTCAAATTTAAAATTCTCACTCAATTCTCAACAAAATTATACAAATGATATATGGTTGGAAATATATCAACATGTTGAACAAAAGCCCTAAGGTTTCATAATCAATCAAGCAAAAAAATCCATAAAAAAAATAACACCCATATTCTGCTCAAAGAGGAAAATTTCGAATTTTGTTCATAAATATATATATTAGGTTCTACTATCATATATGATTTGCTTTGATACTACATGTAGAAAATTATTTACATAAATAGCTTATTAATCAAGAAGAATCGAATTCATATATGAATGTAAAATATTGAAATCGTTATGCACAACGGAATTAAAACATACCTATTTGAGACATTACTTCACTTGAATAAAAATAAATCACTCAAGGGTTTAACAAATATTAGAATATCTATTAACTCGATTATTTAAAATAGAAAATCAATTCATTAATGTAAGCCCATATTATAGGAAATTTCCAACACCCCAGCCTTCAAAGTGAGCTATGAGCAAGAGCATCGACAAGGATTCTTAAGGACGTTGAAGAGAGTGACAGTCATGGTGGATGGCCACCGAAGTGGTGGTGGGGTGACACTGATGAGAAAATGGTGAGTCTTGCCTTAGGGGGGTTTTCTTAGTGTGTGAGAATTGATAAGTTAATTTTTAGAATTTTATATTCAATCCGACTTTATCCCACTTCCTACACCGGATTTCTTATTCAGCATTTATCCGTATGTATTTGGGTTTATTAGATTTAAAGAACATCACCAAACACCGGATAGGATAATAAATCCTTTGTATACTTAAATCCGGACCACTAGACGTAGCTTAAATGTATTATCACCTTTTAATTGTCATTTACCTTCATTTTACTTAAATCTAAGTACTTAAATGTACTTAAATCCTTTGGTTTCTTTAAAGACTCAACAAAATGAATGGATTTGTTAACATATCTTCTACCATTGAATCTCTTCAAAACGTCTCAAGAAAACCTTTTTGGCATCATACATTTTAGAACAAAATTGTTCCTAAATATAGTGCCTTTCAGAACAAAATCGAAGAATTCATGTGATAATAATCTATGAAGCACCATACTCTTCGAGAGCTTTCGTGTCGTGTCGGACACGTTTGTGTCATGTCGTACACTTCGACATGTCCGATATTCTCTGACACTTTCAGACACTCTTCAACACTTGGTCAACACGTGTCAAAACATTCGACACCTAGTCAACTTTCTCAATACTCTCCGACACTTAAGTCGGAATTCTAACATACGAGTTTCTAACATGTAATTATGATATTAATGTCAATTTTAAAAATTCAATAAATAAGAGATCAAAATATATAAATGTGAAAAAATAAAACACAATAATAAAAATAATAAATGGAGAAAGAAGAAAAATATAATATTATTTTCTTTTCTGACTCCCACTTCCTGTGATACACAATTCAACCCTTAAGTTTTTTTTCTCCTCTTTTAACATATCTAACATGCAAGTCCAAGAATATGGATTGCTTATTTTTTCTCCAAGTTTTATAAATTATTGAAATAGAGTTAAATTTGTTAAATTGAAACAATGAATAATATTAATAAATAGCATATTAATGTTTTTAGTGCATGTCCATTCTAAGCTTATTTATTTATTTATTTATAAATTCGATTCAAATTAATTTGATTGAAATAAGCATAAAAATGATAATTTATTTTTTTATATAAAAATATATATTTAATATATAACGTGTCCCGACGTGTCAAAATTCTCTTCTTTTTTTATAAACGACGTGTCAACGGATCGTGTCGTGTCGTATCGTGTGTCGATATCGGTTCTACTTAGACAATAACATCATTTCACTTTCGTAACCAATTGAGTTATTGGTCTAAATTTGACCAACCCCATCTTTCATTTTTCTTCTCCTCCAGAATACAATGCATATGAACGTTATTGCAAATTCAGGTCTGTTTTACGCGGTGAAGGAGGAGGATAGAGCTAATACTGCATGGGTTGGGTTCCCAATTGATATGATTACTTGTGGGCGACGCTAGATGATGTAACGTTTGCCGTCTAAATTCATGAGACGTCAAGTGTAATTACGAAAATTTGAACATGGATTGGGCCTATTCTAGGTGAAACGTGAACAATTTGACAACCCCCCCAAAATTGCATCAAGTTAGGCTCAAAACCATTCTCCAACGAATCGTGTCTGACCGGCGGAAAAATCAATTTCGGGCCGGATAAATTAATGATACCTCGGCATTTTTAACTTTTATAACGTAGAAAATGAATCTTCTCTGTCGATTGTAAATCCTACATAGAATGGTTTTCTGGGTACCTCCATCTTTGACCAAGCATATTTAACAGCTAAGCATTTGACGCTCTAGTTATATATATTGCTATCCCTGATTCTGGGATTCAAACTATAGTAAAATAATGAGAAGGCCCAGCACAATATATCCAATTTTAAATTGTACAATTCATATCTGTGAGAATAATTGGACGAATGACTGATTCCATCAATTCCAATTCGGTTTGGTCCATGCATTCTTTCTTCTTTATTAAATTAATTTCGAAATGCGGTCAAAATGCCGACTAGTATGGGTCATAAAGATTGATTACTTAGAAGTTAGAACTGGTACTTGTATAATGTTTTGACTCTTTGATTATTTCATTTTGTTATTGAGGCTTTACATATGAGGAAACATGAGATTATATCAGATTTCTGTCCGGCACTATGTTTTAAGTCTAGACAATGGGAAAGTAATTTTGCATAACAAAAAGAGATACTAACATTGAAAATCCTAAATTCATACTCCATGTGACATTTACCACAAACTAATTTTCGTCTCACTAAAAATCTCAAACAGATGTCCATGGCACATGTACCTTTGATTAATTTTTGTATTACAAAAAATCCTAAACTGATATTAATGACCCAAATCCACCCTCCACTTTAGATTCCAAGCTACTAACAGTGGGTAGATTTGGTTAAACGTGTCATGGGTACCGGTTTAGAATTTTTGTGAGAGGAAAATTAGTTTAGGATAAATATTTACCGATGTGGGGTTTCAAATGGGATGAATTCTACCACAATCCTATTGCTGACATAATCAAACTTTGTTGCATTAGGAAGTTGGACTAATGAAAAGAAGCAATGCTTGGTAAGCTCAAATGGAAAATTATGCGGGAATTAAGTGGAGGGTTCTGGGTCACCAAAAAAAAAAAAAAAAAAAAAAAAAAAAAGAAGCAAGGCTATTTGCCATTTGCTCTTCTTTTTTCAATATATGTAGGATTTAAGAACATGAATATCTTCTTTCTCATTGCAACCTAGTTACCCATGATGAATTTCGTATATAAGACTTGGACTTTCAAGAGAATTTCTAGTAATGAATGGACATTATTCTCTTTTGCCAATCCTATCGGCCAGCCTTTTTGCATTTAAAATAATTCCCATGATACATGGGGTTCGAAATTCTCAAAAGGGTCATATATCCAAATCCCCAAATACAAATAAATCTTATAAAATAAAATTTTTGATGATCGAATTTTCAGCATTTTAACGATTGACCATTACCTTGAATAGACAATTTTGTCATGTCTTCACAATCTTTTGGGTATGATTCTCTTAACCAATCGTTATCGACCTCCTTTAAATTACATACAAAATAAATCCCTATCATAAACATAGGTTGAAAAATTCAAAACGGTCGTATCGAAATCCTCAATACCAATCAATCTTATAAAATAGACTTTTTCATGATCGAATTTCCAGCAACTTAGCCATTGACCATTGCACTAAATAGACACTTTCGTCGTGTATACAATTTTTATATACGCACATATTTATTTGGTCAAGTTATTTTTGTTTCTTTTTGCAATTTTCCCCCTTCTTGCGTGGCCGAGGAGGTGCACGGAAAGACCAAGAAGCGATGGAGGACTTCGTCTTTGGAAACGTAAATAATTAAATAAATATAATCCTACCAATCGATTATCCACCTTTAAAAAAAAAAAATGGTGCACGTGATTAAATTGAAGATATGGATGGATAACCCACGTCAACCTCGTATGTAGTGGAAATCTTAGTAAATTTCAATATTAGTTTGCATCACGGACGACGTATGCATCTTCGGTGCATGCCCTAGAGTTAAAGATAAATTGAAAGAAAATCTTAGGATGGATAATCACCAAGACCCAAAAGAATTGTTTGGATCATCGTCATCATCTCTATAAATATAATATATGCACATACTCCCATCACAAGTTCCTCAACAAACTATCTCCAAGTGCTTTCACTATATACAAGAAATTTTCGATGCAATTCCTAATTCCTTTTCCATGAAATGCTGCCAAGTTCTGGACCTTTTGATTGGTGCGCTCAAGTCAAATCATTTTCTAAAAGTGAAAGCAAGTCACCATGTATTTAACCTCAAAAGTTAGTTACACAAGCAATCAAATTGTCGATCTGACGGCCTTAGACTATTACATTTCTCATTTAGTGTCAAGGGCTCGATCGAAAACTTCAGTTAAGTTAGAACTTTATTTTACTAATTTAAAGGTTTCAAATTCAATAGGAGATTGCCTCTGTAAGAATATGGATTTCTAAAATATTTCTTGTTACAACAATATATCTGAATGTTACGATATAAGCAGACCATGACACAAAATTTAGGACACCAAACCTCTAATTTACCAACAGTGTTATCAAAGGTTCTCTGTGATAAATGGGAAGAAAAAAAAAACAATTGATATTGCCGAAAATTCTGTGAATGTGCGATTCATTATGATCTTTTTCTGTTAACCTAAAGCCTCGCACTTAGGCAAGTCTTGATACGACCAACAAAAGACTTTACCACTTATAGAGTTTGTTGACGACATCTTTCTTAACTTAAAGTCCAAAGTGAGCAACTTATGGATTCCCACTTGACCTCACCACCAAGCTTTGCACGATTGTGCTTTAACTAATCACTTTATTGGGATTAAGGACAAATTGGATTAGGTAGACACTTCCAGTTAAAAGATAGGCGGCTTGAGCTAATCCGATGATTATCTAAATCTTAGAAGAGGATGTAGAGATTTTGGTTTCTCTTGCCCCGCTTCTTTGTCCAAATGCAACCACCACCGTACCTCCTCGATCCATCCCTCGTGGAAAGCAGGAACAAAAATTATCATTGCATTATCTACTTGAATATTCTTTTTTTGGTATCTGTGGAAACTCCTACACAAAGTATCATATCATGTAATGTACCCTACACAAAGTATTATATCATGTGATGTACTAAAGAATAATATTATTAGGGTCTACACGTATAGTTGAAGTCGATTTAGATGTGAGATGATTCATGGGAGAAATGGACGAGTAGTTTGAATGCGTCCACAAATAACTATTTGGACCTCTTAATGATGTTACATTGATTGAAAGGATTAAGACCCTCTAAAGTCAAACCATAGCTACTCCAATAGATTAAAATATGCTTGTGCTTGGAAGAAGTTACCTCGGCCAACCCTAGGTTTGAGGTTGCTCTAGACTGAGGTCGTCATACCTCTGGTGAAGAATTACTTCGATGTTGAGAGAGATGTTGAGAGAGAGAGAGAGAGAGAGAGAGGGGCAATGCAGAGAGAAGAAAAATGAAGTCTTGAGAGTAAGTGAAAGTAAAATTGCACTCAACTCTCCCCGAGGAGGGTCCAAAAAATCCTCCTTTCATTAAGTTTTGAAAGCATGTTTACTAATTGTAAATGTTTCAATTAACGTATTAATCAGATATTTAACAATTTAGTCATGAAACAATTTGATGAAGTTAAAAGTAAAATTTCGAGACTAATAATTGACAAGTATCAAATTTTCTTGCTGCTTAATTTGTTATATAGTTCACAAACGCAAATATTTTAATAGATGTTTTTAGATAATGTATTTTAATTTTTTTTGAAAAAGTAAAACAAAAAGAAGATTCGGAAGGTTTGAAAAAAAAAAAATCTTCTTTGGAAAAGACAATGGTTATGCGAAATATATACAATTGTGGTATGGATGACGATCACTTTAACAGGGTGTGGACCAATGAGGACTTAGTGAAGAGGAGCACGTGTCTTGAGATTACCTGAGGAGGATTGAGTGGCATGACCTGGGATTAGCCTCGTTCGTCTGCTACTCAGCCGCCATCTCTTTTTCTCTTAATTGATTCTCCGTGCAATCGGGGGAATCTGAAACGAGTCGCCCACATGCCGAAAGGAGTATTTTATGGTGGCATTTGGTAACTTATCAAATAGTAATAATTTATATTATTTTTATTTTCATGAATAGATTTGGAATAGAAATTCATTTAGTAAATTTTTAATCCTGAAAATTTTTTTTATTTCTGAGAATAAATTTAGAATAGAATCAAGGAATAATAAAAAAAAAAAAGTTACTTATTTATTCTCAAAAATAATTTCATAATCAAGTCAATTCAAATTTCTTTTTTTTTTCTTTTCTCCTCTTATTTTCTTCTTGTTCTTCTTCCTCCTCTCTTCTTCTTCCACCGTCACCACCACCACTATCCACTACCGTCGATTGCCAACAACCGATTAGGTGAGGTTCAGCGAGCTTGCCGAAAGCTCGCCTAGCCACTTTGTCAATGGCTAGGCAAGCCTCACCTAGTTGGGTAAGCCAATGAAGTGCGGCCCCGGTGACCCTCCAGTGAGGTCATTCACTTGACATCAACTCAATGATCTACGGGCCAATCACTAATCATCCTAAGGTTGGCGACTAGCCAAAGGTTGAAGAAGAAGAGAAAGAAAAAAAAAAGTTATTAAAAATGGTTTTGATTAGAAATTTTGAGAACAATGCCTAAAACAATTTTATTCCAGGAGTAAAAATTTTGGGCAGTTACCAAACACATTTAAATGTTTAGAAATTATTCCCAAAAACAGAATAAAAAATAATCATTTTAATTAGAAATGTTCTCGAGTACAGAATAATTACCAAACGCACCATAAGTATTTAATGTTCTCTATGAAGTTACAATAAGGGTGATCAATTTTGGAACTTGAAACACACCTTGTTTTCCCTTGAACCCATCCTCCTTTTTCAATCGATTCTAGAGTCTACCCAAAACTTATTTTTCTTTCATTCCTTTTTAAAGTCTCATTTTTTACAACAAAATAATATGAATAAAAAAATGATTCAAAGCAAAAAAAAATGAACAATAGAATTCCCTTATCCGCCAAAACCAAAAATCCATAAGATGAACATGTAGTCACATACAATTAAAAACAATAGAGAAAAATAGACATAGGTTTTATAAAACTCATTCAAAACCAGTCCAGTTGGTTTGGTTTCCAGGTGGTTTTTTTTACTGGAAACCAAGAATCATACCAGCTTCCACCAGTGCCAAAAATTTGGAATTGAGAATTGAATATGTTCTAGTAAAACCTGAAACCTAACTAGTTTTCAAGATGGTCCGATCCAACTCTCAGATAGAATCAATCAGATTGCACAACCTTAATTATCAAGTACCCTTGGACATTTGTTTTTCAATACTTATCACAGAACCTCTGGCATTTATTAACATTACTCCTCTCACCTAAAGCTCTTCAATATCTATGAAAATTAAGATCAACAACTAATTCATTTCGTGCATCATCTTTGTCCTTGTATTGTATCATTATAATAATTATCCATTTACGACACGTGATTAAGATTTCATATATATGAGCCTTTCTAAAAACATTTTTTTATCCCTACTATTATCTTTGGGCTACTTCATTCTTAATTAGTTTTGAAGGAAGTCAGTTATGATAAATGGATCTCATCAAAAGAAGAACAATACAATGATCTACGGGGTCTTTAGGCCAGTTTTCACGTTTGGAGAACTCCCCAGAATACTGAAAACTGATTAATGTGGAGTAGTGCACCTTTGATATCCCACTCGCGGAGATGAACCAATCGATACAAATGCGGATTGAGACATCACATGATTGCTAAACAAGAAAAAAGAGAGAAGAATATAATGCACAGTCTTATTATTGGCCGTCAACTTATGTAAAGCAAAAGGTACTCTTTATCACTTTTTCCGTCAAAATATAGATATTATTCAAATTGTAAGAAAATTTGAGAAATTGTACATGAATCTACCTAGCGACATGTACATTTTTATGGAGTCAAAGTGCCTTAATGACAAATTTTTGATTAAGTAAAAATGAAAAGGTAAAAGTAGGTATGGGTTTGGACATGGGAAGTCTGCTCCCCGCGGTGCCTCACCTGGAAGAGGTCAATTTTCCTCGTGAAAATTGCCCCATAGGGCACGAGGCGAGGCCATTAGCAGGGCAACCATAGTACTGTCCCTGCCTTGCAAGTTAATCCAAGCAATATGTCAATACGATAGAGTAGTTTGTCACATCATCAAACATGTCAGCATCCGCGTCAGCGCCGCATTAGCTCCACGAGGGGTGGCAAGGGAAAGCTCCATCCCACGAGGCTAGACATGCTCACCCCTAGGTAAAAGTCAATCCCGCCGTACAAATCTTTGCTCAAACATGATGATTATATAAATAAATAAGTCTTTAGTTTAAAATAAGTTAGATTAAGGCGATAGAGATGAAGTCTGCATAACAATAACTAAAGTTTTTCAGTTGATTTCTTCTCATCTCTTGTATTGTCTTTCCATGAACATGCTGCCACAACTATAAAAGGGGCTTCCCAGCTTCCCCCTCTCCCAATAAGAAAATCAGATTTGTCTGTCTCCTGAGAAGGAGGATTACAGCTTAACTTGTCCTGATCATTGACAAGCTTGACATCTTGCAATATAGTTCTTAAGCTCGCCCCACCGCCCCCCCCCAAGGTTTTGAAATTTTCTTCATCAAGAATGAAGAATTGCCTTCGACCAAATCTCCCACCAGGTTTCAGGTTTCATCCAACAGATGAAGAGCTCATCCTTCATTACCTCAGAAAGAAGATGACCTCCACTCCTCTTCCTGTCTCCATCATTGCTGAAGTTGATCTATACAAGTTTGATCCATGGGAATTACCAGGTAGCTTTATTTTTTTCCTGGGTAATTATTCGCATATAAACACAATAACATGATTTTGAGCGATGACGGTGAACGCTTCTGAATGTTACTAGGCAAGGCAACGTTTGGGGAGACAGAATGGTACTTCTTCAGTCCTAGGGACCGGAAATACCCAAACGGCGCGAGGCCGAATAGATCGGCGGCGTCAGGATACTGGAAGGCAACCGGGACCGACAAGATCATATTGGACTCGTCCAACGGCGAGAATCTCGGTGTGAAGAAGGCGCTTGTGTTCTACAAGGGGAAACCTCCTAAAGGAATCAAGAGCCAGTGGATCATGCATGAGTATCGCCTAGCGAACTCTCCCGTTCCCATCTACAGCGACAAAGCCATCAAGCTTAAAGAGTTGTCCATGCGAGTATGTACATCGATCTCTTATGTTGACATATACCTTACGCATGCTTAAGACCGATCCATAATTTTTCAAGTCGGCAGAGTACTTTAATTGGAATTGCCCTAGGTGTCAAACTACAGAAGTTAAGAAATTGCGAGATCATGTCTAAACATATAGTATGAATCGGCT
Source organism: Eucalyptus decipiens (assembly GCA_014182575.1). Classification (NCBI taxonomy): domain Eukaryota; kingdom Viridiplantae; phylum Streptophyta; class Magnoliopsida; order Myrtales; family Myrtaceae; genus Eucalyptus; species Eucalyptus decipiens. The sequence continues at coordinate 18,170,146 of CM024619.1, forward strand.
TCACTATGATATGCAATAATTAAATAACTATACGCCTAGCGCCGTTAATTTATTGGAACAAAACCACCTCGGAACTAGACATGAGAGTTTTGTCTTTAAAGAAAAGGATTAATTTCAGAGGGGACAAAGGCATGTCCCTGTTGTGGAAGCATAACTTCATCCCTTCCACACGAAAAATGTACAGAAAAAAAAAAAAGAAGAAAAAAAAGAAAGATAATCACCGAGCCAGTAAGATAACAATATTCTCAATTATTAGCTTAACCTTACTTTATGTGGGCAAGAGGACAATTAGCCAATGGACCACCTTTTTTCTAATTCTAGAGACTTGCTTTCATCACCAGCACCTTCCGGGGACCATAGGGTTTAGTGCTAATCTCACTGCCTGGAGCTGACATGAGCCACATCCTTATCCTAAATTTCTCTTCTTTTTAAAGGAAATTATTGAAGTGATGATTGCTGTAATAAATTACGTGCGAACGCGCTCTCATAATTGAGGATTTTTCTAATGTATGAAGATCGAAACTCTCTTGCCACGTGACTTTGATTCTTGAATTAATTAAAATTACGCTAATCTCTGTCTCAGTTGGACGAGTGGGTTCTCTGTCGCATCTACAAAAGATCAAGTGCAGCATATTCCATAACACCGATGGCGACAGCGAGCGATGATCCGGAGGAAGAACAGCGCTTGACTGGAGAAAATATCATTAACGACAACAGCACCGTCGATGCGATCAGGCCCATGATGATGATGAACGGTTCTTCTTCCTTCTCCAACTTGTTTGATGCCGCGGACTTCTCGATGCTGAGGAACTTCCTGTCGGACGATTACAATGGCCAGTGCAGTATTACTAATGATGTCAGTGACGTTTTGGTCTCAACTCAGAGTGCGAATCAAGCGAGTTTGGACCAGAAGATGTTTCAGAGCCTTCCTCAGTTGACAAGCTACTCGGCGGCATCGCAGAATCCGCTCAAGCGCAAGTATTCATGGAACGAAGATTCAGATGCGGTGAATTTGGCGAAGAGAAATTTGATGAGCCAGACGTTCTTGGATCAGCATGTGCTCTTGAGCCCGCATCTTCATCATCAGTTTCAAGGGTTTTGAATTGTTAGATCTCCGGAAAATTGAGGGGGAAAAAAGAGAAGTTGTTGTGAGGAGATTCATGGGAATGTAATTTATTTAGCATATTGTCAAAGTTCACCATTAGTGAAAATATATTGTACGTCATATATGAGATTTTATGATTGTGAGGTTTCATCACCCAGCTCTTAAAATAATATGATTGAAGATTGAGATATATATGTGTGTCTATGTATATATAAAGGAAGTGACATCATGGCTGGCCTGGTCATGACTTAGTTGTGGCATGGCCTCATCATGATCAAGTGTTGGTTCAAGTCGTACCTCGATCATAGACCTATCAATATGGGTCATAAAAGCATTTCTTAACCTATATAGGATGTTCGACAAAAAACAAAAGAATATCCATACTTAATAAGTAGGGTTGTTTTATGGATTAGTTATATTCGGAAAATGTTAGACTCAACTCTAAGGATCATAGATAAGTTTAATATGCGTGCTAAATGGATTCACAACTTATTTAAATCCAACCTCCTTCTATAAATCTCTCTTCATTCTCTCTTGATCTTGTGCTCACTTGTTCCATACTTTCAGCTTAGTCTGAGTATGAATTCTTCTAAATTTGGTTAAATACAAAAGTGCTTTAATAATATGAATTTAGTTAGATATGGATTGAGTATGGATCGAATCGAATATGGGCCATTAAATTTGTAGTACATGAAAATAGATCAAAATAGATTAATATGATCAATATGGGTTAACCATTTTCATCCGACCCACCCATTTGATATGTCTAGTCAATCATAATTTTGCTAGGACCTAGTCATGCCTTGATCGAGGCCCAAATTGTGGCCGAGTGCATTGTATTGTGGCTTGGGCATGGCCTGGCCTAGACCGAGCATGTGACCAAAGCACTTGATCGTGGCCTGAGTGCACGATCATGACGAAACGTTGTGGCTGATTTTGCCATGAATAGATGCACAAGACAAGTCTCTCTCGTTATAAAGTATCATACAAGCTACATCAGATGGGCCTTAGAAGCTTAATGAAAGCAATGGACGTCGCATGGATGACCCATATGGAATTACAAATCTCATTATAATATATCATACAAGCTACATCAGATGGGCCTTAGAAGCTTAATGAAAGCAATGGACATCGCATGGATGGCCCACATGGCCAGAATTCTGGCCTCTATCTTATTATTTTTTACTTTGGGGATCCACCAAGGGACAACATCAAAATCTGTCTCCTGTAAATTGATAAATCCGAAAAAGAAGAAAGATCACCCCCAGACAAGCTCAGAATCGGTCCAAAAAAAGGATCTTGGCATCTCATAATGTCGACAACGCAGAAGTCAATTATTGTGCCAAATCGATTTCGTACGTGTTAAACCTCTTTCTCGTCACGTAACCTTTGGTAAACAAATAATTGAACGTGTGTTGTGGTCCTTAGAATGGCCGTAGCTAGTTTTGACCTCCCTTGGGCACAACGAATGTCCATCGGTTCGTTGCATTCGAATGCAAGTTTCGTGCATCAAAGGTGGATACATTGACACTCTTCCCAGATCGTAAGCAATGCCCTTGCCGTGGCTCTTTGGAGCTTATTTTACGTAACGCCCGAGAGATGCCGAGGTGTTCAAAGCGCGAATGATTCGCGGGATTTATCGTCGACTCAAAAATAGCGCAAATTATATTCATACAAGCACGAGAATGAGCTGTGTAACTTAACCGTGATCAAAAGTTATGGCCATGACAAGAATTTTTGCTTCGAGCCTCTTGTGAGAGTTCTGTGTGTTTCTGAGAGCTCCAATTTGATTGATAATCGAAGGAGAATAAATTTGACAAAATCAGAAATTGGCACACGAATGAATTTGCATGGTCCGGCCATCTGAAACAACATGAAGGGGCAAATGAGAAGTAGAAAATACACGTACAAATAAGATTAAACTGTATAAATATATGCACATGAATTTGAAGGGAAGTCTATCTAAATTCAATCTAGCTTTAAATTTTTTCTCCAAAAATAAAAAAAAAAAGAATGAATTCTTGCAGCTCTCAGAATTTAACTTTTATTCACGCGAAAGACTTTAGATAATCCAACGTTCACGAGTATTGACATCTAAGATTGTGTATCGGTTCTTTTATGTTTTAAAATCAAACTATTTTTCCAATACAAAGTCATAGGTGGAGTTATGAGTAGACTTCAATCCATGCTAACTAGCAACGACCGGACTCCCACATGTGCAACGAAAAAGTAAACGAGTGCCACGACGAATCCACACACGAAGTGGTAAATGACATGCAGCGAGCCCCACCATACCTACACTACCAGTCTCTGCTAAACCAAGATTTTTCTCGACGTTCATCAGATTGGGAAAACCTCTCCTTGTTCCACCGAGTGGTTAAGCTTCAAACCTTGAAAACATGGAGCCAAACACAGACGTGGGACGGTGCGCAAAATCTCTCGTCCTTGTCTTTCCCCCATTTTTCTCCCAAAATGAAAACAACCTCAGCTATCAGGAAGATGCCACATAAGTTCACCCCCATCCCCTCGTTGCTTTGTCCTTTTGTTAGCCACTGTTAATTGATGTCTGGTTAGGGTAGTTAGGTGTAGAATAAGAGAGAGAGCCTACCAACTGGAAAAAAGAAAAAGTCTTGAATAATGACTTCTTGAAATTTTTTTGTCAAAGTCTCCCTTTCCCTCGAATTAATCAAGATAGAGATAAGATGGAAAAAAGGGCATTAAAAAACTCTCTTCTTTTTCAAAGGGTGACATGTGACCAGCGAGCGAAGCTTATTTATCAATTATACAAGCATTAAACAACTGCTTTCCCTGGTCAATAATCCCATCTGTCCCCGTTGCGGCCAACTGTCTCGGGTCTTGAAACAGTGGTGGTATCGATCGGACTGTTCTGCAAGGTTTTAAGAATGAGTCAATCCTTAATTAATCACCCTTTTTTTTTCCACTTCGTTGAGGGTATTTTTGAGGTTGTATCGTATCATTACCAGCTCAAATGCAGACAGCATACGATTGTTAAGATGATGGGATTCTCTCTCCACTGGCAAGTTTGCCCTTAGTTTATTTATTTGATACACGCATCGCGAGTTGAGTGATTGTAATTAGGGAAATCTTTGTTAGGCAAAACCCTTTTTCTTAAAACATAATTTAATGTTTAAAAAAAGGGCAAGGGATATACGGAGTATTGGATTCGTGTGTGTGAACGGGCTTTACATGTTAGATACGAGATTTAGGTGTCATCATGTCAAATAGACAATCTAAGATGAATAAAAAAGGAAAATACGTATGAGATGACAAGAACAAATGGATAAATGTGAGAAGGGGTGTTGACATCCTAACTCATAATAACTTTCATTAGTTTATATGAGAAACCTAACCCAACTGGAGGAAGTCTCTACGTATATCTGAAGAACACAAACTGTGAAAATATACTTAAATACCCCTCACACATGAAATAAATTGCACCCACTATATTTTAACACAATTAGGGAAGGACCAGGCTTTAATATCATTTGAGAAAATCTGACCCTAAAGATTAAGCTTACAAGCGGAGGAAGATCGAATGTATGTCAAGAGTATATAAAACCTATAAATAACCGATGTAGAAAATTATAATTGATTCGATAGAAAATGTAAACAAACTTTCAAGCTGTTAGGCAATGAATAAGCAAATCAATTTCTTACCATGGTTACGTAGTATAATTTCCTTCTACATGTATTTCCTGACTTAGTCCCAACCAATTAAATGGGTTTGGATCCCTTAAACACGACTCCGACTTGTGAATTACTTATTACCGCTCATTTGTATGTCAAAATTGATTTCCCAAAAAAAAAAAAAAAAGAAACACAATTCTTGACTAGAGGATAATACGACGAGTTATCTTTCAGATTTGAATTTCCATGCCAACGTTGAAGAAGATGACCATAAGCAATTGAAAGTAATCCAATCAAATGATTAAATATTATGTCGTCATGATTTTCCCAATAAACAAATAAATATTAAAATAATGCCGTCATCAACTCGTCACCACCGTGGGCCAAACTCCAAATCCTTTTCATCTTTCATTTACGGCTTTCGTTGTGGCAAAAAGTCGTCATGAGTGACGGTGATGATTAAAGATTTATTTTGTTCCTTTTTTTCTATTCCAATCCCTGCCATGTCATGTTACGGGTCCACGTGATCTTGTGAATTTCTGAATTAAATAACACATCATATCCACAGAAGTTTCGAAGACCTAAAACTCTTTATTTTATATATGTGTGTGTGTGTGTGTGTGTGTGTGTGTGTGTACATATGCAACGTTTGGAAATTTACTCCACGACTGTAATTCAAAGCCATCGATCGGTTTGATTATACGCCATTAAAACTTGTAATTTCTTCCTAATGGAAACCTCAATGCTAGGCGAAAAGAAATGGAGGGAAGCAGTCCAAGATCCAAAATTTCCCCTTTTTTTCATTTTAATCTCACAAAAAGTATTCAAGCTTTCGAGAAATTTCACTCGAGTTTTCTTAACATAAGCCATGAGGGAACGGACTTGCCATGTTCACCTATTATATCCTTCACACCTTTCTTGTAAGAAAGCCGGGGATCAACGAGAAACACAAGACGGTGACATATCTAACCAAATCAAACGTGACCAACCTAAAAGGAAAACCATGCAAAATGACAAGAAGTAGGTAGCTAAAAATTTGGGTCAATCAAAACTCTGATGCCACCTCTCTCTTTTCTTTGGTGAAATTTTAAGTTATTAAGAAACTAGGCCGATTTTATTAATGAGTGCCCCGATGCACTTGTTAGAAATAACTTTCTCTTTAGATTACTAATTACACATAACTCAAGACTTCAGTACAAAACCCATGAAATTCTCCAAACTAGCTATTTAATAAGTACGCCCGGGACATTCGATAACGTAAATTATATGTTAGAAAAATAAAATAAGAAGGTAATTCGGACATTCGATAACGTAAATTATGTGTTAGAAAAATAAAATAAGAAGGTAATTAGGTGGTGGGAACTTGAGACGTGAGCTCTAACCCTCCTTGGGAATTACAGAAAAGCATATTCCCCTCGAGAGGCGGAAGACGGAGGGTCGAGACAAGAAACGATGTCGGACTCGTAGACTTTCGTTCTTGTCTCTCTCTCTCTCTCTCTCTCTCTCTCTCCCTATCTCGAGTATGATTACAACACGTGTGAATGATTCGCGGTGGGCCCCCACATGATTAACCAATGATTCGGGAGGGATGAAGAGATTTAATCGAGGGGGATTAGTATAATTTTGATTTGTTTAGAAGGTTGGTTGGGGTCGCGTCGCTCCCGGAATTCAAAGCCGATTAAAATAAAATAATGACAATAAAAAAAAAAAAAAAGGGCAATAGAGAGGGGAAGCGAGCTGGCGTTGGCGCCGCATTTGGCGGCGCCGGAATGTTTACCTTTCAGGATTATGTCACTCCCCGCGTATGTCATTGCTGCTGGGGGGAGGCGCGGCTCGGCTCGAGCCTAGCCGAGCCGAGCCGAGCCGAGCCGAGCCGAGCCGAGTGGCCCGGCCACGTTCCTTTGGAGTCGTAAGAGCTGGTGGAGTGCGGGCGCGTTCCTAACTGCTTGCACTTCAATTGATTCTGCAGTCCCCCACCGCCCAATTCTGATTTTCGTTTGCGAAGCGAAGATGAAGTATGTTTTCTTCTTTTTTCGGTTCACCGATCGAGGACGGAACCTAGCGACCCTAATTGCGAAAATCCTCGTGAATTCGGTAGCTTTGTTGTGGGGCCGTAGGTCAGGAAGTCGGGAATATTGCACCGGCACGACAGCTGGGAGGGCCGCGAGACGATCCCGAATCGATCGAGCGTCTCGAGTTGGGCGGATTTTTTTGGGTAGGATTGCGATGGCGTCGATCGTGCTCGATGGCTCGGCGTGCTTCCTCGACTGGAGAGAAGAGTGAGATTCTCTTCTCCTCTTACCCGCATGCGAGCATGACGCGTGGCGCATCAAAGATTCGCTGTCACGAAAGCATTTTCCTTCTGCTTCCCCCTGGGGGTGGGGAATTGGGGGGGATTTGAGGATTTGTATGTAAAATTTAATGAAGTGTGGTTATTTTTTATAAATTTGAAATATGCGTCGATTGAAATAGGTTTTGTCTTCCTCCACTCTTAATTGACAAAACTTGTCTGCAATTAACCTTTCGAATGGTGAGTTAGAAACATGTACATCATCTATATGAAAATTTCATTGTTGCCCGGCACCCACTGATTGCCCTTTCGCTTACTAGCAAAGAAATTGAAAAAAAAAAAAAAAAAACCCAAATTGCTTGTTTTGAATAATGAGTAGTCCCTTCAGGATTCGTCATTGAATACGATTACCATGTCGAGACACTTAATTAGTTCGAACGGCGCCGATCTTATGTTCAAAGTGTTAGAATCACGTCTCTCATTCAACGTACCGTCGAAGGTCTGTGTCTATCACCTATGAGTGGAATCTTATTGGATATACATTGTCACGGGGGTTTGTCAAAGTTAAAAAGTTGAAATTCTCTGTGTTAAAAACCTGTGGCAGTCATTCGAGCACGTTGTATTTGACCAGTGCTCATCGATAAGTCAGAACTACAGCCGACACATTCCTTCTTTTCCTTCTAGCCTGTCTCTCTTTGAGTTTCCTCGCACGAATGTGCCCAACCCTTAAGTTAGGCCAACCATAAAAAAGTGCTAATAAAGTCAGCACGCGAAAATTCATACCATTAGAAAGAAAAAGCGCAACATGGTCATGGTCAAACCAAACTAAAAGAAACCACGAGAACTGCACTGGCAGAGGGCTGCATTGAGACAGTCATAATGGAGGTTGTCATTGAAATTATTATAAAGGCAAATTTAGTAATTGTCATTTTTTTTTATTTTCTTTAATGGGTTTACTTTTGACTTGATTTTTTTTTTTTTTTTTTATCTAAAATGTTTGGTGAGTGATTTTCTTGGCGTTGGTGGTGGGGTTGGCCTCTTGTGTACGTGTGCAAAAGATGGAAATAAAGATAAGCTTTTTTAAGGAAGAGAAGAAACGGTCGATTTCATCTCTTATTGCAAGAGTAGAAAGTCCAAGATATTCATTTTGAGTCCATCCACCAGAAAAAGGAAGTAGGTCATCGACGTATATCGCCACATAGGTGGTCCTTTTCACATGGTGGTTGTAATTTCTATGCTCATGATATCCTAAGCAAATGAATGGATCCATCTGGTTGAAATTTCATTGCACTCATTAGCAATCTTCTATAAAAAGTGTGACATAACCTGAATGAACAACCAAGCCAATTCAATTATAAACTGAACTAAGCCGGTCTTGCCGACCAATTCCAAGCTGGCCCTATTGGGAACCAGCAGATTGCTAAGTAAAGAATTGGGAACCAGCTTTGTCCGATTTGACTCTAATTTTATAACTCAAATGGTATTTCTTTTCAAATACTGGCCTATCAATTTTGAACCGATTTTTGGCTAATGGGTATCGAAATTAGGAATTCCATTTGATACCTTAACTATTATGCCATAGATTGTCCACAAAGTCCATTTTCCTAAAATACTAGTTATATTACTTATAGTTAGGTCAGGCTATCAAAGGTTTTGGATTTTCTTTATGCAACTTATTCGCCTTCGGATCAATCACACTTATTGCTAATCAATGTAATAATCAGTTTAAACTTGGGACTTCACACTTGATACATAATCTACTAGGCTACTAGCTCTTCTGCGTATCAAGAAATTGTTTAAGAAATTGATATTGATAGGTTTTTATTTTCCGACACGGACTCGTCCATGCAAAAGCTAAGCTATCTTGCTTAATCTTACGGTACACGTGAAGTAAAAAAGTCACCCAAAAAAAAAGGAGGCTGCTAGAAAGATACGGACATGTGTCCCCTGCCGCACAGGACCAGGTGTCCACGTGTCCTCGGCTCGCCAAAACCATGGTTTTGCTGTTCCGCGTTGTGCACGTGTTTCATCTCAGCTTCTTCACATGCGCGACAGACAAGTTAACCACATTTTCTTCAGCATAACATGACATTTAATGACACAGTTAGCTCTTAATCCAAATTGCTTCGGAACCACTTCAACCAAGACAAATAATCTGAATCCCTCTCGGTTTCTCAAGCCCAAAATTTCTATGCAACATATGCTCCATTTAACATATATTCAGATTGATCAAATTGGTCAGTTAGGTCAAGAAAGTTTCAGAGCACAGTGAGTACATATATTGTTTTTATTGAAAAATTGCCAAGAAAGTCTTACCTTTATTAGACTTTTGTCAATTCAGTTCTACATATTTTAATTTAGGGAAAATTTATTCACCTTTGTCATTATATTTCATTCGGTCGATATTGGTCGAAACCCATTGACGTAGATGTCAACTGGCAGCTGTCTCACATTGCACAATTAGTATTGATGTAGACAATTTTTTACAATCTTTTAATACTTTTTTTTTTTGAATTTTTTTCTTTGTTTGTTTCTCCATTTTCTTTTTGCCAATGGCTAACGAAGGCTAGCCTTGCTTAGGCAATGATCACCCTTACCCGCTATAGGCAACGGTTGGCTTCTCTAGGCTTTGCCTAGGTGAGGACAAGCGTCGGCAAGGGCCCCTTGGCCACCATATATCGGTGAGGGTGGCCCTTGCTAGACTTGGTGAGCGTCGATCCTCACCAAATTTGGCAAAAGTGGCCCTTGCCTAGGTGAGGCCGTCAAGGTGGTTGACTACTGGCAAAAAGGAAAAGGAAAGGAAAAAAAAAGTTATTATTTAAAAAAATATCCATTTTAGTTCTAATCATACTACATAATATGGCCAACATCCACATCAGCAGTTTCCAATCAAAATTGGCTAGATAGAGTACGTTAATAAATCGTCAAAGGTTTATAATTAAATTAAAAGATTTATAACTAAATTGACATAAACATAATATATTTTGAATTTTCTAGGTAATTTCTCTCTCATGTTACCTTGAAAAACCATCCGAGCCAAAATTTGAACCGAACGGATTGGAACAAAAATTCCGTGTCCTTTTGAGTTGGATTTCCCACGACAATCAAAACAAAGTAAAAATGGAACATAGTGTGAGCATATTCGGCATCTCAAGCCGCGCTTTCCACGCACCGAAATTGAATTCGTAGATAGCTCACGCTACTTTACGGTCGAACTGCATTTGTAGTCCTAACTCCACGCGTTACGTTCGGTCCACATGATACAACCACTAAATAAAACCTTTTCCTTTCCAGATAACCCCGTCCTTCAACTCAAGCGCACACATAATCTGCCGATTCTCCCCTCTTTCAGACAATTTCCCCCTCGCGCGGCGCGCCTGCCAAGCCGCGCCCGCAAGCTCCGGTCAAAGCCCAGCCGGCGGTCGGAAATCCGGTTGGGCGTTGACGGTTGACGCGTTTTCGCTTGGGTTTGAACAGAGACCCGGTCGGAATTTAACTGCGCCTAGGGAAACGTGGATTGGGAGTGGAATCATCTCGCTCGGGTTAAATTTTTCGTCGCAGGTGATTGGATGGCGGTGCGTGCCCCGAGAAGGGATAGAAAAAAAAAGGAAATCGAAATCGGACTTGTCATCTAATTATTAAATTCAATCTAGACAAAAAATTGAAATAAAAAGGGCCGGCTTTGATGTCAAAAGCAGTGCGAAAGGGGTGGGTCCATTTCCGCGAAGGAACCTGCTTTTTTAACCATTTCTTTTTGTGCCAAAAGTTCAATTTGGTACCGTTTTCAAACCATTAGAGATGGATAGACAAGAGACATCGGACTATTCCATACCCTTTATCCCGTAATTAATGCAAAGGTACAATCGATCGTGTTATCTAGAAGGATAAGCTGTCTTTTGCCAGGATTTCACCCGTGATTATACTGTTGATTGAACGTGTGATCGGCTCGGTCGAGAAACTCTACTCTTTCTCTTTTTTATTATTATGTTTTCGATACGAGATAGGTTTAGGTTGATGGAATGAGTAGGGGGATTGGATGGCAATTGGTCGAAAAAAAAAAAATGAGAAATTCGCCAAAACATAAAGAAAAAGGGAAATACACAGGCTTCGTAAAGAAGTTGCCTTGCAGGCCACGGATCTTCAAGGAACGTGGGCTGTCTCCGAAGCAGCTTCGCCCCTCTATTTATTCGCCCTCTCCAGCCTCCTTCCCCATTTTGTTAACTTCGTTCTTTCCATTTCTTCTCCTTCTCCCTCTCTCTCCCCTCGCAATCTTCTTCTCCACTGTACTCTCTTTGATCTTGTAGTTTCCTTGATTGGGTTCTCTTTCTCTCTCTCTCTGGTCCTGCAAAACCCTTCGAGAGTTCGTGAGCTTTCAGCTGCCATGGAAGACGAAATCGTGGAACTGCCTCCGGGCTTCAGGTTCCACCCGACGGACGAGGAGATCATCACCCACTACCTCACCGAGAAAGTCCTCAACCCCATTTCAACTCCTGCGCCATTGGTGAGGCTGATCTGAACAAGTGCGAACCCTGGGATTTGCCTAGTAAGTCCCTCATCACCACGTCCGATCTCGCTTTCCTTTTCTTGGCTCGGGTGAACGAAAGATCAAACGAGTGCGTGCTCCGGCTTTTCCTTACGCGCTGCCTGTTTCGAACCCGCGTTCCTTGCAGAGAAAGCGCATATGGGGGAGAAGGAGCGGTACTTCTTCAACCAGAAGGACCGGAAGTACCCGACGGGGATGAGGACGAACCGGGCTACGGAGTCCGGCTACTGGAAGGCCACGGGCAAGGACAAGGAGATTTTCCGTGGGAAGAACAACCTGGTCGGGATGAAGAAGACCCTCGTCTTCTACAGGGGAAGGGCTCCCAAGGGGGAGAAGACCAACTGGGTCATGCACGAGTACCGCCTCGAGGGCAAATTCTCTTACTACAATCTCCCAAAGGTCTCAAAGGTACGTGCTCTTTATTCATGACTCGTCATCTCTTTCGATCGATCTCGCCCCTTTTTCGCCTTTTTCGATTCCTCTAAACTTTTTTTTGTTGGAATTATTATTAGATGCTTTCGGGGTATGATCGTTTTTTTGTTAAAAAGGCGAAGGAAGACATTTAGAATTGGTTCTCATGGCTTTTGCTCGACCCAAGAGCTTGTAAAATGAACCATTTTGATTCTTGTATCTGGTGTTTCTTTTATGGTGCAAAGTGCTGATCTTGATTCGAGCCCAGAAAAAAATCTTAACTTTATGACACGTTCTTCGCGCAGGATGAGTGGGTGGTGTCGAGGATTTTCCACAAGAGCACTGGGATCAAGAAGATCGAGAACGGTCTGATTTCGGGCCTGTTTCCGATCGATCCTTCCGGTGATGACGAGCTGCCGAATGCTTCTCCTTCGCTTCCTCCTCTCATGGATGACTCTTATTTCGCGAGGCCGATCTCAAGCTTCCCGAAAAGTGAGAATGATTTCCCAGGCATGACAAGCGCGTCTGCACCAACATCTGCTGAAGGAAATTACGGGGACGACATGAATGGGTTCCACAGGTTCAACCCAAGCAATACCAACTACCAAACAGACCCAAGTAGCTCGGCCTTCAGCTCCATGTTCTCCGGGCAACTGTCGTTCCCCATCTCGCCGTATGATGGCACCGATAACCCGGACTACTTCTTGGGATTCGGCTATGGAGGCAGCAACAATACTCAGGCGATCATCCGAGGGATGGCGGCGAGCCAACACGAGACGCGGGGCCTGGAGCAGACGCTGATCAAGGGAGAGCAGTTCGCGATGTCGAACAACAAGTCCGTGGTCAGCCACTCCCAGGACACCGGGCTGAGCACTGACGCAAACGCCGAGATATCCTCCTCCGCCATCTCGAAGCATGAAGTCGGGAACTTCTCCGGCTACCTCGAGTACTCGTGGGAATAGCACGTAACGCCCCCAGCTGGCTTCATCACCCTCATATACATACGATTCAATTTCACAAATAGATCCCCAGCAGTCTTCTTTGTTTCGTAGGAATCTAGTTAGGCCATGAGTTGATTGTTATGTGTAGCTGGTGTTGTACAGATTGATGATGAATTTCTGAACATTCTTCAGATTCTCTTTCTCACTGACAGATAGACTGCAAAACGAAAAAGAGAAAAAGAAAAACAGTTCGCACCGATAAATGTCAACTGTTCTTATCTTCACATCGTTTTTTTACAGCTGATTCGAAGGTGGAAATAGCTGCTGCAGGTGTGTACAGAATCTTCTTGCGTTGATTATCATTAATCCCTACTAATTCAACGTCGGATTAGCATCGAATTAAGACAAGGTATGATTTGATCAGTGCTATGCGCACTGTAATCATCGGCAGGCGTGATTGATATAATGAATCCACGAGTCATCAAGACCACGAGTTATTCCCTGATCTTGTGCCGTATTAGATGCCGCCTCTTGTTATTATTACTATACAAATCTGAAATAATCAAAGAATGAATCTTGGGTCTTGGTCTTATTATTATTTTCTTGAATCATATGCAGCTAGCTGTGTGTAGAAGGTTAGATATACCACGCATCACAAAATTTATTTTTCTGATTGACACTAAAGACTTCAAGACATGCAATTTAGCACTTTTCGAGCCTGGATCTCGAGCGAGATCTAGGAATACCCAAGTCAGGACCGATCTAATTTTCGGTCTGGAAACGTTCTTCTTAACTATTTCATTAGCTTTTTTTCTTTTCTTTTCTTTTCTTTTTTTGGTTATAAATGCAGCCAGTGTAGGTTCATTTATATTACGTGGGATGATGCAAGCGCTCCAATTCTAAGATATTCAGGCTCGAGGCGAGAAAGGGATGTAACAAAGGGCAGAAGCGTATCGAAAATGAAATCGGGTTTTGATTAATGCGATGCTGACACATTAGGGGAAAACCGGTTCTTCTTGATTGGGTTTTTTATCATGAGAAAATTTAGCAAATTCTTCGGGCCAAGCAAGGCGAAGAAGCAATCGAAACGGCATATTCCATCTCCTTGCTTATCTCGAGCGGCAAGAGACCCAGATTTGCTGCATGAAAATAAGGGGAGCTAAGGCCACCCTCGCAAGCCACCCCCACGTACTAATTACGTACGAGCTTGCATTGGATAAGCAAAAGCAAATTTTTTTCTTGCCCCATGATGGCGAAAGATTAGCGCACACACATCGTCTAATCATGTTCATTGGGATGGTTATTCTTCATTCTTTAGTTTGATTTGATCTTCGAGTTACGTTGCTTTACGTTTGACGGGACGCTGTGATGCGAAACGAGACCGAATGAAAGGGAGAGTGATCGAATGTTACGGGATGGGATATGTTGGAATGCAAATCTTGTTACGAATTGGAAAGTGGTAGGAATCTCCAATCCAAAAACTCGAGTTAACAGGTGAAGGAGAGACCTCATGTATATAAAAAAGATATAAATCCTAAAAGCAAATTAACCAAGATATCCTAACACTCCCTCTCGCCTACAAGCCGGATTAAAAATAACGTGTGGAATTTGACAATTAGACAAGGTTGTACGCATAAAATGAACTCAGGCATCACATGGTTTTGATACCGTGTTAGAATATTCAACCCAAAAATTTAAGCGATGCAAGATATTTTAAGGGAATGTTTCGATTGGCGATCGATAACGAGCGATGTCAAGCAACCATAATTTAATTAATAAATTGATGCAAATTGCAAATACTATGGGAATACATACGCAACTAACAAAAATCATTTGTCGTCGTTCACAGCTTACCTCAACCTTGTGTCATCTCTTTCCCTTGTCGTTACCTTTCCGTGACACCTTCACCACCAACATTAAAGAAGATCATATATTATTTTAAGAAATCCAAACTATGGCGTATCCTCTAGCATTTAGAAGACCTGTTCGCTGATGATTCTTCCAATCTCCCCGAAGGAGATAGAGAGGGCATCAAGATTTCTTTACACACATTTATTTATAAAATGATATGTCAAGTAGACTTGATCATGGGTGTACCGGTCCACAAGTCTATTCAAATTGCATGTCTCGCCACAAGGACACTTCTAAATGGGTAGAACAAGGTTATCTAGTTATAAAGTCTAATCTAATCTGATTGAGTCTGTGGTGGTCTAGCTCGACTGGAAAGTTTTTTTTTTTTTTTTTTTTTTTTACATAGAGCTAAATGACGAGATCTAGTAACAAATTAGGCCTGAGTTTAGGACCCTACAAGACCTGAATCCACCCATCGATCACTTCTTGTCAAGACACGCATTAGGCTCGACTTTTTTTTCATAAATAGTTCTCGGTTGTGAATACGAGCAATTCATCTTTTATAAGACGTTTGTCAAACAGTTTATGGTCGCATCACCTTCACTACAATATTTCTGTTTGGCGTGGTTTCGTATGAATTACAAAAGTACTGCGAAGCAATCTGTATGTTTGTTAATAAATTATATTTTAAAGCCCCACCCACGTTAAAACCAGGTGAGCCAGTGCGAAAAAAATAGTTGTGACATACAGTAGCTGTGGGGAGTCTGTCAAACACCTCAAAAAGCCGTCACGTATACAAATTATACAGCTAAAACGTGACATTTATTACTATAACTCAAGTAAAACCAAATAGATTTTCAACATTGAAATAAGCTAATAATTTAAAAAAAAAAAAAAAATAGGCATTAGCAATCTTCCTTTGATATTACCAAAAGAGAGATGCTTTGATGAGTGTCACGCACGATTCTTGAGTGTCACCTCAGCCTACATGTTCTGTCACATAGGCTGATGAGCTGATCCAAAAGCTATGCAATGCATCCCTTTTTTTTTTTTCAAATCCACATCACTTTTTCATTCAAACTGTGCATTATTCTCTAGGTGAGCAATCGCATTCGTCCCATTCAATTGGTCCAAAAGGGACATGTAAAGTTCCCAAAGGACGTCCTTCGCCCTGAGGAAGATAAATATTATAATATTAATGCATTATTAATCTTGACGATACGGTTAACCTTATAATGAGTTCGATAAGCTTTAAATTATTCGATATTTATTAGATTGCAACTATTGTCAATACGCGTAATCTCTCCAAAGATCAAGATACTTATGCTTGAAGATACACGTCCATAAAGAGAGTGAATTAGCTTCGAAATCGTGACGAGATCAGTCGTATGCATCCGGTCATTTCAAAAGACTCCTATGCATGAAAATTTATTCATTTCAACTAATACTAATGGCTCATCCTTAGACTTTGATTGTTTCGGAAAAATTAAATGATTTGTAAAAAAAATATAAAGAAATGGTATTTTTTTGTTAAAAAAAATTGTCATTTGTATCATTTGAATTAATCGGTCAATAAAAATATTATTGACAATAATTTATTTCTAAACATTTTTGTAAAATTATGAAGATATATTTCATCCATTTATTTTCATAAACGATAGAAATGAATATTTTTAAAAATATTTTTTAAATTATTTATTTTTCGCATAACAAACACACCCTCAAACTTAGATCCATTGATCTCGCAAAATGTTCACGGCTCAACAAGTGAGCGCAAAAGTAGCAAAGATGAATAAACAAATAAGAGAGAGAATGAAAGGACATTCAAGGATTCGCCCGCGACTTTTCATGGCAAGAGTGAAACTTCCTTGAAATTTCCCGGAAACAGATAGAAAATGTTCTGTCTGAAAAAACCTCCAACTAAAGTATTAATTTGTTCGTTAAGGATAGAATCCGGGGACGGTCTTTTGCAAGACTCTTTCATATCGAACAAAGAGAGAACCACGAAGACAAAATTGCGTCCCGACTTAAATTTTTTGTTGAATTTGGATCGAGGTCGAACCAGATGGGAAACGTCGTTTTCAGAATTGATTAAATCTGTGAGGAAAATAATTCGATAGAGACGATACTCGATTAGAAAGAAAAGAAGAGAAGAAAGAAATCGAAAGAGAGCTCTTGGAATTATTCTAAGAACCCGCGTGTCCTAAATAATGTTTTTTTTCTTTTTTAATATGGTAGATCACCCGTTTAAGAAAAGGAATAGACAGTTAAATAGACGTGTGGGGCTTTATGCTAGAAAAAGGTAAAAAGAAGTAAGAATAACAGGAAAGACGTGTGGGGCTTAGACAAGATCATTAGCCCGCGTAAGGACGCATCGCATTTTTCCTTACTGCATGGACAAAAAAACAAAACAAAACAAAACAAAAAACATGAATGATTTATTAATATCACCAAAAATTCCCAAATCAACACACATGTGACATATTTACCTTAAATTATGTTTAGTCACGGGTGTATCCGTTTGGGATTTTTTGTTATGCGAAAATCAGTTTGGGGGTAAATACGATATGAGCATACCGATTTGGGATTTTTAGTGATATTAACCTTAAGGCGGATTTTCTTGAGTGGAAGAATTTGTTAGACCACTTCTTCATATAATAGCTTAAGTTTTAAGAACGTTTGGCAGTGATCCTATAAAATTCTATATGATATTAAAGTTGGAAGTCCTGAGTTCAAATATTACTAAGCTTTATTTGCCTCTCTAATTAAATAAGACCAAACTAAACGCGATGAAGAGTATGAGAATGATAATAAACCACGTTTCATCTAACAATCTAAACTTTAAGAACAGTTGGTAGTGGTCCCACAAAATCTGACAGAATTCTCTAACGAATTGAATTTTCTGAACTTTCACACGTTTGGTTCGCTGAAAATGATCAGTCAATGGAAGATCAATTTACGATCAAAGAGAGCATGCGTATCTAAAGTCAAGAAGAAAATGAATTCCCTAAGGGAGGGGGAAACCATTTTTCTGAAAACAGGGTTTTCCCGGAGAGTATAAATTTTTAACTCGAAACGAACGCGCTTTTCGGTGGGGACAAGTTCAAAAATCTTCTAGATAAGTTGACAAGGATAATATGAAAACGTCGCCACCACTCGTGTGGGCTGAAGCCGCAAGCCACGAGGCTCGGAGAGCGCCGTGCGGTTGGGCCGTCGCTTTTCAAGAAGAAAAGGATTGATGGGCTAATTAGCAATTTCTTAGTGGGGACCTCCGCCCTCGAGCCTATCCTTTAATCACATGCCCTCCTCCTTCTAATTTTAGGGAAAAAAAAATATTTTAACCATTTTGATTTTCCAATTTTTTAAAAACATTTTCAGATATTTTTTGGGGTATTTTTCTTTTTGGTGGCCCCCCAAGAAATGGACAGATCTTTATCCAGATTCCCCCTGTGAATAATGATAACAATTTATGATCCATCACCTCGTGGACCCTTCCCAACCTGATTGATTCCTAAATCTTTGCTAACAGTGCTGCCGCAGTTAGGAACATTAGCAAGCATGATGGGGACATTTCGTCCTCTGCCAACTATAAATGTCGTCCATTCAAATTAGGGAAAACCGAAATGACAAGTCCGGCGGGTCAGTGCGGGGACGACACGCTTGCGTGCTGAGTTCGAGCCCGTCTTCTAGGATCCCGGCTGCAGTGGCGGGTCCCTGCCACCGTCCTAACGGAAGGCTCGTGACCCGTGATGATCAGCATAACTAGGGACAGCACGAATCTTTTTGTGTTTCTTGTACAAAAGAAATTCTGCAACTCTTTGCCAACATTGCACCAAGCTCTGATCTAGATCCATTGCTTGCTGCACCTACATTAGCACCGGTTCATACAACAGCAAAGGGTGACTTCCAAGTACGGAAGAACAAAACACTGAGATGAATCCAGCCTTCCATTTTCCGGCCTCAATGACCGATGATCTCCCATTACCGTGTCAAGGCTTTTTCTGGAGAGATTCAACTGCGCATCAGCGAGGCTAAAAGATGAAGATGAGACGCTTGGCATCTCGAAGGAGACAAGTATCTCATCTCAGTTCTTATCTCAATCGACATATATAATTGGAGTCGCATTAGGCAGTGTCCCATCCTGAGACTGGGACCATTTCTTCAACTTACTTGATTAGAAATAGCTTGACTGGCCTTATATTTTGTTACTTAACAAATGCTCTGAGGGTACTCGTTTACAAAATCAATTATATTCGTTTGCCATTTTTGATGAAACTTCACATTCAATTTGCTTTCTAGCAGCATATAGCTCTATATATATATAATATTTTAAAGATTCATCTGAATGTGAGAGTCAAAGTTATAATTTTAACTGAAAGCTCCATAACTAGTTCCAAAGTTACAATTTTAACCAAAAGCTCCATAACTAGTTTTCTTATAGAATCATGCAAATTCATAAGTCAATGACCAGAAGTCAATACATAGTTAGATCAAGTACCTACTATATCTTAATGTTTCATCTGAATGTGAAAGTCCAAAGTTATATTTTTAACCGAAAGCTCCATTACTAGTTCCAAAGTTACAATCTTAACTGAAGGCTCCATAACTAGTTTTCTCACAGAATCATGAAAATTCATAAGTCAATGACCAGAAGTCAATACATGGTTAATTCCATTCAAAGATCTGTACATACTTCTCCTTCACGCAGTTCCTATCTGGCCAAAAGAAGGCAACAATAATTCTCTCAAGAGATCTAAACAGCAAAAGAAAATGCACCAGAAATAGGTGATGCGCAGTTAGGAACATTAGTAGCATGATGGGGACATTTCATTGTCATCCAACTATAAATGTCTTCCATTTACATAAGGAAACTGAAATGACAAACCTGGCAGGGTGGGACGACGCGCAGCTCCGCAGTTGCGTGCTGATTTTGATCCCGTCTTCGAGGATCCCGGCTGCAGTGGTGGGTCCCTGCTGCTGCACTATCGGAAGGGTCGTTACCCATGACTATCGACATAACTAAGGACGGCATGGATTTTTCGAAAAAATACCATCTCATTCAGTCAAAAGGTAAAAAATAAAAGGCCCCTAGACTTTTTTTATTTTTCTTGTACAAAAAATTTCTGCTACTCTTTGCCAACAGATCACTAAGCTCTGATCTAGTTCCTCAGAAGCGTCATCCATTGCCTGCTATACTTAAATTTGTGCTGGTGCATACAACAGCAAAGGGTAACTTATGAATACAGAAGAACAAAACACTGAGATGAATCCAGCCTCCCATTTTCCGGCCTCAATGCCTCATGATCTTCCATTACCGTGTCAAGTCTTTCTCTGGAGAGATTCAAGGGCACTTCAGCAAAGGCTAAGAGATGAAGATGAGATGCTCGGTGTCTCGAAGGAGACAAGTATCTCATCTCAGTTCTTATTTCCCTTGATGCGATCGACATATATAATCAGAGTCGCAGTAGGGAGTGTCCTATCTTGAGACTCGGACCATTTCTTCAACATACGGAATTAGAAATAGCTTGATCGGCCTTACTTTGTTACTTAGCAAATGCTCTGAGGTACTAGTTTACAAAATCAATTTTATTTGCCTGCCATTTTCCATGAAACTTCACATTCAGTTTGTTCTCTAGCATTATTTATATATACTCTTTTAGATCATGTACCTACTACATATTTATGATTCATCCAAATGTGAAAGTCCAAATTTATAATTTTAACCAAAAGCTCCAACTAGTTTTCTTATAGAATCAAGAAAATTTATAAGTCAATGACCAGGAGTCAAGAGATTATTAATCCCATTCAAATTATCTGACTAAATTAAGGGGTCCACAATGTCAACCAATTGAACTAAAAATGCACATACATCTCCTTCGTGCAGTTCCTATCTAGCCAAGAGAAAGCAACAATGATCCTCTCAAGAGATCTGAACCGCAAAAGAAAATGTACCAGAAATAGGCAATGCAAGCCTTAACTTGTTTTAAGGCACTCGTTCGTCATTACTAGATGTGCTTAATGCCAAATTCCTAAAGCAACAGCAACACTAAAGAGTAACAGAAGAGTAACATTTCCTCCTAGTAGAATCTCTGGCCTGCAAAATGCAAAGCTTGTTTTCAGATATAATTTGTCCATCTGTAAAAGGATAGCATGATGACATGTACAGTGGTGAGAATTGAGAGGCGCATGCTTTTGTTGAGAGCATTTTGCATACTTCTCCAAGAATGTTCATGTATACACCATTGGTTCAAAGCAAGTTCAACAAAGAAGAACCACACCATATTAATAATCATATACCTTCACCACCCATAAACTCACTTGGAAAGGATGAAGCAGTTCCCATATAATCTGGATATGAGTAAATTACTATACAAGCAAAACATATTGAGAATCATATTCTTTAGATACATAATGTCAGTAGAATCTTCCTGTTGCCTCATGATGCATATGCAGAGAGATATGAGACATCATGACTCAATCAGGAGCTCGTTAAAGAGTTTTGTCTTGTGCTTTAATCAGAAATACACAAAAATTTTCATCTCTGCAACTTGGCAGCTCTCACAAATGTCCATCTCATTATTTTATTGATTTGAAAAAACTAAAAGTATAACCAGATTAATCAATCGGTCCAGCAATGTCCAAGCAACATATAGAACTAGTGATTTATTATTCTCCATCTGCCAACCTCTAAAGAGCCCGCCAATAAGACTCTTGGCTAACTTAGTGCACTGCCATTTTCATTAGTTAGACTAAAGAGAATATTTTTGAACATCCTTGATGTTTACCTCCAACCAAATATATACATCTAATAATCCGTCATACTTGTAGCTTTTCCAATGGACGAGATCGACAACATTGGCAACTACTCAAAACAGAGGTTGCAATGCAGAAAATGAATGTGCTGGGTGAACCATGCTTTGCACCTAAAGATAACAATTGGATCCATGAAAACCATTAAATATAGATGAAAGTGGAACTAGCTTGAGATTTGGGGCTGTACCTGAGCTTCTTCCTGGATTGCTGAATGTATGCCATCAATGGAGGAAGGATGCCAAATAGGAAACAGTTAGCATATACCCCAGCAAAATTGAGTGCTCTAGAAAAAGTCGAGCGAAAGAAGGACGCTATAAGAACCGAAGCACCAAGTACCACTGGCACTACAAGAACTTCAATGGAATCAAATGCCCTTTTGCTCGATGTTGCATAATTTTCTGGAGCTGATGAATGTTGTAATCTACTAAATAAAATGATTCCAGGATGACCAACACAATCCAACCTCGAATAACCTAGAGAACCAACTCTGCCAGCTCCATTTCCATCACAGATCATCGGAGCAGGACTCGAATTTTTCCCTCCGTTTTTCTTCTGGAAAATCAAGTCTAAGGTATCAACGAGCTGTTTTGGGAAACTTACAGCATAGCCTATCAGGCTAGTAGCAAGAGCAGAAAAGGCGAAACCTTGAACCGCTGCTAGAGCGGAGGACTTGACAGAGAGCAAAAGGGATATGGGATCTCCAGGTGAAGCACCAGGATTATTCCCAGAAAGCCCCAGAACAATCAAATTCCATGAAAAAACCATAATTAATGGAATGAACCCACCAATTAGAATAGCTTTCCTAGCATCTTGCACCGAATTTCCAGCAATCTTGCAAATGAAAGGGGTGATCACATGGAACCCCAGCGTCAGTACCATGACTGGTATGGCTGGCAAAATTGATGACACGCTCCAAGAGGCATGAGAAAAGGAAGCAACCACATTACTCCTAGCCACAGACAAACCAATCCCCACTAGTGCACTTATAGATATAAGCATAACAAAGCACAAGAGCCTATTTGCAGCATCTATTGCATAAAAGGGGAAGAACCTGATGACAACCCCAACAGCCAAAGGAAACAACCCAAAGGCCAGGGCAACATCCACACATGGGAACCACTGTGAGACAATGGAACCAATCCCAGAAACACATGCCACCAACAGAGAAAAGCTCAGAGAAGCATACACAATGGCCACAAGAGCCCCAAATCCGTTCCCCAAGGCCTTAGTAGCAAGGCCAGTGAAGCTCACCTCCCCAACCCCATCTTCCTCCATGGCTGCAAAAGTGAGCTCTGCAACAAGTACTATGGAGGACACAACATAAACCCATGCCAAGAGAATGGCAATGGTTGAAGGGAAAGGACCTGATTTGATGGTGAGCGCAGGGAGGCCCAGCATTCCTGGTCCCACTGCCGTGCCCACGATCAAGCTGACAGCTCCCCAAAAGCTCTTCTTCTGGGTCTGTTCTTGAGTTCCTGAAGGTTGTGAAAGATGCAGAGACTCGCTAGGGTCTGCGCAGTTGGGGACTGAAGTAAGTTTCTGGGTTTTTGAAGTAAAGATTGGGTTTTTGGTCAACGATGGAGTGGGATTGTGAAGTGGGGTTTTGTCGGGGTTGAAGAGAATGGGGAGATTGGCGGCGGTATTGCGAGGGTGATTGATGTTGTGTCTGGGGAAGTAGAATCTTGATGCTGTCACTGAGTTTGTGAATCTGTATGAAAGTGAGGGAGGCATTTTCTGAAACCAAGAACTTGGGTGCCTGTCTTCTGTTCAATTAAGGTTCCCCTTTCGCAGAGAAGAATCAGTTGGGGGACTTTACCCAAGATTCTAAAGAAGCATGGATCTTTCTTTGGTGAGTAAAAACAAGGACAGAAAATGACATCCGCCGGGAAGATTCTGACGACTGAGGCTAAATGTTAAATTTGGGCTCGAGCCACGGGCCGGTTAATCGAAGGTTTTCTTACCAGTGTGATGTTAGGAACTTCTTCTCAAATCAGCACAGAGAAACTCTTTAGAAAGAAATTCTGATTTTTTTTTATTAATTTTGAGATATATAAATGAGAAAAAGCAGATCCCTATATATATAAGAACTCATTTAATCACAATCATAAATCTCCTTTTAATTTAACAATGGAAGTTCTATCTCTTTATCTGCCAACTAATCACATTAATTACAGGGACTATTTAGAATAGTACACATTTCCCATATTGCTCACCCTTTGGAATATTCTAGAATGTACAATAAACCCTAAGACTTTAAAGCTCGCTATGTCTTTTTAGATGATCACTGGTCTATCGTATGAAAAACCTCTATATCATGACTTTCTCCCCCATCTTATCTAGGGACATCCTCATTGCAACTTCAGCATGGAAGACATCAATTTGCTTCTTGAACTACCAAGGAGCTTCTGCAAATTCTTAATTTGCATCACTGTCTAGTAGATCCTTCCATCGGATCAAATACTCTCGCTTTAACAAGTAATACCGTTTTCGTCTGACTCAATCCACCATGATGCAATCAACATCTTCCCCAAGAGGTGCCCATTATGATGGTCCTCAATCAGGATCCTCCTCATCTACTTGAAATGGCTTGAATATACTTACATGGAACACAAATATACCTTTAATTTTGGTGGGAGCTTCAACTTGTTTGCTAGCTTCTTGACTCATGGCAACACTTAGAGCAAACCTTCATAGCGACGAATAAACCACTTGTGCACGTCCTACTATCGAAGAACCAAGTGTAACTTGACCAATACTAGGTCCTTGACTTGTATTCCACGAGTTGTCACTTCTTGTCAACCCATTTCTTCATGCGCTTTAGGGCCTTGTGTAGATAAATTCCGCGCCAAGTCTGCTTATTTATGCCACTCCTTAGCAAACTTGTAAGTTGTAGGCTATTCATTCGATAGCTCATTGCTATTGTACTATGAGTGAGCAGTTGTTGCCCCCATCACGATCTCAAAAGGACTTCAATTTGTAGACTTACGCCATTGTAAGTTATAGGATAACTTGGCTACATTGATTAGTTTTGCCCAATCCTTTTGCATTTTGCTCACATAATGTCCAAGGTACAACTCTTGGAGAACATTTACCATCTTCGTCTGATCATCGATTTGGGGATGCAGAATCGTGGAGAAGTTGACATCTACCCTAGCAGCTTAAAGAACTCGGTCTAGAGTCTCCTAATGAAATAATGATTACAATCGCTCACAAATTGTCTTCGATACACTCCAATACTTGATAATGTGCTTTAGAAATAACCTTTGCCTCCTTAACTAGGCTATCATTTGTAGCTGGCACAAACGTCGCAGGTGTGGAGAACCAGTCCATCACAACCACGAGAGTCCGACACCCTTCAAATTTAGGCAAATTCACAATGAAGTCTCTTAAGACATTCTCCCATGAATGCTTCGTGATAGGAAGTGGCTCAAGAAGCCTACTAGTGATCGTTGCTCCAATTTGTCTTGTTGGCACATAAGACACATCCTCATATAAGCTTCAACATCATCACACAAGTGTTTGAAAAAATACTGAACTTCTACAAGTGCCATAGTGTGGTGGATCCCTAGAGGAACACATACCTCTTTTTGTAGCTTCCCATGAAGGAACACGTATGGTCGTCACCCCTGGGTGTAAAGTAAGTAACCCTCACACCAAAATTGTGGAGTCTTTGCCTATTTGTGCATACTCAAGAAGGGTCTTGGCGATTGGATTGTGTTGCAGACGCTTTTCGATTCGTGTGGTCCATGGGCACTCAAGTCAACTGATGGTCACCAGTTCAATCTTTCAGCTAAGTGCATTGGCCATGGATTTGCCCTCCTAGGCTTGTATTCTAACACATAGTCGAATTCTACAAGTAAGTCTTGCCAACAAGTTTGCTTCAAACTCATCTTCTTCGGCAAAAGAACGCTTCAAGTGCCATAACTTTGCACAAAGTGACACTTAAGTGCCATAATTTACGAAAGATACACTTAAGTGCCACATTCGAAAAAAAAACGGATCACTTAAGTGTCACTCCGGCCAAAGTCCAGCCAAAATGCCGACATGGCATTTTTTCGGCGAAGCAAGCCCAAAATGACGCCGTTTTGCACGCTAACGTGGCCAAATAATGCAACGACGGCGTCGTTTTAAGCTGACGTGGTAAAAAATATATAAAAATTAATTAAATTAAATTTAGTTAAAATATTAAAAATAATTATTTTAAAATTAAATTAAATTAAAATATTAAAAATAATAATTTTAAAATTAAAAAATTAAAAAAAAAAGGTAGTGTTGTCATATACAAAGGTAGTCCACTGCCACCATCACCTCTTTCTTTTGGGCCATGCATCATTGTTCACTCTTGTCCAACTTCCTTGATTCAAACACCACCAAGTATCCTTCTTGTATTTGAACACTACCAATAGCATAATCCAAGACATCAATTTCTACCTCATACAATTTTGAGTGATCGAGCAAGACAAGCACTAGCTCCTCTGTCATTGCTTGCATTGGTCAATAGAATGCCTTTTGGCATCAATTTGTTCGCTCCCACAACTTCCCCTTTTTCAGAATGTTTGTGAGTGGCATGGTGATACTTGAGTAGTTTCGGATGAACTGCCAATGATAGTCGATGAGGCCAAGGAATGATCCCAGCTTAGTCACATTGGTTGGCGGCTCCCACCCTATAATGGCACAAATTTTTGCCAAATCCTTGCACGCTCGTCCACCCTCAACAATATACCCTAGGAATGAGACTTCCCATTACGCAAATGCACCATTCTCTCACTTAACATACAAGTCATTTACCCAAAAGTACTTGGAAGACCTAGCTGAGATGCTTGATGTACTCCTTGCGCATTCAACTATACACTACAATATCATCCTAGTAAACCACAACAAATCAATCAAGAAACAATTGGAGTATCTTGTTCATGAGGGTGCAAAATGTTGAGAAAGTATTGGTCAGATCGAATGGCATGATAAAGAACTCGTATGAGCCATATCATGTCACTCATTCGGTCTTTGGCTCATCTCCCTCGACAATCTGCACTTGATAGTAACCTTGATCACAAATCAAGTTTCGTGAACTATTGCGCTTCACCAAGCTGGTTGAACAAATGGGCAATGAGTGGGATTGAGTACTTGTTCTTTATTATATACTTGTTCAACACCGGGTAGTTGATACACATTCAAAATGATCCGTCATATTTCTTATGGAATAGGACCAAGGTGACTAACGGAGCTTTCAATGGTTGGATGTAGTTGACATTAAGCAATTCCTTGAGTTATTTCCGCAATTATACCAACTCTGGGGGTGCCATGCCGTATGGTGTCATGGCAAGTGGTCGAGCATTAGTAGCTAGCTCAATTCGATGATCCACCTCCCTTTGAGATAGTAGCTTCTTCCATAGCTCTATTGAGTCTTCATTCTTGTTGCCCTTAGGGTCCTCGGCCTTCCGAGTTGCCAAAAAGGTTACCCATTTTCCTTGCTCCTTTAGAGACTTGCATCAATAGCATCTTTTGATCACATCCTGATTCATGCTTTACTGGGACGACACATTGATCCCATGTGTCCAAGATGCAAATACTATCAGCGAACGGAACAATGAGAGCATCTATCCTATCAAGGAAACCTAAGCCAATAACAAAGTTGTAATCGTCGAGTGGAATCACCTCGGGAGTATTCTTGCTCTTTCATTGCCAAATGTGAACTTCACCTCCCTAGCCACACCACATGTAGGGACCTCATTGGAATTCGCGGTTTCGAGTTGCCCAACTCCC
Source organism: Eucalyptus decipiens (assembly GCA_014182575.1). Lineage (NCBI taxonomy): Eukaryota > Viridiplantae > Streptophyta > Magnoliopsida > Myrtales > Myrtaceae > Eucalyptus > Eucalyptus decipiens. The sequence continues at coordinate 18,197,511 of CM024619.1, forward strand.
TTTTCAACCTGTAGGTTGAGCTTTCTTGTGGCCTCCTTCAAGATGAAAAAGCCAGATGCTCCAATAGTTACAAGTACACTCATCATGGCAACCGCAATCATCACATCCGCAAGTATGAGTCCTTTGTGCTCGTTTGCCTTCTTCGCCTTAATGAAACTCATGATCCTTAACAAAACCAGTCATGCCTCCTACTTGGTCTTGTGGGTCTTGACCAACGCCGAGAGTTCCACTCCTATCATCACACCTATGACGCCACTACAATAGGGCATTGTTGATCAAACACATGACTACAGTACTTAATCTAAGTTTTCCATAAATAATCTTGATTGGTTGGAAGTACTACTCCATGTATCATAGGAAGTTGTCCACTTCCTTAGCCACTCTTGATCCCCCAAACTCTTTTGGTTTTGGGGGCATCCACTCATGAACCAGGTTGCACAATAATTACCCCGTTCACATGTGCAGCTTCTAATTCGGCGAGTTTCACTTTCAATTTGATTATCTCCACATGCATAGTCTCCACCAAGGCTTCCAAGGCATCATTTTAATGCCGGAGTTCTTCGGCTATAGTGCTCATGGTGCCCAACATGTCTCACCAAAGCTCTCCCATGCTAGATTTGAGCTGTTGCACCTCTTCTTGGAGCTCTTCCTTTCCTATCTCAAGCCCTTCAATGCTCTCGAACAACTCCTTGACCACTCCTTGGATGTCCCCCATGGCAATCCCCATCTTTGCCACGTGGGCCTCCAACTCCTCAAACTCTTGCGACCCTTCTTTGCCTTGAGGCATTGTTGATCGTGGCCCTTCCACTTAGTTCCTCAATGGTCTTCACCCTAGACGAATGATGTGTTGGAACGTGGATCTGTGGCACTTTGGATCGACTTACTGTGATGCCACTTGTCACAAGCTAAGTGATCTAGCGGTCCCTTACCCATGTGGCCTTAGGAATTTCTTCCCAAGTTAGCCTTTCTCACCCTCCTCACAAAGTATCTTAGAGAAGGAAGCTCTTCACAAGGATCATAGAGAGAGAAGCCCTTTCGAGAGGCACTCTGAATTTTTTTATTACTTGTGAGATGACACAAATGAGGAGAAGAAACCCATATATATATACACAAACTCCCATAATCACAACCGTAGTTCTCCCTTCAATCTAATGATGGAAGTTTTATCTCTCCATTTATCAACTACCTGCATTAAATATAAAAATTCTCTTGAATAAACACATTTCCCATATTACTTGCCCCTAGAGTACACAAGAAGTCCTAAAACTTTAAAGCTCACTCGATCTTCTTGGATGATCTTGGTTCATCGTATGGAAAAACCTCTAGACCGTGACACTACTTGTGGTGCTCGGGCCACTCCTAGATAACAAAAAAGCACTTTTCTCGTCCTGTCAATTCGATCCAACAAGCAATGGAAAGCCCCCTTAGAGCAGAACCATATTGGTGGTGGATAGACTTTGGCAATTCCTTTAATGGTCTCTGTGCTTGACAGGAGACTGTTCCGGAGAAAAAAATTGTAAGTGTGTGTAGAGAAACTCGAATTGGGTTAGTAGAAAATTTAAACGATTACAAAATTGGAGGATTAAATTATTTTTTTAAAAGATATTTTCTTAAGATTAGTTGATAATTATCTTGACTACCGAAATTGTGATATCGTCCATCTTGTTGTACCATAACAAACAAAAGGGTATGTGGAGGTGTATTGGAAGAACCATGACAGACATGCTTAGGTTTATCAATCGAATGATCTTATTAAATTATGTGGTAGACTGTTATCGGGGGCTTAAATAGGTCCACTATCTTGAACAACAACTCACATGTATTAAAATTGAACCAAATCTAGTATTAGGTATTTTAGTATTTTTAGCATTGCCTCATTGAGATTTTTGAGGAAGAAATTTGACATTGAAATGTGCAATTGTGTTTGCTTTAAGAAAATAAAGTAATTATGCACCTCAAAGTAATCAAGATAATAAGATGACTATCATTTGCATGGCACAAGCTATCATCACAAGCATTGGTCAAATCCAATCAATGCATAAGCCCGGATTGATCGGGTGTCGTATCGAATCTAAAAATCCTTTCTAAATTAATAAGATATTCAATCTTTATACAAAATTGATCGAGTATGACTAGGCATAACTAGCTGGTCGACTAAGCTTGAAGGAGGGAATGATTAGTTCAGACTTGCTCATCCTATCATTTCGATCGATCAAGCTTAAGTGGCTTGTAACCACCTCGGACGTCATGGACGTATATCGAAATGGATATGGTACATGTAATCTGAGCTCACCCACTTCATGCAAAACAATATCGAGTGCCTATACTCTTATAATTTTCTTTTAAAATGGTTCTTATATACTTTTGAATTATATGAGCTCAATTGATTGCAGTAGCTCGATGATGTGATTGTCATATGAGAATTGCATAATCCAATGAATCGACGGGATTAATTGGACTCACATCGATCATGTGCACATGAAGAAAAATCTCTCTCTCTCTCTCTCTCAAGCCAAAGAGGTAGCAAAACGAACTGTCTTTCACGAGTTTATCCGGTAAGAATATTCAAATCCAACGGCTTCCCCTTTCATTGTCCTTGCCCACGAAACTTCAAATGCCGCCACGTGTATGATCCTCCGCAGCTCACGTGCACCTGCCACCGCCCCACGTAAAATCCTACCAAATCGAAACTTAGCGGGCCTTGTCGTGTAGTAAAAATCTCAACGTCCCCCTCCGCTGATCACCGCCGTCGGAATCACATCGTATTAACTGCCAACTGCCAATCCAACGGTCACCTCGAATTTTCATTTTTCGCCTTATTAATACACTTTTTCCATCCATTAATAGCTGAAACTCTCTCTCTCTCTCTCCAATGCAGGAAAAGTGCTTTCAACGGGACCCTTTACCTTGTTGAACGAGCAAAAGCATTCAATCCCGCTCGTTTTCGTTTCCAGTTCGATCCACAGGCCGAAGGAAGATCCGGGTTTTGTTTCTTTTTCTTCGTGCGGCGAGGAAATGGCCGAGCTCATGAGCAGATCGGGTTTGTTCTCGTCGCGCCACCATCGGGTCGCCGGCGAATGCGGCGTCTCCGTGTTCCCCAGAAGCTTCAAGGCCGGCAAATTGGCGGGGTTTCAACTCAGGCTCCGCCCCGTCGCGATGTCGAAGCCGCCGGGGCTGAGATCTCCCGTCTCCAGGTCGAGGAGCGGCGTTTTCGGCGACGGAATCGTGCACAAGCGGCCTGAGTGCGCGCCGAAGAGAAGGCTGTCGCGAAATTACTCCTCGAATGTGCAGGTTTGGCTTTCTTCCCCTGGCGCGATTCATCTGTTACTTGGATATTGTTCAGGTTGTTCCGTACGTTTGGGTGCTTTTTTGAGGAGTTTTTGTGCGTGGTCACCATTTATTTTATATCTGTCCAAGCTTGGGTATCCATTTATGGTGGTATTTCTTTCTGATGACCTTTTTTTTATGTTTTCTTTAAAAAAGGGTGATCTACAAAAGTAGACTTCTTGTTGGGTATTGAATATAATTGTTTGATTGCTCGCTTACAGTTTGGGACGTTACTTTGTAAATCTGGACATATTAGTTAATTGTAAATTTTCAGTACTTTCTTATTGGGAAGAAAGTAATTGAGTTTCTGTTGCACTATGAAATGGCACAGGGTAATTTGAGGATAGGGAACGCTCAGAAATGGTGGGAGAAGGGGCTTCAACCGAATATGAGAGAGATCAATGGTGCGCAAGACCTCGTGGAGAGTCTGTTGAGCGCTGGAGATAAACTGGTGGTTGTCGACTTCTTCTCCCCGGGCTGCGGTGGATGCAGGCCCCTGCATCCGAAGATATGCCAATTGGCGGAGATGAACCCGGATGTGCAGTTCCTTCAGGTGAACTACGAGGAGCACAAGTCCATGTGTTATAGCCTCAACGTTCATGTTCTCCCGTTTTTCCGATTGTATAGAGGTGCTCATGGCCGGCTCTGCAGCTTCAGCTGCACTAATGCCACGGTTAGTTTCTCGTGATCCCTTCTATCTCTGCTGATGGTCCAGTTATTAATGCTTTTCCTTGGCGGTGGTCTGGTTGGTGAGGTTGTGATTATACTTATTACTTCAGTCCTCACCCCCCATCTGCTGAGTTCATATATGCTGTTTTATGGGCATATAGAGTTCGAATTACGGCAAGGCTACAAAGTGCAAATCTAATGGACTGAGGGAACTAGGAAGACCTCGTGTCATAGCCCAAAGACTCTCCGTGTCAGACATGGCTAGTGATACTGGATTATGTTGTTATCAAGTATCATTGTCTATGCTCAGTTTTAGGAGTATGGAGAAGGTTTCACGGTTGTCTTCTATTACTTCGATTGGAAATTTTTTGAAAATGTTTCCTCTTCAAGTTGTCAATTTTTGAAAGAGACACTCGTCCTTTCTTTGTCCCAGCAACATCGTTTTAGATTGGAAGTACATGATCGTGCTTCATGAAATTTCTTTCTCTTCTCAAGATTGTCAGAAAATGATGTGAAATAGATATCGTTGTTCTCTGGAAACCGCTCTTCATTTTCTTAACCAAATGCGCTTGTAAAGAAGACACATGCCTTTCTTTTCTAGCCAAAATATTAATTAGCTTACTCTTAGGATCATCTTTTTTGCCAATAAATCCTGAGAGTTCTGGCTACCATGTTGTTTTCATTGACTGTTGGATAATGATACGCTATGCATACTATTTTGTTTTGTCCTGTTAAGTTTATTGCTGATGTGAAAAATTGGCTGTGTTGATGTTTCACAGATAAAGAAATTTAAAGATGCATTGGCCAAGCACATCCCAGACCGTTGTAGCCTCGGCCCAACAAAAGGTCTGGAAGAGAAAGAGCTCCTGGCGCTTGCAGCCAACAAAGATTTATCCTTCAACTACAAGCCAAAGCCAGTTCCTGTCACAGAGCACGAAGAAGCAGTGGCTGAACCTGTGGTATCTCCTGCTCATTCGGACCTTCCTCTCCCTGTTTCACTTCCCCTTCCCTCATCAACCTCTTCGGACCAAAAACCTTTGGCTAATACAGCAAGATGAGGTTGGCAACTATAGTATTTCGTCTTCATCTCTCCTCTTCTTCTTGTACAGGCATTTTTCTATTTTTCTGGGCTTGTTTCTCTTTACAGTGCTTCCAAAGCAAGAAACTGGTAAAGACAATAGATAGGGCTTAGATATACGTGTATAGCCAGTGATTCGCAAGCTGTGGATTTATGTTTTTTCGGATCCAAGCTTGCTGTTCTCTCGGTACCTTATAGAATACCGGGTAGTTTGTGAGTGGCTTCTTGTTCCCTAGGGAAAGAAGCTGTTGTAACTTGAAGATCCTATCGTTTTATATTCTAATGTAACGTGCCTTGCGTGTTCATCCAGTGGCCAGAATGGCCGTGGCATGCGTTGCGGCTTGCGATATGTCGCTGCTTGTTTGTTTTAGGAATGAGCCACCGTTTTCTGTTTGACACATCCATAAAGAATCTCTGTACCTCGGAAACATTGTCGGGGTTGTTTTGGCGTACATGGACTGTGCTCGGCCAGGGGTTAGGAAGTTTAACATCAGATGTAATAGCAAACCCATGCACTCAAAACATCGACCATTTGAGTTTGTAAATGGTTAATATTGCAATGAGGAAGCAAGAACAAGGGGACTTTTGAATGAGAAAACTAAAACAATATAATAACCGCAATTACTCAAAATGGAGCAGATTCTTCTACCATTCTAATTCACTCCGACCTCGCCCAAGTGGTGTTGCTTATGGATAATAAGCAAGTTGAGTAAAATAAGGAACAAGTTTGTTGTATAAAACTCTATATAAAACCATTGAAGGCCCTTGAGCTAAGTTTTGATTTTTGGCAACACAATCACAAAGGCCTTTGATGCAAAACTTTGCAAATGCTCAAAGCTCTAGGCAATTTAGTATGGGCTTTGGCTTTTCCAAAAATGTTGATTCATGGGTTTAATGAATTATTTTTCTTTCAATCTTGCCCTCGCTAATATTTTCGTAATCCTATTTTGCTCATGTTGTTTCTCCGGACACTATTCCTTGTCTCTCTCATATAGAGACTATCGTTGCTCCACATTTAGCTCGTTAACCTCTGATCAATGCTCGTCGAGGGTTGCACAAGGGTTGTTAAGGATTGATGTTCACCTTTGATCTTTAGATCTAGCTTGCTTGAGGTTGTTTGATGCTTGCCAAGGATTGCCTAAGTGTCGTTGAGGGACGGAGCTCACTTCCGATCTCCAGATCTAGCTTGCCTAAGGTCATGTGACCTCAATGTCACCTTGCCTAGGGCCACACAACCTCAAGAGTTAGTATTGGAGTTACCGGCATAACAGATCGATCATCCTATCTTCTTGGATTCCAATTCAAAAATTCCTAATGAACCCTAGCAAATCAACTGACCTTTTCACATAGTAGGATTGGTCTCCTCCCTTATTCACCTCTCTTTAGAAAGTGCTATTGTTTGAGCTTGGAAGCAAACAACTAGAATTAGCACACTATTTACTAATAGAATCTCAAGTCAAGGCTCTTATCACCAAGAGTAGGATCTCTTCAAGTACAAAAAGAAAATTAACATTGGATACCCCTTCTTTCTGAGTTTCTGTTTTCAAATAGCAATTACATATTTCCCTTCGCCTCTAAAACCAGTGAAGTGTCGTTGCCCATATATGAAGAACCTACTTCTTCAATCATATTTGTACTAAATTCTTCCTTTCAGAAGAAAAAATGATGCTGAGGACCCGATCCACCAACTATCTAAAATGTTGGCAAATAGGGCCATATTACTTGGGGTCGCATGACCTTGGCAGCCTGTCACCTGAGCTTTCCTCCATTGCATGAACCCGGCCATCCCCTCTCTCTCTCTCTCTCTCTAAAATTGCTTTACAATCATCAACCAAAAAAAAAAAAAAAAAAAAAAAACCTACTTTACAATATAGAATTTTACAATTGTTTACTAAACCATTTACTTCTCTTAAAAACCCTTTGGATAAAAGGCCAACTCTTTTAGCAAAAGCTAAACCAAATGCAATCCATTCTTGTCAAGTTTAACACCAGTACATTTTTGGATTCGTCTGTCCTCAAGAAGTGGCAATAGCTAGAGAGTTTCATTGAACACTACTCCAAATGAAAGCAAAAAAATCATTAAAAGTCGAATTACAAGAAGTAATCGTAGAGATGCTTTTGCTGTTGATTAACATTCACATCATGGTTTCGTTTGATGGAAGATACTGAGCTCGTGTTTGAAACTGAAACTCAAGAGTCACGTCAGAAAGTTAATTTACCCTCTAAAAGGTAAGCGATCCTAATTAATTCACTGCCCGTCTAAACTTAAAAACATTTCGACCAAAAAAAAAAAAATCGTAAAAACATAAACTTCACCAATCATTGCTGCTTGTTAAAGTACTGCTTGGCAGATATCTACTATCCAGCCCTAGATTAGCACGAATATACAACAAAACAAGGTTACACAATCTATAATCTCAAAAGCTAATTAGAGAATGCCAAAGGAAGGGAAAGTTACAACCATCTAATAAAAGTGTGAATTGCTAAACATGGAGATATCCAGATTTGCATACATGAGTGTGATAGGGGGTGCAAAGACAATGTATAAGATTCGGTTAGTAAAAGGACGTAATAAATTAGTTAAAAAAAAAAAGTGATGCGACAAACTGTCTTTGTAACATCATTTGTAGACTGAGCTTTTTTTTGGCTCTAACAAGTGAATGCATTAAAATTCGATAGCAATTTTAGAGCATGGAAAGCGATCCCATTCGGCCGATGTACATTGCTACCATCAAGATATGGAGTAATTGAGAATCTCACGTCCAGCTGAGGTGTTAAAAAACGTCGCTTAGGTGGTGATAAATCCCGTCAGGAGGGAAGCAAATTTCCAGTAGGTCCACAAATGCAGGTAAAGAGAGGACTAGACCGAGCGTTCAAGTCACCATTTTCCTATCATTCTATTTCTGTAGGGCCTCTTGGCTGGTGATTCACTTAATTAGCTCTGTACATAATGTACAGTGATATAGGAGAAAATTGATATGAAAACAACTGATGACAATCTATATGCCATAGATATTGCTTTCTCTCTTATTGTATGTCCTAGTTTCACAAAAATACACGGTGAATCACTCACACATATCATCTATCATTGCAGGGAGCGCTCTATACAAGGAAAGGAGAAAGAGTGACTTCAAAGGCATGGAAAGAAATGGTGACAATCAAGAGTAAATATCTCACACCCACCAATTACCATGGATTGCCTTCTCTCCAAATTCATTGTATAGAGCACGAAAGCAATGTACAAAGCAAAAGATGCAAGAGTTAAATTTACACAAGGCTATTTGCTAAGCAAGATGACATTGATATTAGTAGACAAAGATGTTTTACCGATGGGAACTAACAATCCCACTAAATAGATACTGATTATTGTGTTATTCTGAGTCGCATCAATCGGCATTCATATCCTACTAACATCAATGAAAGCCAACAATGAATAGAGATGATTGGTACTAGTAGAATAAGACATGGACAATCTGCAATGTTGGCCTCTCAAAATTAATCAGAAAAGTACATTGCCAAAAAGATTAAGGGAAGAAGAAAGGTCGTTCAGACAACAGATATAGTATGTAATGACAAACGTTTCTCCCTATACTAATCTTCCTTCTCAATACTAACTTTCAGATATATCTATATCAAAAGTCAATGTGAGTAGACCGCACAAGTATGCACTATTATCAGATCAAGCTTCACCTTCTCTAGATCGCGCTATTGTATTTTTTAACAAAGAATGCTAGGAATGTACAATTGCACTACTCACAAATTAGCATAATGAGTCGACAACACCCTAACAAAGTATATTTTCATGCCCGGCAAGAGAAAAATGACTTTTGAATCAGAAATCTCGAAAAGTTTCCATCTTTCCAAGCGATGCATCAGTTGCATAAGATTCTCCTTCTCGCGAGCAGGAGTAGGCTTACGTTTAAATGAATATCAAATGTCTGAGCACGAGACAACATACCAAATGAAGAATCAAGAATCTCGGAGAAGCACCCGATGCAGATCATGACTGTGAGTAATTAGTAAAGATCACCAAGAGCCAAACATGAGGCTCAAGAAAGAAGCATGTAGCCAAGACTAACTTGCCGATCGATCTTCGAGGTATGTTCGAATGACTTGTCTGTATCAGCTCAGAACCAGATCGAAAGACGCTTTTCCAGAAAGAAGGAAATGTAATTCGGCAAGTCATCCTTGGCTGCATCATTCTCTCCTAGCCAACATGCGAGGTCCTTGATGAGAGATGATGGGACGCGAAAACTCGGTCGCCGAAGAGCCAAAGCCTCTCTCTTCGTCCTTGCCTTTCTCTATTATCCAGAAGTGTCAGCACATAGAGAGAGAGAGAGAGAGAGAGAGAGAGGTTGAGAGGGCGAGTCAAGATAAGGCCTTCAAGGTTCGAAAGGGGCTGCTCCAAATATTTCTAAATAAGACAAAGCTGACACCTGTATATTCGAGCAACCTATTTTTCTCAGAAATATAATGTGATATTCTATCCGAGAAATCAATAGATGCATGCTCTCTATTCGAAAAAGTCATTTTTACGATTGTGTATCAATAATGATGTCTACATCGAAAAAGCTAGTCAATTATGACTGGTGCCGTGGCCTTTTCATCAGAGTTGGATTTTTTGCCTTTTTTGGCGCTGTTTTCTAGGGAGGTGATGAGGACAGATCTCTTTGTATGCATCTTATAATATGGCCCTATAGATCGATGAATGGATAAGGATTGGTTGCATCACCCTTTCTCATTCTTCAGCATAATAGTAATAAATGCAGTGAAATATGTACAGATTGATGGTTGACTTAAATGGGTTTAACCTCTCCTTTTGCTACTCGCCCATGGAGACAGCTAAAGATGAGCAATATTGGCACTTATACATGGGGTGCTCATCTTCAATATCGATTCAGGGCTTAAGGAGAATCGAGCGAATCATTAGCAGTGAGAGGAATCTTTTCCTTTAAATTAAAAAACAAAGCTTGTTGAGGTATATATTATGTTGCCAATTGGATTTGTCAATTATATAACGTGAACTGTATAATTGATACATAATATATTATCTTTGATTGAAAGTAAGAGTCAAGATCTATTATGATTTTTAGGTAAGAGTCAGGATCTATTATTAGGTAGAAAGAATCGGTGGTGTGGGTCAATGAAACATCGCAAAAATCTCCATCCAACCAACTGCATTAGACACCCAAAACCTCTAACTTAATAATATGGGAACTTCTATATATAGATTTGGCCTAACCATGACTCACTTTTCAATGGTGTAACTCGTGCAGATGCTTCCCTGCGATGGCGCCTAGGGTTTCATCAACCATGCGTGTTACTTTGAGAGAGAAAGAGAGAGAGAGAGAGAGAGCAAGGTGACCCATACTTCCATGGCCAGTGAATCCCTGCAAGGAGATAAAATCTTGGGAAGTGAAGGGGGACTCGCGGATCAAGGGCTCTGTCGGGCACTCGGAACGATATGCAGCCCGGATTCCTCCGTTTTGTTCTGTCCCTGGTTTGCAAAACTGTCTCCCTCTCGCCCCAACTGCTCTGCCATCTTAAAATCTCCTCTCGTATCTCATGGAGCAATCCATGGGACTAAAGGGTCACTGCTCATTGATGTGTGGTACCGTTCCATCTCTCAGCCCAGATCATCGATCGAGTATTAAAATCATCTAAGTTATTCATATTCGATTCTTATTTAATTAAGCTGTTTCGGCCATGCTACAAAATAGCACTTTACAATCTCCTATTCTCACGTGAATGGATCGTCTTTGATCGGACTAAAGTGGTGGATTTAACCCAATAAGCAAAATACCTCGTTTAACCGTTGCATCAAAGAGAAAAAGGAAGCTTCCAGCTCCCCAAAATGCTGCTTCATTGTACGGTGATATACGAGAATATGGCTAGCTGTTTTTTCTCAGCTTATATACCTATAATGATGAAGTTTCATCTATATTTCCTCTATATTTTCCAACTCCTAGACAAACGAATGTTAGCTTATTGTCGAAATTATGGAAAAGAAGTGACGGAGTTGAAATCTTAAGATCTTGCTAAAAAGTGCGTCTATTAAGCAACTAAACAAGAATGTATTGCATTTTTCAAATGTACCGACTTTTCTCGTGATACACAAAGTCACCGCATTGCCAATTATAAATTCTTTTAACCTAAACCCGAGATCAGAAACCTAGTAATCAGCTCATGAGCCGCCGGTATCCGCCCGTGTGTTCGTTCAATCACGTGGATGTCATTCCCAGTGCACGTACCGAAACCCAAGCTTAAATTGCGCAGAATTTAGAAACCGTTCTTCCTAACAATCATATGGAGCATATGACTTAAATGTGCCGAGCCTGAGCAAACATGATGCTTCTTGAAAATTGTACCGCCTTCTTTCTTGTTCCCTTGGCACAGGATAAGCTATCGGAATCGAAACTTGCACAAGATAATAAAATGTCAACATGATTTTTAAAACATATTGCACAGTAACATCAGAAAGATCAAAAACTTTGTAATTTTCTTCTCTCCTCTTCTCAAGAGATGAATGAGAAACTATGGCATAAGCTAGTTCACAATCAATCACAGACGATACTCCCAGCCTGTCGCTTGTTAGTCACACATCCAGGAAACCGGCATAGAAGAGTCATTCAGTACAGAGACAGATCAACATGGTTTTTAAAACATATTGCACAGTAACATCAGAAAGACCAAAAACTTTTTAATTTTCTTCTCTCCTCTTCTCAAGAGATGAATGAGAAACTGTGGCATAAGCTAGTTCACAATCAATTACAGACTATACTCCCAACCTGTCATTTGTTACTCACGCATCCAGGAAACCGGCATAGAAGAGTCATTCAGTACAGAAACAGATCACTACCACAGAAAAGCACGGACTGACTCGTACGATGATGAAATGCTTGCGGTTCTCTGGATTGTGGACGTGGTATTAAAGTTGCCCAAGTTGTACTTCTGCCCTTGGCCTCACAAACTGATTTAAAGCACTAGCCCACGTATTGACATCCCCCACAAGCTTCAGTTCACTGGAACTCATAGGTGGAAAAACTGTAACCCGATCTTCCTCCGTTTGTGGCCTTAAGTTCAAGCTTCTGAAATGGACTGTGATTGAGACAAGGGCAGGGGTTGTTCATAATTACCCAAAAAAATGAAGAAGTACGTGAAAGCAACAGGATTCCAATAATGAATAATAGCATAATCAACACAACACAACGGAATTCTCTCCCATATATTTTGCCTTTCGAATTTTGGTGATCATGGCATGAGAATAACAATTTAAGTGCTTAGAAGATCAAAGCAAGACACAGGAGAGGATTAGTGCATCACTTTCTAGGCTACCTGCTTTTAGGATCATAGTAGAACCCGCTGATGGACCCATCACTGCATGAGAAGCAAACGTAGTAAAAGCCAGCTATAGTCAAACCACAGTCTTCTCCAACATTCACAAAGTACTGCTCTTTCCATCTCTGGCCAACACATGAGCAAGAAAGTGAGAAATTGCATGGAAGAAGATAAGAAACTCAACAATTGAATGTCACTAATGTAGCTTTAAACTTGTTACCATAAATATGTACTGATAATTGCTTAGGTCCAAAGTTTTGCCACCATCAACTTCCACTCGGCTCTGGAAAAAACATGGCCGTAAAATATTAAAAATAAAATAAAATTATATGTGAGAAGAGTAATGTCAAATAGACAAAGAGCAATGATTGATATATCCATTTGAAGTAATCTAAGCAACTTGTGGATGTGTATTAGACATGTATGCACATAAATTTATGTACAGGAACGTGACACATCACATATGTCCTGAATACTTGTAGCTTCTGCTTTGAATGAATATAACACATCACATATCTATGTTGTGTGATTATATGTATGTTTGCACCTGTTTCTGAAGTCTGACTACTTACCTGAAGAGGCGAGAAAGATGGGAACTTGATCCAGTGCCTTATATCGTCTTCTGGCCTAATAAATATTTTCCAATAATTAGACAATATTCTATAAGGGATCCTAGTTCTAACGATGAAAGGTTAGACAGAGCTTTGTCCTCCCATTTCCAAATGTCTGTGGGGAAGCATTTTCAAGAATAACTAGAGGTTTAAACTTGAGTAAATCAAAAGAAAAAAATGAACATACGTTGCTTCCCACTTGTCAGTGAAGAATGTGTAGTTCTTGCCGTCAACAATCTCTCCTTCCCAAAAGGTCACTACCTGATAGAATTGGTGAGTCATAAATTGAAGCCATGTCGGTGAAAGAGAGCTAAAACGTAGCCCATTAGCACCCTATTTTGAGAGGCAAAAGAATACATATTTGTTGGGATTTCCATGATCTTGGTCAGTAAATATGCAGCAATCTCTATCTACAGCTTAAATTCCAGTTTAAGGTCATTGAGATTAAATATAACTAAGAATTCCAAACACCATTTTACAAAGCAGTTGTTTCCACCAGACAGCAGAGCAATAAATGCTTACAGAGCACAGAGTTATCATAGAATCTAAATTGGTTGGGTGGAAAATTTATCTTACCGGTGTATCTGCCATTGGAACGTTCAGGGCTTCCATGGTACCACAGAGATAACCATGATCAAGGTCGCATCCTTGAATACAGACATTAACTCTCCAAGCTTCATCTTTCTCGTTCTGCAGACTAGAGACATTCTGAGTGCCAGAGAAGGTCTGCATAATAATTGAAAAGAGACAATCAGAACATAACCTCAAAATATTGTGCATTTGAAATTCCTCATTGCTAGTTTAGAGAAATCATTAAGAAATAAGTACATATGGAATATTTGTCTATAGTGCTAAAATTAAAAAGGTAGAGGCCTAATGCAAATGCACAAGCATGCCTCCAATAAAAGTTCATCACATGAAAATGTCCTTAATCTAAGCAACAATATGCATGGTCCCCTATATTCCTTTTACTTAAGAGGGGCAACTGCATAAAAGGTCAAGAGATCAGCATGCTAGTCGAGCATATAATTGGATCCTTACATAGGTAAATTTTGAAGCTTTACAAATATGAACAGACATGATTATCCCTTCAAAATTGCTACAGAACCTAGCCGTGGAGCAGAACAATCCATATCTATCTATTACTGGGAAAAACGCCCAAGAGCATGTTGTAGTCTTGTTAAAATGAATATAAAAGAACAAAAGACATAAAATAGTCTAGTTTAAGTGCAATGTCTGGCTCTAACGTCTATCTCCATACTCAGCAGTTATTCCACAGACAAATAAGCAAGAACGTGGAGAAGCAAAGAGGACATAAACGGTCATAGCTACTGTCAGAATGCAGCTCTGCAACAATTCAAGACATTATTGGAGCAAATCTTTAAAGAGCTTGTCTTTTTTATTTTTTATTTTTGGATGGATTAAAGAGCTTGTCTAAGCGGCCATTGAATTGAAATATTTCCATCAAATTTATAGCTACAGCATTCATTGATCAAGAATGAAGATTCACCTGTCCAACAGTTAAAAGTGAACAAGCTTGGGGTAATGTATTTCCAGAATTTGCACCTTCACAATCAAGCAATCTCACATCAGTACCTCAAAGAGTTCAATTACATTCAAAGCCAAATATAAGAAGGTGATAATGTGGTCAGCAACAACAAGTACTAAGGGTGTGTTTATCTTGCTGAAAACTATATGCTAAAGGAAAATACTTTCCGTGAAAATCATTTTCAAGGAAAATAGCTAATTTTCATTTGTTTTGTGGTATGCTGAAAAGCAAGTAAAACTCTATCTTAAGATAGAAGACGAAGTTACTAAATGCTTGTGGAAAGAGGCTTGTTATGGTTAGAAAATAATTTTCCCTTTTCAACATCGGAAATTCATTTTCCTAATTTTAAATGTGGGTGTTCTCTTTGACCGTAAATGTTTTTCCGTGCACTAACCGTGTTCAACCAACCTTTCACGTAAAAGTCCGGAAAGCTAATTTGAAGAAAGCTCTTTCAGTAAAACAAACATGCCTTAAGTTCAACTAACAAATATACAAACAACTAGACCTTTAAAGGCGGATATTAATTTATAAAAGAAGCAACTTGCTTACAAAGAGATCTAAATTCCATATTTTAGCATTGAAAGAGCCACAATACAAGGGATGTCATTTAAGCTAGGAGCCAGTCAGTCCATGAAAGGGAAAATAAACAATCAAAAAGCATTTGTGTGCAAAATGCTCATAGAATTAGGTTTGTCTATCAGTCAGCTGCAGAGGCAAGTAAACCATCAATTCAGCAGATAAGCAAACTATGATTGATTTGGCCATGCACTTATAGACTTAGCCTTCTCTAGTTCAATAGACTGGTGACAACCATGTACAAGTAATTCCTAGTTATATTCAAAGGTTGCCCAGCAGCTTAACTTGATTGAGTTTCTAAATGGAAGAGGAGCAAATGAGGTGGAATGCAGAGGAAAAGAACCATGGATTCTTCTGATGAGATGATGGTTGGGTATCATTTCATCACTAAACTTCCCATGTTTCAAAATAGCAGCTGCTAGCTGTGATCTCATTTGGTGCCAATTCATCCCCCAACAGTCTCCGAGCCTCAGATAGTCGCTGATCGGTCTTCATCTAGGCCATTCAATCTAAGGACATGGTTGGTACCAGGTGACTGTTGATTAATCTTGGACCCGTGCCTATCTATTTCTGTAGCTTCATTCCTAAGTCACTTACGTCAAGGGGTTAGCACAGGTTGATCCCCTGTAACTGTCGGTCCACAGTTGCTGTCTATTAACCCAGCTGGCACTAATACATACAGAGTATTCATGGTGGTCTAAAGTATACGATCAATTCAATTGGATTCACTTCAACAGAGCCTAGGGGCCATAAAAGTACTTCCGGAGCCATTTTGAACTCTTTCACCATGACTACACCATTATATCATTATCACAGCATCAACTCAACCCGCCATCGGCCATCATTCAGGAAAGGAATTGTGATCAAGTTCAACAAAGTAGCTCGAGTCGAAGGTTCAAATTTTCGTGTTTCACAAAACACAGGGGTCCGATATAATATAAATTATCCTTATTATGATCACAGCTATGAATGAAGGGTACATTGAGATTCACAGCTAACATCAGTTCCTCGCAGATTGATCCCCCAACAGAAAGCGAGGCATGGCAACACAAAACCTCCAAAAAAACCAGCAACCGGAATTGAAATAGCAAACACCCTCCAACAAAGTGAACCCCTTCGCCAAACCGACCGCAGCTTCAACACGTATTGATCCAACACGACACAACCCCCAAATCCTCACCATGTGTACACACGATTCCAGCACCAAGACCGACCAAACCGCGCCGTATCGAAAGCAGGAACTAGAGATATTACCCGACACTTGGGAAGGCGTTGAGCTTTCCACAACCCGCACCGGCATCTTTCTCCGCCTTCCCTTCCTTCTCAAAAGTGGGTTGAATCCACGATCAAGACGAAGATGGGTATGCGTAGATTTCGGTTCCGAAGCTTTTCTCGCAAGATGGTATGCAAGAAGGTCGATGGGTAGTAGCATTCCCGCGATTTCGGGGCCGCTTCCGAGGTCCAGCTCGTTTCTTCTGCGGTTCATCGCTGTTCACCCACTTGGGCTTTTCCGAAATGCGCTCTTGTCTGCAATCGAATAATCGCCACAAGCCCACGAAGATGGCCAATTATTTTGTTATTCAAATTTTTTTTTTTTTTTTTTTTTTTTTTTTTTTGGGTTTTGATAGAAGTGATTTTCTTTTTCTTGTTATTCTTTTGGGATCAAATTTATACGAGGATCTCAATCTCATCGTTGGCGATGGCACTGCCTTTTCCCCTCGTCTTTTCGTCCTTACACGTTTGCGTTGTAATGACATTCATACATTCGTATTAGATTTATTCTATACGGAGAAAAAAGGGGATTCTTGCTTTAAAAACTCTGAATTTCGCCTGCGAATCGCTTTGCGCCGTCTACTTTTGAAGCTGCCAATTTGTGCCTTGAACCTTTTGCTTCGAGGAGAACAATCCTTAAATTAAAAAGCACGAATCTGATTACCGGCAACTGGGAATCCGGAACCCGAATTCGCACTCTTGGTCCAATCTCTAGAGAAAGTGTCCAAGCCTTGAACCAATCGTAAACATTTTCAAGGTAAAGGTGTGCCAAGTCTTGAGGACGAGATGGAAAATGCTTGAGAACGTGCTTCGAATGGGAAATTGACATGCTAGAAACTTAAAAGCGCTAGGAAATGTGAATGCAAACTGAAATCAAGAGCATGGAATTTAGAAGACTCGAAATTAAAGTGCAAGAAACGTAAATTGCAAGCTATTAGACTTTGTTGAAACTGATGGTACATTTGTTTATTGGAAAATGAATTATTTGCAAAACATTTTCTTAAAAATCATCCCTTATATCACTTACAAAAATGAATGAATGAAGAATATTTTTATTATTTATTAAATATTTAGATAAGAATTATTATTAATAATGAAAATATTTTTTATCGACTAATCATCTCAAGCGGTACAAGCAGTTATTCTTAAGAAAATATTTTTCAAATCATTTACATTTCACGAAAATTGAATTTTTAAGGGATTTATTGGAAAGGGAGAAGTGTTTTAAGACGCCAAGAGGAAAACACTAAGCGAGAAGAAAAGAACTTGAACGAAACTAGTATTTTACAAACGACATTGCGAGAAGAAAAGCTTGAACGAAACCTAGGACTAAAACCTAGACATATATGGAAATATCAAAGTGACAAAAGAAACGTAAAAGAAGACATTTGTACTCCAACAGCTCTTCAGACTACTTTCGCAAACTCCTCCACATCTCGATTCAATTGTTACCTCGATCTGTTCAAGACCATATCTGCTTTTGCGCCATGACAATCTCACTCGAATTACGGGGACCTACACATATTAGTACAGTATAGTGGTATTCCCTTGTTTCCTGTATTGGTTATGTTCTTCATTTCTCGTCTAGCAGAAACTAATCGAGCTCCGTTTGATCTCCCAGAAGCGGAAGCTGAATCAGTTGCAGGCTATAATGTAGAATATGCGCGGGATGCGATCCTTAATAGTCCACTGTTGGCGGAAGCCAATGTCCCGGGGTCCCGGGGACTCATTCTGACTGAAACAAGGGGTGGGTCTTTACCAACTAAAAACTATTTATCAAAATAGTTTTCAAATTAATCTTAGACTTATTGTATGAATGTCAATTCAGTTTTAAACCTTTTAAATATAATAATGTAGTCCTAAAATTTTGTATTGACCAATTGCCACTGGAAATTGACTTACCACATGCAATTTTAGGCGGCATTTTTTTGAGCAAAAAATTTAAGACTACATTGGTAAATTAGAAAGTGTGGACTAAATTGGCGACCATATAACATGTTTAAGACTTAATTTGTAATGTTTTTTTTTTTTTCTCCTCTAGGTGACACTTAAGCAAGAGGACCCACCACATCCCCAAACAATCAAGAGCCACCACGGCCGGTGATATTAATTTGTAATGTTCTCCTCTACATCCCCAAACAATCAAGAAATTTTGTGTCAAATTATGCACATCCCAAAAAGTTGCTCTACTCCTTATGAATCGAGATTTTCTTTTTAGGTCCATAGAAATTGAGATTTAGGACACGAATCATAACTATTTAATTTCTAGACACAATTTTTTGCTAATGAGTTTTTAAACAAATACGCGTTTGATAATGATGCAAAATTTCTATTATTAAAACAAAAATTTGTTTGATAACAATACAAAATTTCTCCTCTCAAATGGGCAGCAGGCAGCGGACGGCTAGTAGGCAGCTAGTTAGCGGCGAGAGTAAGCAATGAGAAGAGTACTCATTTCTCATTTTTGTTTCAAAAAAAAATAAATAAAAAATAGAAAATTTTTTTCTTCTCATTTTTATTCCAAATTTATTATAGACTAAAAATTTTGTTCTAGAAAAGAAAAATGAAATTACATTATTAAATAGATTTATGTTTCAAATTTATTCTCGAAAAAAAAAAAATAGATCTAATCAAAAATAAAAAATTATTATTAGGTGGACTTTCTCACCCTGTTTCTTAGTTGAGTTTTGTTGTTGGTCGAGGATCTTGCTAAGTCAAGTTTCGACAGCTGAGTGTATGTCTCATGCAATTTTCAACTACACCTTATTTAATTATGGGTGGTGATTTTGACCCTTTATTATTTCAAGGGGCAATCCCACAAAAAATTCTAAAATTTTTTCCCACAGAACACCAATAACTTTTAAATAATTTTTTGACCACCAAATACCTCAAACCGATACATCTATGATAAATTTACATTTCATTAATTTTGGTTAAATTTTACTGTCAAATTGTTGAGTTGGATGACAAATGACAAATGACAATTGACAGATATATTAAGTTAGGATTTCATTCTTTATTTGTCACATATGTATTAGTTTGTGCTTTTTATGGTATTAATCCAATTTAACGAAAACTAACAAAAAGTAAATTTATTATAAATATACTAATTTGAGGTTTTTTGTGGTCAAAAAAGTAGTTTGAGATAAATTTTGTCATAGATATACGATTTTTGGGTTTTTAGTGGAAAAAAATTAATTTGAATAAATTTTTCATATATCTACAAATTTGGGATATTCCGTGGTATTAATCATAAACTGAAAAAAAAAAAACTTTAAAAAATGCTTTAGTTTCCGACGAGACAAATTGTTCGAGGACTTGATCCCAAAGCGATGCGCAAATTCACGGAACCAAAAGAAAAAGACTTTTTACCTTTTCACTGTGCAAGGGTCGGTGCAACTACCGATCATGGCAAGAGATAAAAGGGAGGGAGAAGAAGAAAAGAGTGAAGAAGGATAAAATGAAACGGGACCACTGCCCAGTACTCGTACTAAGGACGTGGCAAGGTATCTAGACAACTTGGCAAGTGAGCAATACAATAAAGAAAGAAACGAAGAAAGAAAGGGGGGGAAATCTAAAGGAATGGTGGGGGAATATATGCACGAAATGGACATCTTGACTTGTGACAAACTGTACAGAAAAAAAAAAGGGGTGTTATGCTGGAATCGAACTAGCCATTTGTCTCCAGTGCTTATCAAGGAGCCATTTTTAGGGGAATTTCAAAAGGGGAGGAATTGAAGATGTGAGAAGGGACGTTGATTGGTGGATAATCATGAAGATGAGGGGGCTACTCAAAGCACCAGAACGCAGGAAACACTAAATGAGAATGGGCATCCCAGGAACAAATCTTGCTTATAATATTGTGAGATCTTATGCAATTTGGCATGGGCTAAGTTGATAGCTCTTCTATCTTTCTTCTGTGGTTGAACCACACCCAGTTGAAAAGTGCAGCGGATTTTGTTGAAGATGCTCTTTTTTTCTTCTCACATAAAAAGGGACCCCCCCAAACTTGAAGGAATAAGGATTTGTGCACTGACATTAAAAAAAGAAAGAGGGAAGAGGGAATAAGACGCCTGTCCATGCATAGGTGAATGACAATTTTGTAAATTTGTGAGGCCACTTCCTGCTGTCGAGCCTGTTAGACAAGTGTGAGATTTGACATCCGAATGTTCCAACATACCCCCGTCATGTCCAGATGGGGCTTGGCCTTATGTCAAAGCTTGAATTTGGTTGTAAAAGAGTGATGGGGGATGTGACGATGCAACACCCTCCCCTCGGATATCGCGGGGAAACATGAGATTTATACGTGCAATCGTTTACTCAAAAAACTTAAACTCTTAAGAGTGCGACATGGAATGTTTTTTTATATCATCGGGAATAGTGTAAGAAAAATTCTAAATCTATAATATTTATGTCAATTTATTCATAAATCTATTGAGTTACTACCAATTCAATTATTCCGATAATTTTGGTTGGATAACTAACGTAGCTTACATAGCACTACCAATGTTGATATAGACACTTTCTAATGAGATTTTAATGTTTTTTAATTTCTTTAATTTTTCTGAATTTTTTTTTTTCTTTTTTTCTATTATTTTTTCTTCTTTTTGCCGATAACCGACCACAGGTGATGGCCGGTCGAACTAGCCTCGCCACGGCGAGGGTCGCCATTGCTCACCAAAAGTGAGGCCTGACCAAGCGAAGATCAGCCTTACTAGATTTAGCCTAGGCGAGGGCAAGCCCTAACCATGTTGCCCCGGCCCAAGCAAGGGCTAGCCCCACCAAACTTGACCTAGGCAAGGGCTCCCTTCATCAGATTTGGCAAGGTTTGCCCTTGTTGCTAAATCTAGTAAGGGAAGCCTTTGATCAATCGAGCCTCGCTTGTGGCAAGCGATAGCGACCCTTGCCTAGGCAAGGTTGACTCGCCCTTTTTATCGCCTATGGCCAATGGCCGACAAAAGGAAGACGAAAGGGAAAAATCATTAAAAATTATCCATGTTAATACCAGTAGTGCCATATAGGCCGACTGGCATCTATGTAACCAAAATCTAGCAAATTTAGCCGAAAAGACTGAATTGGCACTTATTTAAAAGATATAGGAATAAATAGGTACAATTAAAAGATAGAGGACTAAATCAATATAAATGCAATAAATTTATGATTTTTCTTATACTTTTCCGTCTATATTCAATGCTCTGCCTCATGCAATGGAGATCTAATGATGAAGTATCCAAGTACGCAGACTCATTTCGAGTGGGCATCTCCCATAATGGTAAGAAAATCCATAAATGGGTGAGGAGAGTCTAGGAATCGAACTCAAGACCTTGTCTTTGATGTGCATACCTGTTTACTCCAAAAAATTAAGTTATTGATCATGGCATGGAATTATTCCATATCTCCGTACGGAAACTTCAAGGTGTTAAGAGCACTTGTTCTGTGCGTATACAAAAAAAGAATCTCACATCGAATGTTTCTTGTGAAAAAAATCAATTTACATATTTAGTTGACTCTTGAACTCCATTCGTTTCATAGAGAGCAACTTTTAGAAAAATGTAATTTGGATTTTTCGGTGTTCATTTCACAGAAAATGAATTAATCAAGGAAAACATTTTTCATCAACAGAAAAAAGTTTTCTAAACTAGAGGAAAATGATTTTCGCATTCAAGTAGGTGAAAACATTTTCCTTACTCTCTCTCTCTTTATCTCTCTCTCTCTCTTATCTCACACCCCTAGTCCCCTACTTCTTCTTTTTTAAAATTGAATTTTTAATTATTTTCTTTCAACTTTTTTATTTATTTTATTTTTTTCCCACCTCCTTCTTCTTGGTCAATCACCAGCCATAGGCAAGCTTCAAGCTTGAGCTGGCCACTCACTAGATCGACGAGCAAGAGGGTTGAGCTTGGGCTCTCCTAATCGGCAAGCACATGAGGCCCGAGGCAGGCAAGCTCGAGCTTGCCTTTGGCCGGTCGCCTACCATCACCATCACCACTAGCCAACCAAAGAAGAAGGAGGAAAAGAAAATAATAAAAGGAAAAAAAATTAAAAATTAAAAAATCGATTTTAAAATAAAAACATTTATGAAAAAGAGTGCACCGAGGAAAATTAGATCGAATTTTCCATATCAAATGGTAGAAAATATTTTTTTAATTCATTTTCAAGTTTAAACATTTTCTTAAAAAACCACATTTTTCACAAAACGAACGAAATTTTAATTTTTTTTTTTTTTTGGCAATTCTACTCTAACTCACAATTTACTCTCAAACTTTTACTCTACCTATTTATAAGACATGGGAGTCAAAATCCACACATCTAAGACTAATTGTCTCCACCCTTACCCTTGAGAATGTGGAAATTCAAACTCCCACCTCCCCCTCCCATGTGAGAAAGGTGACCACTAGGGTAAATCAAAGTAATTAAAGGAGCCTTAATATAATAGCTTAAGCTTTTGGTCGAATTAGTTTCAATTATGTACACCAGGGGGCTCAAGCTTCGGCCTCACTTTTAATGATGGTATCGGGTTTTTGTGGCTGGCTATCGTCAATAGAGCTGTGTATTCATGTTCACGTGTCAAATTTTGTCACGGATTCATATAAAATATCAACATCTTTAATTGCCTACTTGTCTACTAGTTTTAATTTTTTTGGACTGGAATTCTTAACCGTAAAGAAATCGTTTTTCCAAAATTTTAAGCTATTAGGAAATCAACCAATGATGTATGCATAAATATATCATGATGTAAACCAGTCCTTCGATGCAATATAGGATGTGGACATGATCCCTTCAAGTTCAAACTAGAGACAAGCAGAATATAGGGATAAGAGATGGGAGAGACGAGAAAGGGTGTCAAGACTTCATAATCTTGATATGTACTCCAATATCATGTTAGAAAATTATTTTTTGAAGAAGTTAAATTGTTAGGAAACATGCAACAACACGTAAACAATTTGTTAAAATGCCAAACCTGCATGCTTGAATGAAAAGATACTCTTGAGATTAATCTGCTGGAAAACCAAGCATATTTCTTTTGCTCAAAAAAAAAAAAAAAAAAAAAAAAAACCAAGCATATTTCTTGCAGCACTTCAAACTTGTGATTCTGTAAAACATTCCCTAGTTTCCTTTTCTCCTCCATTTCTTCAATTGATTCAATTGCTCTTATCCTACGCTTTTCACATGCAAATGAAAGAATATATTGCCTTAATAGTGGCCGAAAGAAGCTTCAGATTTTTTCCTAAGTTTTGTTAGGAAATAATTAATTTAAATTTCTAAAAATTCTCCTGCCCTCAGTGCGTCATGCTGATCCCTGGGAAACGTCTTGGTAAGTTGGATAGAAAAAGACTGCTACTTTAACCACTTGAAGCTTACGGTTCAGTTCACATCCATATATTCTTTTGTCCTGTTTTCTGTACACTCTCTCTCTCTCTCTCTCTCTCTCTCCCCTCCCTTCCTTTCTTTTGTGAGCATTGCTCTCTATCTTTCCTTTTCCAAACAAAAGGTAACATGTTTCAAAGCATTTGCCTTTTGCTAATGCTTGAATTTATCTTCACCCACAAGGGATCAAAACAACTAAAAGACAATGCACATTGGGGGAATATCGTTGTGGCATATTAGAATACATGGCTCTTCAGATGCTCGAAATTATAGCAGATTGTAAGCCGTTGGACGCCATTATGTGTGACTATGTCTGCATAATATGCTCTTATTCACTTAACACACTTGACATGCTTGAGTTGAGAATAATATCTGAATAGTACACTTAGGACAGTGCATTAACAAGTATCGGTTCATTATCTTAACTTCAGCTTGCTATGATAAAACGAGGTTCTTATGAGGACATGATTCTGATCAGGGGTTAATGAAAGGCGCCCCAATAAAATTTGCTAAAAGGGATAAAGTTGTGGAAGAGAACCCATTTTATGTGGCTTTGGGCAGAGAGGAATAATCCAATTCTTGACTTGAGAATAAGACTTGTTGCTTTATAGGTTTTAAGTTAAGATTCTCATATTCCATTCCTCTGGAATTGGAATCCGCTAACTTTTTTCTTTCCTCTCTCTATTCCTCATGACTTTTTTCCCTCCTCCACAAGGAATATCATTCCGTGGTCATTTCTCACTTTCCATTTGAGCCAAAGCAAATCTCCTGTGGTCAGAAACTTGTAACCAATCAGAGTTTCACAAGTTTTTCTGTCGTTGCGATGGACTAGTCGTATGATGATTCTCATATACTTTAATATTGCTTCTCTTTTCAGAGCTTGGTCTCACCCCAAAAGTGGCATTACGTATTAATGTATAAACCCACAAAAGGAGATGTAACTTGTAAGTACAAAGGAGGAACATTTAAGTCCATGTTCTGTCTCAAAAGCGCGAGAATAACATCAATGGATGAGGAAGAGAAACAATAGTTAGTTACCGGTTGTTAAAGGTAGGCGTTCCTGAGTTTCGGGCAACGTAATGTGAAGTTTGGGGCGTTAGATGTGCCGTTTTGGTCATCGAGTGTTCAGGGACATGAAGTGAAAGCAAAAGAATCCTGATAGTTCTGTTCATGATTTGAGATTACTTTTGAACGCTTCGTGGGTACGGTGATTTGGTCAAACCAATCATTGAACATTGCACACAGGATTAGAGCCGTTATGCCAATTGATGAGGATTCATCCAAGTTACATCTGCTCCTGCTCTTTCTAAAATGTGCGACCGGTTGCATATAGATCTATGCTTTGGGCACATTCATGTAACTTTTTGGGACAGTCAGTTGTTTATCAGCCTTACAAATTTACAGAAACGGCAGCTCCGTTGTGTGATTCTGGTGCATGCCCTATAATTTGTGTACAAGACTCGGCTTAAAACAGAAGGAGCATGAAGAAATGAGCTTGCTATGACGTTCTTGGCCATATCGTGACAACTTGGAGTTTATTAGATCAGATGATTGTTTGATGGTATCAAATTTAGGTCGCACTTTTGGTTCTCGGCACTGCCTTGTCTGTTTTAATGCTTTTATCATTTCATTATTGGTTTCCGCTCTCCCGGTCCTTTCTATCTGGTCAATTTTACACACCAAAATTCACACGTAAAGTCCACTGTACACATGGAAAAATCTTATGGCTCACTATGCATATCGATTTGTATGATTTTACGGGAGAAACAGTTGCCATCCTAGATTAGGTAGGACATCAATTTGTATGTTTTTTTCTTACGGGACAAACAGTTGCCATCCAAGATTAGGTAGGACATATCAATTTGTCCAATCTCATTCATTTAATGTTCTGTTGCATGATTAAGTATTCATCCATCTTTCATGGGCATGTTCGGGTCGTCTCCCAGTTAAATCTTTTTTTTAGAACATACACAAATTGAACACTAGAGAAGAGGGCAAGCAGTTTTTAAGTCTCTTGAAAAGTCTTACATGTAATATTCCTGTTATCCTTCAATATGCATGATAAAAGTGCAAAAATAGTTGGCAAAGTCAATGCAAAATAAATTATGTTGCAGGAAAAGTCGACAGTAAGATCAACCTGAGTTTGCAAAGCAGCTGCAAGTTCATGTTGCGACTGTCGGGGTATCGGAGCGCGCCTTGTACAACTTATTCCTATCCACATGCCCAACAAATCATTCAGGAATTCCACCTTTAAAAAGCTTTAGAAAAAGCCTGTCACTTCAGGAGATTCTCCCGATCTGCATAAATATCTTTGCGATATCAGAATTGAATGGTTTTCCAGGAAGAGGCCTTTTGGAACTAATGGAACGATATTGTTCCAGAGATGTTAATGTAAGTCATGATTTATTTTGTCTGCGAGTTTGCGGGTGTCCTTCGATGGACTGTGATGTTTCCTCAGGACATGCTCCGAGTAGATATCATATAAAAACCCACCAATTACTCAATCTGAGGAAATACTAGATGCTTACAAATAATGCAAATGTGACTGTTTGACAATGGAACACCGTGCAGACAACATTTCTCAGCGGAAACCTTAGACACGTGATTTCTGGAATTCAAGCAGATTATCCATGTCTTTCCATACTTTTTATGTGCACAGGCAATGCACAAGTTTTTATGAATGAGCGACTTTATACTCGGTGGCGATGAGCACCCCTGCGCTGCGATACAAGTCCATGTGAAACGGCATATAAACATCAACAAAAGGGAAAGACAATAAGCGAAAAGTGTAGAGAGATTCACGCAATACAAGAGAATCCGAAAAGCCAAGGAGGCGGCAGGAGTCAAGGGCAAGGTCATGGGTACTCTCGGCCAGAGGTTGTCCTGTCTTTCATCAACTGCAAGTATGGAAGCAAGTACAATTCCTTTTTCTCCGCCTCTCCAATGGGTCCCAAGATGTTTAGGATTCTCCAATTCGCTGATGCGGGGCCGGCTATTTTATGCCAATTGAAGTATGAAAAAGATTTTGGACCGGCTTCCTTCTAATATTATGCGCTATGCAGGCTGAATAAGTACCAAACTTCTGAAGAAGACAAAGTGGGAATGTATTCCTTATTCCATGCCTTGCTTCCAACACTCCAATGAAGAGCATCTCATCACCGAATTTTTAATCTCCATTTTGTAATGTATCAATTTCCAATGCTCCGGTCAACAGAATCTTCTAACATTCTGCAAATACAACCAATAAAATCATTTTCTTAGGGTCTCAATTAGAATGAAGAAACCGAAAGGAAGTCCATCACAATCAAATTTAGCTTATTTACTTGTGATCGCGTAACCCCAACAAGAGGATAAAAATGCAAGCGAGTTCTTCAGAATCTTCCCTAAAGGTGAGAAGGCGAAACAAGGTCTTTGGAGCTTTCAAGGCACACAGATGTAGTGGATTCCCCTCATCCAAGTCAGAAATTCCCCCATAAATATCCGGGAATCAGGTTCCTGCTTTTGCCAGGCAGAGAAATATGAATTGCCTAGGAAAAGGAAAAATAAATAAATAAATATCAGACAGAGGGATCTATTCTGGTGCTCGTTGCGAGGCTTTAGGGGCTATGGAAAGGTGTGTATTGAAGAGGAATTCAAACTGGTGGGCACTGTCTGAGAATGGAAACTAAAGAAGGCGTGTATGGCCCCGCGCTTAACAAAGTAGGAAGGACAATATCTCTTTTTGATGTCGCTATGAATATTGGATTGGGTCCAGCCCTCCCCGTGGCTCTGTCGAAGATTCTGTCCTCTCGAGCTAAACTCCCTTTATAAAGGTCATTCCCTGCCGAAACCTTTCATTGAGCAAGATCAGAAGGCCAAGGATCAACAGTATAGGCTAGAGAGATCTTAGGAAGTTATCTCTGAATTTACTCCAATTCAGGACGAGACGCTGCGTGGCGTGGAAGATAGAATAAGTTAGTTTTGTTTGGAGCATAAACATATTGGATCACGAGAAAAGTGAAGCGCAATTCAGGTAAATCCTAGAGCTCATTTTAAATCGGGCAATATTGTTGCCTGAGCTCGTGCATCGAGTTTGACATGAGCCAGAGTCATTTTGCTACAGAAAAGCAAGCATGTACCATCACAACCAGCATCTGGGAAAGAACATCAGTCCTTCTTCAAGAATGCCCATCCCTTCAGACAGGCATATGTTTATACAAGGCAGTAATGGTCCTGGAGATTCAGGACTTGTCCTGTCGACTGATGCGAAGCCTAGATTAAAATGGACACCCGATCTCCATGAGAGATTCGTAGAAGCAGTCAACCAGCTTGGTGGAGCAGATAGTGAGTAAAGAAACGTTATGATGCAGAGTTCTTTCTGGAAATTTATGTGGAGAAAAATGCTGTGAACACCTGCTGATGCCAGTATTATCCTTTTATATTGCAGAGGCCACGCCCAAAACGGTCATGAAGCTTATGGGAATTCCAGGCCTCACCCTATACCACTTGAAGAGTCATCTCCAGGTAAATTGTTCGTCTTTGCTGAGCATTCATTCTAGCGCTTTCAGTGGTTGACTTCCATTTCAAACTCATGCCATGTTACTTTATAGCTCATCGAACAATGGACAAGCAACCCTTCTTATTGTCGAAATCAATATATTTTTCAAGATTGTTGAGAGTGAGCAAGTTGGGATATGCAGAAAATTTCCGGTTACTATATGTTTGGCAAATAATTCTAAGATCAAGTGCCTGACAATATAGCATGACGTTTCCAGACAAGACAACCTTTCGCTTCTTAGGTCTTTCGTATGTAATAACTATAAAGTAACCTCATTTTTTTCTGGTGTAGAAATACAGGCTCAGTAAGAATCTGCATGGACAAGCAAACAGCGGGAACAACAAAATCGGTATGTGGAGATTATTTTATTCTCTGCAGATTCTTTACATGACAAGAAACCTAGAGATTTGTGGTGGATTCTCATAGAGAAAATCTAACTGGAACAAATTGCCTGGCACAGGTACTGTCGCTGTTGGAGGAGACAGAGTACCCGAGACAAACGGATCTCACGTTCACAATTTAAACATCGTACCGCAAACAAACAAGTAAGAACACAAACATTCTCCAAGTGGCAACAATTTTCATAAACAACTTGGAGCTGGCGCCTATCTATTTATACTAGACATCTTTCCTGAGTAAACCTTTTCCGACACAGAAACTTGCATTTCAGTGAGGCGCTCCAGATGCAGATTGAAGTGCAGAGGAGACTCCATGAACAGCTGGAGGTAAAGAAGATTCCAAGCTTGTCCTTCACATATCACTCATTATGAGCATTAGTAGTGATCCATGAATCGAAGAACCGAAGGAAGTTTCAACCACAAAGATAAAAATGATCATGCGGGCATACTATTTTCATTAGAAGCAGAAACAGTAGAACCTAGAAAGAGCCAAAAACCAAAAAATGGTTAATAGAGTGCAGATTTGGATTAATATCTTAAATGGATAGACCAACTCGTGGCATAACTTATTATCAAAGGTCAGACAGTCCGGTCACTTCTATCAAGATTTTGTAAGGACGGTTACTTCCGTCTCCATCTAAATTCAGATTTCCTCACAACTCTTCTCATTTAGATGTCATTATTAGGATAAAGTTCACGATCTCCCTACTCTGTATGTCATTCTACTGTCTGTATTCGTAGAAAAACTCCTGAGAAACCTGTCCAAACTCCATCAGGTACAGAGACACTTGCAGCTCCGGATAGAGGCTCAAGGAAAGTATCTCCAGTCGGTGCTCGAGAAAGCACAAGAGACTCTGGGGAGGCAAAACCTGGGCTCGGCAAGCCTGGAAGCCACCAAGCTTAAGCTCTCCGAGCTGGTGTCCAAAGTATCTACACAAAGCCTGAACTCTGCATTCCCGGACTTAAAGGAACTTCAGGGCTTATGTGCACAACAAATACAGACGAACCCGCCTACCGATTGTTCCGTCGACAGCTGCCTCACTTCCTGCGAAGGATCACATAAAGACCAAGAGATTCACAACAATGGCATCGGGCTAAGACCTTATAGCGGTGGTAGTGTGCTCTTGGACCCGAAAGGAATCACAGATGAGCCCAGAACAGAGAAAATCGAATTCAAGTGGGGTGGGGATCTGAAAGAAGACACGATGTTTCTTTCGTATGGAGTGAAGGAAATGGAGAGATCTTTCCCTGGAGGACTAGGACAAGGCCACTTGTCCATGAGCATAGGCCTTGAAGGAGGACTAGGCTGTTCCGAGGTGAAAAACAAAGCCAAAGAAGTCGGAGGCAGCGTGAATTTCCTCGAAAGACTACAACACTCCAGAGCAGATTCAGTGAACCTGGGTAGCAATCAGAGATCCTGCGGGAACCAAATGCATTACTTCGAGACGAAACTTGACCTCAATGCCCGCGAAGAAACCGATGTCGCCTCGAGCGGCAAAGAGTTCGATTTGAATGGAAATGGATTCGGCTGGAGCTGAGAAGGGTCTATCTCGAGCTAAACCAGATCAATTCAATGGACAAACGCTTCCCAAGCTTGCCTTCCCCTGCAGCGAAGGATCAATAGCTGGGAAGATGGCCAGCCACCGGCCATTGAGCCAGGAAATAATTTGCGTCGCCCTAATGTGTACACTATTTATAAGTAGATAAGCAACGGGGGCTTTCTAAAGCATGCAAAACTATATTGTCGTAGGTAATTTTTCAATAATGTCAAGTTATATAATTGGAGCACAATTGGTGCTTAATTAATCTGAATAGAAATGGTTGATGCATCCTCAACCATAGAACTGTAGATCACAAGTGTTTAGTCTCATCAGATGGGAATTCTGAGAAACTGAAAAGCAGACAACTTATATAAAATGCTCATTCCATTTTGTAGAAGCTCAGCAGCGTTGGAAATCTCATTCCCAAGATCAATCAAGATGAGATCACTCTGTTCCAGGCTATTCGAAGACCTTTCGTTCTGATACGCACACGTTAATTAATTGAGAAAATGTTTGCTTCAAGAACTGAATTTCAGATTTGAAAGTTCATCTCTAGCTCTAGAAACTATTCATCAATCAATGGATATGGTGATTAGCTTGATATCAGTTGGAGAGCTCATCCTCACAGTTCATGACTAGTGAACTATATAGGATATATCCGACACCGTCAATACTAGTATTCTTATCAGGGTTCTTCACAAGATTATTCGCGTCGTTATTTTCGCAGATAGAGCGAGGGCAAGTGGATCGAGAGGCGATAGTTTCCTTCTCTCCCGCCTCCCGGTTACTACAATTAGGCTTTGCCGGCGTTGTTTGGCATATTTTCTGCTTCTCCTTCTTCACCTGTTCATGCTCATTCAAATTGAAGCCTTCAGATATATTGAACTCTCATAGTGGCTAGAAGCAAGAATTATTGCCATGACTATTTTCGTGGATTTCAGGGTCATTTATTTATTAGGCATCAGATATATTGTCAAACTTCAATCGTTGATTATATAGTTAAATTTTATCACTTATGTTATTTATCTTTTGTTTCGCAGAATATGAATGGTTTGAAAAATATTTTCCTGAAAATAATTGCTTTTAAAAAATAAATAAAAGAATGGGTTAATACCCTTAAAAAAAACCCCAAACTAGTACACATGTGATAAATTTGTTTTAAATTAATTTTTTGACTATCAAAAACTCCAAACCGGTACACCCGTGACAAATTTACCCCGGCTGATCATAAAATACCCTAAACCGGTACATTTGTGACAGATATACCCTAAACTAATTTATTTGACCGTTAAAAACACCAAACTGATACATTTGTGACAAATATACCCTCCGTTAATTAGATTAATACCACGAAAAATCATAAAAATTGCATAATTGTAACAAACGGAAAATAAAATCCCAAACTAATATACTAATCAATTGTCACGTGTTATTCAACTTAGTATTTGACAATCAATTTAACGAAAATTAATAGAGGGTAAATTTGTCACAACTATATCAGTTTAGGGTAAATTTGTCAAAGGTTATTAGTTTGGAGTTTTTGGTAATCAAAAAATTAGTTTATGGTAAATTTATCACAAGTGTATCAGTTTAGGGGTTTTCATGATATTAATCCTAAAAGAAATAAATTTTCACTATCTATGATAATAATTTAAACACAAATTGTTATCGATAATTAAAACGTTATTTCATTAACTAATTATTTCAAGTGATACAAATAATCATTTTTAGGAAAACATTTTTTAAATCATCCATTTTTAGTGAAACAAATAGAGCTTACGAAAAATGAGCGATTTAGAAAATATTTTCTTAAAAATGATTGTTTATATTGATTATAAAAATGAATAAATAAAAATATTTTTATCGTTTACAAAAATATTTATATATAAATTGTCATCATTGATGAAAGCATTTTTTTTATGAAGATGTTCTCCAAATTATTCATTATTTATGAAACAAATGAAGCCTAGCATTATCTCCGAAATGATGAAGGTAAACGTTCTTATTATGGTAATATTTAGGCTACTTTTGTTTCACAGAAAATTAATGATTCAAAAAATGTATTTTTAAAAATAATGCTTATGTTTTTTACACACAAAAAAAAAAGAATGAATAAAAAATATTTTCATTATTCAGGAAAACTGTTTAGGCATAAATTATTATCTATAATGAAAATATTTTCATTTAATTAATGATTTCAAAAGTATAAGCGATCATTCTTAGAAGGATATTTTTCAAATCACGTTACCATGAAACAAACAAAGCCTTAGAGTATATAACTAAGCTAATAGTCCCCCATCTTTTAACACCATTCGCAAGCACTTTATGTCCTCTTGGGACAAGTTGATTATAGTCCTAAAATTGATCTGTTTTACTGCTTGAAATTACTAGCCAATAAAAGAATATATAACATTTAAGTTCTAAAACTCAAATGTAACAATTTTTTTTTTTGGGTCAATCATACTCTATTCCTACTCAACACTCACTCTCAGACTTTTGCCATGCCTTACGCATCCCCACCTCATCCCCCTGAGAAGGTGGGCATTTGAACCTCTCACCTCCCCCTTCCATGTTGGAAGGGTAGCCACTGGGGCGAATCCCAGTGGTTAAATGTAACAAATATAACATGTCTCTTTTCTTAGGGAAGATTGCATTGCAAATTCTAAAACTTTCATTCCGTACATTTAAGTCCTAAAGTTTTCAACTTTATATACTCGAATTCTTCTGTTATCGTTGTGAATGGTAAACACCACGGGGATTTCTTTACTGCTTTTAAAATCTTATGGAGCCGTTAATGCTGTGGGTGTTTTACTCTCAACGCCAAAGCAAAGTCGTTGCTTTCCCGCCACACCAAGATATAGAAAAAAATTAAAAGCTGAAAAATAGTTTCTTAGAACTAAAAAAAATTAAAATTGAATGTGAAATAGTATTATTCTAAAAATAAGAAGGAAGGTTGAAAATAAAATAAAAATAATGATCACTGCGGCCTTGGTCCTACGGGACGCCCCTCCCTGGCTTACGAGCACCCTCGCCAGCTTCGATGTTGCCACCATCGGGCAGCGGCGATGCCCCCAATAGCCCTACCACCCCCACGATTCTTTTTTTAATTTGATTTTGCTTATTTTCACTTTTTAAAATTTTTTATTTATTTCGAATTTTCTCGAGAAAATTCTAATGTGATTTTTAAACATGTCATTTTCAGTTAAAGAATTGAAATGGTAACTGAAAAAGCCATGTATCGTAAGATATTAAAAACCCATATGACTCACGTGACCTTTTTTGTCGACTTAAAATCCGATGTAGTCGATGAAAGAACTTAACTACACGGAGTTAATATAATGACTTAAATGCTCGACATGCAAATTTTAAAGTAAGAGTGCATGAAGTTAACAAGTTTTAAGATTTGCGACTGGAATGTCAAACTCTAGCTTCACAAGCGAAGGGCAATTATCATAAAATAGTTCGTTCAATAAGAAGGAAAAATATAAACCCTAAAAATTCAATTTCTGAATTTCAAACAACGACAACGTTTCAAGGCTAAAATGGAAATAATTTTTCTTTTGGTGTTTGTTAATCATAGAAGGTAGAATGTAATTTTATGTAGGATAAGATTGACAATTTTGGTAATATGGATCCTGACATACCAAATTACATTCAAGAACTTTTGTGTTCAATAAATTTACTAGACCTTATCTTACATTAAGACATTACCGAATGTTATATCAGACTACCTTATTTTTCAAACCAAAATAGCTAATGTTACCAAAATCACTTTTAATCGTAATCCATGTTGAATACTTTAATTTCGACATGTAATTTAGTTACCTAAGAAGAACTAAATGCACCGAATAGGCAGATTTGCTTGAAATAATCGTAAGCTTGAGAATTTAACTCAATTTGTCACATGACAAACAAAGATTATTAATTCCTTTATCTATTTAATTTCAATAAACAAATCCTCTCATGCACCCAAGTAATGTCGTTTTCGAAAGTATATATTAGATCAAGTTAGATTTCAAACGATAAATACCGAACTAAGATCCCGTTCGGATTACCTTTTTAAACACAAAAAAGTTATTTATCAACATTAAATTGAAAATCTGAAATATATATAAATATATATAAAGACAGATGAGAGATCATTTTGGAAAATTTATAATGCTTAACGCGGAAATAAGAAAATTTAATATAATTTTACAATGCTATACGTGGAAATGAAAATTTGAAAATCCAAGAATCGCTCAATAAAAACAAATACACCCTTTTTATGCCTGGGGAGACCTATTATGGAAAAACAGATGTATAATTCTTTCAGTATTTGGGATAAAAAGCGATTTTTCTTCCCTTTTTCGCTGCGTCGCCTCCCCTGCCAACCTCCCTCCCAGACCAAAGCCGAAAAGCGCAATCCCAGAGGGCCCCACCCCCCAACCCCCAAAGGGATGCCATGCAAGCGGGCCCCGCAGCGACGTCGTTCCCTCGCCTCGCCACCCTCTCCCTTACTCGCTCGCTTCCCGAAGCGAACGACAAAATCCTCTCTCTCTCTCTCTCATCTCTCGTGTTCATTTGGTGGCGTTACGAGCGTTCGAGCAAAACACTCCCCCGAAGCACTCGCCTCGCTCTCTCCCCTCACTTCAAAAATTCCCAACTCTCTCCCTCTCGCTTTCCGCGTGCGCTTTCCGCCGTCGCCGGACGACGCCGCCGCGCCCGCCGGCCGGGGGATTCGCAATGGGAGCCAGCCGGAAGCTCCAGGCGGAGATCGACCGCGTCCTGAAGAAGGTCCAGGAAGGCGTCGAGGTCTTCGACGGCATATGGAACAAGGTCCGCGCGGCCGCGATCGCTCCGAATTCCCTCGCCTTCGTCACTTTCGTTTCTTTCCTCCCCTCGCGATCGCGAACGTGCGCGGGGCCTTCTTTTTTCTCTTTCCGTTCGGTTGATCGTCGCGTTGAATTCTCTTCTTATTCTTCGTTCGTCCTTCCTCGTCTGACTTTGGCTGCAGGTCTACGACACGGACAATGCGAACCAGAAGGAGAAGCTGGAGGCGGACCTGAAGAAGGAGATCAAGAAGCTGCAGCGGTACCGCGACCAGATTAAGCAGTGGACGCAGTCGAGCGAGATCAAGGATAAGAAGGTCTCTCTCTCTCTCTCTCTCTCTATTATCGTGTTCTCTCGAGCTTGCTTCCGTCCTCAATTATCGTTGTGTTTTTTTGAGATCGGTGATCATCCTGCGACCATTTCTGTTTCGATCGTGACGTTTCGTCGGCCTCGTTTAGTTTGTCGTTGGCTGTCAGTTGTTGTAACAGTGTGCATGCAGGGTGGCTATGTTGTGTCGTGCGTCCAGAATAGTCGCCCTCGCATTTGGAGTTCTCGCGCGGGCTGAATTTTTCGACTGATGATAATTCATTGTCTAATTCTTTCGTTGCGCGTTTGATAACACTCGATTTCATAAGTCATTGGTGGTCCGGAGACTTTCGTCGGCATTACTCTGTACTCTGTTTGATTTAGTCTCGTGATCTTTTCGAGCAGGGTTAAGCATTTGATTCCCAGGAATGGTTGCATATTGATATATGATATATGACATCTGCTATCCTGGAAATCAACTTTTGTATTAATTTGTCCTCCTAGATTCAGATGTATATTAAATTGAAGCAGCATTTGATGATCTTAGGGCAGAGCAGCAGTGGTGAATATTGATGTAGAATCATATTTTAGTTGAAGCTACTTGGAATTCAGTTGGGCTAAATATATTGCTTCTGTAGTAAGGTTGGCAAGTAGTAGTCTGTGATGGATGTGTATGAAGCATAGTGTGGGCCATATGTCCATAAGAGCATCTACAATGGTTATTGACCTGACTTTTTTGTCATTCCGTGGCCGGTGGCTTAACCATTCCGCAAAGTTCACAAGTATTCTGTTGGTAACTTCTGTTTTTAAAGTTTGATGTTCTTTTCAAGTAACCGTTATTTTGTGTGTGTTAATTAGGCATTTCCCATGTCACGGGAAAAGGATTGGTATTATGATAGCCATTTTGTTTCACAAGTTTTGGTAGTTGTCAAAATAGTCTAAGTTCTATCAAATTCTGTAGTAATTCAGCATTTAATGTAGATGATAGGAAGCATTGCTGACTTTGTCGGACGATAAGCTTCTCAGCTATGGTAATAAAATCGTGCTGGAAATTTAACAGCTACTTCTTCCTTCTAAGACTTCATTGTGAAATCTTCATTCAGTGATATCGACACCATATTTTTGCATCTCTCTCTCTCTCTCTCTCTCTCTCTCATGCATGCACATCAAGTCGCACGCTTGCTCTCAGCTATCTAAGATCTGCTGTTGCATTGAAAATTGCCTTTTTATAGCTCCCTGCGAAAAATGAATTTTCCATTGTTCCTTACATTTTCAGAAATGGACTTTATATGGCATCAGCCAAATCTCTATTCCTCACCCCAGATTGTGGGATAACAATGGGTAGTTCTTCAATTTCCAATCCTAATATTTGTGTTTATTACCGAATTAACTAATATCCGCTTCATCAGATTTCAACAAGGCACAAATTAATTCAAAGTGCTATTCTGGTTCCTCGCTCTTACAAGGGGTATCTGATAAACATTACAATGAATCTTTTTTTGTCATGTCAGAGGTCTGACTAGAAGTAATCTTAATTATTGAAGTATCTCAAATTGATAAGATGAGACTTCCCCGCAATGTACTGGGCTATCAAAGTATCTCACATCACTTGCATTTGAGGTTTGAAATGGCCTTGTATGCATGTGATACCCCTCCACCTAATAGTTTAAGCTTTTGGGCTTGAATGTACTAACATTGGACTCAGGTCAAGTTTCAACTTCTTTTGATTTTCTTTGAATTGCCAAGAAAATGATTGGAAATATCATCAGCTTCTAGGGATAGTAGGAGCTCCAGTTGCTCTGACCACTCCAGTGGACTAGAGTCCCACTTTATTTGTTGTATGCAGATCCTTCTCGATCTCATTCACCATTCTCCATCTCCAAGCTCGTTGGATGATGTCATTCTGGTTTGCACATGAGGAGGGGACTTGAAGTACCCCACATTGCTAGCATATTGGATTCACGCATGTGTAGTATTTCTCCATTTAATAACTTTAAGTTTTCATGATATGTCAAGATAGGTTAATTAGAGCTTTGTTATATTCCATGCCAAATAAAAGCTGCCACAACTTCTACTATGACTGGACTTAAGGTTTGTCAATGCAAGCAACTAAATGTACTGCTTATGAGGAATTGCGAGTTGTGGAAAGTATGATCTAGAGTTTTGTCTAGATGGAGAAACTAGGAGCAAAGAAGTCATTTTTTTTAGCTGTGTATGATAAGCCAGGGTAAGGTTGTGTTTTACTTATTAGTCTTTAGTTGCTTCCGTTATTCCTAAGATTTAAATAAGCAATGAGTATGGATTGCACAATATCATTAACTATGGCATCCTCTGCTAATTAACTTTACCAACTACGTGAATATTTCTTTAGCGTTCTTTATGCTTCAACTTATCTAGATAAAGTAGATATAGAGTTGGAGGTGTTTTACCAAAGCGTTCGGGCACAAGGAGAATTAATTTTGTACATTGGCCTGCTATTGAGTAGACTAAGAGAATTAAAAGTGTAGAGGTTTTTGAACAAGCATTTGCATAAAATGTTCATAGGCTTATGTTTCATTATTAGTTACTCATATAGGATGGCGTATTTGTTGGCTGAAGACTGGAAATTGGCTGGACATTGGAGAGCAAATCACCAATTACTATGGACAACATTACTTAGGCATTTATTCCTTCTCAATTTTCTTGTAAATGTTTTCAGTTTTCTCATATGTTTTGAAGCCAAAAGCACACCGAGTGGTACCCTGCCTTTTAATTTCCACTCTGTACCATAGCATTTATATAGTATGAGGGCAGTAATTTTAATAATGTCCAATCATCTTATCAAGTTCTTTATTTAAAGTATACCCCCACAAAGCAAAAGAAGAAGTTTAGTGTAGTTGTCATTTTATTTGGTATTTTGTTCATAATAGGGCAGAAATATAGTCATGACAATGCAACTGCATTGCCCTTTGAGTTTCTTCTAAGGAGAGTTAGAAGGCAATAGTGGAAAACCTGGAAAATTTCCTGCTTCACATAGCCCATTTTGGCGTAAAGATGCCCGCAATTCCAATTGAATATCAAATGATTATATTCCATAACAATGATAATCCTGATGTTTGTATAAAAGAAATCACATGCTTCATTAATACAATGTTCCTTGCTGGATAAATAATCAGATATAGTTTTAGTTCCGCAATGGGTGTGCTAAATCAAGTGATACCATAGTAAATGAAATCATAAATGTGATGCTTTTGGAGTTTCTTTCCTTTAAGACAGTCAACAGTGCCTTTATTTCTGCGTGCATGTATTGGTGCTGTGCTTTGAATTTGACGATGTTTGTTTTGGAACTACAACTCTATTACTATTGTACTCTGTATTGTGCATCTTGCTGCATTATTATTCCTTTTGGCCGATAAGTGCACGTATCATCTACAGTATACCTTTTCCTTTGCACAGTGTTTCCTTAAGGTGGCAGATGTACTAACTTAATTATTTTTGACCTCGCTGGTGAGACTAAATTATGAGATCCTTTTGAGGTTAACCAATATTGGATGCTCCTTGAAATGGTCTGTTTGTCGTAACATTGGTTCTTTGAGCTGAAGTCATCTATTAAGTTAGTTGACTATAACATACTTTCTTTTGTTGATCTAGGTCAGTGCCTCTTATGAGCAGTCTCTGGTGGATGCCCGAAAGCTCATCGAGCGTGAAATGGAGAGATTTAAGATCTGCGAGAAGGAAACAAAGACGAAAGCATTCTCTAAAGAAGGCCTTGGTCAACAACCTAGAACTGTAAGAACTGCACACTTGCATTGCCCTTTCGCATGGTGTTAAAAAGAATTTGTCCTCTCCTGGTGGGACATAAGGTTAATTTGGCTATATATACAAAATTCTGATATATAACCCTTTTAATTCTAGTAGATGAGCTTCATGATTATTACTGGCATTTGTTTGTTTTTGGCTAATATTCGAAGAATTAATGCCCCTTTTCTCTACTTGATGCAATCTCTTTCTGAAAAGAAACAAACTTGACAAATCTCAAAGGCATCGGCTGTTTTAAGTTTTGATGAATGTCTGTTATTACCACAATTTTTACTCATATGAAAAGAATTAATTCGGGTTGAAAAGAAGGGGTTACTAGTAATATGGGGAAATTGCCGTCGAACTAAATTTGAAGAAACTGCGTAGGGTATTCTGTTTCTTTATTATTTTTTACAATACTTCATGGCAGTTCCCCTTTTGGTTGCTATATAGATAAGGATGCTTGAAGGACATGTTTGATGTTCAAGTCTCTTATGCTTTGTCCGTGGAACATGGAGAGTAGGAAAGGGGGGAGAATATTCAAAATCTTTCTCAGTTTCTCTTCATAGAAATCTTAAGATTTTCCCATTTTCTACACCTGCCTCCCATTTTTCTGCCCCTCCCCTCCTTCCCAAACAAAGCATTGATCTTATATTTATTGGCCTCCTACATTTTGGCGAGATTGGACATTTTATTGCTTAATTGAAGAGCCCCAGTAATATGAGTGTGTTTGCTTGCCTATTCATCTTCTTGTGATAGGATCCAAAGGAGAAAGCTAAGTCAGAGACAAGGGATTGGATAAACAATGTGGTAAGGGATTAATCTTTTGTTCCTTTATTTTTCCATTATGCTTCAGCACCTGAGAAAACTAAGTCACCTGAAAATGCTACTTGCCCTCTAAGATGTATGTGCAGTACTCTCATAAAGAATTTTTAACTCTCTCTTTGGACAGGTTGGCGAGTTGGAAACCCAGATTGATAGTTTTGAAGCCGAGATTGAGGGGCTTTGTGTGAAGAAAGGAAAGACGAGGCCTCCTAGACTGGTAGGAACTATAAGGGAAAATCCAGTATTTTGTTAGTAAATTGGCTGGGTGTTGATTCACTTGGTTAACATTGCTCTTTTACAGACACATTTAGAGACATCCATTGCTCGCCATAAAGCTCATGTTATGAAGTTGGAATTGATTTTGAGGCTGCTGGATAATGATGAATTGAGTCCTGAGCATGTTAATGATGTCAAAGACTTTTTGGATGACTATGTGGAACGAAATCAGGTTAATTTTTCAGTTTCTTCTGTCGTTCATTGTCGCATGGACTTGGCTGCTAATATGACAGCATTGATCCTACAACATATGCATACAAATATGAGATGCATGCAGTACCACCTTGTAACATTGGAAAGGATAATAAAAACCATTTGCTGCCCTGTTCTTTCACTTTGTTTTCGTTTAAAGAAGAATATCACATGAACTGGAGATAGGATTGTTGGTGTACTCAAGGGCAAACTATGCTTAAGCACAGTCATGGTGTTGCATGTTTAAAAGAATGCAGGTAATGCTTGCAGAGTCTATTAGCTTAGGCATGGTTTATTCCATTGAATAGTATTCAAATAGATTGTAACTCATTTCATTCAACCGAATGGGGGATGTTATGATGTTTTGGCAGGGTCATTTGAAGAAGCAATAATTTTCACTTTAGTAAATTTTACAGCATGCAGTATTCATCTCTGATTTTCTTTAAACAACAATACCTTTTGAATTCATATTGAACAAAAGAAAATTTATTGTGTTCTTCCATATTCTTAAGAAGACACCATTTTCCTCAGGTGATGCGTCTGTCCACAATGGACTAGCATCTCCTATAATACTTGATCTTTTTCTTTGGCGCCCTTATTGGTTCAATTCTTAATTTAATGCAGAAATTGTCAGTCTGTGAGCACGAGTTGTATTTTTATGTCACTTTTGTATAACGAGTGCTGTGAAACCCAGTTAATGGGACAATTGTTGATAAATTAAGTAACTCTGGAACACCAACTGTCATATGGTCTGTGGTG
Organism: Eucalyptus decipiens; assembly: GCA_014182575.1. Lineage (NCBI taxonomy): Eukaryota > Viridiplantae > Streptophyta > Magnoliopsida > Myrtales > Myrtaceae > Eucalyptus > Eucalyptus decipiens. Next base: position 18,238,722 of record CM024619.1, read on the forward strand.
CTTGCATTATATACTGAACTCTTTATGCACGGTTAAATTCAATTGCACTTCTGTCTGATTTGTATAGTCAAGCAAATATTGTTGGAAATAGTAGTTGGGAAAGCATGCAAATGTAGTAGCAATTTATGTTTCCCACCTGGATGCACTTCAGTACATACCTGGCCATTTTCATTCCTCGATAAAGATTTTTGCTTTTCTAATATAACAACCTAGTTTGGAGACATTAGAGCCCAGTCAATTTCTAAATAAGACAATTGCAGATACCTCTGACAACTTTACCTGATACTGTAATTTTAGTCCACGTTAAAGGTGTTCTGCAGGTGGGGCATTTTTCTGTTTATTTACTTCTAATATTGCTCAGACAAATAAGTCCTTGCTTTAAGTTGATATATATTGTTGTTCACACTGGACAACTATCTCTGCAGGATGACTTTGATGAATTCGGTGATGTAGACGAGTTTTACAACTCATTACCATTGGAGAAGGTGGAAGCTCTTGAAGAGCTGGTTACCTTCGGTCCTCCTAGTCTCTTTAAGGTGTAGTAGCCATGCTTTTAATATTTTTCAAGCTTCAGAATGATATTTTTTTTTTCTTTTTTCTGTTTTGAGGTGCTGCACTTGAACTGTGCAGGCAGCCATTAATGGTTAAATCCATTTCAAAAGTACTTGTAACATGGTGTATGTGGATAGGTTTTCACATTTGTCAAGTGTTATTATTTGTTTAGAAAATGGTCCTTTTCTTTGCTCCACATGATTGTTGGAGTCCAAGGATTACGACATGAGATACTAATATCTTGAAAATATGTGACTGAAGACAATCTATTGTTTGACAGGGGACACAACTTCTGAGCTTGAAGAGTTCTCCAACTGCAGCAGCACCTCACCTGGTGGTAAATATTTATTATTCTATTTTCAACTTAGATTATATGATAAGGCCACGATTGTGCTGCTAAAGTCGTGCTTGTTTCCTCAAAATTGCTGTGCTTCACCTTTATTTTGATGTTGCCTGTTGATCATTGCTTCTTTAGGATACTACTACGACTGCTCATCATCAAGAAGGTTCCTTGGTCCAAGAGAAAGTTGAAGACACAAGCTCTACAGATGCCAATTCAGATATTACTGCAGCAATTCAGCCAACCAAAACTAGTACCATAACTTACGCTGTTTCAACACCTATGGGAACTCATGCTGATTCTGTTTCATCAAATATTCTTTCTCATAGCCCATCTGGTGTGTCAACTACTTCAACAGTTATTCCTGGTCCTACTCAAGTTTGTAGTGTCCAGGAAAATGAAGGTTCTGCCAATTCATCTACTTTAAATTTTTCTACTTCTGGCAAGGAGGAAGAAAATGTGAACTTCCCGGGTCGCCAACCATCTCCCTCCCTTAATGAGGCTGGGATTTTGAGTGGAATGGCTGGGGGTGCTCTATCCAGTCAATTGTCATCTAGTATACCTTCAGCTGACATGCTTTCAGGTAGTGGAACCAATATTTTGGCCCCTTCTACTTCAGACATAGCAAAGAGGAATATTTTAGAAGCTGAGCAAAGACTTGGAAGTAGTGGAACAATGCAGTCTCTAGTGTCCCCCCTGGACAATAGAATCTTCTTACCGCAGGGGGTGAAGGCTAATGAAGTAACTGGATTTGTTGATTCTGGTAGCGGTGCTGAGGGTTCATCTATGGCTGACAGGATTTTTTCACCTCCTATAGTTACTGGCATGGAGTGGAGGCCTGGAGTTTCTTTTAACCAGAATCAATCGGTATGCTATTGTGTACCTCTTTCAATGCTTGATTGGGTGCTGAATCATTTTTTAATTCTTGATCGTGCTTTGCTGACTCATGTTCCAAATTTGCAACCATAAAGTTCTCTAATTTGATTGTACGGCGGAATCTATCATTTTGCGTCAACTGAATCCTTAGGTTCATACCATTTTGCATGTATGTGAAAAGACTTTGCTCTGGGGCTGTGCAGAAATCTGATTTTCTGTCTGTCTTACCATGTGTAGAAATCTGCATAGCCACTTTTGAGTGCCATCGCTATTGGCATGTATTTGATTGTTTGCCTCAGTAATGCAAAAATTCATCTTGGACTCAGCTTTCATTTATCTTTTTTTGTCTGTATCTACCACGTTTGAAACATATTTACACCCGTTTTTATGTTTATAATGCCATGGCTTGCATTTGTTTGTTTAGATTCAGAATTTGTCCCTCTTCAGACTAAACAGTTCAAAATCATCAGTAGTGGTTACCAAAGACACTCTTGGAGAATTTTTTCGCAAACAAAGGCATTCCTTGAGGTTGCTTTTCTTGTGCCAAAGATTGCTTGAGATGATATTTTTGGGGTGGGGTGGGGTGGGGTTTGGGGGGGGTGAGGATTAGGGGGTATAATTAGCTATAAATGATTTGATTATGGTTGTATGGTAGTCAAAAGCACTATAGTCAGCACAATTGATGGAACTTGTTACTCTGGTGTCCGTTGACCAGAGATCCGTAAAGTGGACCAGTTATGACTTATTCTCTCCATGCAGAACTTTGGTAAGCAAAAGTCTTCCCAGAAGTTAAAGAAAAATGGAATGAAATTTTTTCCTTAATCCTCTCTGTACTTTTTTCTAAAAGGAGTTAGGCAGAGTTTTTAGAGGGAAAGAGACGTAATTAGAGAAAGATGGTTGGGCAGTCCTCATTGGGTAGGCGACTGAGCATTTTGTATATAGAGAGGCTACCATTGTGTGGGCCAGCATTTCCCTGATGCTTGTTTAATATAAGTGCTCATAGAATTTCTGTACTACATTCGACCAGGGGCTCACCCGGGGGAGAACTGAAATAGCCCCTGATCAAAGGGAGAAATTTTTACAGCGTTTTCATCAAATGCAGCAACAAGGTCACAGCATCTTTTTGGGCATGCCTCCCTTGGCTGGAGGAAATCAGAAGCAGTTTTCTGCACAACAGCAAGGCCCCCCCTTGCAGCAGGTTCTTCCTTCTCGATTAATTTTTTCTATTCTTTATCAAATAATCTTCCATCAATAGTGAGTATATTAGGACACAATCTTCAGTTATTACTGGAAGTTAGTTGCTCTATGATAGATTTCAAATTTCTCTCTAGTTCTTGGCGGACACGCCCACTGTGTGCATTTTATTAGATACCTTGTTATTAGTCATGAGTAAAATTATCTTGTCAATTTTTGTACTATCTATTGAGCCAACACTTGAATTTAGATACCTTGTTATTAGTCATGAGTAAAATTGTCTCGTCAATTTTTGTCATATCTATTGAGCCAACACTTGGATTTAGTATCAACCCCCAATAAGTCCATCTACTCCACACTATTAATGCCTATTGAAGATACAATTGTATATTCTAACCCTCACTTGAAGTAGGATCATTGTATTCACAGTGTTATTATGAGATGGTTTCTACTTAACAGTTTGCAAGCATTTCATATGCTGTAATCTTTGTGTTGTATTTTTTAGTAATTGCCCAATACGGGCAGCATTTTTTTTTTTTTTTTTTGTGGTCATTTTGGCTTTGTTCTGAAGTTCAATTACTTTTTCCATACCCTTTCTACAAAAATTGTGCAGTTCAATTCTCAAAGCTCATCGATCTCTCCTCAAGTCAGTATAGGGCTTGGATCACAAATGCCAGGTCTTAACAATGTCTCTGGCTTGGCTCTGCAACAACAACTGGGTTCCATCCATCAACAGTTCAGTCAGCAATCTTTTGCTCTTTCAGGTCCAAGAGATTCCGCTACATAGCTCTTATTTGCAACAATATAGGGTACCATCAAATATTGGGATCAGCTTGACTCAGAATTAGAGTTTCTGAATCATTTGAGACATGTAATGGCTCCAATTTCTGGAATTTAGCCTTCTTTTGTCTTTTCGGGCTTTTAGCTCTGGAAGGAGGGGCCTGCTTTGCAGCCATTGGGTCATGATCATTCATACTTGCTACCTGTATACTGTTGCTGGTCTGCATGGTTGTGCATGGAGCTTTATTATTCAATTTAGTCAATTTGAGTATTCCCAAATGGTTAGGATTGCATGGAGGCAGCCTAACACAGTTTTGAATACTTATTCCTTGAAAGGACATAACGAGAAAAAACAGTAGATGGAATGGACTGTGTTTTTGTTATCCATACATATATAATATTGTTGTTAGTCATATAAGTCTTCGATTCATTGCCCTTCTTCAGTTTACATTCTTTTTCCCCATAACCTGACTTATTGAATGAAGCCTTGTCACTTCAATTGTGAATACCACAAAGCTACACAAACGGGGTACGGGTATACCTATTGTTTAATGCATAATTAGGATACTTGACGAATTAACTTCATGTAATATACTTTGCCTCAGGGAATTTTAGATTCCCAAGTTACATTTTCTGATCCAAAACTGATAATATGCCTGGCATCTTATATAAAACTCACAATTTTTGTTCATCCTTTCAAAAGGTAATCTAACTCTTAAAACCCATAGATAGTCAAATGGTAAACCCATTTCTGTACTACAGTTTGAAATTATTGCTCCATTATATATATTTTATTTTTTCATCAAATAATTGTTTGTGCATACAAAGACCTTAGGACTCTTCTTCATGGAGCAATTCTCTATCTATATCTATTAAATCCTCCAACCATCCACTGTTTTTTGTAATTTTGTTTGTTTGGAGGGACTTATGTTTTCAGCCTTTCTTTTGTTTGTTTGTGTGGTGAGCCTTGTTCACTGGGACTCCCTTTTTTACTTTTATTTAATGTCAAATATTTCAAAACTTCAAACAGATAAATGAGTTTCTAAAATCATGTTTTCTTACCTCTTTTTTCTTTGTTTTGCAATGAAAGTCAAATGTTTGTATTTGAACTTTTATTTCCTTATGTTGATGAAAAATCTCAGTAACTTTGGGTGTGAGGCCACTTTATTTTTTTCAACTTTGTTCTGCTAGAGTGCTTCAGCAAGGCTAGACTCCAATTGGAGTTATCTTAAGATCAGTTGTTGATGCGGTTTACTTCAAAAATATTTTCATCAGCCTGTATTGCAAACCATAGTTATTTGATACCAGGCATGCTTCATGCAGAAGTTGGCAATGGGAAAATTCAGGAGCAGCTGGGGGAGCAGAATCTACCTGATAATTCAGGTGCTGATTCTGCTGTTAGGTCTGGAGTGGGCAAGAATACAATGAATGAGGATGATCTGATATTCCCACAAGAATCAGATGTAAGTTAATACATTTTAACATTGATGAAGCAGCTTTACTTGTCAATCTTCTGTTTCTCTTTTTCCTAGAAATGCCCTTTTGTATTTTTCTTATAATATCAATGGATACTGTTTGCTTTTTCTTTATGATGTAAAGTCATGTGAAGCTTTGGTGTCAACTATTTAGAGAGTAATACTTCTCATCTGAAGTCATACACAATCTAATTTGAGCCACGTGGTTCTGCACTCTGCTAAGTGATTAATCCAAGCATCTGATTTTCTTATTTTATCATGCTGGACCACTGGTTTTGCCTCTGGTTTATCCATACAACAAAGTCATGTTGTCTGTCAGATTATCTAATGGCCACCAATTTATGGCTTTGCCCATGATGGCTTGCCTCCCTGTATTTCTTGCTTATCTTCCCAATGTCCATGTGAAATGCTTGTGCTCTATCAAGCTATTGCATCACTGTTGAGGTTCAAATGCTTCTAGCTTCATGAGTCCTAAAATAGGACAATGATTTTTCTTTCACAGAAAAACCTGTTTCTAGTGGACCTTATGCAACTGTAGTATAGTTTTGACCATGTGATACTTCAAAAGATACTACCGTGAATCGCTTGTTCATAACAATCTTGTGCCATGGACCCTTGGAAGCTCCAATTTGGTATTTGGGCTGTACGAGGTGAAATTGCTAACATCAATGGTGCTGTGCCTTATAATGTATTTTTTTCTTTGATAATGCAGTACAATATATGCTTGAGTGCTGGGAACCTTATCACAAAAGTCTTGACTTTATTTAGCATTAGTTATTTAGCTGTAGATGGATCCGATCCAATCATACATATTCCTGGCGTAATTTGTGTAATAGGATCAATACTTAGGACCTTAGATTTATATGATGCAATAATTATATCAGAGAATTTTGTTTTTCTTGTGTAATAGAACTAATACTTAGGACCTTAGATTCATATGATGCAGGAATTATATCAAAGAATTTTGCTTTTCTCTTAATGGCATCTAATCTTTTGGATTTGTTGGTTTGTTTTTATGGTCGAAATTGTTATTCACTTTATTTTATTGCTATTGAAGTCAGAATCCTGATCGAGTTGACTATGCTTGAACTTAAGTGCTTCCTGATATAATATAAATGTATAATTTCAAACTGAATGATTAGTGAAATGACATGGTAAGTTAGGTGGGGACTCTGATTGGTCAGTTTAAGTGCAGACTTGTGACTTAGCATTGGGTGGCAGGGGTTCATGACTAGTGGGCTTGAACTATAACCAGGCAAACATTAGTAAGCCAACCATGAATTCCTAAAACATAGAGGAAAACATCTGAGTGATGAGGGTAATGTTAAATCTTTCTGAGGAGAATTCTTACCTGGCTGTTGCTCGCCTCTTGGTACTATATCAGATGGTTTCATATGTAGAGAGTCTAAGGGATTGTTAACTGTAGTAAGATTGGTCTGATGCTGGCTAGTTCTCTTGATTAAGTGTTTCTGATGTTTCTTGATCTTCATACATGTGCTAACTCCTGGTGCATTTTGTGAATGCTTCAACAGTATCACCTAAACGCAACCAACGTCTATGTGCATCTAATGTATATGCTTACATGCTTGTGTAAGTTTTGGTGCTAAAGATGGTGTGAACATAGGTTCTTGTGTCTGTTTTATGCCACAGGCTGGATTAGTGGGCTCTTTTGCAGAGTGTGCTCAGCTTCTTAGAGATACTGACCTATCCCCTGGGCAACCTTATCAGCCCACTCAACCTTCTCGAAACCTAGGATTTATTGGGCGAAGCAGTAGCTCTGACCTTGGTGCCGTTGGTGATAATTTTGGTTCATCAAGTTTGAGTCATGGAGGCCATCATGATCGGATATACAATCAGGCAATGCTTGAGGCTGCGTTTTATAACCTTCCTCAACCAAAGGACTCAGACAGGGCAAGTAGTTATATACCTGTGTTATACAGTTTTATGTTACGTTTTGCTTATAAAAGTAATAGTAATTCTAGTTATGCTCATACAATGATCTGATGTTTGTCTACTACAGAGGCGTCCTGTTGACACGCCTCCTAGCTTTCCTCAAGTACAAGCGCCCATCGTGAAGACAAAAGCTTTTTGGGAACGACTAGGCAGGGACCCTTGTTCTGTGGATACCCTTTTCTTTGCATTTTACTATCAACAGGTATCTCCTTATATGGATGACATATTTTTTGACGCCTTACATGTGCATGCCCTAGAACGAGTGCCTTCTAGAGTCTTCCTCTTCCCTAAGGTAATACTTTCTCTGATTCACTCAATTGTATAATGCTGAAATGGTGTTCTTCAGAATACTTTTCAACAATCTATGGCTGCAAAGGAGTTGAAGAAGCAGTCTTGGAGATATCACAAGAAACACAACACATGGTTTCAGCGGCATGAGGAGCCAACATTTGCCACAGGTCAATATGAACAGGGGAGTTACATTTATTTTGACTTCCATGCTTCAGAAGACAACACACAGCCTGGATGGTAAGTTTAATTGACTTGCAAGTCACATACGTGCTCTATCTGGTAATCTTTACTTGATAAATAACACGGATATTATCAGGACTATTGAAAACCTGTGTATCAGCCATTCATCTTTGAATGTTACAAGAGGATGTTGATTAAAGGGTTCAAACCCCAAGGGGTTACTCGAGTGCTTAGTGTGTTCATTCTCCTCACTCATGGCTTGGTTTTAAATCACCACACTCGCACATTTTCTTGGGGCCATGCCCAGGAAAACAGACTTATGTGTCTCCGATAATTAGGCAGTGTGTATGGGAGGCGAGAATGTCACACCCGATGTAAGATTACTCAGGTGCTTAAAGAACCCCAGACACCCATTCATATCGACAGAAAGGAAAAGATTATAGAGGTCCCATACAACGTGCAGATAGTTATATCCTTATTGAAGTAAATTTCAAACCAATTATTTTGAGTCACTGAGAAAATTTTGTTGATCTATTTCTGTGAGAGCAATGTGGTTAAAGACGGACTTATACTATTCACATGCAATAGATGAATAGGATATCCTCTTAGTTGCCTACATCATAGTCCACTTGGCTTTAATATTGTAAGAAAATAGATTCCCATTGCTTACATACGTATAGTAATTAGAGTTTGATTGAATTTCTTGACTCTTGAAAGTCTCTCTTTTATTATACCGCATCTGCTTTTTGCATTTGCCTCCACATGCTTTTGGGATAGAGTCTGTAAGCAACATTCCTGGTAAATAAATCTTTACCTCTTCCTTTTCGTCAGATATTTTGTTTTAATTTGATATTTTATACCCTGAGGGAGTGCGTGCATGCCTGTATGTCCCAAGGCATGTGCTTGAACATGCCCAGCTGGTCTATCTGCCTGAGCCACGCATGTTCACAGTGCACATTTGTGTGATTGTTTTCTACAGTCTAAATGAAGACTTTATGGTGATTTCCAAGCTATAAATAATTTGGAAAAATGCAAGATGGAACTTTTACGGACTGTTTGCATGCCTTCATCAATTTGATTTCCAGGTGCCAGAGGCTCAAGAAGGACTTCACATTTGACTACCGTTACCTTGAAGATGAAATAATGATATAGGTGACCAGTGGTTTCCAACCCTGACTCTCATTGTTCGTATCATACCGATTTTACTGGTAATTTTCAAAAAGCCCTTCTGTTTTCATTAATTTGCAGACAGTGTCGTTCTATTTACATTCTGTTTTTTAAGCTCAACTCTATGATCCCTGCACGTGCTTACACGACCTTTGGCTTTGCCAGTGCAGTGCAGATAGCAACAAACATACCGTGTCCTCATGTGCATTACAATCCAGTTGCAGGTTTACTGCTACATTGAGATTCTTAGCTTTCTCCTCTTTCCTTGGACCATTTGCGTTTCAACGGATGCCAAAATGTCATCCTTTTTCACAGCAACCTCATCTCGGGACAGTTCTGTAAATTTTAATCTCCGTGTCCTTATGCACTTATATGCCAAATGGTTTTATCTGTTACCCTCAAACTTTCTCTGGACAGCTTGAATTTGAGGGAGAAACTTCTGTTTTTTACTGGAATCCTCCATCATCCAGATATCTGCATTTGGCCCATAATAATACTTTCTTGAAGAACAGTTACCGAAATCTTGTTTCTCATCCGTGTTGATATTAGGGTTGGCTTAGTCGACAGATGCGCCAAGATACAGCTTATGAACCGAAGGACTAGATAAAAGGCTTCGGTATGTTTGACTTGCATCCTGAGTAAAAACAGCACTTGCGGACCCTGCTGTCTCTGATTTGGTGGTAATATGACCAAAGTAACTACCAAATTAGAGCGGATGGAAAGCCGCTAAATTTGCTCGGGGTAACTGTTGGTGTTCTGTCGTTCACGTGAATCTGTTGCGCGGTTTCGTAATTTGAAGCTGGCATTTACGTTGCCAACATTATTCTTGTGGAAATCCCGAGAAGTAGGAAACGTACGAGGTCCGCGTGCTTTCTTCCTGCAGATGCGTTAAACTAAAACATAGTGAGTCAACAATATGTTCAGGCAGGTTAAAATATAAACCATCGTTTCATGTTGGTAAGTCAATGATAAAGTTGGTAGCTTTTCACCCGCGATCAAATTTTGGCTGGCAATTCGTTGAGTCCGTTACAAGATAGTAAATTACCGGCACTTTGGTTTTACTGATCAGGCAGTCGATGGAGAGATGATCCAAGACCTAGTTTGTGCCCTAAAGTTCTCAGATTCGGCGTTTTGGTCTCAAAAAACTTAATAATCTACAAAGGACAAGTTTGGGCTTAGGTCTATTGTTGGTTATGAGCGTCCTCGCTTTGTTTCTGGCGGGCTGCGGTGATGCACTCGTTCATTGGACTGTTGCTGCTTCACCAATATCTCAATCTCATCTAAATCCTTCCACATACATAAGAAACAAAAAAGAAAGAAACTACCAACAAAATTTGAAAGGACTTTTCAAAAAACAAAATTCTATACAAAATTGTCGACTCTTATTTGATAAGTTTAACATGCTAGTAATTGACTCGATAAATGTTAAATTAAAAAAAAATCAAATAGATATCGGTAAGTGACAAAAATTACAGTATGTAATTTCATAACAAATGGGTCATTTTACCATGTTGGTAACTGTAATCTAATAGATTCTACGAGCTTTAATGATTCTCTCAAAAAATATTAAGCATATAGACTCTACTGTGACACACAAAACAATCATGCTTGTGTTTTCATTCCGTGTGAGTTGTATTTCTCTTGCCATGAAATTATCATTCCATCTATTTTCTAAAAATCATTACTCAAAAGATTTAATTCAAGAGTTCACATTATTTATTTATCAAGTAAAGACTAACATTTATTAATTCAAGATCAATTATGTAAGAATGACGACATTTGGTGGAAGGAAATTAAAAGTTTGGAGGAGACAATTCTAAATTTCTAGATGAAATATCTATGCTTATAGAATATTTGCACCAAGAGCTAACCAGTCGACAGGGTTGGCAGCCGATCGAAGCCTTCTCTCTCCTCATGGCCTAACGAAACAAAGTGTTTGAAGTGGAGTCGAACAATCACTGAGATTCACCACAGTGGCCACTCTTCCAACATGGAAGGAAGAGGTGAGGGGTTCAAATCCTCACATTTTCAAAGGAGGGATGGGGTGGGGACGCGTAAGTTTCAGAAGTGGGTTTCGACTCCTACGCCCTGCAAGAGGCAAGGCAAAAGTCTGAAAGTGAATATAAAGTAGGAATAGAGTAGGACTGACAAAAAAAAAAAGTGGAGTCGAACTATTCACAGTTAATTAATGCGGTAAAGAGTTTAAATCAAGCTCCCTAGGAAGTACATGCGCTTATCTTAAAGACTAGTTGATCCATGGGCCTTTTCGCAAGCCTGATGTTAACTCATTGCAGAAGAAAGGCAATCGAATAGCAGGTTGGTTAGCTAAGACCCAAAGGCAAAATGTTCCGTCTCCTAATCAAGCCGATTATTTTGGTGTTACTTTAGCGAGCCTTTATGTTTGAGAACCTTCTGATTCAATAAATTGGGTTTCTGACAGCCAAGAAAAAAATCAGGTTGGCAGCCCTTCCGCTAGCCCTTGCATTGAGGTGAAAGGACAGGTTTCGCATTCAACCCAAAACGAAGAGACTTCGTTGTCATGGAGGGCTGCTACCATGTCAAAAAAAAAAAAAATAAAGAAAAAAAAAATGAAAACGACATGAATCACGTAGGGGCTATTATCAAATCTTCATATTAGCCATCAAGACTTATAAGTTGATCAAAGTAAGATGGATCTTATGAAATTGATGTTGAACCTTATTTTTAAAACGTATTTGGTAATGATTCTGTTCCTGAAAATAGATTCTGATTATAAATTATTCTTTTTTTATTCTAATTTTGGGAAAAATTTCTAAGCATTTTAAACAATTTGGTAACTGTTCAAAATTTCTGATTCTAGAATAGAATTACGTTTGGTACCGTATTCATTGAATGTTCCAAATCAATTTATTTTAATTTTTAAATAATTTTTTTACTTTTTTTCTCTTTTCTTTTTTTCTTTTTTTCATTTTTCTCCTATTCTTCTTCTTCTTCTTCTTCTTTAAGTAGCTGGTTAGATGAGGGCTGGCGACCTCATCGGAGCGTCGCCGGCGCTCGGCGCGACCGGCCCTCATCGGCCAAGCCTCACCGGTGGCCAGGCCGGCCTCACCAAGGCTTTGTCGGTGGCTGGGTTTGCCTTCAACAAGCTCGCCGGATCTTCCCCTAGCCTAGTGAGCCTCTAGTGACTGGCAGGCGGCAAACGGCAACCACAGGATGGTGGTAGATGAAGAAGAAGAAAAGAGAAGAAGAAGAGAAAAGGGAAGAAGACTTAATTATTAGATTTGTTCCCGAGAACAATAATCAACTTTTTTATTTTATTTTTAATTCTATTTCAAATCTGTTTTTGGGAATAAAATTTTTACCAAATGCGATTCTGTTCTCAAATTGCTCCAGAGAACGAAAAAATTAGAATCAGTTACTATTCAGATGGTTACCAAATAAGGCCTTAGTTTTGGTATCGTTTGTGAGAATGATTTGATTCGAGCGTGGCCATTCAAACAAAGCAGGAGGGAAATGCAGGTGCACTTGCACTTGCCCAAAGACTCAAAGAGCAGCGGGGCATCACCTCTCGCGCCTTTCCCTACGAAGAAGCCCGGCCACAACGGCTCTGTCGGTCGCCGACGCTGACCACGCACCTAAAAAGGTGATCTTGTTGGATTTTTGCCGGTATCGATGTTGTTCAGCCACGCAAATCTAAAACACCTTGTAGACAGTGAATCATCAGGAGAGGGGAGAAAGTTGGCAAAGCCTGAACTCATGCAACGTGTGACTTCTCCAGAGGGGGAGCGAGAGAGAGAGAGAGAGAATCCACCATCCCTCAAAAGCTCCCTTTCTCTCTGACTATTTGACAACCCAGTTCGCGCTTTTTCTGATTTTCACATTGTCCGAAGCAGAAAAGCTGGCAAACATCACGGACAAAAACGGACGGAGGAGTTTGAAAAGGACGCGTAGTGGACAAGAAAAGTTCCCCCTCTCCCCTTACGTGTCCTTCACCAAAAAACAAAAAAAAAAAAACCACAAAAAACCTGAAACTTTATCAATATGACGCAATGCATACCCAATTTACCTGAAAGTTATTTATTTATGACATCAGTAATCCCATTTTTGTCCAATTTGTATGATACATTTATTCCAAAAATTTGACATCATAAATAAAAGTTTAAGATATTTGATGTCATAAAAAAAGTATAGGCATAGATAAAAGTTTGAAATTTTTAGTATCACAAAAAAGTTTTGGAATAAATATGTCACAAAGGAGCAAATTTTAGTATTTTTTGTCATTAAAAATAATTTAGGGTATGTCACTCTACATAAAGTTTGGGATGATCATGTTATACGGATAAAAGTTTTAGATTTTTTATATCATGGAAAAAATTTAGGATAAATGTGTCATACTAGATAAAATTTGAAATTTTCTGTATGATAAAAATAATTTAAAATAAATATCGTCATTTTATACAAAGTTTGAGGTTGTTTGTGGCCTTTCTTAAAAAAAAAACAAAAAAAACAAGGAGGAGAGAAACTTTCACAGGCAATCAAGAAGATTCAGAAGGAAGCTATAACTTTTGTAGAGTTCCCAACTTCAAAACAATTCAATTTACAAATTATCGATTTCACTCGGTTATGAGAACAATCCATCGACGAGCCAATTGAAGTCCTTTCAATTCCAATGCAATTTGCTTTTTTACATCACTTAGATGTGAAGAATCGTTGCTTTTCATAGTCTCATATGCTCACTTTGTTGGATGTCGTGCGGGAAAGCAATCTCGACGCGTTCTTAAATCGTCCTGAAGCCGAATCGCCTTGACGTCACGTCCATTTTCACTAAAAAGAGCACGGAGAAGAGGGAACGCAAGGCGGAGGATAAGCTAGTCAATTTGGCGAGACCCCTTTTTCTTTCGTCTCTCCTTCTTCTGTCATTAAAATATTATTAGATCATTAGTGTCTCCCGCGCGTGATTTTCTATGAACTCTGCTTTTAATGGGATCGAGAACGACGTCACCGCTTTTTTCTTTCCTAGGACGGAGAATTTCTTTCCCCCCCTACCTTTTTGCAGGTCAAAGTTATGTCGAGTGTCGACGACAGCACAGCAGGAATCGATGAGATTTTATAGCCGTTGCGCGGCGGGGGGCTCCATTCCATTTCCATTGTCAGCTGAAGCGGCCCGCATGACAATGACACCTTCCCACTGATTATGGGATGGCGGATTATGACCTCAGTTGCCCGAACCATCTGTCCTTGTCCTCCTGATTCTCTCTCTCTCTCTCTCTCTCTATTCACTGTCTCTCCAATCATTATAAACGTAACAAATTCTCTTCAAAAATCTCAAATCACTATATTTATGATAATATTGCTCTCCATTAATCTATATTAAATTTTATCATCAAATTATTAAATTAAATAACACATTACAGTATATAGATACACCGATTTAAAGTTATACATACTAGTTGGTGGTTTTATGTGATATTACTCTAATTTACAATTGAATTCATCAATTTAGGATTTTTAGTAGTTAAAAATTAATTTGAAATAAATTTATCATAATTGTATCAATTTGAATTTTTTGTAGTGTTAACCTTTTTTTTTCCCTTGTTGGTAAGAAATTTGGGTGAATCTTGAAGTTATGTGATTACTCTTCCTAATAAAACTTAATCCTGGCTGATATCTTATCAATAAAGGAAATAAATCTCTTTACCTATGTCCAATTTGCTAATTAATCTGCACGTGGAATTTTGCTTCCCTAAAAGGCATGCAGTATTCATTTCCTTCCTTCCCTTGCTTCTCTCAGAAAGCTTCTCCCTTTTTTGGAGCCTAACGCGGTTTGGGTATCGGTTTCATGCGTGTGCTCTGCTTTCCCTTCCCATCTGTTCTTCTTTTTCCGCTTTCGTCGTGGGAGGAGCGTCCTCCGTCCTTTGTCCTGCAGCTTCCTCGGCTTCTCTCGCATTCCCCTGTTCTTCATCTTATTTATACTTTCTTCTCTCTCTCTCTCTCTGTTTTTACCCTTCTGGTTCGGAGGTTCAACCATAACGTTTTTGCTCATTCATTCAATAACTTCGTTACTGCCCTCTCTCCCTCTCCCCCCCTCTCTCTCTAATAACCTCAGTTCCAGGAACCAACGGATGCACAAACCAACAGTTCACATTGTACGCAAGCCCCACGTTTCTCATTTTCCTTCTTCTGTTCTTTTTTTTTTAACTCCGAAATCACTTCTTCATCGCCATCTCAGTTCTTCCTTTCGGTCATTCGCCGGTGATTCTTCCTCCTTTTTTTTTTTTTTTTTTTTTTTTTATCTATTTATAAAACGATTGGCAAACCATTTTCCCCTGTTTCTGTTACATATATATTCCACATATATTCCTGTGGTGACCTTTTCTGCGCTGGGATCTTTCCCTCGCGTTCCTCCACGATCTCGCTTTACGTGCGCGTGAGCCGCGCACATTCCGCCCATATTCCAAAACCCACCTCTCAGAAAGCCGTTTTTTTCTCTCCCCTTTCCCTCTCCAGAGTGAACCTCTCAATAAGGAGGAGCTTCTTTTTCGCCTTTTCCGTTCTCTCCTCCCTCTCCTTTCAGTAAAATCCCTGCATTTCCCGGGAAAAATTAAGGCGGGGGGAGATGGGAAAATTCGATCTTTTCAGGTGGGTCTTGTGCGGTAGCATCGTTCTCTTCGGGTTCGGTTGTGGTCGTGTCGATGGGCTCGGCGTGAATTGGGGGACACTGGCGACCCACAAGTTGCCTCCCAAGACGGTGGTGCAGATGTTGAAGGACAATGGGATTCAAAAGGTGAAGCTTTTCGACGCGGATGGTAAAACGATGAGCGCCCTCGCGGGGAGCGGGATCGAGGTCATGGTCGCGATCCCGAACGATCAGCTCGCCGTCATGGGCAGCTACGATCGAGCCCAAGAGTGGGTGAAGAAAAATGTCACCGCCTATAACTTCACCGGAGGAGTTAATGTCAAGTGAGTCTCTCTTGGGCCCCTTGTGATAATCGAGTTGTAATTGATCTTGATGCGGTAGTTGCTCGTTTTTGCTTTCTTTATATATGTCGGCATAGGCATTATTCATCCTGTGTCGGAAATTGTTATGCCGTTGTTCGGTTCCAAGTTGCAGATGCGACATAAAGTTTGGCATCGTTGACTTGGTTTTGCATTTTCTTTAGGCGTTGTGCTTTGCTGAAGATTTTTCTATCAAGATAGACTGGAGATTGTAATCTTTATGAAGTCAGGGTTAATGATCGGCACTGCGTCGTTGGATTGGAATTAGTCTGATTTTGTGCGGTCGGCAGTACCTTAATGTGCATCCCTGTTCGCAGGCAACTTGCTTGACATGTCTATATAAAAGTAATGAAGCTTTCTTCATTCTTATGAGGAATCGACGGAATGGCTAACATTGTTAATTCTCGACTCTTGTGCTCTGCCTCTGTCTCTCGATGTTTTGTATATAGATATGCCAGGCAGGAAGTGTGTTGGTGTGATCTGTTTCGAGTGGTAATTTAGTTGAAGAAATGTGATTTTTTTCCGTCGCAATTATTGAGACTGCTCGGGAGCCGAATCTAATGGCATTTAGACTACCAAATGTTTTTATCTTAACCCCGAATTGATTGCAGTACTGTTCATGATATCTAATTTGCAGTAGATACAAATTGAGAAGACTAAAATGACGCAGCGATCTGCATTTCGTGTACTGGTTTGTTCGCTATTCTTGTTGGCTTGGTCCTGACATATTTCCTGGTTGGTTCAGATATGTAGCTGTTGGAAATGAGCCTTTCCTCAAATCCTACAATGGCTCATTTGCGAATACCACCTTCCCGGCCCTTCAGAACATTCAGAAAGCCCTCAATGAAGCTGGGCTGGGAGACACTGTGAAGGCGACGGTTCCTCTAAATGCCGATGTATACGAATCACCAGAAGACAACCCACTTCCATCCGCCGGAACGTTCCGACGCGACATAAGTGATGTCATGACCCAAATCGTCAAGTTCATGGCTGATAACAACGCACCCTTCACCGTGAACATTTACCCGTTTCTGAGTCTTTACGGCAATAACGACTTCCCTTTCAACTATGCTTTCTTCGACGGCGCAACTCCAATTGTCGACAAGGGGATTGAGTACACCAATGTCTTTGATGCCAACTTCGACACTTTGGTGTCGGCTCTTAAAGCGGTTGGACATGGGAACATGACCATCTTGGTAGGCGAGGTGGGTTGGCCCACGGAAGGTGACATAAATGCAAACAACGGTAACGCGTACAGGTTTTATAATGGGCTCTTTACAAAACTTGGAGCGAATAGAGGGACTCCACTTCGGCCAGGTTATATAGAAGTGTATTTGTTCGGTTTTATTGACGAGGATGCCAAGAGCGTTGCACCAGGCAATTTTGAGCGGCACTGGGGGCTTTTCAGATACGATGGACAGCCTAAATTTCCAATCGATCTCACTGGTCGGGGTCAAAATAAGTTGCTAATTCCTGCTCAGAACGTGGAATATCAGCCTCAGAAGTGGTGCACGTTTAATCCAGGCGCCAAGGACGTGAGCAAGCTAGTAGATAATATAAACTTCGCTTGCGCTCATGCAGACTGCACAATTCTCGGATACGGGTCCTCCTGTAACAGTTTGGATGCCAATGGGAATGCTTCATACGCCTTCAATTCATATTTCCAGACTCAGAATCAGGATCCTGATAGCTGTAATTTCCAAGGTTTGGCCACAGTTACCACTAAAAATATTTCGCAGGGGAGCTGCAATTTCACAATTCAGCTAGTTGCATCCTCCACTTCTATATTGCGCCCACTGATTGTGTTGACGGCGATCTCGATGGCTTATACCTTTTTGTTACTGTAGTTTTGATCGTAGATATCAGTATGATGATTTATTTGTTAAATTTTGTTAAGCCATCTCTTGGATCCTCCCATTTGATTGATTTGCAATGTGACATTACAATTTAACAGAGTTCATATTCCTTCTATTTCTTATGTTCAATGGTTTGATTCCGGTCCCGCTGAATCTGCCGATGCAAGAAAATTGGTTTTGTGGCCATTTGCCCTTGATGTAAGAGCCCATCCTGGTGTGTTCAACTCGAAAAATATTGTGCCGAAACAGAGCCGAATCTCTTCTGCAGTGGTGGAAAAGAATGGAGATGAGAAGGTC
Organism: Eucalyptus decipiens; assembly: GCA_014182575.1. NCBI lineage: Eukaryota > Viridiplantae > Streptophyta > Magnoliopsida > Myrtales > Myrtaceae > Eucalyptus > Eucalyptus decipiens. Next base: position 18,256,658 of record CM024619.1, read on the forward strand.
CTTTTGAAATCAGGAGAGCTTCTCTCTTCTGTGCCAAAGCAAGCTGATGATGAAATTGTGCATCTGACTAGTGCACGAAGTCGGGATGAAACCGTTAAAATTGGATTTCATTGCTGAATTAGTGCAGTCTAGGACATTTGGCTTATTAACCCTATGGCACAGCCGCTAATGCGCTTTTCCCTAGTCCTAGTCCATTTCTCAGCTCAATCCGATTAGATTAGCTTCAGTCAGTCCAACAGTATGGATAATTAGACTGCTTCTACTTATTTATCCAGAAAGGACATAGAGATGCGTTGTTCTGTCGCATTCTCGGGCAAAAAGAGCCACAATATTTCCTCAGGCTTTGCAATTTCATCCCTGAAGTCCTTTTCTGTTCTTTCCTAAGTTCGATGTTCTTTGGCAAGAGCATATGTTAACAGGAAGCTTAAAAGCCACTAGTAGCACTCTACACTCCTTTTGCGAGTGGTTACCGAAATGAGGAGAATGACTATTGCCCTTCCTGAGCCTTAAGAGTATAATCTGAGATTATTAATGGTCAATCCATCAAGGTCATGCATTAGTTTGGTTTTCTTTTTTCTGTCTTCAGTTAAAAAGTCCGAAGTAAGTAGGAATAATTGATTCCTGAGCAGTCCAGCTCCCATTCAAAAACTAGGAACTGGACCAAAGGGCACAGTTCTTATTCCTTAGAACTGAGAACTAGACTACCTAGTCCAGGGACCAGATCGATCTAGTCTAGTTCTCGAGTGGTCCTATGAAATCAGTTGCATTTTCCTTTTTCACGAGTTCTGAAAACCATAAACACTTCCAGCACTATAAGCAAAATTCTAAACTACAAAATCACGCAGCCTCACGTTCCTATTATCATATAATTTGTATTTTGTATGAAAATGGGCAAAATACAAAGTATTGGATATTACCTCGATGAGATGCAAAAAAAAGAGTAAAAGAGAGAGGCGAGACTCAATACTCGAGATGAGACGAGACTGCGAGAGGGAGGCATTGAGTTCGAGTGGGGGGAACAACTAAAGCAAGAGAGGTTAACGCCATTTGAGAGTCAAGCAAGAGAGGCAGGAGAGGGAAGGAGCGATTAGGGTCTATGATTGTGAAAGAAGTGTGAGCTAAGAGAGGAAAGAGTGAAGTATTGGACACCTGAAGTACTAAAACTTAACATAGAATAACACTTAAATACAAAAAGTTACGAAATCATATGTGATAAATTTGAGACATTTGAATGTCATACTCGATGAAGATGGGCAGAAATCCTATGTGATAAATTTTTAATAATATAACTCGCCTACGTGGCACGCCGAAGAACTGAAGCGGCGACGAACAACCAAAACAATGTTATTTTGCCTTTTTTTTAAAATTTTAACATAAATATTAATTAAATTTTGTACTTCGAAAAAAAAAGGAAGAGGAGGCAAAAGGTGAAGGCTCAGCCCTTAGCCGTTTGCAATCTTCATCTTTTTCCTTTGTTTTAATAAATTAATATATAAATAAATTTAATTTCAAAATTAATTTAATTAATATTTAAATTAATTATCTAGCCACGTCGGTTGAACGACGTCGTTTTACATTTGTCTAACCATATTAGCATGCAAAACAATGCCATCTTACATATGTTTCACTGGAAAATCGCAATGTCAACATTTTGGCCGGATTTTTCACTATCAATACTTAATTGATCCATTTTGCTCCTATATTTGATACTTAAATGTTACTTTCGTATCTTTTTGACTTTAAGTGTCCTCCATGCTAAATTTTGGCACGCTAAATTTTGGCACTCCAAGTATTCCTTTGTCAGAAATAGTGAACGTGAGAGGGAACAAGGAAATAGAGTGTAATTGTGAATAGTATCAGAGTTTATATAAAGATTTTTAAGATATAAAAATAATAATCAATCCGGTCAATGCAATCTGGATGGGCAATTTCACCCCTAGAAGGAGGAACTAGATTGAGAATCAACAATTTCAATTTTTTGAAATGTAAATCGGACCAACGCTCTCAGGTGCCGCCCAAAATGGGCCAGTTTGATCCAATCTAGGTGGTTTCCAATCTGCGCAATTCCCGTCGTTCACCCCTAGAAGTAAGTGCCCATATTCTTGTTTTCGCCATCACAGGCGACACCTGACGGGAGAAGTGGTTCGCCATTGTTTAATACCCTAGCGTTCCATTTATTTCATTAAGTGAAGATAAGGGATGACATCTTAGCGACGGTAGCCTACTCGAGTATACAAAATCAGCCAATAACCTATAGAGTCCAGCATGCTGCTAGTTACAAAAGGGTCGACCTTAAGATTTCTGGTGTTCCATTATTAAAGAATGCATAATTTCCGATTTACCTTTCCTCTTCAATCCCAATCTAGGGATCTTGATACAGAGGGTCATCAAATTCTCTGTGGCCTCCTCGAATATATGCATTTTAGTCTCTGATTTAATACACTAGGAATAGAACATTAATATGCTGTGATGTACACTGAACAAGCTCTCACCCCCACTTGCAACACTCAAGACAGAAGCAATGGCAGCAACGAATGGTTCTCAAAAATAGAAATCAGAGGGCAAGGAACATTGACCTATCCTGCAGTGCTGGATCGGCCTCAATTATCAGGCTCAGAACTACGCAGTTTTCTTCTTCCTGGTGACCCAGAGCGTATAATTCAGTGCCAAAGCGTCCAGAAAGACGAGCAAAAACTTCCCAAAATTACTCAATTTTTCATATTGTACAGGAAACAATCGTCTTTGTGGTGTCCTCACAAAAGCAGATGAGTCAGAGAGGCCATAAATACTTCTTACCCCAAGGGCAGATATGGAGTACCGTAAATTGCAGCAAAGAGATCTCTATTCCATCAACATGTTTACCTGGTACAAATACAGGGAACATCAATGTACAAATGCCATCATATATAGAATCATGGCTATGACGAACGCATTCCTAGATATTGAAGCCACTCTTCAGGCGTTTCCTTCCTCATTTTCAGCATCTTTATTGTGGCACTTGTCAGAGGTATGGCTAGTATATCATAGTCTCTTGGAGCCTGCAACACAACATCATTTTTGAGTTAGTAGGACAAATTATGAGCAGCCCATTCAATAGAGACTGTGACAAGTTGATCAGAACAAGAATTAAGCAAAATTAAAATGTCAAGTTTCAACAAAGCAGCAAGCTTCTTCTGCAAATGGAACTGTGACGACAGTGGAACTGATCAATGAAATGAAACCAGCTCAATAAAGTTTGTAGAATTAGCTTTCTCAAGTTAACCAGCAGTACATGGAGAGTGAGTTCACACAGCTCGGTCAAAAGACGAGTTTTAAATATCAGGAATTCATTTTTTAAACAAGGTTTATGAGCTTCTTCTGCAAATGGACTTGTGACAATAAAGGAATGGATCAATGAAATGAAACCAGCACGATAAAGTTTTTACAATTAGCTTTTTCAAGTTAACCAGCAAGGACATGGAGAGTGAGTTTCACACAGCTCGGTCAAAAGACCAGTTTAAAACATCAAGAATCCATTTTATACTAGGTGCATATCACTCATCTTCCAGGTAAAGGTTATAGTTTCATAGCCAAAAAAACCATTGTACAAATTTTTTACTAATTCAGGCATAGTAAAATTTGGAGAATTTGTGTTCTCTGTGCTCCATGGACAGCTCTATAACTGGAAGACTTAACATCTTACAGAAGTAATGGTCTTAGCTATAAACCTTGGGGACATTAATCAGTTTCATTTTGGCTTCCTCCAATGTTTTCTGACCTTTCCTTGCATTGCATCTGGCGCAAGCCGTGACCTGTAAAAAAAATCAAGCACATCAATAAAGATTCCTAGGGTAGTCCCTAAAAGAGAAATTTGTGTATTTGATGCTTCACATATTACTCAGTTTCAAACAGAATGTTAATGATTTTCTTCATAGCATCAAGATGGAATCATTTTATGCAATCAAATCTTCAATGTGGTATATTATCCCACAATTACAGGACCCACATTATTAGTCCTCTTGCTCATGCCTTCACAAAACCATTTCCCTAGGCATTGTCTTCTCATTTGTGTTTAATTTGTCATCGAAATGAAGGCAATGCATGTTTGTAGAGACATGATGAACAAGATACAGGCCATAAAATTCCCCGTCACAAGAACACTTTAAACAAATGGTCAAATCCAAAACAAAACTATGGTACAATTAGACTCCCCAATAATCAGTTATACCGAGCACATCATTTTACCAAATTTTCCCATTTCCATTCTCCACCTCGTGCAATTGGAAGAACATGATCAATGGTCAAATTCTCACTTGATGAACAATACCTGTGGAATGACAAAGCATCATGTCAACATGCAGAAACTTCAAATGGTAGAAGTGTAGGGTCCCTGACGGGATAATCATTTCTCTTCAGTGCTAAAGAATATGGAGTTGCATCTGGCTGACATGATTTTGTCCGATTACTCTAGAGGAAAAGAAAAGTTACAAGAAAAAGATCGCAGGTAATTGCCAAGATAAATCAACTAGAATTTATCCAAAGATACAGCATATTACTTAATTCTAGCTTGCAAAGTTCGGGAATCCAGCCTCAGAAAGAATGATTAAATGGTGGAAAAGAAAAATACAAAAGAAAACAGATCATGATTTTTGATTTTGAAAGAGAACGTTTACGATGACTTTATTTTGGCCACGTTTACACATGACCAGAGTTCAAATCCATGAAGCTTTTCTACACCATCTCTTCTGATAACAATAGTTTACTATTCTAATACAAGGATAAGGATCGAGGTTCTCATCCCATCTCATTTAGCAATAGTACCACAGAACAAAGTTAGACCAGAGAAATGACTCCAAAAGCTATCCATTTCCACTAAAAGTCGCAGCAATTGCAGCCTTTTGTCCCAGAAGCAGAGTGTCACCAAAACTAGACAATGAGTTGCAGCACCATCCTAATCTTCCACCAACCACCACCAATTAAAATATGAGGGGAAACAAAATGCTTTGAAAAAAAAATACTTACTGGCAACTATAACTGTCTCGATAGAATATGCTTTTACGGTTAAGATTAGTTCTGATTCTTCTCCTCTTGATAACTTGCAGTAGATGAGGAACCTGAAGCAGAATGGATATGGTATTTATGCAATTAGGAGAATAAAGTAGGAGATAAGATCAATGTTCAAATTAGAAATGAAAGGAATTGCCTGCAGAAGTAAAAGCGAACAAAGTGGAAAAGAGCTCCTCGAGTTCATACCCTTAAAACAGCAGGAATGTAGAATGAACCACTTGGAGAGTTTACAGTCTGATCATAATACTCAAGCACATCAGCCTGGAATGAAAGGCCGAACAGTCAACTTTTAAAAGCTAAAAATCCTTGCATGTGAACTAGTATGAAGTAGCTATGAAGAAGGCAAGACCAATAAGCAGGTATTTGTTGAGACAAAGATTTAAAAAAAAAAAAAAAATAAAATAGATGACAAACTGGAAGTCCATTAAATGCCAACCACTGCACTTAACGATGCTGCTAAACATCACTCTAATCATTTGTTGCGTGAAATACTGAAGGAGTGCTTCTTCAATTGACACTAAAATACCAAGAACTTCCTTGATAATTAACTTTGAATCATAAAGCAATCATTGTTACTAAAAATGACCTTCCAGCATGACGTCTAAGCAAGATACAAATTAATTTCGTGTGTTCTTAAAAATAACAAAGGTCTGACCTTCTCCATGAATTCCAAGCAAATAGAACGTCTCCAGCTCACGACATCAACAGGCCTGGAGCAGTGTAAAAGCAGTTAGAACTTTTCTTTTTCATGGATAAGAGGCAATTCGGACATCAAGGAAACCACTAGGCGCCTATCCTCCTCACAGAAAGCACAGACACAGTGTCACAACACAAAAGGGAGGAAGAACTTATTAACAACTTATGCACATAAGCAACCTCACGCAAATTGTTGCTTCTTCCAACCCCAACTACCTACTACCAGGTAATGGCACAATGACTTAGAATACTTTCAGTTCTATCGCAACAAACTGAAGAAAGTTTTGATCTTCCTCCACAATCGATGTGCTCCGGAAACAAAACATTTGGCGATAATTACGCGAGAGAAAATCATGTGTTGGTTTTTACACATATCTCGTTTACCCTCTGGGTACTTCCCCAATTCTACCAAGCAGGGATGACAAACAACCGAAGGGGAACGAAACAAGCAAGCTGAACGATCCATTATCACCCGAGTTACAAGTTCCCCATGAACAGAGGAAATCGCCCAGAGGAGCTTCCAGTGTGATAATCAACTACTACATCGAACTAACAAGACAATGCTCATTCAAAGCTGCGATTTTGCAGAGGTCAAAAGCACGAGAAACGCAAGCCTCCTGGTTTCAGACAACACGAGCAACGGAAAAATCGAAGGAATCGACGAGGGACCTGTAAGCGATGTCCAAGACGAGGCCTCGGAAACACGCCAGGTCGTCGGTCTCGGCGTCGCTGTCGTAATCGTAGTAGTCGAAACGGTCGGCCCAGACCCGCTCGAGCGCGCCGACTCCGCCTCGAGACGTCGAGATTCGCCGGCCGCGGCGCGCGACCGGAGGAACCCGAGGCCGCGCCTCCGGAGCCGGGCCGGCGCGCGGTTGTTGCAGAAGAGCAAGTCTTTCGGCTCCAACGTGGCGGCGGAGGAGGAGGAGGAGGAGGACACTCCTCCGCCATCGAAGAAGAGGAGCTTCACGCGTCCGGGAGCCGCGAACTGAGCCATTGCCGAGCCGAAGAGCCTCTTCCTCTGCTGACCTAGAAGCTTCTTAGAGAGAGAAAGCGACGGAGGTCTCCGTCCTCGACGACGACGACGACTCCGCTCGCGTCCCTAGCGGTGACCATCATCTCTCCCTCTCTGCGACTCCATGGCCACGTCTGCATCACCATATCCGCATCACCCCCGCCGTTTAGCTTTCTTCAGGCGACATGGCGTGAGCTGAAATGGAGAACCTTGCCCATCTTCAAGCCCAAGCAAATCGGAGCCCACTATCGGCCCAAGAAAATGCCGTCGTCTTCCGACACCTGTCGTCGTCTTCAGGTACCATCGTCTCTTCCGTTCTGGTCGGCGTGAAGAGGCTGCTTTCCCTGTTCTGCCTGCGAGGTTTGTGGCTGGGAATCGGGTCTCATTTGAAGTTTGCCAACGTGTTTGTTTATTCGCATGCATTGCAAATGATGTCTTCTCGTGTGATGTGAAAGTGCTAGTTTGGTGGGCTGAAGTCTGAGTAGAAAGTGCTAGTTTGGTGGGCTAATTTCGACCTTGGGGAGTTCTTGATGTTGGTGTCCCTGAGGGAGGATCATGTATGTCGTATGTATGCCGACAGAATGATCGAAGAGAATCGGATAACGTCGGAGCTGATTCGTAGGTTTACCCCGGTTGAAAACAGCGTTCGAGCGTCTACACTGAATAAAGCGAATTTGGAATTCTAGGAGGCAATTTTGAAGAGGATATCTATCAGTAGGAACTGCAAGAAGCGTGAAATCTTTGTTAGCGTTCTGTGAAAGGAAGTTGAATAAGTGCCTCTTGCTTTATATAGAAGCCTCTTCAAAACCGGTAAATGAAAAATAACCAGAGGATTTTTCCTCTTAGAAATCTCAAATGAAGATATGCTTAAACCAAATCCAGCCAGGAAGCGATTGAAGCAACCATTGATAGGGTGATTCCTTACTAGTGTGATAGAGGAAAAGGAGATCACTAAAAGTAGCTTCAGGTGCAAGTCTAAGAAGAATACGCTCTGCTTCTATCATGCTTGCTTCTCCCCCAATCCACCTGGGAAATCAACTGAACTGAGAACACTTGTGCAACGAAAGAAATTTCAACAAGCCAACATGCCCATAAATTTCAGTTTGCGCAACCCATCGGTATTTTTTAATCAGAAATGCCCCTTATTTGGCAACTAAGATATCAGACAATGATTGTACTTGTGAACCTCAGCAGACTAATTTTGATGCTCAGCTTTAAAAGGGGGCCAGACTCCTTTTCAACTGGTTATCTATCCACTCAATTGGCACATTAAGCATTGGCGAAGGAAGTAATTGGGGGGACAAATTATTTTGTGTGCATTTAAACGCTTGTTCCTAGAAAAGTCTAATAAGTAATAGATATAAGCTTTTTTACTAGTACTGTGGGAAGCCACAGAAAGTGTATGTGCAGTTAGAATCTCTGGCATAAAACGGGAACATTCAAATATATTTGCAGTAAGAATCAAAAGAGAGCAAACATACAAGAGAATTACCTGGTGAAGTGAGTAATAGTAAACTGTTATCAACTCTTCGATTTAAATAATAGACAGATCTGGTAGTTGCCTTGTTCAAAAGGAACCTAGGCCTTGAATGGACAAAATTAACAATCTTATGAAACCCCAATTTCCCTCCTCTCATTGGAAAATTCTGGACCTGATTCGGACAATGCAGCTGCCGCTACCGTCACAGCCCTCAATATCCGCCGCCTCTGGGTGCATCTCTCTCTCTCTCTCTCTCCATCTCCATCTTTGGTCTCTTACTCCCTCTGTCTCAAACTCCAACTGTTGCTGGATGGTTGAGCTCCTCGCCCGACATAGCTTGATGCTGCTCAAGTTTCGTCCAGTCTCCCTCAATGAGCTGTATCTCATCTATGGCGGTGAGTTCAGTGGCTTTCACCCCCTCAATGGCCTTGAAGGCGCCAAGCTCCATGCCGTCGAGGAGCTTAACGCTGGGGAGCTTCTCGCCGTCACAATCACAAGAACAAGTGATTTCCCCATGTATGTGCCTGGCATTACGCGGATTAGCTAATCCTTGTACGTCGTGCTTTGTCAGGTAATTAACGGTGTTGATTTGCGATAAGCAGATCGAGATCTTTAAAGGGAAAAATGTTGGCTCTTGACACCTCGAAGAGACTATCCTTCAATAAGCTCATTGCCGATGGAGGTTTGGTGATTGTGTACGAGAGACACGATTTGATGAAGGGCGTTAACGTGTGCGAGGGGTCGGTACTCCAGAACCTTTTTGGCGTGTTTAGACATTCCGACTGGATAGGGTTACCCTCTGGGTCCAAGGTGTATAGCAACAAGAGCGGATATGTCTACTTGCTGGCTCCTTCTCCAGAGCTGTGGACTCTGGTATTAAGCCACAGGACTCAAATACTTTACATCGTGGACATAAGCTTCATGATCATGTACTTGGAAATAGTTCCCGGCTGTCCAATTCTCGAATTGGGAATGGGAAGCGGGTTGTTAATGACATCGCTAGCAAGGGCTGTGGTGTGAAGATGAGCTGAAAGAAAGATGAAGAATGAACAAGAAGCTCTTTTGGATTCAATTTTTCTCTCTCTCTCTCTTCTATTCAAGGTATGAAAATGTTTATCTCAATCTGTTACAATGGCTTGCTCTGTTTTTCTATTTATTTACATGAACTCGATGAAGAAGAAACAAAACCGACTTAAGAAAGGAAAAACTAACTAAAAAACAGAAAAGAGAAACTGTTGTTTTAATTTCTTACGTAAGCTAGAACTGAGCAACATTTCTTCAGCAAGGAAGTCTTCTCTTCATAGTTGAACACGTGGACACCTTGAACACGTGTTTTCTTCCTTCGTTGAAGCCACAACACCTTGTGCAGAGTATGCTTGAATAGATTGTGCTTGATGTTGTTGTTGCTGTGCTCTGAGATTAGGCTGTGCTTGCTGTGCTCTGAAACTCTTAACATCCCCCACAAATTGAGAAGGGGTAAAAATCTCATACCCAATTTGGTTCTAATAGTACAACGAGTGAAACGCAATAATGATTTGGTAAAAATGTCAGCAAGCTGAAGGTGACTAGGGACATATCGAACACTTAGTGATCCTGAGGAGAATTTTTAACGAACAAAATGAAAGTCAACTTTGATATGTTTAGTACGAGCATGTAAAATCGGATTAGCCGTTAAAGAGATGGCAGACTTATTATCACAGAACAAGTGTTGGTGATGTGAGAGATATACCCATATCTCGTAGGACAAAGCTGATCTAGGTAAGATCAGCAATAGTGGATGCAAGTGCTCTATATTCAGCTTCCATTGAAGAGCGGGAGACACTAGGTTGTTTCTTAACTAACCAAGAGAGAATATTAGAGCCAAGATAAGTGCAAAAACCAGTAGTAGAACATCTGGTGTTAGCACAGCCAACCCAATCAGCATCTGAGAATCCATATAGAGTCATTGAACTATTAGAATGAATAAAAATCCCAAGATGAGCTGTACCTTTAACATACCGAAGAACCCTTTTCAATTTATGAAGATCTCCAACTATTGGTTGATGCATTTTCTAACATAGAAGGTTCGTTGCATAAGCAAGATCAAGGCAGGTGATTGTTAGATATTGAAGACCACCCACTAGACTTCTATACTCGAGAGGATTAACAAGCAGAGTATCATCATTTGTCATGACAACTGATCTAAGTTGTAGAGGAGTTGATACAGGTTTACATTTTGTCATGTGGGCTCTAGCAAGTAGATTAATAGCATACTTGGTTTGACAGAGAAACAAATCTTGAGAATTTCGTTTGACTTCAATTCCTAAGAAGTAATGTAGATAGCCAAGGTCTTTCATGTGAAAGTGAAGACTTAATAGATTGATTAGTTTAGCTAGTAGCTGATCTGAGCTGCCAGTTAGCACTATGTCATCCACATAGAGTAGTAGCAATACTATATCTGACCCATTGTGAAGCACAAAGAGGGAAGGATCAGTTGTACTGCAGAAGAAGCCATTTTCAAGCAGAAAATTACTAAACTTATCAAACCAAGCACATGGTGCTTGACGAAGACCATATAGAGATTTCTTTAGAAGACATACACCTCAATATATACTGTCTCATGTAATGTTCCATGTAGGAAAGCATTTTTAACATCAAGCTGATGTATTTTCCAGTTCTTCATAATTGTCACAAAGAGTATTATACGAATGGTGGCATGTTTAATAACAGGACTAAATGTTTCTGTAAAATCAAGGGATAAGTGTTCCAGAAGTCCTAAAACTTGTCACAAAAATACATTTCAGTCCTAAAATTTGCAAAAAAATGCATTTAAGTCCTACAACTTGTCAAAATGTTTCAAACGAGTCCTAAAATCAACGCCATCTAATTTCTTGACGGAAAAAGCTGACGTGGCCCCTGCGTGGCTTTTTTTAATCGTTTCTCTCTCCTTCGTTGCGAATAGTTTAAAAAAAAAAAAAAAAAAGCCACGCATGCAGAACGACGTCGTCTTCTCCCTTCTTCTTCACCACGACATCGTCTCCTCCTTTCTTCTTCACCACGATGTCGTCTCCTCCTTTCTTCTTCACCACGACGTCGTCTCCTCCTTTCTTCTTCACCATGACGTCGTCTCCCCCTCCGTCTGTACGTCTTCTTCACCGTCGTGTTTTCCCTCCCCTCTCCATCTCTACGTATTCTTTTGCTTTCTGAGTGTCCACTAATCCCAAAATCGAATTCGTCCGAACCCTAAGCCCCAAATCGAACTCGTCCGAACCCAAAGCCCCAAATTGAATTCGTCCGAACCCTAAGCCCCAAATTTGATGATCTGCAATTCTCTTGTGATTTGGGTCCTCATCGACCTCAAGTTTGACGCTCATCGTGAGTTCGTGCTCTTTCCTTCCTTTGACGATTGCGAGTTCATGTGAAGACCTCTCTGCGGGAGTTTGGAAATCTCAACGGTGAAGTGATTGGCATCGGGGACAACGACAGGTCAGTGACAACGATGGCAACTCCTCCTCACGCAAGTATTGCCCTTTGCACCATAGCATTTGGGTATCTCATGGTAATGCTACGATTTTTTTTTTGTTTTGCAAAGGTGCTTTAATCTCTGCATTATGCAAAAAACGATGTTGGTTGGCGTCATCATTTCTTTATTATTTGGAGTTCAGAGAGCTCGAGTTTGACACATCAACTTTATGTTCTCTTCTTTGATGATTGTGAGTTCGCACAAAGACATGTCTTGTGGCATCTCGACGTCTCAGCGGCGGAGCAAGCGACATCGGGCACGGCGATGGTGACTCCTCATGCAGGTATCACTCTCTACATTACAGCATTTGGGTATGTCATAGTAATATTACCAATTTTTTTTTTTTTTTGTAAATGCGTTTTACTCTCTACATTATAGCGGCATTTTATTCTCTACATTATAGTTGTTTTGTATTTTCCAATTCTTGCGATAAATTAGAACATTGCTGCAAATTAGAACATTGCTCACACTATTGATCATGTAGTTCGTAAATCGGATTATGCTAATTTGCTGTTTCACTTGATTTTTGACACATTCCATTTGAGGCAAGCTCGTTATTAAAATCATAAAAGAAATCACCAATTAACAATCTCGATTGCATAATAAGGGAGTTGTCACCATTTTTCGAAGTTCCAAATTTATTCTGGTGGCAATAGCTCATGTAGCGCCATTAACAAGCACACAAATCAAGCAACATTTTGCAATGCGAAAGTAATCTCTCGCATGGCAAACAACCGGTCTTGCAAACTACAAACTCACATCAAATTTCATTCCCATCTCAATTATCCACAACTAGTGTTCAAATTTACAAACTTAGAAAGAAGATACTATGGAAGACTTAGAAATTTCCCACCAACTTTCATATTACATATAACCAATACAACAATATAACACATGCATAGAATAAATGATGATTGATATAGCATCTTTCCTTTCTTTACTCGTGCGAGCTCCTCTTTTAAACGTCTATTTTTCACCTTTTAAGTCTTCATTTCAGCTAGCAATGAACTCACATCGACTCCATCACCCCTCGATTGGCTTGATTTAGACAATACTCGATTTCTTTCAAGGAGGTCAACTGTCATGTCCCTCACATGATTTGGTATCTTTGGATCCACCCACAAGAAGAAATTGTAGCAACTTGGACTATCAAACTTAACAAATCCATGGAACCTTCTTCCTGCATTTTTCCTTATCTTTGCCATAAGAATTGGCGATTGAAGACCACAATAACATGTTGGCTTCGAGTTGACCTCATTAGGAGTTACGCTAGATGTTGCCGCCCTCCTTCTTCTAGACTTCGTATTATAGGAACCTAATAGAAGTATATTAGCTATATTATAATTCCTTCATAACGTCTTCATGTTAGTAACTTCTGCATAATGCAATGTGTTTACTTGAGAGATTTAGGAGATGTTTTCAATCTCCAAAAAAACATCTCTATTTTCATATGCACTAGATGAATAGACAACAATAACTTACTTCTGCATCAATGTTCTAATTTATCACTAGTATTGGAGTATGGAAAACAACAAAATGCTATAATGCAAAGAGCGATACATGCGTGAGGAGGAGTCACCATTGTCATCGTTGACCCTGTCGTCGTCCCCGACGCTAATCGCTTCGCCGTTGAGATGTCGGGACTCCTGCAGCCGAGATCTTCGCACGAACGCACAATCGTCAAAGGAAGGAAAGAACATGAACTCATAACGAGCGTCGAACTTAAGGTTGATGAAGACTCAAATCACAAGATAAATGTAGATCGTCAAATTTGATTTGGAGTTTAGAGTTCGGATGAATTCGATTTGGGGTTTAGGGTTGGACGAGATCGATTTGGGGTTTAGGGTTCGGACGAGATCAATTTGGGGTTTAGGGTTCGGACGAATTTGATTTGGGGTTTAGGGTTCGGACAAGATCGATTTAGGGCTTAGGGTTCGGACGAATTCAATTTGGGGCTTAGGGGACACTTGAAATAGAGAAAGAAGTAGAGACAGAGGGGGGAGGGGGAACACGACTGTGAAGCAGACGTATAGACGAAGGGGGAGACAACGTCGTGGTGAAGAAGAAAGGAGGAGACAATGCCGTTCTGCATGTGTGGCTTTTTTTTTTTAAACTATTCGCAATGGAAGAGAGAGAAACGATTAAAAAAAGCCACTTGGAGGCCACGTCAGCTTTTTCCATTAAGAACTTAGACGACGTCAATTTTAGGACTCGTTTGAAACATTTTGACAAGTTGTAAGATTTAAATGCATTTTTTGCAAGTTTTAGGACTGAAATGCATTTTCGTGACAAGTTTTAGGACTTCTAGAACACTTATCCCTTAAATCAACCCGCTCTTCTTGATGAAACCCCTTAGCTACTAACCGAGCCTTTAGTCTATCAAGACTTCCATCAGGTGCTAGTTTAGTTTTAAACACCCATTTACAGCCTATTACATTTATCTAATTAGTTCTGGGAACTAGTATCCATGTCTCATTTTCATGCAGAGCATCCATTTCATCCTTCATTGCTTTGTACCAACCTTCATCAGCTAAAGCTGATTTAACCGATCGTGGTTTCAGAGGCACTTTATATTCAGCCAAACATGCAAACTTAGGATTTGGCTTTACGATACCAGATTTTAGTCAAGTCTACATAGGATGTACAGAGTAAGTACATTGAGAATTAGGTGAAGAATTTTGTTGTGCTCGAACAGTGATGGCTTCATCTGATGTTACAGTTGTGGAAGGAAGAGATGTTTGCTCTACAACAACTAAGTCAGACTGTATCTGTATGAAGGATGAGTTTTGTGGCACAACTGCAGGATATGAGACATTAGTGTGATCATCTTCCAAGATATTACTATGCTGGAAGTTTGCTATGTGTCCATTGGAACAACTTTCCACTGGTGCTGTACTTGTAGAATCTAGAAGATTAACTTCTTCTACCCATCGTTTATACAAAACAATATATTGACTATATTTGGTTGTTATTTTCTTTGTGAAGGGAAAGAAACTTTCATCAAATTGCACATATCGACTGATATATATGCGACCATCAATAGGCACAAGGCAGCGATATCCTTTATAGCACTCACTATATCCCAAAAATACACAAGTAAGAGATCTGGGATCAAATTTATGTTGTGCATAGGGTCTAAGACAAGGGTAACATGCACATCCAAAGACTCTTAGATGTTCATAGCTTGGCTAGTGTCGATGAATTTTGCTGTAAGGTGAATCCATCTATAACTTTGGTGTAGGAAGAATATTAACAATATAGTTAGCTGTCATGAAGGCATCTACCCAAAATTGTAATGGAACTCTAAAGTGATACAGCATAGCTAAGCCTAGTTCAACTAAATGTCGATGTTTCCTTTCTGAAATACCATTCTGTTCTAGTGTACGTGGACGAGAAATATACTATCTTATGCCACATTTCTATAAATGATTCTAAAATCCGTTGCTCATGAACTCCCTTCCACCATCACAATGAAAAATTTTAATTTCATGATCGAATTGTTTCTCAACTAGCTTCTAAAATATGACAAAGATATCATAAAATTCTAATTCATTGGATAGATCGAACTATAACGGGAGAAATTGTCTACAAAGATGACATAGTACTTAAAGTTATGAAAAGAACTAATTGGTGAGGGGCCCCAAATGTCACAGTGTATCTTTTCTAAAGGAACAACATATATAGAATTTGATAAGGGAAAAGGTAAGGCTGTACTTTTTGCTATTTGACAGCTGCTACATATAGTTTGAGTTTTTGCATTACAATGAATCAATTTCTAATTCTGTAGATGCTTCACTGTTCTTGAGTTGGCGTGAGCTAATCTCTAATGCCACACATTTTATGCTACAGCTTTGTGTCTTTGAGTGAAGAATGCTTCTGTAGTTTGTGAGTCCACTCGGTAGAGTCCTTTAACTTTCCTTTTGAGCATGATTGTTGTATTGGTGTAATTGTCCCTTATATAGACCCTCGTTTTATCAAAAACAAATGAACAAGGATAATCATCTGTTAGTTTTGAAACTAAGAGAAGATTTTTCTTGATTTAAGGAACAATCAGCACATCATTTAGTGGTAATGAGTTGTCTTTAGTATGTATCAGAGTATCGCCAACATAAGCAATAGGCAAACACACACCATTTCCTATCATGATTGTATAAGTTCCATCATACTTAGAAAAGTTATGAAGAATACCGAATCCGCACTAATGTGAGTTGTTGCACCAGTATCTGGATACCACTCATTCCCTCTTGGATCCTCAAGATGCATTGCTGTCAATGTTGTTAGAATTTCTTTAACCTAATATGAGTTATCAAATCGATACCAACAACAAAGTGCATCATGTCCTGGACATTTACAAATTTGGCACTCCAAACGAGCATTTTCTGTTGTTTTCTCATCCTACGTGTGTTTGTTGAATGGTAAAATTGAAGATAGATAAGATTTGGTATATTGATACCTTTGGGAGTAACTTGCATATGGTTGAAATCCCTATCCAGATCCAAGTAAGTCATTTCTCTGCTTATATTGCCGATCCACTTGATCCTGATTCAAGTTGTTCGACCTATCATTCTAGATTCTTCCAGAATAACCATAGCCACGACCCTTGTTAATTGCACGTCCTCGACCATAGTTACGTCCCCCTCGATTATTGCCTCTTTGACCTCCAAAACCAAAATTCTGGGGAACATATTCTCTGTCTGAGTTCCCTTTCTGCTGAAGCTCAAATTTTCTTTGTCCAAAGTAGGCTAGATTAGGATTATACTAGTTTGTAGAATAACTCTATAGCCTTGTTTCAAATCTTTCTAGTTGTGCTATTACTTCATCATATTCTGGTTGAGGTTTTAGGTAGTACATAGTGGTTCAAAAATTTTCATACTCAGATCCTAGTCCTTCTAGAACACCAAACATTTTGGTTATCTCATCTACAAGCTTCCCAATCGCATTTAGCTGATCACAAATTGATTTGTATACTCTAAGATAAACAGAAAGTGCTCGATCTCGTTTTTGGCAAGCTTGTAGTTTACCTCTTAGCTCAAATTCTCTAGCAACTAATTTTTGTGTAAAATGATTGAGTAGTGTTTGCCATACCTCATATGAAGTTTCTAATCCAATGATCAAACTCAGAATGTTTTCAAATACGACTCCACTAATCCATGATGATACAAGCTGGTCAATTCTTGTCCAATATGTGTAATCTTGATTCACACCTTCAACTTCACATCCTTCAATTTCAACATCTAACGTCTGAGGAGGTGATGGAGTTTCACCACTAATGAAGCCAAAAAGCTCTTGGCTTCGAAGAAATCTTTGGAATTGTGCTTGCCACAAAAGGAAATTGTCTTCAATAAGTTTGATCATGACAAAGTTGGAGATATTGACATGTATTGGAAATGGGTATTTCTGTGTTCTTGCTGCCATTTTCGTGTACTCGAGGCTTTGATGATGATGAAGATGATGATGCTAAGATTGCAATCACGATTACCTGTTGAACTTACAAAACAGAGTCCTGTGCGTGTCAGCGATGATGATCTAAACAAACAAAGGAGGATTAAGTGAGTGCAAAGCACTTTGAGATCTTCAAATCAACAGACAAAGTAGAACAGAGAGATGCAATCAATGAAGTTCGAAATCTACTTCAATCTGTTGTGTCTTCAACATCTTTGATTGGATGTTGTGAGCGATCGATTGCAGAAGAAAACTCAAACCTTAGGTGCTCTCCAACAAGGATGATCGTTGGCTCTGATACCATGTGAAGATGAGCAGAATGAAAGAAAGATGAAGAATGAACAAGAAGCTCTTTTGGATTCAATTCTCTCTCTCTCCCTCTCTCTCCCTCTCTCTCTCTCTCTCTCTCTCTCTCTCTCTCTCTCTCTCTCTCTCTCTCTCTCTCTCTCTCTCTCTCTCTCTCTCTCTAAATTCAAGGTACGAAAGTGTTTATCTCAATCTGTTACAATGGCTTGCTCTGTTTTTCTATTTATTTACATGAACTCGATGAAGAAGAAACAAAACCGACTTAAGAAAGGAAAAACTAACTAAAAAACAGAAAAGAGAAACTGTTATTTTAATTTGTTACATAAGCTAGAAGTGAGCAACAGTTCTTCAGCAAGGAAGTCTTCTCTTCATAGTTGAACACGTGTTTTCTTCCTTCGTTGAAGCCACAACACCTTGTGCAAAGTATGCTTGAATAGATTGTGCTTGATGTTGTTGTTGTTGTGCTTTGAGATTAGGCTGTGCTTGCTGTGCTCTGAAACTCTTAACATGTGGCTCCTACTGGTCATGGAATTTTGTCTCGAGGGCACATGCCTTGTGAAGGGTTAGACCTATTCCCTTCTTTTGATCTAGATGATCTCCTTCAAGAGAGGGAAGACAACTACTCAAGTCTTTGCATTACCTTCTGGGTAATTGTATCGATTGATCTATCAAAAGAGAGGTTATTACTAGGTGCAATAAGTGCTCTGGGTCTAAGGAGGCATAAGGTAAGCCGAAGTTTTCCTTACAAAGAAGTTTGAATTAGATATCGCCATAGTTTCGTTGACCCTCCGGATTGATCTTCACATACAGGAGCAAATAAGAAAGGGATTAGAAATTGAGAGCAATTCTAAGCCAGCAGTTGAAAGATGGGATTCAAAGGATTACATTTATGAAAAATTGTATAATGAAAAATCAGAGTACTTCCAAAAAAGGAGCCACGTGTGTCTCACAATTTGAGAATGTCATTTTTTTTTAAATAAATGATTTGGAAAATATTTTCCTAAAAATGATCGCTTCTATTAATTACAAAAAGAAATGACCGAATTATAATATCATAATTCATGAAAATATTTAGATATAAATTGTTGTCAATGATGATAACATTTTTATTGATTAATTATTTCAATTCATATAAATCATTATTTTTAGAAAAATATTTTTTAATCATTCATTTCCATAAAATAAATGGAACAGTGAGCTTAATTAAATCAGGAATCCAAATCATACAAAAAAGTCAAGCAAAACAAGTGCAATTAGCATATTTAATGGGCCTCATGACCCAATAGGACCTTGATGAAAGTTCAGCAAAATTTATGTCTTGGACCAACCGCTCAAAGTTCAAGATCTAGCTTACAAATGAATGAAACAAACTGAAATGAGAATCAATTCAGAAGCAAAGGTAAATATAAAAGACAAAATGAAATTAAATGATAAGCATCCATACTCAGAAGGGTTGACAGGAATTACTCAGGACTCAGTCTCTTCATCATTGGTGCGTGGGTCCAACATGTCCGTTATTGCCATCGATACCAAATTTATGGAGATAAGTTCAGTGTCCCACCAAATGAATTCCATCAAATGTATGATCCATGGCCATTTTTGAGGGCCTCAAAAGCTCTAAAGATGGGGTTGTCACCATGTTTCCATGCAAATATCCCATTGTACTGATTTAGCAAAAATACTAATTAGTGTCCTTGATAATTTTTTGCCAATTGGGGATAAACACGTGTCATGAGCCGATCATTTAGTACCGGAACTTAGCTTGCTCTCCTGGAATCATAGAGAGAGACAGTGTTTAGAGAGAGAAACTGTGATAGAGAATGCTGTTGAATGGATGCAATGAGAAGGAGGACATCCTCATTTATGTAAGAGTCCTTATCATTAAAACCATTTATTAGTATCCGATGTAATTTTGATATTGCATCTCTCTATCTACCAATTACCAATATTTATGACATGAATAATTTTGAATACGATACATTTACAGTATTGCCCGTCCCCGGAAATATTTTAGAGCATTTCAAAAACTCTAGGAGATCTTCTTGGATTATACACAGCCCTTCGTTCATGAGAAACCTCGAGACCATGACACATGCATAAGGTATTTGACCGGTCGAAGTTAAAAAATTGAAAATTCGAACTACACTTATCTATGTTTGTTTTCCAAAAAATATATAATTTGAAAAATATATTCCTAAAAATGATCGCTTGTATGAATAAACGAAAAATATTTTAATTATCAGTGAAAATATTTAAATATAATTGTTGTTGGCTATAAAAGTATTTTCCCTTAACTAAATATTTTAAGAGATATAAACAATCATTTTTAAGAAAAAATTTAAATTATTTGTATTTTGCGAAACAAATGAAGCCTTACAACCTTCTCAAAGTTACAATATCTTTCACCAATATACGCATTTATGACGCTAAAGGGTTGAAGATAGTTCCTTTGTAGAGAATTTCCAATTTTCAAACTTTATAATCATTCAGATGCTTCTTACATGACTTAAAGAGGTAAGGTTTAATCTTTTCCTGAAAAGAGAAGTAATTAATAAAACTCTCACTTAATTCTCTGTGACAGGTTTTTGGTGACATTATGAATATAAATCTTGATTAGTCTCATTGTAGAGATCTTTTTTTTTTTTTTTGACATGTCTCATTGTAGAGATTACATGCATATATTTCGCTCAAATATAATTATTTTTTGTTCCCATCTAGGAAACTAGTTAATAGTCGACAGATAGTGATATGAAGCCTTAATCTCAACGAAGCTGTCAAGGCAAACACAGAGTAACAGAAGCTATAACACATGCATATGTAACAGAATTAGACCTCTTCCAGGTCTATCGCATAAATCATGACATGGCCTCTATATAGAGAAAATAGAGAAAAATAAAAATACAAAAGAAGTCTCTATCTCACATGCTATTACTAGAACAACAACATTAGATATCAAATAAGCAAACTGGGAAAAACCCACAAGATTAGCACAAGGACAATATTTTCAGAAGCAGCTGTCTTGTAAGGGTATTTATTATTACCGGGGCTTCCATGATTTCGAAATTAGCCACTTTGCAGAGCGATCATCTCGAGCAAGTCCAGCTCCTTCTTCTCCTGATGGTGATGGTGATTAGGGTGATGTTGGCGACGATGGTGGTGGCGATCGCCAATGTCCAAGCTCATCTCCAAGTCCAACTCATGATCATTATAATCGCTCTCTTCACTCCCATCACCGCCACCAGCTTCACTCAGCACCTGATAATGGTGATTGTGATGATAATACTGATGGTCCTCAACAGGATAAAGCCCAAGATTCCCATTCCCATCGACCATCGGAAACCCCAAGACACCGCAGGCCGGCCTCTGAGCTGGCAGTGGCCGGTGGAGGTGATGGGGCTCCAGCAGCTGACGAGGGCAGTTGGCTGCTTCAGGCTGCACGTCTGAGCCATGGAAAATGGCCACTGCCGACAAGGATAACAACTGCTTCTTGGTCTTGTGGTGGTGGTGGTGGTCACCCAGGTCACGACCGCTAGCCATTGTCAACCGTTTTGGAGGAGATGGAGTGGTGACACTCCTGATGTAGTTTTGCAGGATATTGGAGCTGTTGGTGTGGGGGAGCAACTCCTGCTTACAGTATTGCCTGCGTTTGACGGCGTTCCAGTGATTCTTGATGGTGTTTTCGGTCCTTCCAGGCAATCTCTTGGCTATCTCGGCCCATCTAGTCCCCATCTCCTTATGTGACTGAATCAGGATCTTGTCTTCCTCGACACTCCATGAGTCCTTCTGCTAAGAAAATGATGAGGGCCAACGAAGAACAGGAGAAGGAGGAGGAGGATGAGAGAGAGAAAAACTTACTCTAACGTTTGAGTTTGGGTTTTTAGCGTAGTCTTATAAACTGAGAGTGTCTTTGATTACACTTCATCAGTACAATCAATAGTAATCGGGATTTTCAGTTTGAATTATCAAATAGATTACCAAGTATATGTACTTACCATGTAGATGTAGCGAGTTATTTATGTTTTCTTGATACATATAATAATGAAGTTTCTTTAAGGGGAAAAGCGAGGAAAATCATAATGAATGTATTTATACCCTTCTGAGTATAATTGATAGACCTTATTCATGTAAGGCTTAACTGTCGTGCTTTCCTAAATGTATGTTTCGGGTAATTTACATAGTTATATTTTGTGTGTTAAATGGAAGAATTTGGACTTCATCAAATGGATTTAACCTTTTGTGTTGTTCCTAATTAACTGCTGAACTGGGGCATAGAAGTGCATGAAGGGTTCACGCAATATTTACATAGGCATATTTTGATATTTTTACAGCCCTACTTATCAGGCATGGGCTCCGGTAAACCCGGTTCACATGAGCACTCGTCGCCATGCATGCCTGTGCGTTGTTGCATATGGACTAATCCATGCTGGATGAGAAGCGCATCGGGAAACCTTATAAAAGTGCGTTACTGAGACACTTACTACCGACAAAAGAAAAAAAGGAGATACAAACAAAATGAACACAACAGTGTCACAAGTTCCACGCACTGGACGACACACGTCGGTAAAGTAAGAAAATAAAGTCATTTTTCCGTTAGAGGTAACTAAAGAAACGCGAATCGTCCGTTATGGTGTATATCTGTGGTTTTTTTTATTGCATGTTTTAATGGCAAATCAACTTTGGCAAAATCACAAAAAGACTTGTTGGATACTCATGTTCTTAAATCTATATGCATATCGTGTATATGTGTCCAGATACACATCCCTTATGTATGTGATCAGTTATGAAATTTTATTATGATTATTCTAATGAATAAACGACTAAATGCGTATGGCGATCAATGTAGATTCGAAAAATGGAAGGTATAATGGTGGCGGAGTCTAAAGCAGGATCGAATAATGGGCAAGAAAAAACATTTTTGAACAATAAAAAAGGAAAATTGACCTTGATATCTGGCCTCAAATGGTTATGCCATCTCTCCCTGCATTGCTTTCCGACTCTGCCGTCCATCATCTGAGCAATCAGACACCAATTTTTCGTTCCATGCATCTGAACCAACCTCATCAACTGCCTGCACAAAAATGAGAAGAAAGATGATATGTACAAAGAACAATTTTGTTCATCATATGTCACCCACAGAATTTTTTTTTTTTTTTTTTGATGTCAGAAAAGAAAAAATTCAAAACATTGATGTCAAAAGAAAAAAAAATAGAGGAGGAAGAACAAAGAAAATGAAGGAAATATTTATCAAGTCTTAACTTGTCTTCTTCAAGAGTCCATTGACCTTTGACGACCAAGGGCTTCTTCTCAACCTCGTCATCTCCAGTCTCTCTCTTCTTCTTCTTCTGCTGCTGCTGCTGCTGCGGCAGACCTAGCACCACCGTTCTCTTGCTCCGATCATTACTGCCATCGTTCGGCTCACGACCCCATTTGCTGTCCGAGGTCACGCCACCGGAAGAGACCCTTTCACCAAGCCTCGCGTTCAGCGATCCTAGGTCATTAAAGTCGAGTGCAGGCGTCATCTGACAGTCCACCATCACCGGATTGTGATAAAGATGGCGATCGACCGGGTCGCTTCTCTGAGAGAAGTCGAAGAGGCTCTTAAACTCAAGCTCACCGTGCGCTGCTATGCCGAAGCTGTCATCCCTGCTCTCCGGCAAGGCGTCCACGGACGGACGAAGAGGGGGCGGCGGCGGTGGTGGCGTGTGGAGATCAAACCCTCCGGGGAACGTCGCGGTCTGGTAAGGATCGTGGGGTGGGTGACGAAACGGCTGGTCGAGCTGTGGGGTCGGGACCACAGGAGCGAAAGGGTCGGACGAGGAGCCCTCGCCGGCGAAGTAGAGGTCATGTTCGAGATGGTCGGGGTTAGGACTGTGGAGGAGCCTGTAGAAGAAGCCGTTCTTGTCGGAGGAGGCGGAGGAGGAGTCTCGAGGTCGAGAGGGAAGCCGACCACGGGTTTCGGGGAGGAATTTTCCAGGAAAATGCTGGAAAGGAAAGGAGGATCTCCCCGGAAGGTTGAGGATGGGGCGGAGGAGGAAACGTTGAGGTCCATGCAGAGAAAGAGAGAGAGAGAGAGAGAGAGCAAGAAAGGAAGGAGTGGTCTAATGCTGGTTTTGGCTTTGTGTGTGTATTGAGCGAACTGCGTGGGGTAGAAACGGGAGTCGGGGGCTTTTTATTAAGGGGAGAAAGGGGAGCGTGGAAGGTGCGGTTGACTCCACCTTGATTTCACATGGTTCACCAGGAATCCGACGGTCAGGATCGAGAGCTATGGAATTCGATTTGACTCGACTCGACTTATATTTTCCAAAACTCGAGCTCGACTTTGATAACTTTCCGACAAGGTGGAACTTGACTTGACCAGTCAAAAAGATTTTAGATGGAATTCGAGTTACACCCACACTCATACTTTTGAATATTTACTCCGAATGAGCGACCGACTATTCTTACTAATCTATATTCATATCTTCAAATATATGGAATTAACATATGTTAAAAGGATAGTTAAAGCTCGAGCTTGACTCGACTATTTACTTGAGATATTCGAACTCAAAATGAGCGGGCGGGCCTAAGTCTGATGTGCAAGTTGAAATCCTATATTATTTTACACCTTGGAATGTGATTAGACTAACTGATTCTATATACCACATCATTTCTAAAGACAAAGGATGCATTGACAGATTAAGAGATCAAAGTTTTGTATACAAATATCGCCATGCTATTAATATTAAGTATTTTGATTTAAGTAATTTTCTTTTGATCAAAAAATGTTCGTCAAAATTAAGTTGTTTCACAAAAAAGAAAAGAGATCATTAGAGATGGACGTCACTTTTCTCCTCAAAACTATATATGCACCTTTATTTTCCGAAAATACTTAATCATAATTGACTTTTCCCTTTTGGAAAGCACTTTACACCTTCACAATAATTATTGCAGGATAATTATACAAGTTGTAAACTTATGACAATTTTACACCTCCATTTTCCGAAAATACTTAATCATAATTGACTTTTCCCATTTGAAAAACACTTTACACCTTCACAATAATTATTGCAGGATAATTATACAAGTTGTAAACTTATGAAACCCATTGTATTTTCAATTTGGCTAATTTAATCGTAAACTTATGACAATTTTACAACGTAGTCTTTCTAATAATTTTGACCAGACATTGGTGACATGAATGATTTTTGTGAAATCTTTCCAAATTTTTCTTTATATTTCTTCTTTTTCCCCTTTTTTTTTTCTTTCTTTGTTCTTTTTTATCGTTTCTCTACCAATTATCGGCCACAAGCAATGGAGTCATGGCCCTCGCCCCAATCTAGCAACACCATCGCCTCATCCAACTGCAATGCCTTTGCCTGTGGCTGGCAACCGGTGGAGGAAAAAAAAGGAAAGAAAGAAGGAAAATATTCAAAAAATTACAAAAACTTATCCACATCACTACCAGTTATGCATCAACTAAATCACTGCATCAATACTTTATGCTCCAAATTGGCCAAAATGATTTTATTGAAAAATCATTTAAGACTAAATTAGCAAAATCGAAAAGTTTAGCTTAAAAGCCATAGCATAATAAGTTTGGAATTTTGTGACAATTTTGCCATTATCTGTGTATCCATATATATATTGTCTTTATATAAACACTTATGTCCAAAAGGACATGATAATTGTGTGAGTCCTTTACAAAAAAAAAGCAAAAGCGATGCTGAATACTCGATACCAATTAAAAAGCCAAACTAACCCAATTCCCAAGCAAGATGTTAAGGAGTAGTTCGCAGAGACGGGAATTTGGTCTTTTTTAGAAGCGTTTAAGTGGCTATTGAGCTAAAAAGTGAGGTAAATTTTTCTGTATTTTTCCTAAAAGGAATCATACAACCGAAGTTCTAGCGAAACTTTTGTCTCTCCAAATAAGTTATACCAGAATATTTTCTTTGGCCAAACCAAATGCCTAATTTTCATATGCAGCTGGAAAACTACATCAACAATTAAAGTTTTTCCTTTTTAATCAGGCATTGCTCTCATCATGAACGAGTCATTTTCCTTTGATGAACATTGAGGGTGTGCAAAACAAACCGCCCAAACTGAAAACTACCCGGACCGGATCGAATCGGCCGATTCAGTCCAGTTCTTGAGTGTGTCAATCTAGTTCTCGATTCCTAAAAATGGAACCGGTTTTCGGATAGTTTGATTCCCAATTCCAAGAGGAAGTCGGACCGGACCAACTTCATATACCCTTTTTATTATTATTATTTTTAAAATTAGTAAAATTTGAACTAAATACTATTTTGTCCATTGGTTCCACAAGTTATGGCACAATAATTGACGGTCTGGTCCGGTTCCTAATCTGTAATTCCCAAAATTGGGAACCAAACTAGGAACCGATCACCCTGCTGAGCATGATCTTGCCTAAATTATATTATTTTCCTTTTTCTATGATGGCCACAAAAAATAAATAAATAAGGGCATGCTTTAGGAGTGCAATAAATTCAACAATTGCACGAAGAATGAGGTTTTTCTAGTTATCTTGATAACTTTTATGTTCCAAAATCAATTTCCAGCTAAAAATAGATTTTTTATTTATTTATATTTCCTAGATGAGTTTTTGAGCAAGTATACACATTTGAAAATAACACAAAATTTTTCCCTCCCAAGTAGGCCATAAGAGGCACACAACAAGTGGACAATGACAATGAGCAACAGATGGCAAGTGGGGGCCCGGCTAATAACGAGGACATGTGATAAAAAAAATTATTTCTCATTTTTATTTCAAAAATAAAAAATAAAAAATAAATTACTTATCGTTTCTATTGCAAATCTCTTTTCCGAAAATAAAAAATAAAAAAAAACAGACACATAAAAGTTATCATGAGCGCACTAGAGTTTCATGTACCATCATGTAAGGTATTTCTTTAGGAGAGCTATATTATTATATTTTTGCTAGAAGTGCTATGTGTATATTGCATGAGCGTGATCACTTTTGTAAATTCGGTACATGTATTAAAATACAATAGTATTTACATATATATATTTTATTTCTCATGAATATCCTTTTAAACAAAATAAATGTGGAATTCGTAATTTATATGATACATAAACGTAAAGCATAAGGACTCTGTAACATCCACATTTCTCATCGTAGTTGTCACGTGAGATAAGGAACTTCACATGTAGCCTACTACATTATTGAAATATTAAGAGAAAATAAAAATAAAAAATTTAAAGAAAATAATTAATAGAAAGAGTTACGAGTAGAAGGGCTAGACGGGTGCAACAGTCCCATTTTCTCCCTTTGACGGATTCAACGAGAATATAGAGTAAGCATTTCATGTGGCACATTTAAATAAAAGACAACTGAGCATCAACGTACTACTTTGGTTACGAGTCATGAAAAGACCTTACTATTCAGAATCTGGAGCAACTTGAACAAACAAACAAACTTGATGATCTGACCACTATTTTTATATAATGTTCAAATATTTTAAAGTAAAGGGCGGCGAAGGGAGGAGTAATAAAAAGATGGTTTATGCTGGGAGCCGCAAGAGCTAACAACTCCAAAGACCATCACAGAAATCAAATTTTGCTTCTTTCCCTTTTCTTCTTCAATAGTACAGGTAAATCCAGAGTGTATCATGGCGCATTGAGTCCAACTAAATTTCACAAATTCAGAAATCTTGAGGTCTACTCCATATACATAACACCTCAAACCAAAATCATGCACAAAAGGATAACCATCAAACGTCTTTCCATTTTGCACATGCCTCTCAACCATAGGTACTAATTACAACAAAATTTTCGGAGAATGCCCGGTAGTGCAACCATGGTTCGACCCACAGAGACCCCAAAAGACTTCAAGTTTTCAAGTCAATCCTTTCAAAGATGGACCATCTTTGCTCCTCTTCTCTTCAAGTATTTACACTTGAAACTACTAGCAGATGGAAATACATTTTGCTCCAAGAATTTCTGCCAGAGAGAGTTAAACCCATTTCAGAGATCTGCCACCACAAGTTTACTAATTTTCATATATACACACTCGTGATAATATTGAGCCCGCACTCAAAGTAAGCAAATTCAGACAGTGTCTTTAATACGCAGAACAATAGAGCAAGATATGTACCATTGTTGGACCTTCCTGAACTCGGTGAGGACGGGGTATATGTTTTCAAAGGCGGTGTAAATCTCATCCCTCACCTAAACCAGCCAAAGAAGGAAGGTCAGTCCACTGATCACATCAAAGTAGCGAGCAGACAAGTCAGGGAAGGGCCTATCACCTTTGCCCCAGTAAGTACAATCTTCCCGGAAACAAAAATTAAGAGCACTATCTTGGGTTGTTTCATGCGATATATTAGACCAGGGAAGAGTTCGGGCTCATACTGCATCACAGTGAGAAAGAGATAAGTCCTCATTTAGCTGGAACATACAAGTAAAAAAATCCAAAGGACAAACTTTTGACTGAAAGTGATAATGATTATAAGCATTTCCTATATGATCGAGAGCGGACAGATTCCTGTGAAAGAAAATTGGGAAGGGACTTGTGAACTGTTCTTTAAAGTTTATGGCAAAGCTACTCTGATTAAGAATGCTACTGATGCAAAAAGTGTTTCAGAAGTCAAATAAACAGAAAGGGCAAGGGCATTAACACTTTTTCACAAATCTCATTCCGCAACTTCGATACTGCTGATTATAAACTTTTTGTTAGTGCAGAAGCAGGGGGGAAAAGGCACTCACACTTGAAAAGGCACCGTGAGAGTATGCAAGACCTTCAAGTCTGATCGGAAATTTCACATCACAAGAGGCAACAATGTTCTGAATCTTAAAGTCCTACAGTCATTGTAAACAAAAAAACATTGATAACGGCAACAGCTCCACAAAATGGCCAGTACAATAGGCCTGAAAAAAGTGTATATCAACGTCAGAGAGTGAGAGAGGAAGGACAATACCTTAAATGTGGCAGGAAACCCAAGCTTTTGGATAATCCTTGCATACTGAAAGAAAGCAAAACATCTTCAAATGCGATACTTGAGAACTAAATGCTGTTCTAATTTAACTTAAATGGACAAATCACTAATCACTGCAATAATTACATGCAAAAAACAATAAAAGACAAGATCTCGTCACTTTAGGTAATATATTAAATCTTGCCAAAGTTGATGCTAGCTAAAGTTACTTTAATCATGCGATTTTCCTCGGGGGAAAAATGATGGCGGTATATGAAAAGTTGAAGTACCTTTCTTGCTGCCAACTTTGATTGTTGTTCACTTTTGGCCCCGGTGCAAACCTGAAGCAGTGCAATTGTAGCTTTTTTTATCAAGCACAATAGCAACAAAAGAGAGTACTAGACTAAAATCTTAAATGACAGGATTTCCCATTTTGATCAAGACAGTAGTATTA
Source organism: Eucalyptus decipiens (assembly GCA_014182575.1). Taxonomy (NCBI): domain Eukaryota; kingdom Viridiplantae; phylum Streptophyta; class Magnoliopsida; order Myrtales; family Myrtaceae; genus Eucalyptus; species Eucalyptus decipiens. The sequence continues at coordinate 18,285,527 of CM024619.1, forward strand.
GGTCAATCAATATAAATCCACAAATCTGATGCAAGTTCCTATGCTCAATGGGAAAAAAAGAAATAAAAGAATCTTCTTAAAAAGAGCAGTTTGGATAAGAACAAGGACTTAAGCACTTAATCCAGGTAACACTGTTGAAGAAGTTAAAAATAAAGTGACAAGAAAAATTTAAAATCTTCATAATTGTCAGGCATCATTAGGCCCACAACGGTACAAAATCTATCGATCACGGACAAAAAGATACAATCAAACCACAGAGGTATCTCCAAGATATATAAACAGAAATGTTAGCTTTAGTTTTTATCTCAACAACCTAAATTCACTTACCATCTTTCCGGAAGCAAAAATTAAAGCTGTTGTTTTTGGCTCCCTGATCCTCATGATGACTGCAGCAAAACGCTGCATTGTCAAGCCGAAAACGAAGTTAGGCACTAAACCTGAGCTTGACCAAATTCTGAGCACCAGCTATGCGTTGGCCAGATCTTAAGGAGCACAACAAAAGTAGCCACTATAGCTAAGGAGAGTAGCAAGAAATAAAGCCCATAACCATAATAAATGGAGGAAAACAGAGAGAAGTTCTTTTGCCACAAATTGCTCTACAGTATGATATGTTTAGGAGAAGCAACTCCAAAGGTTTGATTTAAAACACAATTTGCAGAGCTCTATTTCTCAACATCCACCACCTCCAAAAGTTAATTAACTTTTCAAAGAAAGGGCACCGCAATAGAGTAGGTCCTTCACAAAATTTCAAGTACCTTTGGGTTATATTCAGCATTCCGAGCTTGCAGGGCAATAGCTTTAAGATCCAACTTGCAATCCAGATTGACAGTCGAGACTATGTTCCTATGAACATGTGATCACAAATAAACATTCAAGTTCCCTTAAGCCATAATGTTCATAATATTATAGTGATATATAAAGCAAGTTGAAAATCAGATGCTGTTGTCATAGCCTCACAGGTTGCTCTTGAGAGTCCAACCCACTCAGCATCAAACTACTCTAACGTAGACAAAGTAGATCCAAAGTCAACACAAATCAACAAACGGAAATCACAAGTTTGTCTCAATGGTTTTAACAGTTGAAACGATTGGGAATAAGTTAAAAGAATTAGACCCACTATGTTTCCTAGGCAATAAATATAAGGTAGAATGGTCAAAAGAGAATCTAGTAGAAAGGGTATTATGCCATGACCTCATTTATCGAAGAAAGAGAAGGAAACAGTCCAAAGTCTAAAGTAGTACCGAGTATTGCCCAAAATGCAACGAGCTCTCACATTAAGTAAATTGCCTTGTACGGTACTATATTTGCTTCAGTGAAAAGGAAACAAAAGCTTAGTCTGCCATCTACTCTTCAATATATTTCCAAGCTTCACTTTAAAATATGGTCCTCTTGCAATAAAAAAGACCCATGAGAGGCAAATTCTAGCCATTATATTTTTTCAAGAGCATTTCGAAATTGTGAAGCCCCGGACCCCGAAGCCCCTATTAGTCAGGCATTGGAGCTGGGTCTTCCCTAGGTCTTTCATAGATAAGGGTCTAGTCTCACTCCTTCTATCGAGGGGGTTTCCTCCTCAGCTGCACACCACACTACAAAGTTGTTGTGACAGAGGGCAAACAAAGGCAAAGAGGAAAGGGAGACATCGCGACCGAACAAAGACCTGACCACCATCTCCTGAAACGTCACCGGAAAGATATCCTTTGCTGACAATCAATCAAAATAGAACAGATGATCAAGCCAGGTCGAGCGGAGCGCTTTGATTAAATGTCCCATCATTAATAATTCTTCCCAAAGTATACAGAAATAATTTCAACTTTTTAAGAAATTCATGAAGCCCAATAGACAATTGGCGCAGTGAAGCAATCCCTCAATGGCAGCTAGAACTCAAATCAACCGCACATGAACAATGACCGACAACACATCCTTCGATTAGCAGTAATATCCGTCACGCAAGCCGCTTATCAACCGACTTCTAACTTCCTTTTAAGGAGGAACCCCGAGAAACGCGGTCAAAAATGCGCCCTCGTGCCGACAACAATTTCCATCTTCACTCATACTAGCTAAAACAAGCACACAGGGATCTTTAACAGTCTCCCAGCTCCCCGAAGCAGGAACACCCGCAGGCTCCCGTCGAGAGACAAAGAGACATAAGCTAGAAACATAGACTTACTGGAGGGTGGGCACGATGCCAGAGGGATGCTTGGTGAGATCCACCGGTTGGCTCCCTTCAAGCCCCTCCACTTGCTCGGCCATCACAGAAAATCCCAACTCCTCTCTCCCTTCCTCCCTCCCTCCCGACCCTCCCTCTCGCTCGCTCCCTCTCTCTCCTCCCCAAGAGCCTCTCACGCACCAACCAAACGAGGAACCCACGAATTCAACGGAGCCCCTTTTAACCCTAGCCGTAAAATCTCAAAATCGACACCCTCCCAGTCAGTCTCCCCCGATCAGGACGAGTCGGGGGGCAAAAATCGAATCGACCCAGTTGCCAATTCGTCGAGATCACTCGACCTGCTGCCGATCCGGGATATGGGTCGGGTCCGAATCAACGGAACACGCTCGAACGATCGAGAATTCCAGCAGGACCACGGTTGCGCGAAATCAAGAACCGGTTTTTCGGGGGACCCAAGAGCCGCAGATCCTCAGCGAGGCTGGAGAAGGAAGAGGAAGACGGGGCGGGAGGGATCCGAAGAGGGAAAAGCCTTTGGAAGGAGGGGGGCTTTTATAGGTTTGGTACCGAAGAAGGATTCTGATTTAGAGAGAGAGAGAGAAAGCGAGGGGGGCGATGCTTGTCCCTGTGCGATTCCGAATAAAGAGAGAGAGAGAGAGAGAGAGAGAGGCCGAGAATGAGGAAGCTGGTGATAAGGCGACTCCCGGGTCACGTGGTCCAACCGGGGGTATATATAGCCGGTAACCCTCGCCCGAGTTGAAGTTTGAGGCGGGCGCGCCACCGGTTATAGCCGGTGGTGTGATTTTCTAGAGATTTCTACTCCCCGATCTACCAAAAATATAAATAAATAAATAAATAAATAAATAAATAATCCCGATCCGTGTTATGTGTTGCACGAGTATAGAAGGCCTGGGCCTTCTGGCTTGAGAGCTTACTCGACGCCCCATAATATCATATTAGGGAAATTAGGGACGATGAATAGGATTTTTTAACGAAGTGCTGATGAAGCAATTTTGAAATTAGAGTTAAAGTTTGTACTTTTTTTGGACAAAAAAAGAGTAAGATCAGGACGGATTTGAACTGAACCTAAAGTTATGGATTTTTGTAGACTCAAAAAACAGTTCGAGATGGAATTGGGATTGAACCTAACGGTAGAAATTTTTCAAGGGATTACGCTATTCTTCATCAATGATGTGACCAAGTAAATGGGTGACACTGATGTCGAGGCATCTTTTCGTGAGCTTCGCTGACCTCAGCTATAAGATAAGATGGCGGTACCATCTCTGTACACTAATAATGGTGTGTTGATGTGGTCCTCTGTTATGGCAAAGATTTGGGTTGTAGAAGCTCCACTTTAGTGGTGGTCGGGGCTCCAGATCGCCAACACTCATTTGTAATTGAAGTTGCTCAAACAAGTAGGGATTAGAATTTTCCCAGTCCAAATCGGATTTTCGAAACCCCAATCGCGACAACAATTTTGGTTTTCCAACACTCTCGGTGATGTCGAAGGAGAGGTGCTGACCTTGCCGAGCCTCTCGTGAGGGTTCACGATGATCAACAAATTATTGTGCATCTAAAGTGATTGCTAGAGTGATATCTTTTGGTCAAGAGTTTCACCTATTAGTAAAACGATATGTCTATTCATATATTTGCGGCACGTTTCATAATGCATATAAAAGATGTCCCTTTCCGTCTACTTTCAAATGAATAAGTATGGAAAGTCCTTTAATGAAGCTATTGCAGCACACTCGGGCAAATCTCTCTATTCATTTTGAAAAAATATATATTATCTTACACACACACCGCAAATGACCATTTACTAATACGGTAAAAGAGTGACAACATAATTATCAGAGTTAGTATAGAAACACGAGGTTTTGCTTATTCACTTGCTCACCATGTAGCCTTGTCTTCCTAAGTTCATTAGCCTCCGCAATAACCTCGGGACCTCCGAAGCTGATCGTGTAGCCCCACAACCCCTCGATGACATATCCATGATTCTTGTAGAGCCATACACATTGGATTTATCGACTCCCTCCGATATTCTTCATGGAGGCACGGGGTCGCCGAACACGCTGACCCATTTGAGGGTTCGAAAGGTTGTGGCGTGCATGAAATCGTCGTCGGGCTTGTGTCCGCTTCCCATGGGGGGACAAGTTCCATTGCTTCCGGCAAGGCCAACTCCGCCCCCAAGCTGTATGGAGGGAGCCATTGCGCAAGTATAAGAATAGCTCCTTTGACCAGTTGCCAACCTTTATCGGCGGATCATCACAATGCAACCACCAGTTTCCAGTATGCCTATCCCGGTTAGGAGAAAGAAGAAGAGAAGCTTGCTCAATAGTCTGGATATATTATACATGTTATGGTCATGATGCTTGGTATGGTGAAAGTTCTGATTTGAAAAGAAAAATAGCACTAATCGTGTATGTAGAACAAGGTATGCAATTTACCTATGTAGTGTGAATTGTGAAATTATTGTGCTCTTACATGTATGCATACATAACGAGAAAATTACCAATTCAGTTCTAAATATATTGTACGGATGTAAATTCAGTTTTGAACTTTTCAATTTTACCAATGCAGTCCTAAACTTTTTGCGAGAAATTCCAATATAACCATTATGGCCAATTGCCACTGAAAATTGTTGACAAAGCGTCCAATCATTGCCAAGCGTCTTACATGACAAGCTAATATTAACAACTTATCAATCACCATGTTAGTGATTTTTGGTGATAACTAGACAAAATGACTATATTTTCATGTAAAAGTTTAAGATTACACTGGTAAAATTAAAAAAATTACAACTGAATTGGCATATGTATAATAAGTTTAAGACTGATTGGGTAATTATCCCCGTACATAGCATAGTTTCAAATTTGTATCATCAATACGATATTATTACAAACTAAGAACCATTATTTTAACGACCGTAAAGCTGATCTTACTTGATCAATTTTGATTTCAAGCTCAAGAGTGTCCCACCCGCAAGTACAAGCATTACACATAAGACTACCGGGGCTTAATGCCTTATCTATCTGGATAAAGCCACGACATAATACGTTATAACATCTGTCTCGATGGCCATTACCCTATTAGAGTAAAAAAATAGTTCGAGTTACCTCTAATTTCAATGTTCGTTTTAAAAGTGAGGTGTTTAACTATGGAAATAGTAATCGTTCTTAAACTAACCGTCCAATAAGTGAAAAGCCGAGGAAAATTATCGCCATATAATCCTAGAGCAACCTAGTAAAATAACCTCATTAGATTGCTCTTTGATTTTCACAATATTAATATAAATTTACATACCTGCCAACCAACAACAATCATATTGATATGGTCCGGAGGACCGGTTATTATCTGAACTAAATTGGTCGTGAGCAACATTCAGATTGTAGACGTTGATCGCACCATGACATCCATATTTAACGTCTTCAATCGTGATGTCTCTCGTAGAAACTTCCTGCAAAATTATTAGTTTTCTTTACCTGGTCATAGCAGGGAAAATAATTGAAAATTTCGTGGTTCACTTGCAAATAACATTGAATTTTAGTGGAGTATTAATTGCACTGAGAAATCCCAGAGAGCAATTAATTAGCATCAAACGGCCGCGGCAAGAAGACGGGGAGAGAGTGGCTCAAGCACATAACACGGCGAGAGAGAGAGAGATGTTGATTAGAAGCAAGAGCATCGTGCTCCACAGCCGCTATAGACGGCATCTAAGGCACAGATCTTGCCCTTCTCAAGTTTTCTTTTGTTACAGGAGGAATGGGTACTGTTCCAACTTGGCAAGGCTCTCGCGATCCGAATTTTACAGGTTTTTCATTTGGAGAAGATCTCTTGAACCTATTAAAATGTAAGTTAGGTTTCACCTGCAAAAGGGGAAGATCAAATAACCAAGAATCAAAGTAAACAGTTTAAGAATATAAGTATGAGTTGTGTACAAGTTCTGAAGTTGTGCTCGACTTTCGGGGAAAATTTTGACGAACCCTTACCTGTACTATATGATTCTTCAATAGGGGATGATCAAGTGCCAGTTGTTTATTGATATCGATGCAATTGATGATATCCCTTTCCTTTGCCTTCATAAGCACATTAAACCCGACAAATGGTTTCTCAAAGCGAAAAACTCGGTTGACACTTGGTTAGGTAAATCGTAAATTTTACAAAAAAAAAAACGAAAATAAATTCAGAGTTAAAGAATCATCAAATGATTTGGAAAGTATGCTTACCACAAATGTCTTGACCGCTGGCTTGTTCATGATTTTAACTTAGTCTTTCCAGCTCTAATTCATCTTCTGAAACATTTGCCACGTCAGAAACCCTGAAAAGTATGGGTAGCAATAGCACAAGTTTCATTTTCAATTGCATAAGGATAGTAATATTTGCTGTTTAGGCTGCGTCTCCTTATAAATAAAGTGCATGGACTCTTTGTAAGACGGTTATAATTACTTTTTCTATAGGTGGGTCAATGTCCGTATGCAAGGGAAGCATTAATGTTGAAGGACCTAAGCCGCATGTAAAGGGCCAAAATTTGGGGATATTTACTCAAGACCCCCTGAACTTTATCACTATTGCTAAACCGATTTCGCATTTTGACATGTTATAAGCCACCCCTGTCAACCCTAGCATTGTTGCCCAATTGGCCCCGAGCGTTGAAAAGTTACAGATTACCCCCCTAAGCTTTGATTTGTTGAAGACGTTAGTTTGTCAACATAGCCATTAAGTGTTATCTTAAAATGAACCTATTCATTTTTTTTTTATCATAATAACCTATATTACATGGTTAGTGGAGTTAAAAAAAAAAAAAAAAAAAAGATAGGATGCAAGGCTGATGTAATTAAAAAAATTAGTAGAGGTTAGTTTGGTCAAGAAAAATGTGTTAATCGATTTTTTTGTAACACTTAACAGCAATGCAGGAGGAAAATCTAGTGATGGCAACACAAGTCGAATTTCGCAGAGGAGGAGAGGGGGGTAATTTTCAATATATCAAATTTACGGGCTATGGTCCAATGGAGCCAAAGTTTTTTTTTTTTTTTTGGTCGGACAATGGAGCCAAAGTTGAGGAGGGTTAATATGTACTTTTCAGAATTCGAGGGCTACTGTCAATGGTGTCAACGTTCAAGGGGGTTTTGATCAGTTGACCCTAAGAAAATGAATAACATGTCTATATGGAGGAGAATTTGTCCTAATCGATTTTCTAGCATTTCTATCATATTTTCACTTTCTGTATTTCTACATATATATTACGACAAATCCACCACGCAACTGTTTTTCTATTATATGCTACTTCTTAAGTTTTATTTTTTTTTTTTTGGGGGCCTTAAAATGAAATTACAAAAGCACTAAGATAAAACTCGGGGGTAATTCGTAACTTTTCAAAATTCGGGGCCATTGTGCAGTAATGCTAAAATTCAGGGAAGTCTTGAGAAACTATCCGAAGTGGAAGCGTTAACATTTAAGCTTTGGGAGACTGGGAGACTAGAGGCTATCCTGGTAATAATGCATGCCTGCCATTTTTTCCCTTTGGATAATGCATGCTTACCATTTGCTCTCCTCTCCACATTTGCATCACGCATGTTTAACACCACAGCAGACAAAATTGCACAACAGGCTTTAAGTTCCACGTACAAAATGTACCATAAAAAAAAAAAAAAAATAAATTCTAATTGAGTCCATCAAATCCAAAACTTATATCAAAAAATATAATCAAGTCCTAAATATTCAATTAGTTCAATGAATTCTTAAACTATTTATTGAAACATGTCGATTAAGTCATCTAATTTATATGAAAAGGTGCCATTTTAGGATAATGCATAGGCAAAATTTGAGTGCAACTCAAACAATCATAAGTACTTTTTTTGTAAGAGTTGATTGTCTTGTATGAAAAGAAAAAAATTTAAAACTTGATTGAATCAATTGAACGTTTAAAATTGGATTGCATTATGTATACAAGATTTAATGAACATTTCCGTACCACAATATATGTTACGGTCTATGAGATATTGATGGAGTTCTTTATCCTAACTATACGAAAAGTGACATCAGAGCAAACTCAGACTGGCTTTATTAAAGTGACTAGTGGAAGTCTCATGCGAGATTCGGATTCCATTCGTTTCCCAAAAAAGAATTATTTGAAAAAAAATTTCGAAATTAATCTCTTATAGGATCGTGACGCCACATTTTGTCTAATTTGCTGCAGACGGCATCTTAGGTAGAGATCTTGGCTCTATGCAGTTTTCTTTTGTTACTAGGAATGGATACTGTCTCAATAGGGCAAGGCTCTAGCAATTCGGCTCTTACAGATTTTTCAATTGAAAAAATCTCTCGAACCTATTGAAACGTAAGTTTGGTTCTACCTGTAAAAGGAAAAAAATTCTAATAAGCAAGAATCAAGCTAAACAATTTAAGAAATAAGTATTTTGGACCTAAAGTTTTAGTGTAGTTGTGCGCAGACTATCCGGGAAAGTTTTGACAAACCCTTTGTCTGAACTATAAGGTTCTTCAATAGATGATGATAAAGTATCGGTTCTGTTAATATTGATGTAAACAATGATATCTCCTTCCTTTGCCTTCATAAGAGCATCACACGTGATGAATGGATTCCGAAAATGAAAAACTTGCTTGAAAGTGGGCTAGATAGATTCTAGAATTTATAAAAGAAATACCGAGAATTAAAAAATCATCAAAGTGGTTTGGAAGGAATATTGACCAAAAATGTCTTGACAGCTGGTTTATTCATGTTTTTAACATGCCTTTCCGGCTAGAAATCACAGTCATGTGAAAGATTTGCCATGTTGGATTCAGAAACTCTAAAAAGTTTGAGTAGCAATAGGCACAAGTTCCATTTTCAGTTGCATAGCAATAGTACTCTTCTTTGTTTAGGCTACTATCTCTTTATAATAAATGGGATAAATATATTAAAGTGCTAAAACTCATGCCGAAAAATGCAATTGAATTTCAAAATTTTTGAAAACTACAATAAAAAAGTTTGGTTCAAATTTGAGAATGGATTTGAAGATTTCTTTTAGACGAAAAAGAGTTCGGGATAGAATTGAGACTGCACCTAAATTTGAGAATTTTTTAAAAATTAGGTCTTTCTTCATTAGTGATGTCATCACGAAAGTAGGTGACATGAATGCCGAGGCCTTGTATCTTGAGCTTCTCTCTCCTCAGCTGGCAGCTGCAAGATAAGGTGGTGGTACCATCCCTATACACCAACAATGGTGTGTCAATGTTGTCCTCCGTTATGGCAAGGATTTGGGTTCTAGAAGCCCCACTGCGGTGAAGGTTAGGACTCTTGATCACAGGCACTCCTTTGTAACTAGGGTTGTTCGAGTCAGTAGGGATTAGAATTTTTCGGTCCAAATCGGGTCTTTTTTAAACCGACACATTTGGGGTTTTCCAACATATTCAGCAATGTTGGACGAGGGGTGGCAACCTCGCCCGGCTTCTAGTGAGGGTGGTGACGATCACAAATTATTGTGCATCAAAAGTAATCATTGTTAAGAATTGCATTTGTTAGTAAAATAGTATGTCTATTCATATAAGTGCTGCACATTTTCAAAATACATGTAAAATTGTGTCATTCATTTCAGGTCCATCTGTGGTTACACCTGAAATGAATGATTATTTAATGAGTGAGGTGACAGAGGAAGAAATTTATCAAGCTACCTTCCAATTGGGAGCTTCGAAGGCTCCTAGCCCTGATGGTCTTCCTGGCCTCTTCTATCGACATCACTGGAATATCATCAAAGCCACAGTTATTCAAACAGTTCAAGAGTTCTTCACCACAGGCTGTATGCCTACTCAACTAAATAGAACCATCATTGCCTTAATCCCTAAAGTGCAGCATCCAGAAAGCATTGAACAGTTTCGTCCGATAAGTCTTTGCAATTATGCTTACAAGATTATTTCCAAAATTATGGCCAACAGACTCAAACCTTGGCTTTCCTCTTTGATTTCCACCGAGCAAGCAGCTTTTATTAGTGACAGACAGATTCAAGACAATATTATGGTGGTTCAAGAAGTCATGCATCAATTTAAAGTGCGAGCATGCAAGAAAAGATTCAACCTTATTCTCAAAACAGATATGCAAAAAGCCTATGATACGGTTGAATGGGACTTCCTGGAAGCCTATTTGAAGCAATTGGGTTTTCAAGACAGTTGGGTTACTCGAGTTATGGCTTGTGTTACCACAGTCTCTTTTAGCATTCGTTTTAATGGCGACCAACTTCCTTACTTTCAGCCTACTAGAGGCCTCCGCCAAGGTGATCCCCTATCTCCATATCTCTTTATTTTACTAGCCAATGCTCTCTCCACTACACTCACTCAAGCTGTGGAGATGGGCCATATAAAGGGGATCCAATTCAATCGAGACTGTCCTAAGTTATCTCATCTTTTCTTTGCTGATGATTCAGTCTTTTTCCTTAAAGCCACACTAACGGAATGTCAAAACCTTACCAATCTACTCAACCAGTATTGTTTTGCTACTGGCCAGCTAATCAATAGAAACAAATCTGGTGTGTTCTTTAGCAAATACTGTCCTGTTTCTTTACAACAGAATCTAGCACAAGAACTCAGAGTACCTATTCTCAGTAAGTATGGAAAGTACCTGGGTATCCCCTCGGATTGGGGTCGATCCAAAAGGGAGATGTTCTCCTGGATCCTGGCAAGAGTTAATGCTAAGTTAGCAGGTTGGCAAGAACAGTTTTTATCGAAAAGTGGAAAGGAAATTTTACTGAAATCAGTTATTCAGGCCTTACCGCAATATGCCATGTCTATCTTCAAGCTTCCCTTGTCCCTCTGCAGATTGATAGAAAAGAAGATCTCAGCTTTCTGGTGGAGCAAACAAAACAACCAATCTGGAATTCATTGGAAAAATTGGGCAAAATTAAAGGTTTCAAAAGTTTCAGGGGGGATGGGCTTTAGAGATCTAATAAATTTTAACCACGCCATGCTTGGCAAGCAAGCCTGGCGTCTTTTACAACATCCTGAATCTATATGGAGCCACCTTTTTAAAGGTTTGTATTTTCGAAACTCATCCTTTCAAACTGCTCCCTCGGGACATCGTCCATCTTGGGGATGGCGGAGCTTATTAAAGGGTCGTGCAGCCATTTCTCCTAAGCTACGATGGTTAGTAAGAGATGGATTACAGATTCACATCAGAGAAGCTAATTGGTTAGCAACAGGTCCGATAGGAGGCGTACCAGTGGAAGGGGAACCTGAATTTGTAGCTGATCTCATTGATTCCGAGCACTCTGAATGGAAGGCATCCCTTGTTACTACCTTCTTTGATATCCAGGTCAGTACAACAATACTCAATACTCCCATTAATACGTCCCTCCTTCATGATCAACTTATCGGATAGAGACACCTTCGGGTACCTACACGGTTAAAAGCGTTATCATTACTCACGTCCACCAACTCTCGGCAACCAATACAAAAACCCTCATCCTCTTACACTAACCCGCCCGGACTATGGAAGAAAATATGGCACATGTATACGGCTCCGAAGATCAAAGTTTTTCTCGGTTAGCATGTAAAAACGCACTTGCTACAAAATCAAATCTCCATCATCGCAATATCAGTTCGAATCCCTCTTGTTCTCTCTGCAACAATTCTATCCCGAAACCATAGAGCATCTCTTTTCTTTTGCCCCTGGACAAACGATATTTGGAATCATCAAGATATTCGACTCGGATATCTCCTACCTCTATCGCAGATTTGATGCTTGGGTTGCGATGAGCCTCCCTCCCACAAGCGGCTCCAGTTTTGAAGTGATTGCTTACGTTCGTGGGAAATGGGCGCCATCGAAATAATGCTATCTTCCGTCGGGTTTCCACTTTGGATCCGCTTCAAGTCGTCAATGATGCTCTTACCCAAAGTACCATCTTCAAGAATCTCCACCCTCGCCACGAAAACCCAAAACAACTTGATCGGTCTTGATCATGTATGGAAACCCCCGCTTTGAAGGCTATATAAAGTGCAATATTGATGGGGCTTTTCTACAAGAATCAGAGCAAGGAGCAATCGCTTGTATTTACCGTGATAGTAAAGGCATATTGCAGGATGTGCTTACCAGATCTGTGCCTACCCAGTCCGCTTTCCAAGCCGAGATCTATGCCCTCATATATGCTCTTCAACGGATGATTCAGAAGGGGCTTCAGCTTCAACGATCGGTGATCGAATCTGATTGCCTAAATCTGGTGGATATCCTTCGAACGAAACAGTGGCCGCCATGGAAGGATCAACACCTCTTTGCGATCCTCGGTGACCTTTCGCGCAATGCCCTAATCTATCGATACTGAGCATATTCGGCGCAAGGCTAACCTAGCAGCCGATTGGGCTGCTAAAGCCCACCGAGATCACGGCCCACCCATCAAGCGGCTTCTTTTCCCTCCTCCTGTTTTCTTATCTATTCTAGCGTCGATGCTTCGGCTTATGTATGTAATGTTTCCTCTTATAATATATGTTATCTTTCGACCCAAAAAAAAAAAAAAAAAAAAATCTACTTTCAAAAAATAAGTATGGAAAGTCCTTTAAAGTTTAGATTAATATTACATTTATCTATATCTATTATTTATCTATCTATTAGACTAATGACAAAGTCGGAGCACACTCAAGCAAATCTCTTTATTCATTTCAAAATACATTATTCAAGGAAATCTCTCTATTTATTTCAAATAAAAATGTATCGTCTTACACACACACAATGCAAATGACGATTTACTAATACGATAAAAAAAAAGGCAACATAATTATCAAAGTTAGTATGGAAACACACATGGTTTTGCTTATTCGCTTGCTCACCAGTCACCACATAGTCTTGTCTTCGTTAGTTCATTAGCCTCCGCAATAACCCCCGGGGCCTCCGAAGCTAATCGTGTAGCCCTTCATCTGCCGGATCACAACGTGATGATTCTTGAAGCCATACACATTGGATTTATCGACCCACTCCGAAATTTTTCGTGAAGGAGGCAAGGCGTCGCCGGTCGCGCTGACCCATTTGAGAGTTCGAAAGTACGTGGCGTGCCGAAAATCCCCGTCGGGCTTGTGTCCGCTTCCCATGGGGGGACAAACTCCATTGCTTCCGGCAAGGCCAACTCCGCCCCAAGCTGCATGGAGAGAACCATTGCGCAAGTATAAGAAGAGCTCCTTTGGCCAGTAACCGACGTTTATGGCCGGATTATCGCAATGCAGCCACCAGTTTCCAGTATCTCTATCCTGGTTAAGAGAAAGAAAAAGAGGAACTTGCTCAATAGTCTGGATATTATACATGTTTTGGTCCTGAGGCTTGGTACTGTGAAAGTTTTGATTTAAAAAGAAAAATAGCAATAGTCATTCATAGAGAACAAAGTATATGATATAAGCACCTAGGGTGATTTGTTAAATTATCATGCTCTTACATGTATGCATACATAACGAGAAAATTACCAATTCTCGTATATTTCAATAAGTTTTGAAATATTGAAAGCTATCGTTTTTGTAACGGTTCTTTACTATCATTGATTTGAATGGTTTTTTTTCTGTCATTAATTTATTGTAGTTTTGTAAAGTCTTATAATGGTTTCATAGTGATATTGCCAGTAATTTGCAATGGATTTATAACGTTTTTTCAATTAAATGTTAGAATTGACAATAGAAAATGGCTCTCTGTATCTTTTACTAACAAATTGAAAAGTGATATACATAACAAGAATATTTTTTCTTCTTTTTACAAATCTTTCCTTTTTGCTAGTTGTACACATAACATCGTTCATGTTCATTCTATTATCTGTTCGGAATAAAAAATCAAGGTTTGTTATATCTTGGGACGATAATCGCTAGAACTTATCCTATTGAGTTTTGTACTTTTTATCCTTAAGAAAAGTACTTGCATGTCTAAGATATTTTGATCTTATTTTATTTTTCTTCTTTTTCAATAGATTTTCATCAATTTCTTATTTTTCATATTATCTAATATTTTTTCCAACTATTTGAGTGTTAAACCCATTATATGAATGTCAATTCAGTCATAAATTTTTCAATTTGACCAATATAATCCTAAACTTTTGCATGAAATTCCAAAGTACTCCTTCCGGCCAATTGCTACCAAAAATTGGTGACATTGTGTCCAATCATTGCCAAACATCCTACATGGCATGTTGATATGAACAACTAATGGGTTGCCAGTTGGCAATTTTTACAATAATTGGACAAAAGGGTTTACATTGAAATTTCGCACAAAGGATTAAAACTATATTGACAAAATTATAAAATTTATAATTGAATTGCGCCTGTACAGTAGGTTTAGGGCTAATTAGGTTGAGAAATTTTATTCTTCATACATTCGTATTACAAAATAAGAGCCATTATGTTAACAACTATAAGGCTAACCTTACCTGATCAATTCGGATTTCAAGCGCAAAAACATCCCTCCCATAAGTAGAAGCAGCGCGCATAGGAGTTCCAGGGCTTAATTCCCTATCAATCTGGATAAAGCCGCGACATAAAACATTATAGCACCCGTCTCGATGGCCATTGCCCTGTTTAAGTAAAAAGAATCAGTCCGAGTTACCTCTAATTTCAATATTGGTTTTGGAAATGAGGTGTTAAACTAAGGCAAGAGTAATTTTCTTAAACTAACTGTCCAATAGGTGAAAAGCCGAGGAAGATTATCGCCATATAATCCTGGAGCAACCTGGTAAAACAACCTTATTAGATTGCTCTTTGATTTTTTTAATCATAATTTCACAATATCAATACAAATTTACATACTTGCCAGCCGGCTGCAATCATACTAACATGGTCCGGAGGACCGGTTTCGATCCACATATTATGCGAACTAAATTGATCGTGAGCAACGGTTAGATTGTAGACGCTGACTGCACCATGACATCCATATTTAATGTTTTCAATCGCATCCTCTCTCAAAGAAACCACCTGCAAAATTATAAGATTTCTTTACCTCATTATAGCGGGGAAAGTTCTTACTTCACTGGCAAATCACATTGAACTTTGGTGTAGTATTAATTGCACTGAGAAATCCTATAGAGCAATAAATTAGCTTTATCATCAAACCGCCACGGCAAGAAGACGGAGAGAGAGAGAGAGAGAGAGGGAGAGCATACATGTTGATTAGAAGCAATAGCATTATGCTCCACAGCTGCCATCGACGGCATTTTAGGTAGAGATCTTGCCCTTCTCAAATTTTCTTTTGTTGCTCGAGAAATGGGTACTGTTCCAACAGGGCAGGGTTTTCGCCATCTAAACTTTACAAATTTTTCATTTGGAGAAAATCTCTCGAACCTATTAAAGTGTAATTTGGGTTCCACCTGCAAAAAGGAAAAACGAAATAAACCAGAATCAATGTAAATAATGTAAACAAATAAATGTAGGCCGAATAACCTGTTCTAGCGTAGTTGTACTTCACTTTTGGAGAAAATTTTGACGAACTCTTACCTGAACTCTGTGATTCTTCAATAGAGGATGATCAAGAGCAGGTTGTTTGTTAATTGCAACACAATCAATGATATCCCCTTCCTTTCCCTTCATAAGAGCATTAAACCCGATGAATGGTTCCCATAGCGAAAAGCTCGCTTGAGACTCAGCTAAGTAAATTTTGATTCCACTAGAAAAGAAAAAAGAAACAAATTCGGAGTTGGAGAATCATCAAATGGTTTGGAAAGTATGTTTACCACAAATGTCTTGACCGCTGGCTTGTTCATGATTTTAACTTGTCTTTCCAGCTCTAATTCATCTTCCGAAACATTTGCCATGTCAGAAACCCTGAAAAATATGAGTAGCAATAGCACACGCTTCATTTTCAGTTGCATAAGGATAGTCACATTTGCAGTTTAGGCTACGTCTCCTGATAAATAAAGCGTACAGTGGACTCTTTTTAAGACGGTTCTAATTATTTTTTGGATTAATTTTATAGGTGGGTCAATGCCCGGATGCATGGGAGGAATTAATGCGGAAGAACCTAAGTGGCATGTAAAGAGCCTAAATTTGGGGATATTTACTCAAGACCCCCTAAACTTTCGCACTATTGCCAAAAAAAAAAAAATTATGGCATTGTTGCACAATTGGCCCCGAAAATTGGAAAGTTCCAGATTACCCCCTAAGCTTTGATTTGTTCTGGACGCTAGTTTTGTCAACATAGCCGTTAAGTGTTATCTAAAAATGGAGTTGTTCATTTTTGTATAAAAAAAAATTAGTAGAGCTTATTTTGGTCAAGAAAAATGAGTTAATCAATTTTTAGGTAATACTTAACGGCAACGCAGAAGGAAAAACTAGTGACTGCATCGCAAGTTGAATTTCACGAGGGGAGGGGTGTAATTTGAAATATTTCAAAGTTTACGAGCTATTTTCCAGTGGTGCCAAATTTGAAGGGGTCAATATGTACTTTTCAAAATCGAGGGCTACCGTCAATGGTGTCAACGTTCAAGTGGTTTTGATCAATCGACCTTAAGAAAATGAATAACAATTCCACATGGATGAGAATTGGTCTATGCGATTTTTAACAATGTGAATAACATCGATTCCTTTAGCATTTCTATCATATTTTCTCTTTCACGACCAATCTGTCACATGTCTATTTTTCTATTATTTGCCACTTGTTAAGTTTTCCCTTTTTATTTTCCGATAGTAAATGAAATTGCAAAAGCACTAAGACAGAATTCAAGGGGCAATTTGTAACTTTTCAAAATTCAAGGGGTTGTTGTGTAGCAATGCTAAAGTTCAGGGAAGTTTTGAAAACAGTAACTATCCTTATAGGTATAGCAGGCCAAGTCAAATACAGAAGCCGCATCAAGTGGAAGCGTTACTCATTGAAGAGGAGCTTTGGGAGACTAAAGGCTATCCTGGAAATCATGCATGCCGGCCATTTTTTTTCCTTTGGATAATGCATGTCGACCATTTGTTCGTCTCTCTCCACTACGGTAGAGACAATTGCACAAGAAGCTCTAAATTTTAAATCTTATGTAAAAGATGTAATAAAATTCTAAACTTTTCACATGAGTCTATCAAATTCAGAAATAATCGAGTCCTAAATATTTAATATTTAAAATATATTTATGTACATGCATAGGCTAGGTGACACCAACCTCTTGGTAGATGGGTGTTGAGGCTTCAGTGAGGTTGTCGAATCTTGTCTGGCTAGTTGCCAGTGGCAATAGAGGAAAATGATTTGGGCTTGACTCTTGAGTTGTTTTAAGAACAAAAAAATAACTTTTTTCTACTTTTTTCTTCTCTTTCAAATTCATTTTCTGGGATAAAAACGTTACCAAACAAATTTGTGTAAAAAAACAATAAAATAACAATATTTACTGTTTGGCCGTTTATCAAACAAGGCCTAAATCTATGCCCCAAAAATCGAAGAGTGGCCCAATTCGCACGGCCCAAGTCTCATAAACCGAGCCAAACTTGCTTATTCAATTTTCAGATAGGTGTGATTGGGCAAAACAAATTATGCAGCCCAAGAATTTTTATAAAGAGAAGGGCCCATAAGAGGAGCGAGTAATTTTCATAGAGGAAGCTCACAATAAAAAAATCCTTCCAAGAGAAATTGGCAGTACAAAGGGCCCATAAAGACACGGCCCAGTTCAAGGAGGAGTAGCTCGGCCTCCCTTTCTTACTCCCCCACCATCATCTGAACGTTATAAAAAAAAGATAATCATTTCTATTGAAAATCACTGTCACTTAACCAATGCTAACATGAACAAATTTTAAATAATTATTTTTCTTTCCCTTTTCATTTTGGCAATGGTTGATTAGATCACTTGCCACAAATGGGCACTGTCGAGGCAAACTCTTGCCTAGCTAGATTCGACAAGGGAGCCCTCATCGATGCTCACCCTCACCAGATCTAACAAGAGGGCTTTACCTGGCACTCGCCCTTGCCTAGGCAAGGCCAGCCTTCATCAATCATCACCTATGACCGATGGCTGGT
The DNA here is from genome assembly GCA_014182575.1 of Eucalyptus decipiens. Classification (NCBI taxonomy): domain Eukaryota; kingdom Viridiplantae; phylum Streptophyta; class Magnoliopsida; order Myrtales; family Myrtaceae; genus Eucalyptus; species Eucalyptus decipiens. Next base: position 18,303,622 of record CM024619.1, read on the forward strand.
CATTGGCAACAAGAAAAGGGAAAGAAAAATTATTAAAGATTTGTAAAAATTAGTCATTTTAGTGCCGATCATATCACGTAAAACAATGACATCTATCTCGCTCATTTCTAGCTAAAATTGACCAAATAGATTATATTAACAAATCGTCAAAATGTTTAAGACTATCTTAACTAAATTGAAAAATTTATGATCAAATTAGCACAAATTCAATAAGTTTAAGACTTGTAATTTCCTCAATAATCGAATGAACCTCAATGAATGCTTTAAATCTTATAAGTACCAAATTAAGTCGTAACATTTGAGCCGATCCTAAATGCAGGCAAGAAAGGAAATCTTGAACAATGCTCCTTTTGAGAAAGCCCACCTTCGATAGCTTGAACAAAGACTGAAGATTGAAAAGAAGATTCGAAAAAAAAAGCTAGACCAAAGTCGCAAGCCATGCCAAAATCGAAACTTCTGCCCTCTTTATTCATGATTACCATTCGATTTCGATCTAATTCCGCTTGATATAAGGAGCAATTACAAATCACCATCTCCTTAACAGCTCAAACAAAGCCACCGTTCACTGGAATCACCTGTCCATTGACCCACTCGCCGCTGTCGGAAGCCAAAAACCCGACGACCGGAGCGACGTCGTCGGCCTTTCCCAGACGACCGTGGGGACACGCCTCAACTACGCCCTTGACGTACTCTTCGCTCCTCCCTGCGAAGAACAGCTCAGTCGCAATCGGCCCCGGCGCGATGCAATTCGCGGTTATGCCCGTCCCCTTGAGCTCCTTTGCGAGAACTCTAGCCATCGTCTCAACCGCGGCTTTGGAGGCCGTGTAGGCTCCGTAGTTAGGCTTCAAGGCAACGGCCAAGGACGACGACAACAGTACGATGCGCCCGCCGCCGCCGCGTTTCAGCCGATTCGCCGCCTCGCGGCAACAGATGAACGTGCCTCTGGCGTTGACGCTGGATGTTACGAATATGAGAGTTGATTAGTATCTTACATACAGTGAAGGGAAACAGGGATATGATCTTGCAGATACTTGCTCTGATTATACCTGAAGATCTTGTCGAATTCTTCCACGGGAGTGTCGGCTATGGAGAAATGCTCAGCATCCATGACCCCGGCGGAGTTGACGAGGATGTGCGCCGGCGAGCCGAACGCGCTTTCGGCTGCATCAAACAGGGATTTGACGCTCTCGGGATCGGAAACATCGGCTCTGACTGAAATCGCAGCGTCAGGAGATGAAGAATTTATCTCGGCCACTACTAGATCGGCTTGGGCCGAGTTGGAGGTGTAGTTGATGATGACTTTCGCGCCGAGTGACGCGAGATGGACCACTATAGCCTGGCCAATGCCACGGGACGAGCCGGTGACTATGGCCACTCGACCCCAGAGTGGGAGAGCAGCGGCGGCAGGGGTGGCCATGGAGGATCTCAGATGGAGCTCGAAAGAAGTATTGCAGAGTGATAGGAAAGCTCAAGCATTTTCCTGGACCGGTTATAACTTATAGGTGCCGTAGATAGAACAAACTGCACCTTGTAAGTCAAATCGAATCTGGTCACGTGTACCCATCTCGTGCCTTTTATTGAAGTGGATTTTGACTGGGTTGGGAATATTCTAACATGATCAGAACTTCTTAGCCTGAAAACTCTTTCTGCTTCAGCAATCCAATACCAAATCGACCACTTCCTTGACTGTATGATCGGCCATTATTTTATCATTGCCGCTGCCGTGGGAAGCCGAAAACCTGACGACCAGAGCGCACAGTACATCAGAAGTTCAGTCCCAGAAGACCCATTCCGAAACTTTGTAACGAAAGACTTGACCCTGCGCAAAAGCAGCAAGGGAAAGTGTCACGTGATCTTCGACCGTTGACAATATCGTGGACAGGAACGATTACGATGCATCTCATTTCGAGGCCGCGCGTTGTACTTTTGCAGTGATTTGAGCCTTATCTAATTCTAATTTGTATGCCATGGTTGATGGAGTTTATCAGATTAACAACAGATTAAAGACCATGCAAGGCATTACTCATCAATTACTGTCCATTTGCTGCAGAATCCTTCATTGCTGAAGCTCTACCTAGTCAGAGGATTCGCCCACGAAAAATACTGTTATCGTCAACTCTCTCGGCGCTAGGATTGTTATGCATGAACTAGCTTTAATCGATTCCGTAATCTCCAGAATATCGGAGCTTATGATTCGGCCTTGCCTCAGACCATTTTGAAGAACTGATGCATCAGCATTCCAATCAGACAGAAAGAGACAGAAAATTCCAAAAGCAAAGGTCACACATTTCAGGCGGTCCTTCATACAAGAATGACATAGTCCTGAGCTTGAATCAATCGACCTACACATATCCACCATTAACCCTAATCACCTGTCCATTGACCCATTCCGCGGCATCAGTGGCCAAGAACCCGACAAGAGGGGCGACATCCTTGGTCTCGCCGAGCCGCCCATGCGGGCACAGGCCGATCGCCTCATTGATCATCTCCTCAGTCTTCCCTGCAAAGAACATCTCGGTTGCAATGGGGCCCGGCGCAACGCAGTTGGCGGTGATGCGGGTGCCCTTGAGCTCCTTGGCCAGGATCTTAACCATCGTCTCCACAGCCGCCTTCGAGGCGGTGTACGCCGACACATTCGGCCTTAGGGAGCCCACCACTGATGTGGACAGCATTATGATCCTGCCTCCGCCGCCCCGCTTCAGCCGGTTCGCCGCCTCTCTGCAGCACAAGAATGCCCCTCTTGCATTGACACTGTGAAAGACATTGCAAAGAATCATCAGATCTAAATATTCTTTTGATCATTGCGAGAAATCATCACAACAATAAAGAATAAAAATAAAAACTCAATGACTTGGTTGACGTGATTATTCTATTCCATCAAATTATGAGAAATTTTTAGAAAAAACTTCATCAAGAAATGGTGTTTTTAATAACCATTCTATTCCAAAAACGATTTCCGCTTAGAAATATTTTTTTTTTTCTGATTCTATCTCTAGACGAGTTATGGATCATTCAAACACATTGATAACGGTATAATTTTTTTTTTTGAAATAAAAAAAGAATTCAAATGCATTTAGTACGACCTCAATTTTTCTTATGATATAAAATTTAATTTAATTTTTAAATAATTTTTTAGTTTTTCTTTTCTTTTTCTTTTGCTCTTCTTCTTCCTTCTCTAGTCCGTCGCTAGTCAGTCGCTAAGATAGCCTCAACAAAACCTTGCCGACCTAGCCTCACTGATGGTAGGGCAAGGTAGCCTCCCCTAGATTCAGCAAAGTATTGCTAAGGCCCAATAACTGGCTAGAGAAGGAAAAAAGATGAAAAAAAAAAAAAAAAAAGTGTCTTGTTTCAAAAATTATTTCAGAAATAATTATTTCTATTTTAAATTTACTCCATGGCCACTCATATGCTCTCAAGAGAAGAAATTAGCTCGCATTATTAAAAGGATTTTTTTTTTAGGGAATGAAAGAATAAAAAGAGAAAAAATTTGGCCGGTTATGCCTGAGCAACCATCTCAATCTCTCTGCCGCTCTACTCTTTATTAGAATCAGAAGCAAAACTCTTAAAAAACAATAGCAGCTTCCAAACGAAAAGCAAAGAATCGATCCCACACGAACCCCATTTTTTTTAAAGAGCCATCACCTGAAGGTCTTATCGAAGTCGTCGACGGAAGTGTTGGCGATGGTGGGGTACTTGGAGTCGAGGATGGCGGCGGAGTTCACCAGGACGTAGATCGGCGACTTGAAGGCTTCCTCGGCGGCGTCGAAGAGGGACTTCACCTGGTCCGGGTCCGAGACGTCAGCGCGGACGGAGACGGCGGAGCCATGGGACGAGGAGTTGATTGCCGCGACGATGGCGTCGGACTGGGCGGAGGAGCCGGGGGAGGTGTAGTTGACGACGACCTTGGCGCCGAGGGAGGCGAGGTGGAGGGCGATGGCACGGCCGATCCCGCGGGAGGAGCCGGTGACGATGGCCACCCGATCTTTCAGAGGGAGCTCCGGGGCGGTGGCGGCGGTCGTGGCCATGGAGTTGCAGAGAGGGAAGGAGCTGGAAAGATGTAGGGGAAGTGAAAGGGTTGCTGATCTACAAGTAAAGCTGTCTCTTTTCCAAGCAAAACGAACGAGCCCAAAAGAAGAACATGAAAAATCTAGGCGAAATAATGACGGTTTGACGTTTGTTTCCTTGAGAGTGGCGCAGGGACAGAAGTGACAGCGAGCTTTCCTTGCATGGCGGGTCCCGGAATTTTGAATAGCTTTAAGGGACCAGAATCGTCCCCTCTGGAAGCACGATGGCGGCCACCAAGAAACCTATCATGGATAATCCTCGGAAACATTTCGCCTGACCGTTTGTATGGTTCATACTTTCCATTGAACACGACCAGAAAGTACAGGGTCCTGCTCCTTATAAGCAGGTAAAAATTTGAGGCCGCCCCAATGGAGGTCGCAGAGGCTGCTCCTGTTAGCCAAAACGAAATCAAAAGTACTAAAAGTTATGTAAAACTCTCATTTTAATATCAAAACTTATCGTCAACTCACTTAAATACCAAATTGAAAAAAAAAAAAAAAAACGATCACTTAAACGCCTCAAGCGAGAAATTCCTATCGAAATAAGTACATAGCATCTATAATTAAAAGTTTAATATGAGGCGGCACTTTTAAATAAAATAAATGAATCCACGACAACAAATTAGATGATATTGCACAATCCTATGTGGCTTGATGAAGTAAAACAACGTCGCACCACTCTCCTTGTCATTGTCGCTCCCCCACCGTCTCTATTACTCTCACTCACTCAAGTTCGTCATCCTCTCTAAGTTGCTCAATTGAATAGAAACATTAAGACTCGGGGGGTAAAATTAAGGCTTGAAGGCAAAAGTTAGGGCTAAGAGGGGAAAATTGGGATTCTTGATGCAAACATGGAGACAACGGTGTTAGAGAAGGAATCACACAATAGTGAAGAGTCAAGAGCTATACCCAAAAGAAGAATCTAATCAAGATCAAGTGGAGCACAATTCAATAAGAATCAATTGAATGATGCTCCAAAACAAACAACATAAACTTTCACTAATTCCTCCGCCATGGAGTTCCCCCTCTACCGATTGTGTAGTCCCCCTCTACCAGCTGGGTAGTTCCTGTTGCATTTCTCTTCTCTGATCTCGGAGCCTCTGCTTGCTTCGATTCTTCGTCTCTTTTCCTTGTTGCTCTTCTTGTGTTGCGACGTCTAACCCTAAACCACCCCCCCCCCCTTGAGAAAGTTCGGAAACCCTAATTCCTGCCCCCTTTCCTCCACAGCAAGGTACCACTATATCTTCACTCATCTGAGCTCCCTTCAACCCTTAAATCCACGATTTATCCAAAACCCCATTCCCCTACAAACAAAATATGGCAGATAAGAACAACGAAGATAGAAGACTTGCGGTTCTCTGTAAAAGCATGGGAAAACTCTGGAATGCAGTTGATGTCGTCGATATCCCAGGTGTTATTTCTCCTGAAAAATTACTTGAGTGTCGCAAAACCCTATTTGGCCGATTTTACACAAACCCAGCTTTGAACTATAATGTTTTTTTAAACCTGATGAGGAAAGCTTGGAAGACGGAGAACTTTACCTGTGCAACACTGGAACCTGGTTTTTTCTCCTTCTCCTTCCATTTGGAAGCTGAGACACAGAGAGTACTCCAATCGGGGCCTTGGTCATTCTCCAGCCATCTTCTCATCCTTAGGCAGTGCAAACCTGATACACCTGAGTTCGTTATGATTTTAATCTTTGTGATTTCGGGTAAAGTTCATTGGCTTACCCTATGGGAGAGTTACCTATGATGTGATCGAGGAAATTGCTTCCAAACTAGGAGCAGTTGTTGAAGTGAAATTGGAGGAAAAGGGAAATAGCACCTACAAAGTGGGTAAAGCTAAAGTGACACTGTCATTAGAAAACCCTCTGAAGACTAGTGTGATTGTGAATCTGGATAATAAAAAGCTCTGGTTTGAATTTAAATACGAACGATTGCCCTACTACTGTTATTCTTGTGGCAAAATTGGCCATTATGCAACGGAGTGTGCTGAAATACCTTACAAGGAGTCAGGGTTGGATCAAAACTTACCGGCCAGATGTGGTGATTGGCTGCGAGCTGAGGTGAGGGAACTAAGCCCCTATGGCAAAATTTATGGAAAGAAGGAGCTCCCTCCTGAAGAAGTGGATGTAGTGCTTGAAACCTCATTATCTCATGTACCTGCAACAGAGCAGAACAATTCACCATCATCCCAGCAAACCTAGGTTTGTAATACTCAGCTAAAAGGAAAGGAAATTTACAAACCTTCCTCATCTCGGGAACTAATTCTGGTTGAAGCAAAAAGCCCCCAGAAGAGGGAAAATTGCTGCATTGATGAGGAATCAATCTTGACACTCCACGAGGAACAGATGAAGGAAGTTGAAGTTGGGCTGGGATGACCCCCCTGCAAAGTCGAAAGGGAAGTGTGTGAAGTCGACTAATTCAAAAAAAGTAAAAAGATTTTGTCCATATGGAGCACAACCATCATCTCAACATTCAAAGAACAGTACTCAGCTAGTGGAAACACCTATTAGGGTGGCAGAAAAGTCAGATCAATGGGCTCTGGTGGCTAGCCCTAATAAGCCACCAAATTACCCATGAAACTCTTAAGCTGGAATTGTCATGGGCTAGGCAATCCCCTAACAATCCAGGCCTTGCGAGTCACTGTGACTCAAGAACGGCACAACCTTGTTTTCATTATGGAAACAAAAAGCCCAGAATAGAAAGTGTTCAAAATAAAAAGGAGACTCAAGTTTCAAAACAGTTATATAGTTAATCCGGAAGGTACAGCAGGGTGTTTAGCTTTATTCTGGGATGATCAACTGCATTTATCCATTGACTCCTCCTTAGCCACAGCAATCTTTACCCAATGCCATCTGAAAGACAGTAATCAGGAAATGAAAATTATTTTTCTCCATGCTCCAAATGTCTTCAGAGAAAGAATCCAGTTATGGGAACAGATTTTTTCAGTTAGTATGCATTACCGACTACCATGGCTTTGCTTGGGTGATTTCAATGAAATACTAAATCACTGGGAGAAAGTGGGTAAGTACAGAGCTGAAACTTACAAGTTAACAGCTTTCAGAGACTTTGTCAATCAGTGCTCCTTGATGGACCTGGAATGTAAGGGGTGTTCCTTCACCTGGTCAAATAAACGTGAGGGAGAGATTCTAGTGAAAAAGAGACTTGACAGGGCTTTCTGCTCACTTCAGTGGAGAATTACTTACCCAGAGGCTGAATGCATTGCACTCCCGACGATAGGCTCGGATCATACTCCTTTCCCGATATCCCTGGCTCAACCAAAGAGTAGAAAACGAAAGCAGTTTAAGTATGAAGCATACTGGACTGACAATGCAGAAAGTAAAAACATAGTCACAAATACTTGGAATGACCCTGCTGCACATGATCTTAACCTGGTGGAGAAATTGCAGCAAGCACAGCAGAAGTTGATACAGTGGAGTAAGAGCAAATTCGGCCATGCAAAGAAGAGGATCACCTGGCTGAAAGGTGAACTCCAGAACCTGATGAACAACAAGCAAATTAATGGAGAATCAGCTCAAGAGAAAGAGATAACTAAAGAAATTGACCAACTATGGCGACAAGAGGAGATGTATTAGGGTATGCGGTCGAGGATAAGCTGGATAAAGTGGGGTGATAAAAACACTCGATTTTTTCATGCGACGACAATTCGGAGGAGATGTCGAAACTAGATAACAATGCTGAAAAATGAGAGTGGTGCATGGGTTTGAGGGGATAAGCAGCTACAGAGGATGACAGAACAGTATTACAAAAGTCTATACACATCAGTGGGCTTCCGCAACTAGCAACCTATCATACAACTCATTCCTACTTTAGTGGATGACCAGATGAATCATACCTTGATGGCTCCACTCACCGAGGAGGAAATCACCACAGTTATGCAGCAGCTAGGAGCTTTCAAGGCACCTGATCCTGATGGGTTTCATGGCATCTTCTATAAAGAGCACTGGTCAGCAATCTCCAAGGATATCTATCAAGCAATACAGCTCTTTTTCACCTTTGGTCATCTAGATCCTGCATTAAACAGAACACTCATCACACTGATACCCAAAATCCCACAGCCTGAAAAACTGGAGCAATATCGCCCTATCAGTCTCTGTAATTTTCTATACAAAATAATCTCCAAAGTACTTACAAACAGGCTCAAACCAATTCTACCACACATCATTGCAGAGGAATAGAGTGCTTTTGTGGGAGGCAGGCAGATTTAGGATAATATATTGATGGTTCAGGAGGTGCTACATAGACTACGAACCAGCAACAGGAAAAAGAAATTTCAAGCAGTTTTAAAACTAGACATGCAAAAGGCGTACGATCGCATTGAGTGGGATTTTCTTAAGGCCTGTCTAACAAAATTAGGTTTCGTGACCTATGGGTACAGTGGATCATGCAATGTGTGAGCACAGTATCTTTCAGCATAAATTTCAATGGAGAGCCCTTACCTTTCTTCAAACCCACCCGTGGCTTACACCAAGGAGACCCACTCTCACCTTATCTCTTTATCATTGTGGCCAATGTGTTGTCCATCTTGATGAAGAAAGCTGTTCAGGAGGGTTCGCTTACAGGAATCAAATTGAACAACCACTGCCCTACTCTGTCCCATCTACTCTTTGATGATGATTCGATCTTCTTCCTGCATGGAACAATAGTAGAATGTCAAAACTTGGCTGATATCTTAAATCAATACTGCTTTGCTTCAGGTCAGGCAATCAATCTCAACAAATCAGGCATCTACTTTAGCAAAGGATGCCCTACAGCTCTAAAGAGAAACATGGCATCAGCTCTTAGAGTTCCAGAAATCACAAGGACATGGAAATATTTGGGTATACCTTCAAACTAGGGGCAATCCAAGAAGGACATGTTCGCATGGATCTTAGCTCGGGTCAATTCTAAACTGGACAGCTAGAAGGAAAAATTGTTATCAAAAGCAGGAAAGGAAATACTCCTGAAAGCAGTAATACAAGCTATCCCTCAATATGCTATGTCAATATTCAAAATTCTTATATCGATTTGCAAAGCAATTGAGAGAAATGTTGCATCTTTTTGGTGGAAAAGCAATGAGAAAAAGGCTGGAATTCATTGGAAGAAGTGGGATTTGTTGAAAACCAGGAAGAGTGAAGGGGGTTTGGGTTTTAAAGATTTATAGACTTTCAACACAGCAATGCTAGCAAAGCAGATGTGGCGCATAATTAACAATCCAGACTCTCTGTTAACCAAATTATTGAAAGGGCTGTATTACTCACATGGTGACTTCTGGAACGTTGGCAAAGGTTCACGGCCCTCGTGGGGTTGGCAGAGTATCATCAAGGCAAGGGACTCGGTTGCTCCTCAGGTCATGCACAAGATAGGCAATGGAAAGAACACATCAATTAGAACAGATAGATGGCTAAAAAGTGGCCCCATAAGAGGCCCAGCAACAAACCAAGAACCAGAAAAAGTCTCAGATCTCATAAATCCAGGTACAGGCACATGGAATGAACCTCTACTACACTCTATGTTTGATGAAAGAAGGGTTCGGGAAATTTTAGCCACACCCATTGGCTTTCCTAATGAAGAAGATAAACTGGTATGGATGCACACAAAATCAGGAGATTACTCAGTAAAAAGCGGCTATTTTATATTCAGGAATGTCTCTGTTATATCACAGGATACACAAGCAACCTCATCTTATCAAGCCAATCCCAACCTCTGGAAATACATTTGGCAGTCCATAACCCCACCCAGAATTAAAATTTTCCTCTGGAACGCATGCAATAATGCCCTAGCTACAATGGAAAATTTGCACCACCAAAAGATCGTACCTTCTCCTTTATGCCCCCTCCGCAAGCAGGAAGCAGAAACGCTTGAGCACACATTTCTTCTCTGCCCATGGACTACCAAGGTCTGGAATTCAGCCCCCCTGCATCTACAGATCTCCAGATTCGGCCTTACCCGGTTCAAAGACTGGATCTGCAGCATACAACAGAATCCAGTTATCTCGGGCAAATTTAATCACATAGCGGTGGTATTATGGAGCATTTGGAAGGAACGAAATCGGTTTATTTTTAGTCATCAAAACCCAAGGCCGCAATCAACAATAGCTAGAGCAGAGGCATTCACAGAAAGCTACAGAGTTTTAAACGGTAAACCGAACAGCAAGAAGAACACCAAACACTTATCTGAATCCTGGCTTCCACCTCCTCCAGGTACGATTCGTATCAATATAGATGCATCTTTTGCTCCCGATCTGGATAATAACGCAGCACCCACCGATGTGAGAGAACCTCCTCGACACAGAGCTGCCATCGCTTGTGTCTGCCGAGATCACCGAGGCTTCCTGGTGGACGGCTTTGTGAAGCCAGTCGATGCTGCTTTGGCTTCTCAGGCAGAGGCGATTGCAATGGAAGAAACCCTAAATTTCATCGAGAGCCGCAGCTTTCTCTCTCCTCAAGTACACTCTGACTGTTTATCTCTAGTGCACGCTTTAAAGACTTCGACTGAACTGAGTTGGGAACTACAACCGATTATGAGCCGGGCCCAAGCAAAACTCGGCCATCTCCCGGGCCTCTCCCTGGCCCACCGGAGCACAAATCACCCTGCGGACTGGATAGCAAAGGCATGCCGAAACAACTCCTCACCCCGAACTGGATTTCTAACCCCCCTCTTGCTTTATTTTATCTTTTATGCACCGATGTTCTTAGTGTTATTTTCCCTCATATGAAATAGTAAATCAAGTGATGATGTTTGCTGATAAAATAAAAAAAACTTTCACTAATGGGGTTGATATTATTTGGTTTTGAAATTTATGGTTGATATCGTTTAGTGGGAGAGGAAGCTGTACATGTTTGGGTTGATATTGTTTGGTGAGTGGGGAAGCTAAAAGTTTTTATTTTGTTAATCATATTGAATAAATGTAAAGAAGCGGTTGAATGTCAATGGCAATTATGTTTATTTTGTCAATGATCAAATCAATCTTATGTTGGAATTGGAATCCTTTAAGTACTTGGAAAGGGCTGGTTCAAATCTAGCTTGTGACAAAAGCAAAAGTCAAAGTTTAAAACTTTAACCCCTAAGATATTATGATATATTCTTTCGAAAGACAGTTCAATCAAATTTTTTAACTCACATAGCAACTTGTAAAAACTTTGGATTACCTAGATTCTATTTCCAAGCAACGGAAATATTTGACAAAAAAAGGGGATTTGATTGCACTATTTTCACCTGAAAAATTAGATTTTGTGAGAGATTTTGAAGCAAATCGAGTGGCTTAAGGGAAGGGGGACCCCTAAAGATACAACAAAGAAAGTTGCCGGCTGCAAAACAAGAGTAAGCTTCTAGCTTTTAAAGAAAGAAGTTGGAGCTATCAACTTTCAGATGTCATAACTACATATTCGAGAAAGCACGGAGGCGATTGCAGAACACAAAAATCGATGAAATGAAGGCTTTTTTGGTTTATTTAGAGAGGGCTTTAGAGGTACTCAGTCTTTTGTTCTTTAATGCAGAGTCAACATTCTCCCGTGTGTGTGTATATATATAAGGGAAAGAGGGGCGATGAGAGGCACTCATCTTACGAAGTCAATCATGTAAGTGGGAACAGTCAAATGATGACTCCTACAAATCAAATAGATGAGGGAGAGAATCCATCTATTCGATTTACCATACCACAGCTCTCGACTTGCCCTACAAAGAGCTCTCCCATAGGCTTAATGCGTTTATTATGAGGCAGGAAATTCAAGACCTACTTCCACAGCACATTGAAAGAGTTTAGCGGAGTATTTTAAGGCATCCCCTGCTCTTTTCTTATATCATGATTGTTGCTTCACTGGGCAATAAGATTTTGAGGAATCCAATTTTGGATTAGATATGGACAAAAGATCTTCTTATGTTATAAAAATAAAAATAAAAAATAAAAAATTCTGGACAATATATTAATTTGATAGCTCAAATATTGTTATTCATGATATCTTTTGCCCCAGTGATGGCCTTTTTGCGTTTCTGTCCAATTGCTACATGGACACAACACAATGTCTCACTCTCAAAGGTGGCCCATGAGTTCAGGTTAGCCCTGAGTTCAGGTTAGCCCAATGTTACCATTCGCACACCTCTTACCACAATTGAATGCTTACCTTACTCAACATTGTCTGGCACACCTACCTTTGTTCACCCAATAAGAGCCAAACCCATGGATTCAAGCAACTTAAGCTGAACTCATATAATTTGTGGGAAAGGTACTCTTTCATTATTTTATCATCAATATACATCAAAGACGGCACTTTTAACCACGAGAATACAAACCTTTTGGGTGATAAAAAAAGACACCAAATCGACTCCTTCCTCGAAACATGATCAGCTCATTGTCAAATGATGATACCTTGGAAAAGTAGTCTTTCATTATTTTATCATCGCCGCCACCGTCGGAAGCCGAAAACCCGACAGACGGGGGCGTACGGCACATCAGAAGTTCAGTCCGAGGAGACCCATTTCAAAACTTTGTAACGAAAGATTAACCTTGAGCAAAGGAGCAAGGGAAAGCGTCACACGACCTTCGACCGGAGACAATATCGTGGACAGGAACCGTCATGACGCGTATCATTTCGAGGCATTGTATTTTGGCAGCGATTTGAGCCTTATCTAATTCTAATTCGCATGCCATGATTGATGGAGTTTATCAGATTAACGACAGATTAAAGACCATGCGAGCATTACTCATCAATTACTGTCCATTTGCTGCAGAATCCTTCATTGCTGAAGCTCTACCGAGTAAAAGGATTCGCCTGCGAAGGATACTGTTATCGTCAACTCTCTCGGCACTAGAGATTTCGATCCTAGTTACGTATGAACTAGCTTCAATCGATTCCATAGTTTCCAGAGTATTGGAGCTTATGATTCGGCCATGTCTCGGACCCTTTTGAAGAACTGATGGATTAGCATACCAATCAGACAGAGAAAGAGACAGAGAATCCCAAAAGCAAAGGTCGCACATTTCAGGCGATCCTTTATACAAGAATGACATAGTCCTGAGCTTGAATCAATCGACCTACGCAAATGCACCACCATTAACCCTAATCACCTGTCCATTGACCCATTCCGCGGCATCGGTGGCCAAGAACCCGACAAGAGGGGTGACGTCCTTGGTCTCGCCGAGCTGCCCATGCGGGCACCGGTCGATCGACTTATTGATCATCTCCTCAGTCTTCCCTGCAAAGAACATCTCGGTTGCAATGGGACCTGGTGCGACGGAGTTGGCGGTGATGCAGGTGCCCTTGAGCTCCTTGGCCAGGATCTTAACCATCGTCTCCACAGCCGCCTTCGAGGCAGTGTACGCGGACGAATTCGGCCTCAGGGAACCCACCAATGACGAGGACAGCATTATGATCCTGCCTCCGCCACCCCGCTTCAGCCGGTTCGCCGCCTCTCTGCAGCACAAGAATGCTCCTCTTGCATTGACACTATGAAAGACATTAAAAAGAATCTATCAGCTCTAAATGTTCTTCTGATCATTGCGAGAAATCATCACTTCACAACAATAGAATAAAAAAATAAAAACTCAATGAGTTGGTTGATGTAATTATTCTATTCCATCAAGTTATAAGAAACTTTTATAAAAAGCTTCATCCTTAATAGAGTAAGGGTACTTTTAATAACCATTCTATTTCCATAAATGATTTATGCTCGGAAATAATTTTTTCCGATTCTATCACTAGACGAGTTATGAATCATTCATACGTATTTAATAAATGCATAAATTTTCTATTTCCAAAATAGAAAAAGAATTAGAATACGTTTTATACGACTCTCAATTTTTTTGTAAAGAAGAATTTCTTTTAATTTTTAATAATTTTCAGAATTTTTTTTTCCTTTTTTTTTTCTTCTTTTTTCTTCCTGCTCTTGTTGGTCATCGGGCATCAACGACCAGCCAAAGCTGAGAGCTGGCAATCTCACCGGCCTCAGGGAGCCTCACCAATGGCCATGAGTGAGGTAGTCTCTCTCAGATTCGGCAAGGTATCACCGAGGCCGAATGACTAACTAGAAAAGGAAGAAGATGAAAAGAAAAAAGAAGAGAGTCTAAGAAATAATTATTCCTAATTCAAATCTATTTCCTAGCCATTCATCTATACTCGAGAATATAAATTAACTCATGTTATCAAATGAATTTCTATTTTTTTATTTCAAGAACAAAATAATATAAATTGTTAAAAATTGGCGGGTTACGCCTGAGCAACTGTCTCTGTCTATCTGGCGCTCTACTTCCTATCAGAATTATAAGCAAACTCTTAAAAATCAATAGTACACAAAAAGCAAAGAATTCATCCCACACCAACCCCATTTTTCTCAAAAGCCATCACCCGAAGATCTTGTCGAAGTTGTCGACGAAGGTGTTGGCGAGGGTGGGGTACTTGGAATCATGGACGGCGGCGGAGTTCACCAAGACGTATATCGGCGACTTGAAGGTCTCCTCGGCGGCGTCGAAGAGGGACTTCACCAAGTCCGAGTCCGAGACGTCAGCACGGACGGAGACAGCGGAGCCGGGGGACGAGGAGTTGATCTCCGCAGCGACGGCCTCGGCCTGGGCAGAGGAGCCGGGGGAGGTATAGTTGACGACGACCTTGGCGCCGAGGGAGGCGAGGTGAAGGGCAACGGCACGGCCGATCCCGCGGGAGGAGCCAGTGACGATGGCCACCCGGTCTTTCAAAGGGAGCTCCGAAGCGGCGGCGGCGGCGGTTGTGGTGGCACTGGCCATGGAGTTCCGGAGAGAGAAGAAGTTGGAAAGATGCAGGGGAAGTGAAAGGTTTACTGACTTATTAGTAAAGCTTGTAAGGCGCAAATTGCGCAAACCCCAAGATCTCCATAACTAGAACAAGCACACGCATGATTGAGTAGAAAGAATCGACGAACCTGTTTTAGGATCCATTGTTCTTGAAGCGGAAGCGGAAACACAATGTTCCACGCACAAGTCCTTATCCTCTATTGCCCTCCATATCACTGGCTCAATGAGGCGGCCCCCTCACGTGTAGCGTTAGTTAAACGCCCTTTAGGTGAGGATACAAGTGAGAATTAGGGTTAGATGAGAGACTTGAGCACTATTTATAGAGTTTCCAGCCAGTCCCCCTTATTACGGGCCAGGCTCAACTCGGACCACACTAGCCAACCCATATTAGACTAATTAAGAAACCTTCTATCTCACCTTAGACCAAACCCCGTAAAACAATAAACGTTAAACGGTAAATTATAATATCAATTAATGTAGTCCACAATTAGAAAAACTCTTACATTCTCCTACTTGGACTATATTAATTGAAATCGTACCGTATGTTCGCACATTGGTCCAGAGATAATTTTTAATAGTCAATCATGACGGTAACTGCATGTATACACACAGAGTTTTCCATGGTCACGAATGTTCTCAACTTTATTGATATGGATTCAATATGGTAGTGTGGTAAATGGATAACATCTCTCATAGAGAGATTCCATTTGTCAGTCACCATTCTCTTAACTTTAGGTGTCACAAAAAAACTTGTGCCACTAGAGAATGCTTTATGGTTCTAATGAACCCACATATGTCTTGTCCTTACGGTTAACCTTTCTTTATGTATCACAAGACATATGTGCAAGACTAATAACCGGATGCTCGGATGCCCCTAGCCTTCACTCAAGGTTTAAATAATACCCTGAGACTTTTAACAATATATATCAACATAATAACAATCCATTCAAAAATATTTTATTGAATGCAAAAATTGACATATATGTATCAAATTTACTAAATTGTAACAAAACAGATGTAAACTTTATTCAAAGAAGAATAAAACACAGCTCCCACTAAATAACAGCATCCCAAGACGCTCCTAGGCCCATACTAATGACATGTCGATCAAAAACACACGGGCGTAGGCCTTTAGTTAGTGGGTCGCAACCATATCATCCGTATGAATATAATCTACTGCAACGTCACCATTTTGTACTGATTCTTTTATAGTCAAAAACTTGACCTCCATGTGTTTAGACCCCTTGAGACTTCGTTGTTATTAATAAACAACACCTGCAGAGTTATTGTCACAATAAAGCTGTATGGGTCTATCCACAAAATCAAAACGATAACTCCCTAATGAGGTTTCGGAGCCAAATAGCTTGAGTAGCGGTTGAAAAACACGCTACAAACTCCGTTTGCATGGTTGAAGAAGATATGGATTTTGTTTCTCGTTCTTCCATGATACCGCACCTCCCGCCAACATAAATATGTATCCAAATCGTTGATTTCTTATCATCTTGACAACCAGCAAAATCTGCATCGAATACCCGACTAGTTGCGGTGTCCGGAACATATCTATAAATCAGCATATAATCTTTTGTTCTCTTTAAGTACCTTAAAACCTTCTTGGCAGCAACCCGGTGATCGCTCCGGGATTAGACCGATATCCGCCTAGAAGCCCCGTTGCAAAAGCAATATCGGCCTAGTGCAAACTTGAGCATCCATGATGCTTCCAAGCACACTAGCATAAGGTACATCCTTCATTTGAGCTTTCTCAAAATCTGAATTAGGGCATTGTGAAAGACTCAATTTATCACCCTTAACAACAGGAGCAATTCCTGGTTTGCAATCCTACATATTGAATCTTTCTAAAACGCGATCAATATACGCCCTCTGAGATAAACCCAATGAACGGCATGAGCGATCCCTATGGATCTCAATGCCAAGAACAAAAGACACCTCACCAAGGTCTTTCATGTCAAAATTTTTCGATAACATCCGTTTTGTCTCATGCAGTAAACCAATGTCACTACTAGCAAGCAAGATATCATATACATAAAGTATGAGAAAAATATATTTCCTCCCACTGACCTTGGTGTATATGCACTGATCTACTTTGTTCTCAATAAATCCAAATGAAGTAATAACACTATGAAACTTAAAATACCACTGTCTAGAAGCTTGCTTAAGGCCATAAATAGATTTTTTTAATCTACAAACAAGCTGACCTAAGTCATCTCGCTACAAAACCTTCAGCCGCACCATATAAACCTCCTCATCAAGGTCTCCATTTAGAAAAGCAGTCTTAACATCCATCTGGTGTAGCTCCATATCATAATATGCTACCAATGCTAAGATCACTCTAAAGGAATCTTTAGAAGATACTAGAGAAAATGTTGCTTCATAATCTATTCATTCTCTTTGAGTGAAACCCTTAGCTACCAGTCTAGCTTTAAACTTTTCAATCTTTCCTTTGGAATCCCTTTTAGTCTTGAATACCCATTTGCAGCCAATAGGTTTACAACCTTCAGGCAATTCAACAAGCTCCCAAACACCATTGTGTTTCATAGATTGCATCTCATCTTTCATCGCATCTAACCACAAATCTGATTGAGGACATGAGATGGCTTCAGTATAAGTCACGGGATCAACAACACAGCCTATGTCATAATCATGCTCTCCCAAGTAGACTAGATAGTCCGGTGGTATAGCTAAACGTCTTTCTCTAGTTGATCTTCGAGTGGAGCTACTTCATCCTCATTTTGAATCGAGGAACTTGTGGAATTTCTTCGAAATGAGCAGTCTCAACAACGGGATCATGGGCCACAACAGGCTCAATGTGTGGCGCAAGAGGATCCATAATTGTTTGCACAGGATGAGATAGGGATCCAGTAATCCCCACCATACTATCATCTTTGATAGCTTGTGAGCAGCTACCCTTTTCAGCTACATCAAATTCCAGAAATTTTGCGGTCCGAGATTCCACAATTCTTGTACCTCCGGTAGGGTTATAAAACCGATACCCCTTTGAATGGTCTCTGGGTAAGACATGAAGTAACACCGAGTAGTTTTGGAATCCAGCTTATTCAATGTTGGATTATATAACTTCACTTCTGCTGGACATCCCCAAACTCTAAGATGATTCAAGCTAGGTTTACGTCCAATCCACAACTCAAAAGGAGTCAATGGAACCGCTTTAGTAGGAACACGATTTAGAATATAAAGAGCTATTTTCAAAGCTTCTCCCCACAAAAAATTAGGTAAATTTGTCCTACTAATCATACTTCTCATCATGTCCATAAGAGTACTATTCCGCCTTTCAGCTACACCATTTTGTTCAGAACTACCGGGCTTAGTAAACTGACTTATAATTCCAGAATCCTCTAAGTATTTAGCAAATGGCCCTTTAAGTTGTCCAGCATCACCGTGCCTACTATAATACTCACCACCACGATCAGATCTGACAATCTTAATAACTTTTCCCAATTGTTTCTCTACTTTAGTCCGAAAAATCTTGAATTTTTCAAGAGACTCGGACTTTTCTTTAATCAAGTACAAGTATCCATATCGAGAAAAGTCATCAATAAATGTGATGAAATAAAAATTTCTGCACAAGGTAGCCGTGTACGGTCCACTAATATCAGTGTGAATAATCTCCAACAAGTCTGAACTTCGTACAGCAGATTTCTTCTTTATCTTAGTCATCTTACCTCTGCAACAGTCTACGCAAGTTTCTTGATCACCTTTAAGAGTAGGCAAAATATCAGCTTTTATAAGCCTTTCTACTCTTTCTTTAGAGATGTGACCAAAACGTTATGCCACAATGCATAAGACTGTTCCTTAGGTAGAGGCCTTTTGGAAACAACCTTTTCAGCGGAATAAGCAACGTATATGTCGTTGGGAGATAAACTCAATCGATATAATCCATCGGATAAATGGCAACACCCAATCTTATTTGAATCATAAAACATGGAAATAGTTTTACTCTTTATTTCAAAAGAGTATCCACACATGTCCAAACAAGACACAGAAACTAAATTCCGCCTAAAAGAAGGTATGTAAAAAGTGTTTCTTAACACCATCCGAAAACCAAAATCTAATATCAAAATAACATCTCCCACGAACTCAACGTCAACTCCAACGCTGTTTCCAACAGTGAGCCTTGATTCATCCTGAGTTGGCGTCCTTTGGTTTATGAATCCCTGAATGGTAAATGCAACATGATTAGTTGCACCACTATCTAGCCACCAGGAATTGGTTGGAACTTCAGATAGATTGGATTCATAAACAAATGCCAAAGAATCATTACCTTTAGGCTCTCTCTTATTTCTCTTAGACAACCAAGCCTTAAACTTGCTGCAACGTCTCTTCACGTGTCCTCTCTCCCTACAAAAATAGCAAAGAACACCATCCTTCTTGGTGATTGCCTTCTTAGGACCCAAAGTGTTAGAAGGACTGCTCCTTCAGAATTTCCTTTGTTGTTGGAAGGACCAGCAACTTCGAATTGCCTTTACGGGTATAAGTTTTCACCTTCTTACCCTTGTCACTAGCAGAACTAGAAGCATAAAGAGCAATATGTCCTTTATCTTTCTTCAATTTCTCTTCCTCTGCCACCAACCTTGCAATCGGGTCATTAATGGACCAGGTTTCATCTTGGGAACTATAATTGGTCTTAATAATCCCAAAATCAGGAGGAAGAGTATTTAGAGCTTGATGGACAATGCAAGCAGTAGGAATTTCAACATTGAGAGCCTAAAGCTTTGTTTGCAAATCAACCATCCTCAGAACATAATCTCTGACTCCACTAGAACCATCATACTTCATAGTAAAAAGTGTTTGCATATGTGTCCATATCTCAGCATTAGGTGACACACGGTTTCTAGCCATCAAAGCTTCCATCATTTGCCTAGCATTGCAGTCTGCAGACAAACCACTTTTCAAGTGTTCCTGAATGGAACGCTTCATAGACAGCAAGCAAATTCTATTGCTCTTTTCCCATGCAGCAAAATTTGCTTTTTGAGCCTCTGTACTCTCGGCAGTTAAAACTGCCGGCCGATCAGTAGTAAGAGCCATATGAACATCTGCCATTTCCATAGCAAACAAAAAATCCTCTCTCCATCTCTTAAAATTTGAACCAGCAAGAACCTCAATGGTGATGGAGTTACCATTTACAGAAAATGTGACTAAAAGACAAGCAATATATATAATTAGCATCATGTGAGCAATGTGTAACTTGACACACAAGTACACATCCAGAGAGTTACATGCAAAATCACATAATCACCTTTGGGCAGAATACATGACATGCAATTGTACACTCCCCACATGATAAGGGTTATGAGAATATATTCCGATCTTCGTGAATTCATCACATTTGAGCATATGAACCATTAGGATCGGTCACTCCTCCACCACACTATCATGTATCCCTCCATGAACTAATACACAATTACCTTCTTTGGGAGTATAATTATGCATTAGATTAGGAGACATCCCAATTAAATATACAAGATCGAAATTTCTCAAATTCAATCAAGTGTGCCACTTTGACGGTCACAACTTAATTGAATCCTTGAAACTCTCTCATACCAGGGATATAAAATTTTCATCTCACATACATCATATACATGTGATTTAACACTAATGATAGGGGCATCATATCACTCAAATCACATGCCATGCTAATTACATTACCTTATTCATTAATAAAATACATTAAAATTTAATTTTTATTAATGAATCACACTTTTATAATGTTTATGTGATAACATACCTGTATCCTAGCACCTGTATTTTCAAAATCACACAGAAAATACAAGAAAAATACGCGAAAATACACTAAAAAGCACGTATTTAAGATTCCGTATGTATTTTCACATCCATAAGATCATCAAAAATATAAAATAAATATACCATGACGTAGGAAATAACCATACGAGTCCACCGCCGCCGGCCACGTGCGAATCGGAGCCTCCACGCACCCGCACGCGCCGCCTGAGTGCGCGGTGCGTGAGTCCACGCGCGGGCGTCAAAACCGGTCAAAACCGGTCCGACCGGTTGACCGCTCCGGTCAACAGTTGACCGGGTCGGGTCGGGTCGGTCGCCATTCGAGTCGGGTCGGTCGGGTCCGAATCCGGGTCCGAATCCGGGTCGCTGACGTCATCGTGACATCAGCGCACTCGGAATCCGAATCCGGGTCGGAATCCGGGTCGCTGACGTCATCGTGACGTCAGCGCGTTCGGAATCCGAATCCGGGTCGCTGACGTCATCGTGACGTCAGCGCTCGCGTGCGCCGCATGCGCGAGCAGTGCCCCGCGCGTGGGCGCGCATGTTCGACGCACGGCGGCGCATTAGCCGTGCATGGGGGCGCGTGGGGCTTCCCCCGGCGACGCGCCACCCACGGTTTTGCTCGACTCATCGAGCCCAATCCGAATTTGTGATTTAATTTTATTTTTATTAAACAAAAAGTCTCAAAAATCACAAATTATGGCAAGATCCGTACTAATTAGGGTTAATTCATACAAATTAGGACAAAATCAATTGTGTTCGTGTTCTAGGGTTATGGAGGCTCTGATACCACATGTAAGACGCAAATTGCGCAAACCCCAAGATCTCCATAACTAGAACAAGCACACGCATGATTGAGTAGAAAGAATTGACAAATCTGTTTTAGGATCCATTGTTCTTGAAGCGGAAGCGGAAACACAATGTTCCACGCGCAAGTCCTTCTCCTCTATTGCCCTCCGTATCACGGCTCAATGAGGCGCCCCCTCATGTGTAGCATTAGTTAAACGCCCTTAGGTGAGGATACGGGTGAGAATTAGGGTTAGAGGAGAGACTTGAAGACTATTTATAGAGTTTCCACGTCCCCTCATTACGGGCTCAACTCGGCCCACACTACTGCCAGCCCATATTAGACTAATTAAGAAACCTTCTATCTCACCTTAGACCAAACCCCGTAAAACGATAAACGTTAAACGGTAAATTACAATATCAATTAATGTAGTCCACAATTAGAAAAACTCTTACAAAGCTGTCTCCTTTCCAAGCAAACAAACAAGCCCAAAGGAGAAAAACAAGAAAAATCCAGGTGAAACAATGGAGGTTTGACGTTTGCTTCTTGGAGAGTGACAAGCGACCGAAGGCACGGCGAGCTTTCCTTTCATGGCGGGTCCCTGAATTTTTATAGCTTTAGGTGACGAGGATCGTCCCACGTGAAGCACGATGGCAACCACCATTTATATTTATTGAGGTGCAGTTCATACTCTCTGTTGAGCCGGTGAGAATTCTAGGCCGCCCTAGTGGAGGTTGCAGAGGCAGTTCCTGTTTGCTAGTACCTAAGTAGCACAGACACGCGACACGACACGACATGACATGTCAACACATCATTTCTAAAAAAATAGAGAATTTCAACACATTGGAACATGTCATATATTAAATGAATATTTTTATTTTTAATTAATTTAATTCAAATTAATTAATTAAAAAAGTGCCTACAATGAATTTACACTAATAATATTAATAAATCAATTAATTGGAAATTCGAAAGACATATTCATAGTTAATGCGTATCTATGTTTGGAAACATGTTTTTCATTTTAACAAAAGTTATTGATAAAACTAATTATTAATAAGAAATTATAATCAATTTATTTAAATAAATTCATGATCTTTTACCATGACCAAAATTTATTATTATTCAAAATTTAGTACTTTTATTTTTCGAAATTATTTTTTAATCTCATTTATTTATTTTTCCATTAAAAAAAAAAAAAGTCCCCGCTAGGGTTTACCTCCACTCCCATCTTTCCCTCATCCATTTCCCCCACTCCCAAATTTATTTAACTTTTATTTCCCTCCCCACCACTTAACAGACAGGCTGTCACTTCCCCTCCC
The DNA here is from genome assembly GCA_014182575.1 of Eucalyptus decipiens. NCBI lineage: Eukaryota > Viridiplantae > Streptophyta > Magnoliopsida > Myrtales > Myrtaceae > Eucalyptus > Eucalyptus decipiens. Next base: position 18,326,334 of record CM024619.1, read on the forward strand.
CCCAAAATTAAAAATCACGCCATCACCCATCAGATCTCCCTTTTTTTAATTATTTTTGAGTTTTCTTGTCAAAAAACCTAGCCAGCGCCCTCCTTTTCCTCCTCCTCCTTGCCGCTCGCCACACGACCCCCTTCCCTCTTCGCTTTCTCTCGATCCTTCTCCTCCTCCTCCTCACCGCACGACCTCCTTCCTCTTCGCACGACCCCCTTCCTCTCCTCTTTCTCTTGATCCTTCTCCTCCTCCTCCTCACCACACGACCGCCTTCCTCTCCTCTTCCTCTCAATCTCTACTTGCTCTCATTCCTCATTTATCGCCTCGCCTTCAGCCCTTCCTCCCTCGCAGCTGTAGCCTCGTCGCTGATCCATCGCAACATTAAAGTGGCAACCCTCACCTCAGTCTATGCTCTTTCTCTAGCCGTCTCTCGCCATTGCTCGCGGCCTCGTCTATGCTCCCTCGCCCTCGCCTCCACCCTCTATCTTCCGGACATGCGTGTCAAAAACCACGTGTGAAAAATTCGACACATATTGATGGCGTGTCCGACCATGTCCGAGCGTTTCAACGTGTCCGACACACTCCAACTCATGTCGGACACAACACGGAAGCACGGATCCGTGCTTCATAGGCTAGGACACCATAAGTGCCAAAAATTGTGTAGAACTCTCATTTTAGTGCCAAAAGTTTTTGCCGACACACTTAGGTTTGCCAAATTGGGGAGAAAAAAAGCCATCACTCAAGTGCCTCAAGCAGCCAAAATAAGTATGTGACATTTATAATTGAAGATTTAATATGATGTGGCATTATTAATATAAAAATCAGTCCACATGGACAAATTAAATGATGTTGCACAATTCTACATGGCTTGGTAAAGTCAAACGATGTTGCACCACTCTCCCTATCATCGTCGCTCGCTCGCTCATCATCTTTGTCATTCACTCACCATTTTTGTTGCTTTCACTCACTGAGGTTTGTCATCCTCTCTAAATCATTCAGTTGAAGGAAAAATTAGGGCTCAAGTGTAAAATTAAGGCTCAAAGGCAAAAATTAAGCCTGAGAGGGGAAAATTGGGGTGCTTGGTGCAACTGTGGGCACAACAATGCTAGAGGAAGAATCACACATTTAGTAAAGAGTCAAGCTACACCTAAAAGAAGAACCTAACCAAGATCAACTAGAGCACAATTCAGTAAGAATCGATCAAATGATGCTCCAAAACAAACAACACAAGTGACAAATCCAAAGACAAAAGCGGAACCTTAATTGATGGAGATTGATATTATTTGGTCTTGAGACGTTTGGTTGATATTGTTTAGTGGGAGGGGAAGCTGCGCATGTTTTCGGTCGATATTGTTTGATAAGAGGAGAAGCTGGATATTTTTGTTTTATTGGTCAGATTGACTAAATGTAAAGAAGCAGTTGAATGTAAACGGTAATGATGTTTATTTTGTCGATGATCAAATAAGCCTTAAGTTGAAATCGGAATCCTTTACATGTTTGGAAAGCTCTAGTTCAAATCTAACTAGTGACAAAAGTAAAAGGCAAAGTTTAAAACTTTAACCGTCGAGATATCACGACATATTCTTTTGAAATGCAAATCAATCAAATTTTTTAAGGCACATAGCAACTTGTATAAATTTTGGATTACCTACATTCTATTATCCAAGCAATGGAAATATTTGACGAACAAGGGGTGTCACTGCGCTATTTCCACCAAAAAATTCAATTTTGTGGGAGATTTTGAAGCAAATCAAGCGGTTTAAAGGGAGGGGGGCCCCTAAAGATAACAAAGAAGTTGCCGGCTGCAGACCAGAGTAAGCTTCTAACTTTCAGAGAATGTAGTTGGAGCTAATAACTTTCCGGATAACAAGATTTGGGACATATAGAAAAGCTATATGTAGAGAGATTCGAGAAAGAACTGGGGGATTGCAGAACACAAGGATCGATGAAATGAAGGCTTTTGGTTTACCTAGATAGTGGGGTACTCGGTCTTTTTTTCTTTAATATAGAGTCAATATTCTCCCCCAAAAAAAAAAAAAAAAAAAAAACTAAGGGAAAGAGAGGCAACGAGGGGCACTTATCTTACGAAAGCAATTGTGCAAATGGGAACAGTCAAATGATGACTCCATCTGCTTATATACTATGTGGGTGTACTCTTTCGTTATTTGATCATCAATATTCATCAAAGATGGTACTTTAACAAGGAGAATGCAAACTTTTTGGGCGATAAAAGACAGTTTTCTGATCGAACAGTACGTGGACCAAAAGTGTAATGGCCTTTCTTGATATCTTAAAGCTGTTCTTATAATCTCATCACATCAGAAGTACCTTAATTTTGATACTTGATGATCGATTGAATTTATAATATCAACATTAGATTAAAGACCATGCAAGTATTATTCATCGGTTGCTGTCCAACTTCTGCAGAGCCTTCATTGCTGAAGAAGCTATACAGGTTAAATGATTCACCTGAGCAGAACATCTTTACCCTCACCTCTACCTGCGCTAGAGATGTTTATTCTAGTTACCAGTAAACGGGGTTTGATCGATTCCACAGTTTCCAGAAGACTGGAGTTTATGTTTCGGTATATCTCAGACCATGTCGAAGAACCAATTGATCAACATCTCAATCGGACAAAGAGAAAGAAACAGAGAATTCCAGAGGCAAAAGCCTCACACGTTTCAGGCAATCTTCCTAGACAAGAATGACATAATTCTAAGCTTGAATCCATCAACCTAGACATATCCACCATTAACTCTAATCACCTGTCCATTGACCCACTCAGCAGCATCTGTGGCCAAGAACCCGACAAGAGGGGCGACATCCTTGGTCTGCCGAGCCGGCTATGGGGGCACTGGTCGATCACCTTATTGATCATCTCCTCTGTCTTCCCGGCGAAGAACATCTCCGTTGCAATGGGACCGGGAGCAACGCAGTTGGCAGTGATGCGGGTGCCCTTGAGCTCCTTCGCCAGGATCTTGACCATCGTCTCCACCGCTGCCTTCGAGGCAGTGTACGCTGCATTGTTTGGCTTCAGCGCGCCAACCCGCGATGAGGACAGCATTATGATCCTGCCTCCGCCACCCCGCTTCAGCCTGTTTGCAGCCTCTCTGCAGCACAAGAATGCCCCTCTAGCATTGACACTGCCAAGGACATTAAAAAGAATTATCAGCTCTAAAGGTTCTTCTTGAAATCATAGCGAGAATTCATCACCAAAAACAAAATCTAGCAGAAAGAACACAATTCAATGACGCGGGCTTCCTCCTTAATATATAATCTCTCTCTGTCACTCTACTCAATCAGCAGAATTATAAGCAAAAAAGTTCAACAATTAGGGCCAAAAATCAATTAGCTTCCAAATGATAAGCAAGAACCGATTCCACGCGAACTCCATTGTTCTCAAGAGCCATCACCTGAAGGTCTTGTCGAAGTCCTCAACGGATGTGTTGGCGATGGTGGGGTACTTGGAGTCGGAGACGGCGGCAGAGTTCACCAGGACGTAGATCGGCGACTTGAAGGCCTCCTCGGCAGCGTCGAAGAGGGACCTCACCTGGTCCGGGTCTGAGATGTCGGCCCGGACAGAGACGGCGGAGCCGGGGGAGGAGGAGTTAATCTCCGCTGCAATGGCGTCGGCCTGGGCGGAGGAGCCAGGGGAGGTGTAGTTGACGACGAGCTTGGTGCCGAGGGAGGCAAGGTGGAGGGCGATGGTGCGGCCGATCCCGCGGGAGGAGCCGGTGACGATGGCCACCCGGTCTTTCAGAGGGAGCGGCGCCGCGGCGGCATCGGCGGAGGCAGCGGAGGGGGCGGAGGCGGTCGAGGCCATTGATGGAGTTCCGAAGAAGCTGGAAGGACGCGGAGGAAGTGAAGGATTACCGATTCACTAGTAAAGCTGTCGCCTTTTCGAGCAAACGAACGAACAAGAATTTAGGTGAGAAAATGGACGATTTTTTCTTGGAGAGTGACGCAGGGAGTGAGGTCGCAGCGAGCTCTTCCGGTCATGGCGGGGCCCTGACATTTTTTAAGGGACAAGAATCGTAACACGAAGCACGATGATGCCCGCCAACAAACCCGCCGTTGGATAATCCTACGTAACATCGGGCCCGACAGTGCAGAGGCAACGTACACACGATTACACCGACCACTCAAGATGGGCGGTCCAGTCCCATCAAAGAACGGGAATCGGACTAGGAGGACCAACTCCAATTTCTTGAAGCGGAGACTCGATCAATCGATCTAGTTCAGTCAAATGAAACTAGTCACTTGACAAATTCACATCCAAAATTTCAGCAAATCTCCATCTGCAAAACCTGTCATTGCGCTCGAACAACGAAGAAGGCAAGGATTAAGAGGGATGTAGAAGGACAGGACTAGAACGATGCAAACTAGAAGCTAAAAACTATGATCTACGTTCCAACACATAAAATGAAGCATTCACATATTGGAGTTAAAGTATGATTCACCATCGTATGACTAGTTTATGGGAAATGAACTATCCAAATTTTAAGAAAAAAGTGGAGACAAAAGAAAGTCAATAATCCAAAGACAAGAAAAATGAATTGATGACAACAATGGCCGGATAGCAAAAAATTACAGGAAGGGGTTGTTTAAGACTAAGGGTGTGTTTGTTTGTATTTCTATTCAAAAATTGTTCCAGGGAACTATTTCTATTCCGGGAAATAATTTTTGACCAAAAAAACGCGTTTGGTAAACTTGTTCCGAGAATAAAAAAAAGAACCAAAACACATTTGGTAAATTTATGTTCTTTTTTTGTTTCTTTTAATTTTTTAATATTCTTATTTTATTTTTCCTTTTTTTCTTTCTTTTTTCTTTTTTCTTCTTTTGGCCGGCGGCCTCGCCTTGGCTGGGCGAGCTTGAGCTCGCCTAGATCCGGCGAGGCCGAGCTTGCCCAACCACCGATCGCCTGGCGATGATGATGCTCGGCCTCGCTGGGGGCCGGCGACACTCCAGCGAGATCGCCGACCCTCGACGGCATCGCCGGCCAAAGAAAAAATAAGAAGAAATAAGAAGAAAAATAAGAGAAGAAAAAAATAAGAGAGAGAAAATTTGTTCTTAAAAATTGTTTCGAAACAAAAAGAAGTTTTTTTCTTGTTTATATTCTAAATGTGTTAGGGAACAAAAAAATAAATTGTAACAAAAACGCAAACAAACGCGTTTATGTTCTTTTTTTGTTCCTGAGAATAAAAAAACAGAATTTTTGTTCATAAAAAAAAAAAAAAAAAAAAAAAAAAAAAACAAATAATAAAAAAAAAAACCATACAAGCCCTAAGAGTCGAGCAAGAGCCAAGTCTGGAAAGAGTGAAGAGTGAAAGAGCAAGGCCCAAGAGGCAAGAGGAAAAAGTGAAGAGTCTCGACATCAAGTGAGGCATGAGTGAGGGAAGGGCGAAGAATTGGAGAATGAGAGATTAGATTAAATGTTTGCTTCTTTTTTTTAAGAAATTAAAAAAATAAAAATATGTATATAGTCGGTTTGATTCCCATCTTAGAACTAGAAATCGGATTGATTGAATACCAATTCCAAAAATTGGAGCTAGGAACTAGACCGGCATGCCTTGGAATAGCCCAAAACAGGTTATCTCAATCCAGTCCGAGCGGTTCTGATTCGATTAGTCTGTCTTGCTCATCCCTTATTCCTTTCTTTAGTAAAAACTGAAACTTCTTCCTCATCTTTCAATGGTTCGGCTTGTGAAACGGACAAAATAATGCCATAGAAATGGAAATGAATCGTAATTATAAAATGCTAACTAAATTTGTGAACATAGTCCATCGCTAGGCAAAAATCAAGCCAATGCAGAAATAAGCACAAAAGTAATTTTAGGGGATAAGTACACTATCAGTGCCATAAGTTGTGTACAGCGCTTACTTTGGTATCAAAAGTTTCTGTTGGATCACTTAAGTGCCAAAAAGTTTGAAAAACGCTCACTTTGGTGCCAACTATGATCTGGTTGGCCGGAAATCCAACATGACATTTTTTTATTAATTTTTGAAGCTGATGTGGCTTGTTGGAGAGTACAGCATCCTAACATCAAAACGACGCGTTGTTCGGTGTCTCCCCCAATTCAAAACCCTAACACCAAAACGATGTCATTTGCCATCCTCAACGGCCCCCGCACTCGGCGGCCGCAGCTCCGACCCCGACCCCGACGATGGCCACTTGGCAGCCGTAGCTCCGACCCTAACCCCGACCTCGACCCCCCAACCTCGCCGCGGCTCCCCCGACCCCAACCCACGACGATGGCCACTCCACCGACCCCGACCCCAAGATGGCTCCGACCTTGACCCCAACCCCGACCCCAATGATGGCCACTCGGCGATCGTGGCTCCGACCTTGACCCCAACCCCAACCCCGACGACGCCCACTCGGCAACCAAGTCGAAGGTCGTGATCTAGCCGGTGCTCGGGGAGGCCGCCGATGAGTGCGCCGCCATTGATGTCTCCCTCTCCATCTCCGATCTCCTCGACGAGTGCCTGGCCTACGTTTTCCAATACCTAGGCTCCGGCAACCGAGGTTGGTGCTCCCTCATGTGCCATTGAGGGCATTCGAACAGCACTGAGCAATGGCAGCTGAGTGAGCGACAGCGGAGGCCGAGCGACGAAACCCTAATTTCAATCCCCAAATAAATAAAAAAATCTCCAAATGAGTTAAACAACGTCGTTACGGCGTCGTTTTCTTAAGGAGGACCGAAAACGACGTTGTTTAAGGCCTTGTCGATTTTTTTTTTTTTTAAAGTCACCTAATCATTTTGGCCGGAATCTTTCGTCGGTAGCACCAAAGTGATCGTTTTTCCTCCGATTTGGTATTAAGTGATCCGACGGAAACTTTTGACATCAAAGTGAGCACCGTACATAACTTATGGTATTGATAGTGTACTTCTCCTGTAATTTTAGTGTATCAAGCATTACTCGCTAGTTCTTTTTTTTTTTTTTGGTGATCCAGGGAACCTCTGCATGCGCCGTTTCGCGGCGAAAGAAACCCCAGGGAACCGGGGCCTCACCGCTAACCCAGCCACAGGTGAATCGCGCAGTTTTACATTGAAGCAACCGGCTCACGCTGAGTTTCGAACTCCTCCCCTGGCGGATGGGTACTAAGGTCGAAACTAGCGCGGCCACCGCGGGCAGTGGTATTACTCGCTAGTTCTTTCATTGACAATGATTTGCGTAATGTACGAATTGATGATGTGAGCGTGTGTTCAGTGCCTGAATTTTATTTTCTTCCTTGTTTACTTTTCTGTTTTAAAACTGCTCGCATCCTATAATTTTGGAAGAGATTAGGTTTTTCCTACATTGGGTTTGTAGCTGATTAACATGCAAAACAGGCCACATTTTGACCCAGAAATTTACAATTTCCAGTTTTACTTACAATCGATCGCCTTATAGAATTAGATCTACTATCCTTCCGGTTTAGAGCAAATCTTGGGGTGATCAAGACTCTAATTTGTCCCTACCGCTATTCCTTAAGGGTTGACACATCGACCGGCCATCTATATATTGAGAAATGTAAACAAGCAATCTTGGTACTGCTCGAACAATGTACAGTGCACCTCAAGTGATATTCTCAAATGCAATAGAAGAGGCGAAGACCATACATGATATTTACAGACCTGTTTATGGCCACGTCAGCATCCGGCCACCAGTCAACGTCCACATCAGCGCCGGCCAGCCAAAATTGGCCAAACGAACTGAATTGGTACCAATGCAATAGACTTAAGACTTTTTTTGGTACTTTTCCCTCTTATAATCTCATCACATCCGATTGATTGAATCTATCATATTAACATTAGATTAAAAAACATGCAAGTGTTACTCATCAGTTGCTGTCTACCTTCTGCAGAATCTTCATTGCTGAAGAAGCTATACAGGTAAAAGGATTCACCTGCCCAGAATATGTTTACCCTCAACTCTACCTGCGCTAGAGATATTGATTCTAGTTACCGACAAACTGGGTTAATTGCCAGAGGATTGGAGCTTATGTTTCAGCCATATCTCAGGCCATGTCGAAGAACCGATGGATCAACGTCTCAATCGGACAAAGAGAACACAGAATTCTAGAGGCAAAGGTCACACATTTCAGGCAAAATACCTGGACAAGAATGACGTAATTCTAAGCTTGGATCCACCAACCTACACATATCCACCATTAACTCTAATCACCTGTCCATTGACCCACTCCGCAGCATCATTGGCCAAGAACCCGACAAGAGGGGCGACATCCGTGGTCTCGCCGAGCCGGCTATGTGGGCACTCGTCGATCACCTTTTTGATCATCTCCTCGGTCTTCCCAGCGAAGAACATCTCAGTCGCGATGGGACCGGGAGCAACGCAGTTGGCGGTGATGCGGGTGCCCTTGAGCTCCTTGGCCAGGATCTTGACCATCGTCTCCACCGCTGCCTTCGAGGCGGTGTACGCCGCCATGTTCGGCTTCAGCCCACCAACCAGCGATGAGGACAGCATTATGATCCTGCCTCCGCCGCCCCGCTTCAGCCGGTTTGCAGCCTCTCTGCAGCACAAGAATGCCCCTCTAGCATTGACACTGAAAGACATTAAAAGGAATCATCAGCTCTGAAAGTTCTTCTCATAATCATTGTGAGAATTCATCACCGACAAAATTTAACAGAGAGAACACAATTCAAATACCCGGGCTTCTCTCTGTCACCCTACTCTCTCATCAGAACTATAAGCAGAGAAATTAATATGCTTCTAAATGACAAGCAAGAACCGATTCCACGCGAACCCCATTGTTCTCAAGAGCCATCACCTGAAGGTCTTGTCGAAGTCCTCGACGGAGGTGTTGGCCAGGGTGGGGTACTTGGAGTCGAGGACGGCGGCGGAGTTCACCAGGACGTAGATCGGCGACTTGAAGGCCTCCTCGGCGGCGTCGAAGAGGGACTTCACCTGGTTCGGGTCCGAGACGTCGGCCCGGACCGAGACGGCGGAGGAGCCGCCGGGGGACGAGGAGTTGATCTCCGCCGCGACGGCGACGGCCTGGGCGGAGGAGCCGGGGGAGGTGTAGTTGACGACGACCTTGGCGCCGAGAGAGGCCAGGTGGAGGGCGATGGCGCGGCCGATCCCGCGGGAGGAGCCGGTGACGATGGCCACCCGGTCTTTCAGGGGGAGGGCCAGCGCCGCGGCGGCGTCGGAGGGGGCGGCGGCGGCGGTCGCGGCCATGGATGGAGTTCCGAAAAAGCTGGAAGGACGCGGAGGAAGTGAAGGATGAACGATTCACTAGCAAAGCTGTCGCCTTTTCAAGCGAACGAACGAACCCAGAAGACAAAAACAAGAATTCGGATGAGAAAATGGACGATTTGGGTTTTGGTTCTTGGAGAGTGACGCAAGGAGTGAGGTCGCAGCGAGCTTTCCTGTGATGGCGGGGCCCTGACATTTTCAGGGGACAAGAATCGTGACACGAAGCACGATGACGACCACCAACAAACCCGTCTTTGGATAATCCTACGTAACATTTGGGCCCCGACAGTGCAAAGACAACATACGCACGATCACGACCCATCACTCAGATTCCCGGGTGATCAGTTCCCACTCCAATCCGATCTCATCCAAAAATCAGGAATTGGACTAGGAAGACTGATCGATTTTTATACTTGATGGGCCAACTTAAACCCTTCTGCTCATGTTGGGCCAAAACCCAATCCGTAAATGAAGAGTTCATAAAAGAGTGCAATTACTATAATATATATATATAAAAGAAGAGTGGGATATTAAAATAGTTGTGTTTTTCAAAAAGAGAACTACGTTTCTCTATTTCCCCCTTGAGACAGTACACGCTCTCTCAATGAACAAACTCCAGAGCTTCAAAGAATTTCTCAAAACTACGACAATACTTAATATGTGAAAATCAAAATATATCTAGCTCCATGATATGCCTTCGATCGATGTTACAGGTTTCCGGGCACGTTTCCACATTCGCTTCCGGTATTCAATTGTATGAGTATCAAATCGATTTTTAGGAATTTGTTTTTCCTACATCAATTTCTAATTTATAGAATAGGAGACTCGATCTATCCAATCTGGTCAAATGAAACTAGTTACTTGGCAATTTCACATCCATTATTTCAGCAAATCTCCATCCCCAATCCTTGTCATTGCTCTTGGACAACGAAAAAGGCAAGGATTAAGAGAGACACAAAAGGACGGACCAAACGATGCAAACCAGAAGCCAAAACATCAATCTACGTCCTAGTGACAAAAATGAAGCACTCACATATCGAAATTAGGTATGATTCAACATCGTATGACCAGATTATGGGAAATGAGCTATCCAAAATTTAAGAAAAAGGGAGACAACAAAAAATCAACAACCCAAAGACGAGGAAAATTAACTGATGACAACAATGGCCAGATAACGAAAAAAATTACAGGAAGGGGCTATCTGAGACTAAGAGTCAAGCAGGAGCCAAGTCATGGAAAGAGTGAAAAGTGAAAGAGCAAGGCTTGAGAGGCGAGAGGAAAAAGTGAAGAGTATCGACATCGAGCGAGGCGTGAGTGAGAGGGAAAGGCAAAGAACTGAAGAATGAGAGATTAGATCAAATGTCTGCTGTATTAAAAAAAATTAAAAATATGTATATAGTCGGTTCAACTCCCATCTTGAAATTAGAAATCGGACCGACTAGATATTAGTTCAAAAATTGGAACTAGGAACTGGACCAACATGTCCTAGAACAGCCTAAAACAAAGCTATCTTAGTCCAATCTTAGTCCAATCTTAGCTCATCCCTAATTCCTTTCATTAGTAAAAATTTAAACTTCTTTCTTTCATTAGTAAAAACTGAAATTTCTTCCTCATCATTCAATGGTTCGGCTTGTAAAACGAACAAAATAATGTCATAGAAATGGAAATGAATTGTAATTATAAATGCTAACATAAATTTGTGACCACAGTCCATCGCTAGGTGAAAATCAAGCCAATGCGGAAATAAGCACAAAACTAATTTTAGTGCATCAGGCATTACTCACTAGTTCTTTCGCGACAATGATTTGCGTATTGTACGAATTATGACGTGAACGGTGTTGAGTGTCTGAATTTTATTTTCTTCCTTATTTACTTGCCTGTTTTACAACTCCTCGCATCCTATAATTTTGAAAGAGATTTGGTTTCTCCTGCATTGGGTTTGTAGCTGATTAACATGCAAAACAGGCCACTTTTTGACACAGAAATTTACAGTTTCTAGCTTTACTTACAATCGATCGCCTTATAGAATTAGATCTACTATCCTTCCGGTTTAGAGCAAATCTTGGGGTGATCAAGACTCTAGTTTGTCCCTACCGCTATTCCTTAAGGGTTGACATGATCGACCGGCCATGCATATATTGAGAAAATGTAAGCAAGCAATCATGGTACTGCTCGAACCATGTACAGTGCACCTCAAGTGATTTTTTCAAATGCAGTAGAAGAGGCGAAGACCATACATGAGTACCTGTTTACGGATCTGTAGGAAACAATAGTCTCTGCTGCCATTATTCCCGCCTCTGCATCTACTTTAGGCGAAGAACATCCACAGCAAGTTGCCCAGACCTGCTCATTTGGACATTTTGAGCAATTCATGTGGAATAGAAACGCAGCACGGGAGGATACACTCCTAATCTCACGAATTGCCTTCTTTTCCGCCCACAAAAGCTGTCTCCTCATGATTATTTTATGAGGTTCTCTTTTCTTCTGCTTTTCTTCTATTAGAACGAATGGAAGAAGCCGGCATTGATCACTCCCCAGAATAGCGTCCACTTGCAGAGCGACGCACATGGAACTTACATTAGCTTTTAACCATAAAGGATTCAATGGGCATACTGTATCTCCTTAGCTGCTGCTGCTCATTACCTTCACTTCAGGACATTTATGGAGGTTGCAGAAGTGACTTATCCTAGAAGCATTAATCTTGCCAAGGCTAACCCAATGGTTCCCTTCCACCTTCACGCACGATACCATTTAGCCGCCACTTTATAAGAAGAATGCGTCATTGGATATCTGCCAAAAGTAGCAATCTCGCCTCGTCAATTCTGTATATGGCAAAGACATAATTTCTAAATTCTATCCACCAAGTCTGCACAGGTTCAAGGATGAGGAATTTATAGATTTCTGACTTGGGAGAAAGATGACAGCCAGATCCAATTCATCGCCATACTCACCATCAACAACGACCTTGTGGGACTGAAAAGGGTTTACTGAGCCAGGATGCCGTTATGTGCTTGAGTAAAACTATAGCATTGAGAAAATAAGAAAAGTGACATCAGGATGCTGTAATCTGTTAAGAGTTTAACCGTACAGCAATTCCTCGCAAGCCCTTTGCAGCGTGAATGGAGCCGGATAACAAGTGCAAAGCAAATAGCACAAGAGGATGTCAAAAGTTACCAGGTAATTTCTCCTGCGGTAGTTTTAGTGAAGTATCAGATTATCAGAGTAAAAAGAGCTGTTGCTACAACCAGAGCATGTCATGGTGCACAGACTGTTCTTAGAGAGGGAAAACACATTTTAGTAATTTCTGCCGCCGCCGCATTTCAGCTGATTCGCCGCCTCATGGCAACAGAGGAACGTGCCTCTGGTATTGACACTGAATGTCACGAACGTGAGGGTTGGTTAATACTTACATACAGTGAAGTGAAACGGATTTGATCTTGCAACTACTTGCTCTGATTATACCTGAAGATCTTGTCCAATTCTTCCACGGGAGTGCCGGCTATGAAGAAATTTTCAGCATCCATGACCCCTACAGAGTTGACAAGGATGTGCGCCAGCAAGCCGAACGCACTTTCAGCTGTGTCGAACAGGGATTTGATGCTCTCAGGATCGGAAACATCAGCTCTGACAGAAATCGCAGCATCAGGAGATGAACAATTTATCTCAGCCACTACTAGATTGGCTTGGGCCGAGTTGGATGTGTAGTTGATGACGACTTTCGCGCCGAGTGATGCAAGATGGACCGCGATGGCCCAGCCGATGCCACAGGACGAGCCGGTGACTATGGCCACTCGACCTCAGAGCGGGATAGGGGCGGCAGCAGCAGCAGGGGTGGCCATATTGGATCTCAGACAGAGCTCGAAAGAAGTATTGCAGAGTGAATTTAAACAGGAGGGCATTCTTTCGGTTAGGTTATGAGTGCCGTAGATAGAACGAACTGCACCTCGTTCGTCAAATCGGATCCGGTCAGGTGTACCAATCTCGTGCCTTTTTTTCAAAGTGAATTTTGACTGGGTTGGGAATATTCTAACATTGATCAGAAATTTCTCAGTCTGAAAACTCTTTCTGCTTCAGCAATCCAATACCAAATCGACTTCTTCCTTGAAACATGATCAGCTCATTGTCAAATGATGATATCTGGAAAAGTAATCTTCCATTATTTTATCATCGCCGTCGGAAGCCGAAAACCTGACAACTGGAGCGTACAGTACGTCAAAAGTTCAATTCGAGATGACCCATTTCATAACTTTGTAACGAACGACTAGCCCTGAGCAAAGGAGCAAGGGAAAGTGTCACATGACCTTCGACCGGAGACAATATCGTGGACGGGAATGATCATGACGCATATCATTTCGAGGCCACGCATTTTACTTTGGCAGCGATTTGAGCCTGATCTAATTCTAATATGTATGCCATGATTGATGGAGCTTATCAGATTAATAACAGATTAGAGGCCATGCAAGCATTACTCATCAATTACTGTCCATTTGCTGCAGAATCCTTCATTGCTGAAGCTCTACTGAGTAAAAGGATTCGCCTGCAAAGAATACTGTTATCATCAACTCTCTCGGCAGAGATTTCGATCCTAGTTGCACATGAACTAGCTTTAATTGATTCTATAGTTTCCAGAGTTTCGGAGCTTATGATTCGGCCATGTCTCAGACCATTTTGAAAAACTGATGGATCAGCATTTCAATCAGACAGAGAAAGAGAATTCCAAAAGCAAAGGTTGCACATTTCCGGCAATCCTTCTATACAAGAATGACATAATTCTGAGCTTGAATCAATCGACCTACGTATATCCACCACCATTAACCCTTATCACCTACCCATTAACCCATTCAGAGGCATCAATGGCCAAGAACCCGACAAGAGGGGCGACATCCCTGGTCTTGCCGTGCTACCCATGCGGGAACCTGTCGATCGCCTTAGTGATCATCTCCTCAGTCTTCCCTGCGAAGAACATCTTGGTCGCAATGGGGCGTGGCGCGACGCAATTGGCGCTGATGTGGGTGCCCTTGAGCTCCTTGGCCAGGATCTTAACCATCGTCTCCACAGCCGCCTTCGAGGCGGTGTACGGCAACAAATTCGGCCTCAGCGTGCCCACCAGTTATGAGGACGGCATTATGATCCTACATCCGCCGCCCCGCTTCAGCCAGTTCGCCGCCTCTCTACAGCACAAGAATGCCCATCTTGCATTGACACTGTGAAAGACATTAAAAAGAATCTATCAGCTCTAAATGTTCTTCTTATCATTGCGAGAAATCATCACAACAATAAATAAATAAATAACAAAAACTCAATGACTTGGTTGATGCAATTATTCTATTCCATCAATTATAAGAAATTTTTATAAAAAGCTTCATTGTTAATATAGTAAATGTGCTTTTGATCGCCATTCTATTTTCGGAACAATTTTTGCTCAATAATAATTTTTTTTATTCTGTCACTAAACGAGTTATGGATCATTCAAACACCTTTAATAACTACATAAAATTTCTATTCCCAAAATAGAAAAAGAACTAAAATGCCACAACCCTCAATTTTTTTGTGACGTAAATTTTTTTTTTATTTTTTAATAATTTTCAGAATTTTTTTTCTCTTTCCCTTTTTTCCTCGTTCCTTCTTCCGTCTCCAATCGATCGCCGAGCATCAGCAATGGCCAGTGACTAGCCAAATATGATAGTTGGCAACCTCACCAGCCTCAGGGAGCCTCACCGATGGCCACGGCGACATAGCCTCCCCCAAATTCAGTGAGGTATCGAAAGAAAAAAGAAGAGAGTGCCTTGTTTCAAAAACTGTTATAAAAATTAATTATTTCTATTCCAAATTCTTTTTCTGGTTTCTCAAGAATTGAAATTAACCCATGTTACCAAACAGATTTTTATTCTTTTTTTTTTTTTTTTTAAATTTTAGGGAACAAAATAACGTAAATAGTAAAAAATTGGCCGGTTACGCTTGAGCAACTGTCTCTTTCTCTCTGCGGCTCTACTATCAGAATTATAAGCAAACTCTTAAAAATCAATAGTAGCTTCCAAACGAAAAGCAAAGAATCGATCCCACACGAACCCCATTCTTCTCAAGAGCCATCACCTGAAGGTCTTATCGAAGTCGTCGACAGAGATGTTAGCGATGGTGGGGTACTTGGAGTCAAGGACGGCAGCGGAGTTCACCAGGACGTATATCGGCGACTTGAAGGTCTCCTCGATGGCGTCAAAGAGGGACTTCACCTGGTCCAGGTCAGAGACGTCGGCGCGGACAGAGACGGCAGAGCCAGGGGACGAGGAGTTGATCTCTGCAGTGATGGCGTCGGCATGGGCGGAGGAACCGGGGGAGGTATAGTTGACGACGACCTTGGAGCCGAGGGAGGCAAGGTGGAGGGCGATGGCGCGGCCGATCCCGCAGGAGGAGCCAGTGACGATGGCCACCCGGTCTTTCAGAGGGAGCTCCGAGGAGGCGGCAGCAGCAGCGGCGGCAGCAGCGGCTGCTGTGGTGGTCGTGGCCATGGAGTTCTGGAGAGAGAAGAAGCTGGAAAGCTGCACGGGGAGTGAAAGGGTCACTGACTTACTAGTAAAGCTGTCTCTTTTCCAAGCAAAGGAACGAGCCCAGAGGAGGAGAACAAGAAAAATTCTAGGCGAAACAATGGACGGTTTGACGTTTGTTTCTTGGAGAGTGACGCAGGGACTGAAGTCACAGCAAGCTTTCCTTTCATGGGGGGTCCCTGAATTTTGAATAGCTTTAAGGGACCAGAATCGTCCCCCAAGAAGCAAGATGGCGACCACCGATAAACCCACCA
Source organism: Eucalyptus decipiens (assembly GCA_014182575.1). NCBI lineage: Eukaryota > Viridiplantae > Streptophyta > Magnoliopsida > Myrtales > Myrtaceae > Eucalyptus > Eucalyptus decipiens. The sequence continues at coordinate 18,342,323 of CM024619.1, forward strand.
TGGATAATCTCAGTAACATTTGGCCCAATCAGGTGTAATTCATACTTTCCATTGGCTAGAAAGCATAAGGTCCTGCTCCTTATAAGCGGGCGGGAATTCGAGGCCATCCTGGTAGGCTGCTCCCGTCTGCCGGAAAGACATCAAAAAAGTTATGTAGAAATGTCATTTTGGAGCCAAAAGTTTTCGCCGGCTTATTGAGTGCCAAATCGAAGAAAAAACGATCATCTAGGTGCCTCGAGCAAGAAATTATGGCCAAGAAAAAGTATGTGGCATTTGTAATTAAAAAAGTTTAATATGATGTAGCACTAAAAAATAAAATAAATCAGTCCACGAGGACAGATTAAACGATGTTGCACAATCCTACATGGCTTGATAAAGTAAAACGACGTCACACCATTCTTGTTGTCACCATCGCACACTCACTATCTTTATCACTCGCTTACCATCTCTGTTGCTCTCACTCACTCAGGTTCGTCATCCTCTTTGAATCGCTCAATTGAACAGAAAAATTAGGACTCAAAAGGGTAAAATTAAGGCTTGAAGCAAAAAATTAGGGCTGAGAGGGGAAAATTGGGGTTCTTGGTGCAGCCATGGGGACGATGGTGCTAGAGAATGAATCATACAATAGTGAAGAGTTAAGAGTTATACCCAAAAGAAGAACCTAACCAAGATCAAATGGATCACAATTCAGTAAGAATCAATTAAATGATGCTCCAAAACAAACGACACGGGTAGTAGGTCCAAAGACAAAACCGGAACCTTTATGAAGGGGGTTGATATTATTTGATTTTGAGATGGTTGGTTGATATTGTTTGGTGGGAGATGAAGCTGCACATGTTTTGGGTTGATATTGTTTGATAAGAGGAGAAACTAGATGTTTTTGTTTTGTTAGTCAGATTGACTAAAGGTAAAGAAACAGTTGAATGTCAACAATGTCAATAATGTTTATTTTGTCAATGATCAAATCAGTCTTAAGTTGAAATTGGAATCCTTCACATAAGTGAAAGCACTGATTCAAATCTAGCTCATGACAAAAGTCAAAGTCAAAGTCTAAAACTCAAGCCTCCGAAATATTACTGACATATTCTTTCGAAAGACAAATTAACCAAATTTTTCAACTCAAACAGCAACTCGTAAAAATTTTGGATCACCTAAGATTCTATTCTCCGAGCATCGGAAATATTTGACGAATAAGGGATGTGATAGAGCTATTTCCGCACAAAAAAAATATATATATATATATATATAGATTTTATGAGAGATTTTGAAGCAAATCGGGCGGCTTAAGGGAAGGGGTACTCCTAAAGATACAACAAAGAAAGTTGCTGGCTGCGGACAAGAGTAAGCTTATAGCTTTCAAATGACGAAGGTGGAGCTCCCAACTTTTAGGGTGACGAGATTTGGGATTAGTTATAAATGTCATAAGTACATATTCAAGAAAGAACGGGGGCAATTGCAAAACACCAAGATCGATGAAACGAAGGCTTTTGGTTTATTTAGATAGGGCTTTAGAGGTACTCGATCTTTTGTTCTTTAATGTAAAGTCAACATTCTACCAAAAAATAAAACTAAGGGAAAAAGGGGCAATGAGGGGCACTCGTCTCACGAAAGCAATCACGTAAGTGGAACAATCAAATGATGACTCCAACTAATTAAATAAATGAGAGAGAAAATCCATCTATTTGATTTACCATAGCACAGCTCTCTACTTACCTTATAAAGAGGTCTTCTAGAGACTTAATACGTCTATTGTGAGGCAGGAGATTCGGGACCTAATCTAGCGTCTGCCTCCCAAAAATCCCTAACTATTGATAGGGGTTAGCTCAGTGTTACCATTCGCATACCTCTTACCACAATTGAATGCTTACCTTACTCAACATTGTCCCGCACGCCTAACTTCGTTCACCCAATAAGAGCTGAACCCAGGGATTCGACCAACATAAGCTGAACTCATATGTGGAAAAGTACTCTCATTATTCTATCATCAATATTCATTAAAGATGGTACTTTAACCACGAGAAGGCAAACTTTTTGGGCGATAAAAGATAGTTTCTGATCGAACAATACTCGGACCAAAAGCGTAATGGCCTCTCTTGATATCTTAAAGCTGTTCTTATAATTTCATCACGTCAAATGATTGATTGAATCTATCGTATTAACATTAGATTAAGAAACATGCAAGCGTTACTCATCAGTTGCTGTCCATCTTCTGCAGAATCTTCATTGCTGAAGAAGCCACACAGGTAAAAGGATTCACCTGCGCAGAATATCTTTACCCTCAACTCTACCTGCACTAGAGATATTGATTCTAGTTACCGACAAACTGGATTTAATCAATTCCGCCATTGCCAGAAGATTGGAGCTTATGTTTCAGCCATATATTAGACCATCTCAAAGAACCGATGGATCAACGTCTCAATCGGACAAAGAGAAAACACAGAATTCTAGAGGTAAAGGTCGCACATTTCAGGCAAAATAACTAGACAAGAATGACATAATTCTGAGCTTGAATCCACCAACCTACACATATCCACCATTAACTCTAATCACCTGTCCATTGACCCACTCCGCAGCATCGGTGGCCAAGAACCCAACGAGAGGGGCGACATCCTTAGTCTCGCCGAGCCGGCTATGTGGGCACTCGTCGATCGACTTTTTGATTGCCTCCTCCGTCTTCCCGGCAAAGAACAACTCGGTCGCAATGGGGCCGGGAGCAACGCAGTTGGCAGTGATGCGGGTGCCCTTGAGCTCCTTGGCCAGGATCTTGACCATTGTCTCTGAAGAACTTCATGAACAGAAGAAGAAATCGAGAGAGAGAGAATTTTGATGAATGTATTTCTTCTGTTATTCAACTTCCTTAAGAACTTTACAGAATGAGAGATTTCCTACTTATATCTTCTCTAGTTCTCTCAATGAATCTGTTTTACACGAGAGCTGTTGAAGAAAAAAGTCAATTTCCTAACTGCAGGAAACTAACCGAATACCGGTCACAACAGCTAAAAAACAGAGTAAAGGAAAAACAGAGTAATGAGCAGAGTAATAGTTTTTGTCGACTTTGCAGCAGCCTCTTTTTATGTAATCTCTCGATCTGTATATCATCCTTCTTCTTTCCTTTCTTTGTTTTTAACAGTAGACCTTCTTCTTTCTGTACACTTCTTGACATCATTTATACAATCAGCTTCTTCCTGTCTTTTGTTCTTAACAGCCCCCCGCAAATTGGGCAGGGGTGAAGAACCAATGCCCAATTTGAGACGAAGAGAGGAGTGTGTTAGTTTAGAGAGTGGCTTGGTAAAAATATCAGCAACTTGATTATGACTGGGAACATATCGAACGCATAAGGATCCAGACGCAACTTTTTCTCGAACAAAGTGGAAATCAACCTCAATATGTTTTGTTCGAGCATGAAGTATAGGATTTGCTGTGAGAGATATAGCAGATTGATTGTCACAGAATAATATGGTTGGGGAGTGAAGAGAAACTCCGATATCTCTGAGAACAAAAGTAATCCAAGTAAGATCGGCTGTTGCTGAGGCAAGGGCTCTATATTCAGCTTCAGTGGAGGACCGAGAAACAGTTGATTGTTTCTTAGCTGTCCATGAGATGAGATTAGAACCGAGATAGGTACGAAGCTTTGTGGTAGAACGTCTAGTTTGAAGACAGCCAGCCCAATCTGCATCAGAGAAGCCATATAATTTGAGAGAGCTGTGAGAGTGAAGTGACATACCGAGATGAATTGTTCCTTTTACATATCGAAGAACTCGTTTTAGTTGAAGAAAATCTCCAATAGTAGGTTGCTGTAGTTTCTGACATAGGATATTTGTTGCAAAGGCCAGATCAGGCCTAGTGATAGTGAGATATTGTAAGCCACCTACAAGACTTCGGTAGTTCATGGGATTTGGAAGAAGAACAGCATCTCTTTCAAGTATGACTGGTTTAAGAGAGAGAGGTGTAGTAATAGGTTTGCAGTCAGTCATATTTGCACGAGACAGTAAGTCAAGGGCATACTTGGTTTGACATAAGAACAACTCAGTAGACGTTCGTGTGGCTTCAATTCCAAGAAAATAATGAAGCTGGCCAAGGTCTTTCATATGGAATTGAACACTGAGTGAGTGAATAAGAGTCTGTAGTAGTTGTTCTGAGGTACCAGTCAGAATTATGTCGTCAACATATAGAAGTAAAAGTATTGTCTCTTGTCCTTGATGAAGTATGAAGAGAGAGGGGTCGGTTGAGCTACGAAAAAACCAGCTTCAAGCAAGAAATTGCTGAATTTATCATACGGGCACGCGGTGCTTGACGTAACCCATAAAGTGATTTTTGAAGCAAACATACACATTGATTGTACTGTGGATGAACAAACCCAGGAGGTTGCTCCATGTAAACTTGATTTCATTCGGGGTGCCATGTAAGAAGGCGTTCTTGACATCAAGTTGATGTATAGACCAGTGTTTTACCATTGCTACGAGAGGATAAGTCGACAGTTGAATGTTTTATCACGGGGCTAAAGGTTTTTCGTGAAGTCAATTCCTTGTTCCCGATGAAATCCCTTGGCTACTAGCCGAGCCTTCAATCGATCTAGACTCCCAGTAGAAGTAAGTTTAGTCTTGAACACCCATTTGCAGCCAATAACATTCATGTTATTAGTGCGAGGAACCAATAACCAAGTTTGATTATGATGTAAGGCATTCATTTCTTCTTGCATAGCCTGATACCATCCCGGATCTGCTAGAGCAGATTTTATTGATTTTGGTTCTGGAGGAACTTGGTATTGAGCAAGACATGCATATCGAGGATTCACTTTGACTATACCCGATTTAGATCTGGTTTGCATGTGATGAGTGGGTTGTGTACCTTGCACAGGATGGATAGACTGTGTTTGTGTGTTAGAAACACCTTGATCGATAGCTGGTCCTGTTGCTGTCACAGTTGTGGTTCCAGATATATCTACTTGTTGTGAAATACTTTGAGTAGTGGATGGAGCTTGATCATTAGGTGATACAGTTATAGAGATAGGATCTATATGTTCTATACACAGTTGCTCAGCTGGAAGATTCCGAATATACCTGGTTTGATGAGATGATGAATTGTTGATAAACTCTGTACTTGGAGTTTGTAAGAATCTCTCTTCTTCTGTCCATAGTTTATATAGTTGTGTATATGTTGATGAATATGTTGCCAGCTTCTTAAAGAAAGGAAAGAATGTCTCATCAAAGGTTACATGTCGACTGATATACACATGACCAGTGGTAGGCACCAAGCATCGATATCCTTTATGATGAGTGCTGTATCCGAGAAAAACACGAGGTAAGAGATCGTGGATCCATCTTGTGTTGTGCATAGGGTCGAAGACGGGGATAGCGAGCACACCCGAACACTCGAGATGATCATATCTTGGCTTATCTTTGATACAACTTGGTAAAGGGAGATTGCATCTTTAATTTTGGGGTAGGGAGTATATTGACAACATAGTTTGCTGTCATAAATGCATCAACCCAGAATTTTAATGGAACTTTTGCATGATATAACATAGCCAGACCAAGCTCAACTATATGTCTATGTTTTCTTTCAGGTATTCCATTCTGTTCGGGTGTATATGGACAAGAAATAAGCTGTTGGATGCCACAATTCTGTAAGTGAGCTTTAAACTTGTGACTGACAAACTCTCCCCCACCATCACATTGAAACTTCTTGATTTTACAATTGTGCTGGTTCTCTACTAACTTCTGAAACATAAGGAAGATATCATAGAAGTCTGATTTTAGTTTCAATGGGTACATCCAGCTGAACCGAGAAAAGCTATCAACAAAGACCACATAATACTTGAAATTCTGATAAGAGTTGACTGGAGAAGGTCCCAGATATCGCAATGGACTTGTTCTAGAGGTTTATTAGCTACTGAGAACTTGACATAGGAAAAGGTAGGGCAGCATTCTTAGCAAGCCGGCAACTTCACGCATACTGATTGTGGTTCTTTATGACACTTTGGATTAACTTTTGATTCTTCAAATACTTCAGGACATTCTGGTTTGTATGAGCTAGCCGTTGATGCCACACGTTTTTTCTCTGTAATCTTTGTCTTTGAGTGAAGAATATCTACGCAGCACAAGGATCGACTCTATATAGTCCTTTCTCCTTCTTTCCTAGCATCTTGGTTATGTTGGTGATGCTGTCCTTTATATACACCCCAGGTTTTGTCAAAGACAAAAGAACGGGGATAATCATCGGTTAGTTTAGAGAGGCGAAAGAAGGTTTTTCTTAATTCTTTGGAACAACTAACACATCTTTTAGAGGCAAGGTAGTAGTAGCAGTAGTTAGCATTGTATTCCCAATATATTTCACAGGTAAACATGAACCGTTGCCAATCATTACTGTATCAGTACCAGCATTCTTAGAAAAGTTTTGGAGAATACCAGCATTTGCCGTAATGTGAGCTGTTGCTCCAGTATCAGGATACCATTCATTTTCATTGGTTTCCTCAATATGAAGTGCTGATAGAGCTGTCGGTATCTCTTGACTTGGTAAGAATTATCAAATCTGTACCAACGGTGTAATGCATCATGACCTGGTCTTCGCGAGATCGACACTCCGGTCGAGTGTTTCTTTGTTGTTTTCTCCATCCGCACATCCTTATGGAGAGTTAAATTTGAGGAAGGATAAACCTTGGCTTCGTATACCTCGAGTTGAACCATTATATGGTCGAACCCGACAGAACTCAAAGTAGAGGGGTTATTAAATTGGTTAAGGTGTTGACTCCCCCTGTTCATAGTTCGAGTTATTAGTTACGTAGTTCATATTTCTTCCGGGTTTCCAAAATTTCTGTATACGTTACCAAATGGCCTTCCTCTTCCAATATTTCTTCCTCCACGACTATATCCTCTTGAACTTCCAAGACTGCTATTTTGCTGTACAACATTTCTATTAAACTCCTCTTTGTGTATAGCTTCAGTCTTCCTTTGACCATAATAGGCTAGATTTGGGCTAAGGCGACTTGAGGAATAGTTTTGCAGCCTTGATTCAAACCTCTCTAGATGAGAGATCACTTCATCATATTCAGTGAGGCTTTAAACAATAAATTGTTGTTCTAAAGCTCTCATACTCGGACCCCAAACCTTCCAAAATACCAAACAGTTTTGTTATTTCATCCTTTGGTTTACCTATTGCATTTAATTGATCACATATTGTCTTATACTCTCGAGATACGTGGATAAGGCTCTATCACGTTTCGACAAGCCTGCAATTTTCCTCTTAGTTCAAACTCCTTTGCCACAGATTTGGGTGAACCGATTAAGCAAGACTGCCAAAGTTCATAAGCCGTGTTTAAGCCGATTATTAGGCTAAGTATGTCTTCGGAAACAGCACCCTTGATCCACGAGGAAACAAGTTGATCTGTCTTAATCCAATCATTATAGTCGGGATTAGGGATATCAACCGTTTGATCTCCTTCTTCTATCTGTAGAGTTTTAGCGGGCGGTGGAATTTCTCCATTCACAAACCCAAACGGATCTTGGCTTCTTAAAAACCTATGGCGAGCTTGCCATAGAAGGAAGTTATCCTCGGCTAATCGATTGTAACAAAGTTCGAGATGTTGACATGAATGGGAAATGGATATCTCAAGCTTCTTCTTTGCCATTCTCTGTTCCCGGATCTTTGAATACTACTTGATCCGAATATAACCTCTCTTGATTCTTTTTGCAATATGATGCGGCGAATCGATTTCGATGATAGAGATTTGAAGAAAGATGAAGAATATCAACTCACGAGATCAATGAGGCTTCGATTCCCTGATTCCAATCTCTTTGTAGATTCAGCTATTTTTATGCAGTATTGAGATGGTTTCTTCAGGATGAATGCTCTGATACCATGAAGAACTTCATGAACAGAAGAAGAAATCGAGAGAGAGAGAGAGATATAGAGAGAGAGAGAGAGATTGATGAATGTATTTCTTCTCTTATTCAACTTCCTTAAAACTTTACAGAATGAGAGATTTCCTATTTATATCTTCTCTAGATCTCTCAACAAATCTGTTTTACACGAGAGCTGTTGAAGAAAAAAGTCAATTTCCTAACTGCAGGAAACTAACCGAATACCGGTCACAACGGCTAAAAAACGAGTAAAGGAAAAACAGAGTAATGAGCGAGTAATAGTTTTTGTCGACTTTGCAGCAGCCTCTTTTTATGTAATCTCTCGATCGTATATCATCCTTCTTCTTTCCTTTCTTTGTTTTTAACAGTAGACCTTCTTCTTTCTGTACACTTCTTGACATCATTTATACAATCAGCTTCTTCCTGTCTTTTGTTCTTAACAGTCTCCACCGCTGCCTTCGAGGCGGTGTACGGCGCCACGTTCGGCTTCAGCCCACCAACCAGCGATGAGGACAGCATTATGATCCTGCCTCCGCCGCCCCGCTTCAGCCGGTTTGCAGCCTCTCTGCAGCACAGGAATGCCCCTCTAGCATTGACACTGAAAGACATTAAAAAGAATCATCAGCTCTGAAAGTTCTCCTCGTAATCATTGTGAGAATTCATCACCAAAAACAAAATTTAACAGAGAGAACACAATTCAAAGACCCGGGCTTCTCTCTGTCACCCCACTCTCTCATCAGAACTACAAGCAGAGAGTAGAACAATTAGGGTCGAAACTAATAAGCTTCCAAATGACAAGCAAGAACCGATTCCACGCGAACCCCATTGTTCTCAAGAGCCATCACCTGAAGGTCTTGTCGAAGACCTCGACGGAGGTGTTGGCGAGGGTGGGGCACTTGGAGTCGAGGAGGCCGGCGGAGTTCACCAGGACGTAGATCGGCGACTTAAAGGCCTCCTCGGCGGCGTCGAAGAGGGACTTCACCTGGTCAGGATCCGAGACGTCGGCCCGGACCGAGACGGCGGAGGAGCCGCCGGGGGACGAGGAGTTGATCTCCTCCGCGACGGCGTCGGCCAGGGCGGAGGAGCCGGGGGAGGTGTAGTTGACGACGACTTTGGCGCCTAGGGAGGCGAGGTGGAGGGCGATGTCGCGGCCGATCCCACGGGAGGAGCCGGTGACGATGGCCACCCGGTCTTTCAGAGGGAGGGCCAGCGCCGCGGTGGCGTCGGAGGGGGCGGCGGAGGGGGCGGCGGCGGTCGCGGCCATGGATGGAGTTCCGAAGAAGCTGGAAGGACGCGGAGGAAGTGAAGGATGACCGATTCACTAGCAAAGCTGTCGCCTTTTCAAGCGAACGAACGAACCCAGAAGAGAAAAACAAGAATTTGGGTTTTGCTTCTTGGAGAGTGACGCGGGGAGTGAGGTCGCAGCGAGCTTTCCTGTCATGGCGGGGCCTTGACATTGTCGGTGGATAAGAATCGTAACACGAAGCACCATAAGGCGGAGAAAATATTCAGTGGTACGAGCACGCGCCACGTCATCTGTTCACGTAGGACCTAGACAACTTGTTTTGGGCTGTTTTAGGACATGTTGGTGTATTTCCTAGTTCCAAATTTTGGAACTTATATCCAGTCAGTTCGATTTCTAGAAGCAATTATTTACACTTTTTTTTTTTTAATATAGGAGACATCTAATCTAATCTCTCCTTCTTCTTCACCTTTCCCTCTCACTCATGCCTCGCTTGATGTCGATATCTTCACTTTTTCCTCTCGCCTCTCGAGCCTTGCTCTTTCACTCTTCACTCTTTCCATGACTTTGCTTTTGCTCAACTCTTAGTCTCAAATAGCCCCTTCTCGTAATTTTTTCGCTATCCGTCCATTGTTTCTTCATTTTTTCTCGTCTTTGGATTGCCAACTTTACGCTGTCTCCACTTTTTGCTTAAAATTTGGATAGCTCATTTCCCATAATCTTGTCATACAATGGCGAATCATACCTAACTCCGATATGTGAGTGCTTCATTTTTGTCGCTGGGACGTAGATCGATGTTTTGGCCTCTGGTTTTCATCGTTTTGGTCCTATCCTTCTGCATCTTTCTTAATCCTTGCCTTCTTCGTTGTCCGGGAGCAATGAGGGGGTTTGCAAATGTAGATTTGCTGAAATGGTGGATGTGAAATTGCCAAGTGACTAGTTTCATTTGACTGGACTGGATAGATCAAGTATCCATTCTAGAAACTGGAAATTGGTCTTCCTAGTCCAGTTCTTGATTTTTGGATGAGATCAGACAGGAGTGAAAACTAATTAGGAGTGTGCAACCAAACCGGGTACCCGGAAATTGGACCAACCCACCCGGAAAATAGGGTCGGGAATCGATTCCCGCCGAAATCGGTTCGGGAACCAATCCCGAGTGATTACCCACCCAGGAACCGGTTTCTGGACCGGTTTGGGAACCGGTTTTGTAATTAGAGGTCCAAGATCCTATTTTTTCCCCTTATTTCTATTTTTACTCCCACAATCACATGGCATTTCCTCTTGGCTCTCTTAGACATGCACGACACTCCTCCTCCATCATTCCTCTTCCTCAATCGCTTCCCTCCCTCACTAGCTACCACGTGGATTGGCTCGCGTAATTTATCTTCGCGTAATTTATCTTTTGTAGGAGGAGTTATGCTTGCATAAATGAACAGCTTCATATAGTAATTGTGAGAATAAGACTAATATTAGACTTATATTTGTTGCTAATGTTTATGCAATGTTATGATTTTTGCTTTGCATTATGATTTTATTTATGATAATTAGCCATATGGATCTTTAATTTTTTCGTTTTATCAAAAATTTCATGTATTTATTTATTACGAGTGTTTAATGTTTCAATACAAATTAGGAGAATTACGTTATTTTCTCATGTATTAATGTAAAATTCGAAATCGTAAAGGATATCGTGAGGTTACAAAATAGGTTCCAGTGGACACAGGGTTGACCCTGAAATCAGATCGGAAAAATAATGTGAGTCGGGTACATGATCCAATACAAATAGGGTCGGGTAGGTCCAAAAAAAATAATCGGTTATAACAGAGTTAGGTACAGGGTCCAAGTCTAGACCCTACCCACCCTGGACCTAGTCATCCCTAGAACTGATCACCCTTAACGGAGAGAAAATATTCAGTGGTATGAGTGTGTGCCACGTCATCCGCTCACATATCTACCAATGAGATACTGACACATGTCCCATGAGCAGGACCCACTGGAAAATGGAAGGGCTGCTTGTCGGCTGGCTCGCTTGACTCCGCTACAGAAGAAAGGACAGGTGAGGGGTCAATAAATGCGCAATACTCCCGCTCAAAATATTTCTGTCTCCTCACTTTGAATTTTATGAGTTCTCTCTCCTCATAAAAGAACAAAAAACAACTGAGAGTTCCTTTGTTTCCTTCTCCATGCATCCTGCCTCCTTCGCATCCTTCGCCTCCGCTTCCGCCTGCCCAAAAGCTCACCGGTCATCTACCTCTAGCATCCTCCGTCTCCGGCATCTACTCGTCCTCCCCGTCCCGCCGACCTCTGCTGCGAAACCATCGGCCTCCGGCAGGAGGGAGGCAGCCTTGGTCTCATTCCCGAGCAACACCAAGCTCCCCGCCGCTGACTGGGCATTGTCCCTAACGCTAGCCTGCTCAGTCGCAAGGGAGATCTCAATGGACTTGGGAGAGGTCGATGGCGTGGAGAAGAATGGGAGGTGCGGGCTAGAGAATGATTCCCGTTGGCCTCCAGCAAGAGGGAGGCGGCCTCAGTCTCATTCCCGTGCAGCACCCTCCGCCGCTGACTGGGCGTTTTTCCTAACGCTGGGCCGCTCGGTCACAAGGGAGATCTCGGTGAACCTGGGTGGGGTCGACGGCACGGGTTGGAGAAGGATTCTCGCTTGCCATGGAGGAGGTACGTGAACCAGCTATACCAGCACCAAGAGCTTTTCTTGGACGTGAGCCGAATCGACTTCACAGACGGGTTCATGGAGGAGATGGAGCCCGAGTTCCAGACCGCATTCAAGGTGATGGAGGAGCTGAAGAAGGGTGCAATAGCGAACCCAAACAAGGGCTGTATGGTCGGGCACCACTTGTTGAGGAAGTCGGAGCTTGCGCCGACCCGATCCTGAAGGCACAGATTGAGAGCACACTCGACGCCGTCTGCAATTTCACCGCCAATGTGGTCAGCGGTAAGGTCAATTCTGGAATTCTATTCGTTGTTGCTCTCTGTGTGGTAAGAGAAGCTGTAGTTCCTTTCGTTTTTTTATTTATTTATTTATCGATTTTCTATCGTAGTTACCTATGTCAGATTTCTGGTAAATGTGAACATTGTCTCGGTCGCTCCAGAAAGCGTGAGCTGAGGATAAATTGAAGTGGTTTCCGATGAAATAGATGGAGAGCTCATTTACGAATCAATCGCTTGAAATGACTGTGTATGGAAATCTCCTACTTTAAGATGCAGTAGTTTCAAAATAACAACTGCTTTTCCGATTAATGTCAGCATGAAATTCAGATTTTCATCGTTGGTTTTCTTTTAGGGTGCTTAGTTGATTGCATTGGACACAGACGCAATGATTGACTTGATTATGTTTGATGCTTAATTTGCAAGTTAAGTCCCCCTCCTACTTCTCCCGTGGATCGCTTTACTCAAGTACATTCAGTTGGAATCGGGGGTTCAACTCTTGGGCCACAATTTGTTGCAGAGGCATTGGCTCCCGATAATCCTCCATTGAAGGTGTCTTCAGACATTGTAGATGAGTTGGTGGTGGCTTGTTTGTCTTCGTCCTTTCTTGCCATTTCTACTAGTTAAAATTATTTCTCAAGCCTTGGCAACTCTTCCCTCAAGTGAGCAGTTCTCTTAATGCCATTCTTCCTACTTGGATTAGTCGTGATGTCATTCCACTTCGGGCTTTTCGTTGCAAGTCCATCACTATAGATATGAGAATGATCCAAATCCCTTCCCTGTATTCTTCCTGCTCACATTTCTCCTCCATTATTTGGAGCAAGTGTATATGCTGCTCGATTCACTTATGTGCAATGAAAAAAGATCTACTTTAGTTGATCAAACTATACTTAGGTCATTTGTCTTCGTCCTTTAATTCAGTATTCGAAAAGCATTAGTAAATTTTAGATTTTGCGCATCAGATTTAAGTAAAGTTACAAGCTATGGATGAATGTTCAGTTATGAGTCTTGGCACATTGGGTGAATACCCTGTGTTAGCGATTTTTTGACTTTTGACGGTCTGGATGATATCTCAATTTTACTTTTGGCAGATTAGATTCATTGACAACACAGATCCAGCTGGAATTGACCATCAAAGTGCGCACCTTGGTCCTAAGCTCTCTTCTACCCTAGTTATTGTGCTATCAAAGGTGCCTGCATGTATTTTGCTTTGTGATCTCTCCTTTATGCAGATTAGAAGAATATATAGTAATTCATTGTTATTTCCTGTCCTACAGAGTGGTGGCAATCCCGAAACCAGAAATGGCTTATCGGAAGTACATAAGGCCTTTCGTGAAATGGGATTGGAATTTGCAAAACAGGTTTTGGTTTTGGTCCTAGGTTTTTTCCCCCCTGCCTATAGAAGTTTCACCGACAAGTGGTTGAGTTTCATGTTCTCTTTAAAGATACTAACTAGAGCAAAGTTGAACAAGAACAAAAACTTTGATGAAAAGATGATTAGTGAGGGAACCCAATCCAAAAAATAGTGTGCGCTTTGGGGGGGAGGGGAGAGAGAGAGACCATGGACAGAGTGTAAATGCCATAATAAAAGCCATTAGACATATTATAACAGTCACTAAATACTAGATTTGGCTTGCATACCATTCAAAGCAAATTTTAGTAAGCTCAAGTTCCATTTGAAAGGCTAATGCAGCGAGTTGAACATCACGAGCTTGAATAATGTGGTTCAAACAAGTCCAGCTGTTTGGTTTCTTCTTATATGCCTTTGCTACTGACCTAAGATTCATTGCAGTTCGTTCTCTTTTTAAAAATTCTTCTGTGATGCTGCACTGGCTTTACTTCATCAGAGTTGCGAAGCATGAGATGTTTCCTAGGGATTTCTTCTTAATGAGCTCATTTCAGCTTTTTGTTTGCAGATCCAAGCTTTTTTGAGCAGTTTGGTTTGGGGAATTTTGCTTGTTTTGTCCATACAGTATGTTATTTCATTATTAGGCTGCGTGAGTTTTTCTTGTCCTCCAAGTCTTTATTCATCGTCTTTAGATGCCATGACAAAGCTCAAGTCATATGGGAGGGAAGTGATTGAGGAAGAGGAATGACGGAGGAGGAGTGTCGTGCGTGTCTAAGTGAGCCAAGAAGAAAAACGCCATGTGATAGCGGGAGTAAAAACAGAAATCAGGGGGAAAAAATAGGATTTTGGACCTCTACTTACAAAACCAATTCCCAAACCGGTCCGAGAACCGATTCTCGGATGGGTAATCACTTGAGACTGGTTCCCGGACCGATTTCAGCAGGAATCGATTCCTGACCCAGTTTTCTAGATGAGTCGTCCGATTCCTGAGTACACTCGGTCTGGTTGCACACCCTTAATCAATTCCCACTCTCATCCAAAAATCAAGACCTGGACTAGGAAGACCAATTTCCATTTTCTGGAATGGAGACTCGATCTATCCAATCCGATCAAATGAAACTAGTCACTTGGCAATTTCACATCCACCATTTCAGCAAATCTATAGCCGCAAACCCGTCATTGCTCCCGGACAGCGAAGAAGGCAAGGATTAAGAAAGACACAGAAGGACAGGACCAAAACGATGCAAACTAAAAGCCAAAACATCGATCTACGTCCCAGCAACAAAAATGAAGCACTCACATATCGGAGTTAGGTATGATTTGTCATCGTATGACAAGATTATGGGAAATGAGCTATCCAAATTTTAAGGAAAAAGTGGAGACAACATAAAGTTGGCAATCCAAAGACAAGAAAAAATGACTGATGACAACAATGGCCGGATAGCGAAAAAATTACAAGAAGGGGCTATCTGATACTAAGAGTCGAGCAAGAGCAAAGTCATGGAAAGAGTGAAGAGTGAAAGAGCAAGGCTCGAGAGGCGAGAGGAAAAAGTGAAGATATTGACATCAAGCGAGGCATAAGTGAGAGGGAAAGGTGAAGAAGAAGGAGAGATTAGATTAGATGTCTACTATATTAAAAAAAATAAAAATATGTATATAGTCGGTTCGATTCCTATCTTGGAACTAGAAATCGAACCGACTGGATATCAATTCCAAAAATTGGAACTAGGAACTACACCAACATGTCCTAGAACAGCCCAAAACAAGTTGCCTAGGTCCAATTTGAGCGGTTCGGTTATTCCTTCTTGCTCACCCCTAATTCCTTTCTTTAGTAAAAATTGAAACTTCTTCCTTTCGTTAGTAAAAACTGAAACTTCTTCCTCATCATTCAATGATTCGGCTTGTAAAACAAACAAAATAATGTCATAGAAATGGAAATGAATCGTAATTATAAAATGCTACCATAAATTTGTGACCACGGTCCATCGCTAGGCAAAAATCAAGCCAATGCGGAAATAAGCACAAAAGTAATTTTAATGTAAGAAGCATTACTCCCTAATTCTTTCGCAACAATGACTTGCGTCTTGTACGAATTATGACGTGAACGTGTGTTGAGTGTCTGAATTTTATATTCTTCCTTATTTACTTCTCTGTTTTACAACTGCTCGCATCCTATAATTTTGAAAGAGATTTGGTTTCTCCTGCATTGGGTTTGTAGCTGATTAACATGCAAAACAGGCCACATTTTGACCCAAAAATTTAAAGTTTCTAGCTTTACTTACAATCTATCGCCTTATAGAATTAGATCTACTATCCTTCCGGTTTAGAGCAAATCTTGGGGTGATCAAGACTCTAGTTTGTCCCTACCGCTATTCCTTAAGGGTTGACATGATCGACCGGCCATGCATATATTGAGAAAGTGTAAGCAAGCAATCTCGGTACAGCTCGAACCATGTACAGTGCACCCCAAGTGATTTTTTCAAATGCAGTAGAAGAGGCGAACACCATACATGAGAACCTGTTTACGGATCTGTAGGAAACAATAGTCTCTGCTGCCATTATTCCCGCCTCTGCATCTACTTTAGGCGAAGAACATCCACAGCAAGTCGCGCAGACCTGCTCATTTGGACATTTTAAGCAATTCATGTGGAATGGAAACGCAGCACAGGAGGATACACTCCTAATCTCACGAATTGCCTTCTTTTCCGCCCACAAAAGCTTTCTCCTCATGATTCTTTTATGAGGTTCTCTTTTCTTCTGCCTTTCTTCTATTAGAACGAATGGAAGAAGTCGGCATTGATCACTCCCCAGAATAGCGTCCACTTGCAGAGCGATGCACATGGAACTCACATTAGCTTTTAACCAAAAAGGATTCAATGGGCTTACTGTATCTCCTTAGCTGCTGCTGCCCATTACCTTCACTTCAGGACATTTATGGAGGTCGCAGAAGTGACTTATCCTAGAAGCATTAATCTTGCCAAGGCTAATCCAATGGTTCCCTTCCACCTTCACGCATGATACCATTTAACCGCCACTTCATAAGACGAATGCATCAGGGATATCTGCCGAATGTGGCAATCTCACCTCATCACTTCTATATATGGCAAAGACAAAATTTCTAATTTCTATCTACCAAGTCTGCACAGGTTCAAGGATTAGAAAATATATAGATTTCTGACTTGGGAGAAAGATGACAACCAGATCCAATTCATCACCATACTCACCATCAACAATGACCTTGTGGAACTGAAAAGGGCTTGCTGAGCCAGGATGCCGTTATGTGCTTGAGTAAAACTATAGCATTGAGAAAATATGAAAAGTGACATCGGGATGCTATAATCTTGCAGCACAAATGGAGCCGGATAACAAGTGCAAAGTAAATAGCACAAGAGGATGTCAAAAGTTGCCAGGTAATTGCTCCTGCCATAGTTTTGATGAAGTATCAGATTATCAGAGCGAAAAGAGCTGTTGTTACAACCAGAGCATGTCATGGTGCACAGACTGTTCTTAGAGAGGGAAAACACATTTAGTAATTTCCTCTCTCACCTGGGAAGGAAAAAAATGAACCGTCACAAAAGCAGAAGCCAGATTGGCAGTGGAGGCCAATTTCAGTGCAGCTACAAATGATGAAAAAAGAGTTGCTCATTTTTCTTTTTGGGTTTATGGATGAAGAACTAACTTCCTCATTATCATTTTTTGTTCAGTGAGAGTAACCATACAAGCTAGGTATACACAAGTTCAGTCAAGTGGCTTACCAAGGCAATTTAGAGTCGTCGTGTGAAAAAGGGTGATTGTGAGCTAAATCCTCTTGAGACAGATGATTGGGAGAGAACCTATATTTCTGCAGCTACAGATGAAATAGAGCAGATAAAGAGTTATAAGAGGGCCATTGAACCAAAAATCGAGCCTGATCTTCCACCCGCAAGAAGCGATAAAGAGATGGAATTCTTTACCTCAAATTCCCAACCAAAAGGCTGGGAAAGCACCTCTCATCTCAGAGAGTTACAAGTTAATACCGTTCCCCTGAATCAGTTCCTGATTGACTTTTTGCTGTCATTCATTACCAATAGTCTCTACATGAACAAAGACCACCGTTGAAGTGATGAAAGCGATATGCGTCTCGCACAATGATAGTTCGGCTCGATATCTTTGAGACAAATTTGATCCAATTGTGACAGTCATCACAGATACGAATATTTTTTATTACCCGAACTGGGATTAACTCAGGCAAGCTAAGAAGACCAAAAGCAATGGCCAATTTTTCACTGTGAACAAATCTCATAGGGTCTTTTTGTCCATGCTCAGCATCACTCCACAAGCTACATTGTTTTTCCACGTAACCAATTTCTGCTGCCCGTGAAGTCAGATCCCCCAGGTTTTTGTATATCTCATCTGTCGATGGGTGTAGTCTGTCACCTACATAGAAGGCATGGACCGAGTTCTTGACCTCTATCCAGCTTCGACCTGGTTCTTTCTTCACGCCTCTCTCTTTCATCACTTGCCTTGCTGAATCTCTGAGATCCCATTTTCCAGTTAACGCATACATATTTGATAGGAGAACATATGCAGCCGAATCTTCAGGTTCCATCTCCTGAAGATGGCGAGCAGCAATTTCACCAATTTTCACATGCTTATGAATTGTGCAGGCACTTAATAGAGTCCTCCAAATCATGGCATCTGGTTCTATTGGCATCTCCTCCACAAACTTCTTGGCACGTCTCAGATGACCTGCACGACCAAGAAGATCCACAATGCAGACATAGTGTTCAGGATCTGGCACCAAACAAAAGTCTACTGTCATAGACTTGAAATACTTGAGTCCTTTCTCCACCAACCCAACATGGCTGCAGGCTGACAAAGCTCCCACAAAGCTAATGGAATTTGGTGTCATTCCTTGCTGCATCATTTGATCGAACAAATCCACTGCTTCTACACCATATCCATGCTGAGAATAACCATGTATCATGGCATTCCAAGAAACCTCATTTTTTTCATGCATGTCATCAAATTCCCTTTTGGCTTCGCAAATGCTGCCGCATTTAGCGTACAATGTGATCAAGACATTGGAAGCCTCAGTTTTGGAATAATAGCCTGTTGTTATCATTGCAGCATGAATCTGCCTCCCAAATATCATATTTGCTGTGCTAGCAGCAGCTTTTACGGCAGAGCAAAAGGTGTACAAGTTAGCCTCAACTCCAGCTTTATTCATCCGAGCAAAAACATGCAGTGCCTCCTCATGACAACCACTCTGTCCAAAGCCAGATATCAGTGCATTCCATGATACGTTATCTTCAACATCAACCTTCTGAAATACTGAATATGCTTCTTTTATTCTACCGCATCTACTGTAAAGACTAAGGAGTGCATTTCCAATCGAAAGATCAAGTGAGAAGCCAGAGACCCAGCACTGAGCATGTATCTGGCGTCCTTCATGGAGTGCTGGGATACCAGCACTTGCGGTGATGGCACTTGATAATCCGATATTATCTAATTGGATGCCTCGGTTCTGCATTTCTTTGAAAAGTTGTAAAGCTTCACCAAATAAATCGTGCTGTACATACCCCGCAATCATTGTCGTCCAAGAGACAACATCTTCCTCAGTAAGTCTACTAAGAATATTTCGAGCACTCTCTAACTTTCCACATTTGGCGTACATCTCTAATAGCACGCTGCAGACATACACATTATGCTGAAATCCATTCTTGATGATATGAGAGTGTATTTGTTCACCTTGGTAGAGAGTTCCCAAAGAGATGCAGGTTTTAAGTATGCTTGGAAATGTATATTGATTTGGCACAATGCCTTCAATCTGCATCTTTCTAAGTATCTCAAGCAACTCAATCAAATTGTCTGACTGACCAAAAGCTACAAGCATCAGATTCCATAAAACCACGTTCTGTCTATTAGTTGAGAGAAAGCATTTATGTGCAGTTTCTATGTCAGAGCATTTGACATACAGATCAAGCAGGGAACCTTCAATAACAATGTCAGACAGAATTCCCGTTTTTTCTGCATATGAATGAAGCTGTTCTCCTATCTGGAGATACCCTGCATCAGCACAAGCACTCAGGAGCGTTGCTACAGTAACATGGTTTGGTTTCAAGCAATCAGCCAGCATACTATGAAATAACTTCATAGCTTCATCGCAAAGTCCATGTTGAGCGAGCCCAGCTATAAGTGAGTTATACGATACACCATCTCTAAATTCCATCCCACTAAATATAAGCTCAGCAGACATCCAATATTTGGCTCGACAGTACAATGTTAAGAGAGCATTACATACGCAAATTTGAGTGGAGAATCCCCACCTTAAAATGAGACCATGCACCTGCTCTCCAAGCTTGAACAGATCAATCTTAGTGCAGGCACTCAGTGTACTGGAGAGAAGATACGGTGTCGGCCGAACTGCATCATTATGCATCCGACAGAATAAAAGAAGAGCTTCTCTCTCACGACCATTTTGAGAAAAGCCAGAAATCATCGCAACCCAAGAAATGCTGTCCCTGGAGCGCAACATTCCAAAAACCCTTTTGGCATCATCAATGAACCCATTTTTGGAATACAGATCGATTAGCGGATTACACACCAACGGGCTAGTCCCAAAACCATGACAAACGATTTTACCATGAATCTCTTTGACGAAATGGAGGGCAATTCTATTCCCAGAGCAAGCTTTCAAAACCGAAGCGAACGTGTTCTCATCGGGACGAATATTTTCAGCTATCATCCGACAAAGTAGGCCCACTGCTTCACTACTCAGCTTGTTGGCAACACAAGCAGCTATTCTTCTCGTAAGCATATCATCAAAGACCTTACGCGCGCCATCAATCTCACGACCCGAGAGACCAATTCCCAGAATCCGCTCACTCGAAGTGAATGGACCCGTCTTCAAGATCCTAGCATGGAGCTTCTCGCCGCCTTTCAATGATAAAGACCCGACACTCGAAGACCCTTCGAGGAGCGACGGCTTGCCCAAGTGAACGGCCCAGCAACTGCCCACTTGCTTCGAGTCCAAGCTGCTCGAGCTCCAGTGGAGACATTGAGCGAACACATGGCGGGCACGGATTATGATGTCGCGGGGACTCTCGCGGTGATGGAGTAGCGACGAGAAACGAGGCGTTACCTTCGACCTCGATGGCTGCTGCTTCGGAGCAACGTGTTCGAGCGATGAACGTGAAGGACGCGACCGGCGGAACGGGGCAGCGATTCGAACCATATGAGAGTCATCAAGCTCCGGTGGCCGACAGGAATTCGCGGTATGATTACTTTTTGATGTAATCAAATTTTGAACCAAGGCAAATTATGGTACATCGGAAATACTGTCCTAATAGAGTGAAAGAAAAGAGTGTAAGTTTCTGCATAGAGTAAATCCACTAGTCGCAAAAGAAGCCCAAAGAAGGAATCAATTAAATTCTCTCTATTTGGTAAGAAACAATTTTGCTGAAGTCTCACCCTTCATTTTTGTCTTGCCATATTAGATTTCACCGATCAATCAACGGAAAGTCCGACCATAAAAATAAAAATAATAATAATAATAATCAAAGGAAAAATGACACTAAGAATGTGCATAATAACCATTTGATTTCTTTATTTTTATATTTTTCCTATTTCCTTGAAAAAAAGTTTGGAATATAAATTTTTAGTTCATAAAAATGTGATATATCTAAAAAAATGTTTTTCAGAATCTTATTTTTTCTAGGAAAATTAAAAAATAACGACTAATGTTTTGCTAAAACCTAAAAATAAATTGAAAAATATTTTTCATTGTCTAGTAAAGAAAATCTGATTTGATTTTCTAAAATAATCAAACAATATATGCGCACTAGCGACTTATGCATGGATAGTTGATGAATTAAGTCCAAGTACTAGGGTCTTGAATCTAGCCTCAATGGACCTTGATCTAAGTGTCAAGGACCCAAGCATGAGCACTTGGGTTCGATGCTCGATTACTTGGTCCCTAACTTGAGTCCAAAGAGGCAAGTGTCACGGGCCGATCGATTGGGATCGTGACCGCGCGGCGACTCGGGCACTTGGGATCGGATGGGATCGCCGAAGCACCTAAGCCAAGCCTTACACAGTCGAACGCTCACTCGCTCGCCTTACCCGGATCGTAGAGAGATAAACAAATCTAGAGAGAAGAGCTGCGGAAAAGAAGACTTGCTTTATATTGCGGAAGTAGTGGATTGATTACAACTCATGGAAGACACCCCTTTTATAGTTGAGGGCCTCGAATTACATCCATTGATTTAGAAAGCTACCGGCGGACGAGATCGCGCCGCCTCAACTACCGACATAAATAAAAGGAACAGACTCCCGTAATCTAGCTGAATGACAGTTTCGCCCGTTCTTGCAATTTGGGGAGAAGACTTGGTGGGAATCCGAGTGAGAGCACGAGGTTCAAGGGCGAGTCGGGGTCGACTCTGGGGAACCTCTCGGGTCGCCCATGTTTCGGCCCGTGACACGAGGCTCAATGACCTAGTGCCCATGCTTGGATCCTAACACCCAAGCCCGAGTCCATCAAGGTTGGACTTTGGTCCATAAAGGTTGAATGCGAGACCCCAACACTTAGGCCCTTAAGGTCCATTAAGGCTAGGCTTAGGCTCGACAATAGAGCTTGCTTTGGGCCCAACCTCGATAAACCCGAACCCAAGCCCAACCTCTATGGACTAGGGTCTAAGCGCAGAGGTCTTGAGCTCAGCATTAATGGACCTGGGTGCGTGAAGGACCCAAGCACAGTCACCGAAGACCCAAGCATGGCCTCCATGGAGACAAGCCTTGGCACTTGCACCAAGGTCCCAAGCTTGACTTTGAAAGACTAGACATGAGACCAAATGTCTTGGGTTTGGCCTTGACGAACAGGGGCACAGCTACCAAGGTCCTAGGTTTGACCTCAATGAACCCAAGTATGGGCACTAGAGCCCCAAACTTTGGCCTTGATATACCTAAGCTTGGCCACAAGAAATCTAGGCGCTAATAAAAGGGTCTTAGGCTTGGCCTCAATGGATCTGAGCACAAACATTGAAGCCTTAGCCTCAATGAACTTGGGCATGGGCGCTAAAGACCTGAGCATAGGCACCGCAATCCCAAGCCTTGACCTCTATAGCACTTACTCGAGCATCAAGGACCCAAGCTTGAGTGCTAAGGACTTGAGCATGGCCTTAATGGAGAAGGCTTGGGTGTTGGGTGTTGGGCATTAGGCACAGGTACTGAGGCCTTGATGGACTCAGGCACAAATATCGATGTCTTAGACGAAGCATATGGACTTACTCCTAGACATTGAGCACCTAATATTTGGCACTGAGGTTCTTGTTCCCAAAAGTAGAGTTTTTGGTCTAAGGGCCAAATTGTAGTCATATTTTGGAAAAATGATTTCCAACTTGTTAAAAGATGAAATCATTTTTTAAGATTTAAATATAATTTTTCCAACAACTCATTTTCTCATTCTTGGGTTTTTTTTGAACTATTCATAAATATTCGATATAGTCCTTTCATTTGATCAAACAAGGGAGAAAGCTACCATAAGTCCTTAAAAAATTGTGATATATACAATCTAGTCCTTATATCATTGTAAAATGTGTAAATTTAACTTGTTCCTGTCATTAACCGGTGGGAGTAATAACCTTTCCAAGTTTTCATAAGCTATATACTATTAAATACCTAGATTTTAAGATAGTTTTTTATTTCAATCTATTTTCTAAATCAACAAAATGAATGTCACGGTGGGTTGCGAAATCATTTTACGAGTCGTAACATGACTCAAATAGAAAAAAAAAATTGTGATTATACGATCTAGAAAATGGAGAAGAGGCCATCACAACTGACAAGAGACAAGCGGAGGGAGAGTAAAGGACAAACGGGGGCTTTTTAAAAGAGGAGATGCCCTCCATTTCCCGCGGGGCAGGATGGCGGGAAACAGTCCCGTACGCCAAAAGCTTTAAAATTGGCCGGTGTCGAAATGACAATTCTACCCTCAACTGCCCTTGGCATTTTCTTATTTCAATTGCGTTCCCGGACCTTTTCTTCCTAAATCAAGTCCCATGACTTTCCTTTCGTAAGTCCTTCCTTCGACCGATGCGGTTTGAAACGGTTTACTTTTGGAGAATTATGCGGAAATTTCAAATGAGTTTTGTCGGTCTTTGTAGGAAACTCCGAAAGTTTCATATCAATATACGAAATGGAAAAATGTGACAAATTTCAAAGCCTAAATATGCCAACCACACTCAATTATTGGCATGCCCTTTGAAGTCTATCGCTCTAGATTCCACTTTTCTCTTAATTAAAACGGAAAATGTAAATTGTCTCTATCCGTTCTTTCCAAGCAAAAAGCAAAGTATCTCCGTTATAGTCTTCCAACGCCCACGAGTAACAATCACACGAGCGAGAGGATAGTTTCGATGTTCTGCACGTTTCGCGTGCTCCTCGTAACTCCAGTATCCGAAATTCAAACCTTCCTTTTCAAATTGGAAAGCTTTTAAAACATTTTCAACACCTTCCTTAAAACGCTCGACGAGGGGAGGGTATAACGGTCACTATTCCGAAAGGAAGGATGAGATCTGAGGCGGGGCCCACATCAGTTGGGGGGACAGCGGTGGCATTTTTAAGGAAAAATTTGAATTCCTCCGCCCCTCTCTCTCTCTCTCTCTCTCAACTTCTTCCTCTTCTTGCTTGCCAGTACATACATACACGCCATATATATCGCCGTAAAGGTTCAGTCTTTCGGACCGTCGCTCGCAGTCCCGCGAAACCCGCCATTGACTGGAGAGCCCCCAAGTGAGTCCCGCTCGCTTTCTCGCTCTTTCTCTCTCTCTCGCGGGTTAACTTCTTCTTCTCGTTTCGGTGGTGGTGGTGGTGTGGGTGGGAGCCACTTGCTGATGATGAGGGGTGGCGGATTGATGATTCTCACGCCGCACCGTCGAATTTTTTTGGAAAGAAAATAAATCCCCCTTCCGAGGAAGATTTCGCTTCTTCTTCTTCTTTTTTTTTTTCTTTTTTTTTCCCTTACCCTGTATCGCCCCCATTCTGTTCGTTGCGTTGGGTCGGGGCGTGTGGATTCGGTTCCTGACCGCAGGGATCCCTGTCGTTTCGTTTCCGCGCAGAGATCTGGAGATTCGGGCAGCGTAGAGCGACGTTGATGCGTTGAAGAAGGCGGCGAAAGAAGGAACCCTGAAGTTTTGGAGTCGCTCCTGAACAGTAATTTCTGCTCCCGTCCGATTTCGTTATTGCAATGAGTTTTATTGCTTTCTTGAATCTGCCTCGTGTTGGAGACGGGGTTCGGTGACTTTGATTGATTTGTGCAACTGGGTTTTGGAAATCTTTATCATGGTACGTCTCTGTTGATGTCTTTCACTGATAGAGACCGGCATTGTCCGAAGAACTGAGATTTGGTCGAGGGTGGTGGTTTTTTTGTGGATTCTGAAAGATATTAAGTTGCTTCCGTTTAGCGAAATGGATGTCTAATACTACCTATTGGGGAAACTCGAAAGAGTCGACCTGCTACTAAGGGATATTGAGGAATGGGGTTTAGTTCTGTGGAAGTCGATAATGGCTTCTTGGTATGTTTTTGAAGCACTATGGATGAAGATATATCAATTTTTCCATGCTTTCTTGGGGCGAGACGATGATATTTTGCTGCGGAATTGGGCTTTGACCATGATGTTCGAACTTTTTAAAATGGCTGTTTGTCTTGGAGTTAGATACATAAACCGTGAAGAGATTTTGAGATTTTTTCATAAATGGATAGGCTTCATCTCAGATTCTAGACACCCAAATGCTTCAATAGATTGAATTTGTGCGTTCATTTCAGGACAATGATTTTAAAACATTTCTCAAAAATCACTGTTTGTATCGCTTAGAAAAAATTAGTCAACAGAAAACACAATTTATGCCAAAACATTTCTGTTGATGATGAAAATGTCTTCTCACGAGTCATTTTTAAAATAGTTCCTTTTTCACAAAACAAAGACACCGGCGTTTTGATTCTATAAATCAGCAAAAGTTGCACACGTTGACTTGGTGCAAAAGCCAATTGTAGAGTACAAATTCTGGTGGAATAAGAAGACTGACTTTTTTTGACACCTGTTAACCCCGGGCTTGTGATTTCAGGTGAAAATGGTTAGACTTCTCAGCCCAGTACTACGTAGAGAGTTGGCTAATTTGGATAAGGATGCTGATAGTCGTAAATCTGCAATGAAAGCACTGGAGTCATATGTTACTGACATGGATTCAAAGACTATCCCACTCTTCCTTGCACAAGTATCGGAAACCAAAGAAATGGGCTCTGTATCAGGAGAGTACACAATTTCTCTCTTCGAAGTTCTTGCCCGTGTCCATGGGGTTAACATTGTTCCACAGATAGATAGCATCATGTCTACCATTGTCAAGACCTTAGCTTCAAGTGCAGGGTCGTTTCCTCTTCAACAGGCCTGCTCAAAAGTAGTTCCAGCAATTGCACGATATGGAATTGACCCTACCACACCAGAAAACAAGAAAAGGCACGTAATTCATGCTTTGTGTAAGCCTCTTTCAGAATCTCTTTTGGGTTCTCAGGAAAGTATAACTTCTGGTGCTGCCCTGTGTCTAAAAGCCCTTGTGGACTCTGATAATTGGCGCTTTGCTTCGGACGAGATGGTGAACAGAGTCTGTCAAAATGTCACTGTTGCTTTGGAGGAGAAATCTACTCAGACTAATTTGCATATGGGTCTTGTAATGTCCTTGGCAAAGCATAATGCCCTCATTGTTGAAGCTTATGCAAGGCTGTTAATACAATCGGGACTGCGGATCTTGCATACTGGAATTTCCGAGGGGAATTCTCAGAAACGATTTTCTGCCATTCAAATGGTTAATTTCCTGATGAAGAGCTTAGATCCTAGGAGCATATATTCTGAGCTTGATTTGATCATTGATGAGATGGAAAAGTGTCAGTCAGATCAGATGGCTTTTGTGAGTGGAGCTGCATTTGAAGCTTCGCAAACTGCTAGGAGAATTGCTGAAGAGGAAGGTTTGAAATCAGAGAGAGAGTCCAGTTCAGTCACTGGGTCAAATTTTGGCAGAAGACAGCATGGTCAGAGGAGAGATTTTTGGGGCTCTGGTGAGCGGTCATCTGCATCAGCCTCCCCTGAATCACAGACCCTCAATTCATTCAGTGGATGTGATTCCCTGTTTGAGTCGCCGATTTCATCGAGGCACGTTTCCCCTGATCGGGATTATAATTGTAGAAGTGTGAACAGGAAGTTATGGAGGTTTGAGAATGGAGGGGTAGATGTGTCTCTGAAGGATGGTTTGTTCTCTCAGTTGGCTCACAGGAATGGCATCTTCTACACAAATTCCGAATGCTTGAGTAACCGTGAATCGGATCATAGAGGAGGAAATTACAGGGATGAATTTGAAGGTTTTGTACAGGGAAGTCTCTCTGATGGAACAGCAGAAGAGAGTCCAATTTCAACTCCCCAGGTAAGAAAACTAAAGTAGCCGCTTATTTTTTATTATATACGCTGTCGAAAAAGATGCCTATAATTTTGGTATGAACAAGTTGATATACACAGTGACTTCAACTATGATTTGCCATAGAAATAAGAGAATTTCATGGTCTTCTAATCTCTTTGCCTTCCCCAGAGGGCACGATCTTGTTTAGTCATGGTCAGCAGTCTAGTATAGTGCTGATTTATTGTTTCTTTATTTTTGTTTCAGAGTTCACCCTGCAATCATGGTTCTCCCTGTGATGCAAACAAGGTCAAAGCACCTGAAAATGTGGGTGTTGAACAGCTTCGAGGCGGATCCGAGTCGGTATCATCAACCGTCCATACTTTAGGGTCTGGTGATGTGATCGCGAAAGATGCAAGAGCACATCAGATGTACGATGTCAGGAAGGCCCCGAAGAGAACTTTCCTAGCACTGATGTTTGCCGTGTTTTTCATTTTGCTTGCATTTGGCCCTGCACTAGTCTGGGATGATGCTGACTTTGAAAATGGCCATCTTGTACCAACTTAGATGTCTATCAGTTGCTTTCAGGATAGAACATATTACAGGTACTCAAAATATTGTATTCTTCGTTTTTTCTAATGAGCAGTAAGCCAATCTTATCAAGATAGCATGGGAAGCAATTTTACTGTGCAATTAATGAACTTTGTTCACAAACCTTAATGCGATATACAAGTAAAGGATCTGGCATGTACCGATTTTTGAGTTGATGGAACATCCAATGGCTAGCATTGCAGCCTTGTGAATGGCAGTCAGATGCTATTGATTTGGGATGGCACATACAAAATCAATTTACCATTTTGGCTAAACCTGATCATGATGGTGAATAGTGAAGGTGATAACTTGCTCTGCCACGGGCCTTCTACCATTTGTTTGAGGCCCTTCCTGAAATTTTTTTAAAAAGTTCAATTAATGAGGGGTTTGTGAATAGCTTTCAGAACGCTCAAATGTTCAGATTGAGGACTTGGCATTACTATGTGCCAATTACAGTATCAATTCAATAGAAGCATATTAATTTCTGCTCTTAAATTCCCTAAAGCTGCTCTAATTATGCCTTCTATGAAAAGACTCACTCCAGGACTTCAGAGGTTTGGATTACGTAAATGTTGCCCTCCTTTCCAGACTTCTCCAGGACAAATAACCACTGGTTTAAGGAGAGCTGACTGCCCCACACAGATGTATGCATACTTGCTATAGTGTTCGTGCCGAGAACCAGGGCTGTACAGGTATAGTTCGTTGTAACCTTCCCTTCCTACTACAACTGAATTCCTCCTGCCCTGTCGCACATAGGAAAAGACAATCATCAAGGCAGAAAAATGGTTTCTTAGTGCTTATGACTGAATGA
The DNA here is from genome assembly GCA_014182575.1 of Eucalyptus decipiens. Classification (NCBI taxonomy): domain Eukaryota; kingdom Viridiplantae; phylum Streptophyta; class Magnoliopsida; order Myrtales; family Myrtaceae; genus Eucalyptus; species Eucalyptus decipiens. Next base: position 18,370,537 of record CM024619.1, read on the forward strand.
GATGGAGCAAAGCAATGAGTATGTCGTGAAAAAGAAAAGAAAAAAACTGAGGGAATAAGCAGTCAAGAGGCTTCGGAGCATTGCTTAAAGCTAAATTATGTCTATGAAGAGAGTAAGCGCAAAATGGTCTTATATAGATATCGGAAAGCAGTATCTATATACCATTCTAGAAAAACAATGAGCGAGTTGTTTCTCTTCGGATCACCCTTGATGTTAAAAGGAGCAAATCAGAGCTACTTGCCAAAATTCAGTATCAACAAATTTCATTAACAGAGGGTTTGGGATGTGCATCGCGAATTATATAAGGAAAAGCTTTATGAGTAGGTGATTTAATTTGGATGATCACGCTGGATTATGTTATGGTCATCAAAGGTAATATATACATAAAAGAGTTGCAAATGAAAAATCAAGTGCCCAGCTGGAGATGCTTATATGACATTATATTCTCCACAAATGCAATTAGCTTGTTCAGTTAATGCCATCTTCCTTCCAGGAAAGAAGCAACCAGACCAACAACTAACCACTTCAACATTTGTTAACGACACACACAAGTTTACAGTTCTGAAGCCATACCCTGTCAATTATTGTCAAATTTGTAGGGGCACTGGTATATATAATGCTCATTTCATCTGTAAGGCGCTTGTAACTGTCGTCTTCTTCACCTTCCATTTCGTCCTCCATTCCGTAATCATTTCCAGAGGCAAATCCTCGAGGATTGAACTTCTCCCACAGCTTCCCCAAACCAGACTCGCCTTTCTGGTCGACTTCTGGAGGAACTATTCTAAAGCTCGAGGGAAAAGGCGGCCTCTTGAAGAAATCTGAACCTTCTAATCCAATGGCATAGGTTGCGTCTGGCGTGCTCACGTTTAGATGGCTCAAGATCGAACCCCTCATCTGGACCGGTGCTGTTCCTGTATTGGAGACTTCCATTTCAGTGCTCAAGACCTGTCCTTGAAGGGTCAAAACGTATCTTACATCCACCATGCCCTTCGAATCACGGCTAATGAGTTCAACCTGCAACTCAAGATTCCATACATCAGCCTCCTTGATTAACCCACATTCTCAGAATCTACAATAAGTTCACATAAATCATTTCATTTTTCTGCCTCTACTTCAAGATGATGAATTGGTAATATGATTGATTCATCATAAGAACGGATCTCCTCCTTCCCCATTTCTTTTTCTTTGTGCAGAACGGATGACAATTTACGTATCTCCACAGCAATCAAGATGCTCAAGCTGCAGCAGTAGCAGCGATGAAAAGAAAGAATCGGAAAAACCGAACCTGAACAAAGTCTCCCGAATTTCCTCGAACATCGCGAACGGCCCAGTCCCTCGGACGCCACGACACTCGCCCGCCCTCCTCGCCTTCACCTTCTCCCTCCACGCCGACGTCGACGCACACGCCGCCTCGTACCTCGGCCCCTCCGCCGTCCTCGCCCTCCGAGACCACCGTCTGCAGCAGCTCCATCTTCGCCCCGTGCCACATGGGCGCCTTGTACGACGTCACCAGGCCGCGGGGGAGCATCAGGACCGCCGAGCTCCCGTCGTCGAGGCTCAGCTTCGCGACGCAGTCGTCCCCGATGGCCTCGAACGCCACCCCGCGCCCGCTGAACTCGTCCGCCAGGTAGTCGGCGTTCATCGGCGGGACGGGGATGGAGGCGACGCGCGGCGGTGGCGGAAGCGCGAGCCTCGACCTGGCGGCGGAGTGGAGAGGGTCGGAGAGGAGGAAGTGCTTGGTCGGCGGAACGACGGGAGCGACGAAGTTGAGCGACGAGAGAGCGCTGCAAGCCATTGCAGCTCCGAAGCTCGCGCTGCTCTGTTCCGACAAAGCTCGCCGGATGTGGCGAGAGCAGTTTGGTCGTTCGGGGGGCCCCACTTTATCTACGGATTTTGCATTTTTCTTTTGTTTTTTCCCAAGATATTCCGCCAAGATATTTTGTCTGAAAATTTCACGAAGACGATGATGACGTGGCAAGTTCCCGTCGCTGGTTACAGTAGTTAATCTCGTTACTCTATTCTGCAACCTCCACTGGAGAAGAAAGAGTAAACACGATCGGATGAAAAGATCAGGAGTGATTTTCTTAGGACATCACTTTCGAGGCGGCGACGAAGGGGACGGCACAAAAGGAATCAAGAAGAAGTTAACAAGTTACAACTCGGTGATTTTCCGTAAGAATTTTCTTAATATGAGCTACATCAATTGAGATTATAATTAACCATTTTTTACGGAGTTGATCTAATAAGATATGATATAAAATTTTTTAATAGTCGAATAAGACTTGGCTTGTGTGGAGTTGGGCGGCCCAGTGGTGAATGCTTTGTGGTGAGATGGGCTATCCAAAACTCTATAAATAAGCTAAGGTCTCTCATCTAATCCTCACTTTTGACACACCCACTATCTCACATAAGGAACATATGTGAGGGGCGGTCTTATCGAGTTAGGGAATCGAGGGTCATAGTGGAGAAGATCTTCAGTGTTAAAGGCTCGGATTATTTCCATTCTGCTTCAAAAATCATGGATTTTAAATCAAGTACGCAAATCTAAAAAATGGAATTTCCACAATGACTGGAGATAATTTGAGAATAAAAATTCTTGTTTTGCCCAAAAAATTGATTTGTCTTTTCTTTTAAGACATTCGAGTTTCTAGCTATGTCTATCTTGGGAAGCCATTTCAACGGCCTACATTCTCCACTGTTGATTGGCTTTTGTTGCAGTAATGACTCAGTGCAGGACGCATAAACGGAGCACGGAGCCCTTGCTTTCATAACGATTGCAGAGAGGTATGTGTTGGAAGAAAATGTTACTATAAAAATTGAAGCGATGGTCCGTTTACAGTTATGTACTGTGGATAGGATCCTATGGCTAACTGAATACAAAAATGAATGATGGCCTGTGTCGATGAGGTGCGGTTCTACAGTTACAAGTTATCGTGCTCAATCACTTGCGCTCCTTTCCAGTTTTCGCCCGGTTTGATAACCACGGGTACCAAGCATCGAGGCGGGTCCAGTGCAGATGAAGTAGTCCTTCCCGAACTTCTCCGAGAAAGAGCCAGGACTGGCTACGTATATGTCTTCGAAGCCCATCCTGATCATCCTGAAGAACAGCTCCCGACCCTGAATGAAAAAGCGACCAGAAACTGGCAAAGGTTAGGTCGACCCGAGATCACCTAACTGAGAACAAACGCACGGAAGTTCCCGCACAAGAAATTTTGTCCAGTCAAATTTGAATACAGGCATGTTATTGATCACGTCGAGATGACATCTATAAGGCATTGACATCAGGCCTGGATCCTATGATTAAAGGTAAATTACCCTTAAACATGCATTTGGAAGACATTTTTTCCTAAGCTTTGATCATGATGAAAGAAAAGCTTTTCTTTCAACACTATATGCTTGACCTAAACATGAATCTGGAGTGCTGGTTCACTAATCCAACTTAAAAAGTAAGTTGAGATTAGCAAAAAAAATAACCAATGATGCTCAGTAATTTTAGCCAAAACCTTTTTATACGCCATTGACAAGGGAAAATAGTGTAATGTCGAAGAATCCTCCTATGAGAAGCAACAGATTGATTTGATTTTCTGCATTTTCAGCAAGGAAGAACCGCTAGTTGTGAAGTATACCTGGTCCACTGTTTCGTATTTTGAGGGCGACGTCTTGTAGAAAGCCTTCAGTCTCTCCGTCGGCTGAACCGAATATACCCGACTGAGCTTGTTCTTCAGAATGGTGATCAGGTCGTCTTGCACGGTCCATGACCCGGGCTTTTCTTGAGGCTCCGAAGAGAACCATCCGGAGGACTCGGTTTTCATTGCCTCGGCAGGAGAAAGGAGCTCGAAGGGGGAAGAGAGAGGAGGGTGCACGCAGTAAGAGCATCCACGGAGCCCCTGGATCGCTGTACCTCCGCGTCTCTTGAATCTGAGGTGACTGAGTATAGCGCTGTTCAGCTTCACTTCCTTTCGACCCTTGTTCTTCACGATCACCGCAGTTGCCATGCTTAGCGGATACAACGAGATGACGTAGGTGATTTCAAGCGTTCCTGATGTGCGGCTCAACTCCACCTGCAGCAAAGCAAGGGAAAATGCACTTCTGAAATTCGAGCAAGAAGGGCAATTCCATTAAATAACCGTGACAACATAAGATGTGCAAACCCCCAGAGAGCTATTACTTCTAAGGAGAACAGCTACGCGGAATATCTCAACCACACCAATTCGACAGTATCGGGATTTACTCAAATGCAGAAATTTCTAAATAAAAGATGGGGGAGTTTCTGGTCTTCTAGAGCAGAGTTTTCTTTTGACATCTTCTTAGAGAAGCCTACCGTTAAGAAATGAGCACAAAGAACCATCCTGCATTGCTCTTCTGTTTTTTCTTCTTCTTTTTTCCACTGATTTCTTGCATTGTTGATTGATATTGCCATGGTTAACATGTCATTCTTACATTGACAACTCTCTTTTAAGTAGAACCCTGGCACAGAGGTTCTCAACTAATTCTAAACTAAATTTGCCAATCTCGATCTTAAAATTGAAACAACGGTCGAGCTAATCCTCATACTGGCAATCACCCGTACCCATCTTCTTTCATTGATCGAACAAGGACAATTCGAGACCAGTATCCGCAGCAACAGAACACGCTTGATGAGTAAAGCGAAAAGCCCATGAAACAAGAAACAGAGAATGAGAGAGAATGCAAGTACGTAAACGCAATGAACACCTGGACTGCATCGATGGAGTCCGAGTCCGCATCCTTCACGGTCCACTCCGAAGCGGCGGCGGCGGCGGCGGCGGGCCCTTTGGACGCGGGACCCTGCTTCCGCCAGCTCGTTGATCACCAGCCCCACCCCACCCCTGACCCTGCTCGGCGTATCCACCGTGTACAGGACCTCCTCGAACCCGTCGTCCTTCCAGAACACCTTGGGCCGGTACGAGGTGACGTGTGCGTCCGGTATCGTGAGCTTCACGGAGCTCCCGTTCCTGACCGTGAGCTCCACCGTGGGGGCGGCGCCGTCCGCCGCCTCCGAGAACTTGATCCCCTTCCGGCCGAACCTGTCGTTGAGGCTGTCGGGGGCGGTGGTGGCGCCGGCGGTTGCGGCGGCGGAGGGCCTTACGGGAGCGGGCTTGGGGAGGTTGAAGGAGAGGAGGGAAGCAGCCATGGAGGATGATGAGGAATTGGGAAGGAGCGGTTTCCACCCACACACACTCAGTTTGAGCTCATCCTCTGTTTAATCTTCACAAGCTGCGACAATTGTTTCTGTCTGGACTAGTGTAGGCCCCACGCTTGTGCACTTTTCTCTCTCAAGATTTTATTTAAGCTCCAGTCATATTACAAAGATAAATAATTTAAAAAATATCTTCCCGAAGATGATGGCCTTTAATCTTTAAAATAATTAATCAATGAAAAATATTATTATAAATAATTATTATTATATTTATATATTTCGTAAACAATGAAATATCTATCATTGATTCCTTTTTTATAATCGATACAAACAATTATTATTAGAAAAAGAAATTTGCAATCCATTCATTTCCCTCGAAACATTACATATGTTTCATTAGAATATGAATGATTTAAAAATATTTTTTCTAAAAATAATTATTTATATCATTTGAAATCAAGAGTCACGAAAAATATTCCTTCATCGACAACAAATAATATCTAAATACTTTTAGAGATGAGGAAAAAAATTTCGTTCGTTCATTTTTGTAAATGATACAAACGACTATTTTTACAAAAATGACTTCCAAATTATTTATTTTCTTGTGAAAGAAACACATCTTTAATATCGTGAAAACAAATGTAAAAACATTCTATGATTGTTTCAATTAAAGAGAAATTCATTACACATTAAAGTGCATCAGAACTTGTCATTTTTTCACTATTTGGTTGTCATCTAAAGGTACATAAAATGGGAAATTTTATGATGGGAAATATTTACATAGAAGGGACCTTATACAATTCCATTTGACTTTTTTAGAGGGCGATTGATAATTATTTTATATATCTATTTTTTTATTTTTTCCCAAGAATAGGTTTAGAATATAAATCCATAATAACACAATTTTATTTTTCTATTTCTAAGATAACTTTTTAGTCTAAAACTAGGTTAGGAACGTAAATGAGAAGTAAAAATTTTTACTTTTTTATTTCTAGAATAAAAATGAAAAAGAAATTTTCTCATCACCACCCACTTGTCGTCACTGGTTGCAACTTACCACCTAGGGAGGAGATATTTAAGAAAGTCTATCAAGCAAATTTCTATTTCATGAACAAAAATTTTGTATCATTATTAGATATGTATTTTTGCTAAAAAATTTGTCCATGGAATAAAAGTTAGAATAAAAATCCCTAGCCAAAAATAGGGCCCAAGAATGATTATCATTCTTGCCATTTCATCTTGCTATAAATTGGATTTCTAAATTAATATATAATCACGATTATACAACAAATTCTATACATCTATTCAAATGCCGGCTAAGGCTTAATCACCGATCCAAAGTGAGTTGACTTGCAATTTCAGTCTATTAATCGAGTCAATTCGTGGTTTTACTCTAACATCACCTAGAATGATTTTGATGCAATCATACAATTTTCAAAGCAAATGGCAATCTTAATGATCATCAACTAATATGGAATGAACAAATTAAAAGAGAGCAAAAAAGAAGAAGAAGAAACTAAACTAATATAGAATGAACAAATTAAAAGTTTGAGAAGACATTACGTAATCCCTATAATATTGTTCTTATTTAATTTTGGTCTCAATGCAAACAAAAACTCTGGCTAAGCAATAAACGTCAACACGAGTTATATTTAGGGCAAAAATTGCCAGCCCTAGAAGAAAATATACCTAACCGTTGTCACTCTTTTGGGCCAGCCAATGGTCACCTCTTGAAAGCTGCTTCAAGCAAATCGGTCCGTGTGGATCGGAATAGATAACTTTAGATTTAGATAATCTAATTTTTTATTATTTATCGAAAAAATCATCTAAATATCCTAAATTTACTATACAGAGACCAATTCAATTAAAAATCTTTTGACGATTTATGACCAACATGAGTAATAAAAGTACAGAGGATCACTTCAGCATATTTTTCTTGATTTTTAAAAAAAAATTTATCAATGTTTTTATTTTATTATTTGGTCGGTCATATGGGATATATCTAGACATATTTTAATCAAATTTATCACAAAATAAAGTCGGGCGACCAACTGAACATGAGTAATAAAAGTCAAAACTTCAAAACTTAATTTATTTAAAACCCCAACCGTCTTGCCTTCTTACAGAGCGTAGGAGTCGAAACTCACATTTGAAACTAATTGGTCCTCACCCCAATCCCCTGAGAAGATGAGGATAAGAACCCCCATCTCCTTCTTCCATGTTGGAAGGGTGGACCCCAATGATTTTTTATCCATGTTGATGCCGTGTGATCCTCTCCCGGTTAGTTGACGCGTTGACATTCAGGCAAAAATAAATTAGATAGCCCCGTTAAATTCAGCTTTCCAAAATCCCTTAGGAAACATATTATGTGTTTGGTAAAGCATTTTTGAACTCCATTAATTAAATATTAACATTGGGGATGCTAAAATCCCAATGCAGATTTAGATCTACTTTGAGCTTTTGACATTTTGAAAATACAAGTCTACTATTCATTCATGTCACTGAGTTGGGCTTCTCCAGAGATCGCCATCGCTGCCTGGAGGTCGCACGTCTCCAACGACCATCACGGAGGGTGGCGCGACCCACAACCGCGGCCTAGGTCACTAGTCCGCATGAACCAGGTGACATCACCTGAGGTCACATCCCCAAGTGACATCGCTTGGGTTCGCGTAACTTAGGCGACGTTGCTTGAGGTCACGACCTCAAGCCGCCAGATCTAGTCCGGATCTAGAAATCCAGTGACCACATCTAGTAGTCCAGCAGTTGGCCAACTGCCAACCTACATCGAATTTAATTTTCAGACTAAAAAAAAAAATAGCAAAAACCCTTTACAAATGTAGGTTTTACTAAAGGGTCTTGAGGCTAAAACTATTTTCTAATGCTATTTAAGGTTACAATTTACCAATCAATGTAGCATTTTAGAAAATCCATTCATCTTAAAGGTATTTGTATTTTCCCAAACTCATTTCCCCAAGACCAAACCAATCGGGCCCACACTCTTAAAATCACAAACGGAAGATTATAATTGCTCGAGAAAGCAGAAGCACCAGGACTGAAATTGAATAATGAAAGATCCTCAGCTACCCCTTTCAGGATTTCGTCATCCATAGCTTTTTAATTATTAATTTTTCTCGTTGGAGGAGTAGTTGGAATGGCCAAGATGATTTTCTCTTCCACAATTGGTTGTGATTAGACAAGGACCATCAGCATCCAAAGCACATCATCTGAAAAATATCAAAACACGAGACAAAAACCGAATAGAATTGAAAATCATTGACGAAGTCCTTATCCATCAAAGTAAACTCGCGATAAAATAGCGAAGGACCGCAAGCCGCACCAGAAGTGTGCAAAACGTTGTTCAGAGCACGAAATTTAGGACCCCAAAATGCAAACGCCACCGATTAAACGCCAGCCTTGGCAAAGGATTTACAATAACTAAAGCTGTCGATCTCGCCACCGGACAAAGGATTTACAATAACTAAAGCTGTCGATCTCGCCGTGAGAATTATTGAAATCCTGCCCAATGAGACCGAAGCGTGCGGGCGAAAAAAAAATTACTAGATGCAAAATGAAAAGAAAGAGACGCCACGCCTGAAACAATATTTCAGTCAATGAAGTGGGTAGCCATTGCCTCAGATCAAATTCAAAGCATCAGTCCTCATCCGTATCCAGGCCGCTGTTCCATCCTTGGGTCTCCGGCTGGTTTTACCATTACCATCTGACAAAACAACGAGTGCCAGAAGCTTTGTGTCGCCGACTTGATCGAGAAACATGAATATTAAAAGCACTCAAAAGGTGGAAAAGCTTTGATGGAATATAAATATCCTCAGCACCCAAAGCAGGCAGGCCACATTTAGATGCGATGACGTCATAACCAGACAGCTGCATGTTACACAGAAAACAGTTCCTTTCTGCGCTGGAAAGAACATTAATGTTCATCATCCTAACATAGATTGCCAAAGCATCCATTGTCCTGCTTCAATGGATCACTCAAATCAGGCAAACAATCTTACGTACATGTATCTTGCACCTTTGCAGTTGATGCACGAGCACATCATGATCTCCTTGCTCGTGCAAAATCCGCCTATACCATAATCTCTGAATAACAAGAATTGAGAATCAACGGTTACAAGACAGACCTAGAAAATCTACATTAACACCCCCCCTATAAAGAATTTTCTGATTCCAAGTACTATGGTTTTTGTAACAACTCAATCTTATGCATATACAAGTCTAGCAAAACCACTTCCATATTTAGCAAAAAATTATAATAATTGGCCGTCCTTATGTTCCTAAGAACCAAGCTAACAAATAAACACCTATGAGCAACAACATGAGCAATATACAAAATGATGATTTGATCAATCGCTAAGAGTTCCTAGCCATCTGTTGTAAATGCAAGTTATTGCTTCTTGGGATTTAGTCAATGCAGAGACTGATCAATTATCTCGGTAGATTACCTGATCAACCCAAAGCACAGTATGTGCAGCATCAGCAGCATATTTAATAGCAAAAGACCTGCAGAAAAGCACATCATATGCAATGTGCTTGTTAAAATGATGAATGACATTTTGAAAATCTAATCGTATATGAAGCAAAACCAAGACCATTGATAATGTATATCCATATTAATTTGCAAGGCTGACATTACGTGCGTTTTCAGCTAAAGCGTTTGCTTGGTACATTGAACTGATCTTGCATGAGTCGAAGACAGGTTGGTGACAACTAAACCGGGACTAATACATGAAGTCCATTCACAGAAAACTAAGTTGTTCCTCAGAGAATGATCCCTTTGGTGCGAAGTTTACAACTTTAACATAGTCAACCAGTAAAACATAAGAATCAGTTCCCTCTCAACAGATGCAGCAAATATGGTCACCTTAATTAATCTGACCGGGGGGAAAAACCAGTGCAACCGAACCAAACAGATATGAAAAGTCAGGAAAGCAGCTAATTTGGTGATTTGGAGGTCCTAAATGTTCACGGCTGAGACATCCTTACAAGTGCCTTCCTCCGAACTGATACCCACTTTGGCATTTCCAATTGTATGTTCAACATGTAGAGATAATATAATCTTTATGGCAGTAAGCCCAGCATCCTCAGCAAGTGTCTTAGGTACGATCTCAAAACATTTGGCAAATTTTCCAATAGCATATTGATCCTACCTGCAACAACAGTGGAAGCCTAATTAGTAATTCCGTGTCCAAAACATCCTTCCAAATTAAAGTGTGAGCCATCTTTCTGAAAAGGAGAAAAAAGAGACTACCCATAATTTGTTTACAAAAACTATAGCAGCTTTCTAAACTGTTTTGAGTAAACCTATTGCACAACAGGATAAACTCTCTACAAAAGCCGTTCCGCAGGGAAGATTTAAACTTAAGGAACAATGTCTAGGAACCACAATTGATGACTACTAATACATAGAATTTACTAGAGGAAAGAAGTATCAATGACAAAAACCTCAAACAACTGTGCTATTATGCAACCCTCCCCCCAAAAGCTTGGTGACTTGGATGAATGCCTAATGAACATCCGACGCATCATATTAGGATCTGAGCAGATTCATTATTTATTTATTCTTTTTCCTAGGCCATCACTTCAAGTTGCCGAGAATGTCTATCCTTACTTGTTCACTTGATATGCATGCTAGGACGAGAAAGCAGGAAATTCAAAAAGACAGAGTACATTAGTGACAATGGAACACAGCAGGTCTTCTTGTCCAAATTATTGACTGACACCAGCAGCTTTTATTCATGTAACAACTTGCTCTTTATTTCGTACATCCATCATTTCAGAACCTTTTCCTATCAATTCATCTAAGATCTCAATTATCTGAAAGATTCAAGATACCAAAAGATCCCAAACACAAACATCCATATGTAGATAATGCATCTTGACCTACCTAGGTCACAAGCAGGCCAGCCACTGGGCACTTCAAAACACAAACCTTGTCGATCCCTTTACTATAACCGCAAATGATCTCGCTTGGATGCAGTCCCATCCTAATAAGCTCCTTCGCCTTTCGGAGCAGCTCTCCAGCAAAAGAGACTGTCAAATTGACACCATCACCAATCTCCTCTTGTTGAGCCTTGCCTGATAGAACTAAAATCTTGGTTGGCAGCAGGATGCTGAACCTTGAGTTCATCAACAAAGGCTGCGGCATTCGATGACAAAGAGCTCGTCTAAGTGGATTTATAACCATCCTTCATCCCTGATCAAACATGCAGTCACGAAGAAACTCATCAGAACTACTCCAACTTATCGATTTGAAAACACGCATTCATCACAAAACCCCTCGTCCACCGTTGAAAGTATAGAACTTTCTCTCAATCAATAGCATTCAAGCAATAATGACAAAACCGACCGCCAGTAGCGAATTCGATCGCCTACGCATTGAATCTTCACATTCCGCTATCGAAACCAAACATTCGCACCGAACAGAGGGAACAAGAAGTAGAGAAAGACACCGCAACTCGACGAACCAACGAGTAGATTAGGATCGGGAAAGGACAGAGCCGATCACCGCAGGGATCCTGGAGAAGCGCGTGCGATAGCAGAGAGCCGCTCGCGAGGCCTCGGTGTTCTCGAAAGCGGCCCCTCCGGTCCCGACAGGTGCTGCTCGTGACCTTCTCGGAGCATCGATTGCGCTCCGCAAGGCGGGAACCGGTACCCCATTTCTCCGGACCTTTCTCCGCCGCCGCCGCCGCCGCTTCTTCGGAGTCGGGATGAGACGGAGGAAGCGAGGTCTCCAGAGAGATCGCCGATCGAACGCGAGCTTCTCCGGCACCGCGACGGCGATTCACCGTCGCGTTCTTCTCTCCGCCGCCGCCGGCGGAAATTCAAAAGGTTCCCGGAAAACCCTAGAAGAAGAGAGAGCCGTTCAGAGGGGAATCTCCAGTGACCGGGACCGTGAAAGTCTAGAAACGACAGACGAATCAAAGCCCGGGAATTTGGGAGATTCTCCATAAAGAAAAAATATCGTCTGTCCCTTTGTCATTGGAAGGACAGTTTCTCTTCGCTTTCCCTTTTTTGCCCCCAGTTGAGGGGGAAGAGACTTTTAAATATTTCCCTCTTTTCCTCTGACAAATTCTTCACTTTTTTTCACATCATACCCAACTTCCATTTTTCCTCTCCTTCCCTACATCCAAACAAAGGGATTATGAGATTTATAGATCCTTTCGGTCCGCTCCTTCTAGGATTATATACATTTTGAACTCGATATATATTCATCCTCGCAATAAAGAGTTCTGGATAGACTCGGACGGAGCTTAATCAAGTTTGTTGTTAGGTTAAAATCCTTATCAAAATCCATCGATAATTAAAAAAATTATTAAATTACTTCACGTGACTAATGTAGTCGAGAAAGGACATAGTGAGAAGACTATGATTAGGTTTATTTCTAGTTTATGATGTGTATTTAATTTGATTATCTAGCTTTCTTTGAGTGCACAATCCCTCTTAACTTATTGAAATTTTGTTATAATTTTTTTTTAGCTAATGTCATTAAATGGAAATTCATAACGCTCTTATCAATGAAGATGTATCTGACCACTTTTATGCACCGATACAAATTAAATTAAAATCATCTGTATTAAATAATATGATCAAGTCATGTTTTCCTCTCCCAAAGATATACTTTTTAATGCCGGTAAATCTATTTCAGCAATTTCATTATGACTGCTATTTCTAGAGGCAAAAAAAAGGTGTAAGAGTGAAGTAAAATGAAATCAACTAGGTGTCCCTATAGGTAATTGGATTGATCTTGAATCACCGTTAACAAGATTAATCATCGATCTATGCATAAAAGGTAATTTTTTCGTTACCTAATTGTAAACTCAAATACTGTAAGTAACAACGTATCGATGCATGGCCTTGATCATAGCTAAAAATCTCCCCGTTCAAATTGCGCTTTCACATATTTGTACATCGACTTAGAGAAAAGGGCAAAAGAGTAAATTTTTATTCTCAGAGGGGTATGTTTTACAATTCTTCTTTTGCCATTGACTTTATCGATGACTATAAAATCAACGATGAGCAACTCTATATTTTAATGTGGGGGGTGAAGTGTGATATTGAATTTAAAATCCATGTCAAAATCCACTTATGATTATGATATCATATATATATATATAATTTTGGATAATTATAGGAGTTCCAGGGCATGGAGAGTGGACCGCATCCTAGACGGGAACCACCTAACCTTGCTCATTGATAGATTTTATATTGGCTCAGGTAGGACAAATTTAAAAAATTTTGTGTGAGCCCAACAATGTTAAGCCCATTAGGCATCGGCTTCGTGATTTAGTCTACCTCTAATTCATGTCGACATTTGATTTGATTATCTAACTTATTACGTGATCAATTTCCCCACCTTGATAAGACTTTTGGAATTACATTCTCTCGGCAGAAAAAAATATCCTAGCAAACACCATTTAATACAGGGATAGATGAAGAAAAATGACTGAAGATTTTGACTTTTGTTCAATCGAGGAGTTTAAAAAGGTGCCAATCTACTCTTGACCTCACAGTCGATGGAATTTAGATTTTGGAGATTTGATGTGGCTTCCTAATAGAATATATGGCCGTTTGCTATGTGTAATTCTTGATACCCAAATTCCATCAACGATGAATTTGAGATCCTATTGATTGTAGCATTTTTAGAACTATCGAGTCCTCAATTGATTGATGGTCATGACGTTGAAACTTATTTTTGCATTAATCTCATTTAATATGCATGCATAATCTTTTCTGTCAATGAACGTGTATTGATCACCTTCGTACACCTTCACATGCCGATTAAGACAAAATCAAATTGTAGGTACATATAAGATCATCAGAGTAACGTATTTTCCCATCTTGTAGACACATATAACGATTACCCTTTTAAGCATGTTGCATGGAAAATAGGCTATCATATCGTCCATAATCAGCATTAGAGGTATCAATTATCGACAAGTGCCCAAAACATAACTCTCAAGTCGATCAAAGACCGAAACACCATAAATAACTTACGATCACGATACAACGTTTTCCTTTTCCGTTAACACATTGGTGCGTTACTGGACCGTAACAGAAATTTCCATATTCAAAATTGCGCTCCTATTCGAGGGTCTCGCTATCTTATTTCCTATATAGTATTATCGATCTACAAAAATCGACCATGTCTATCAACACAGGACCAACACATTTTGGGACCGGCCAGCCCCAAAAGAAAGTGGAATTGCTCATCTCATCCAAGCCCCACGCCAATCTGCTCTAGAGGAGGACCGCCGGGAGCGAGCTTTTGTCGACTCCTTCCCAACCCCCTCCTCCACCTCGGCACTCGAAGCTAGTTCTTGAAAACCCTAGACAAGACAATATTCTCAGCAAAAATATCCAGAAAAAAATATAATATAATATAATATGAAAATGAAATGAATATTGAAGAAAAAAAAAGCAGGGAAAATGCTTCATATGGTCATCGCAACGCCACAACTTTAGGCAAAAATAAGCCTATATGGTCTCCCGCAACCCACATCCACCCACGAAGGCAGATAAAGACTTAGAATCACACGCAGTGCGAAAGAGAAAAGAGAGAGAGAGAGAGAGAAGAGAGCCAGCGACCCATCACGAGCACAATCCCACATTTCATCCCATTCTTGCTTTTTCTATTTATTTTTCTATATATATTTTTATTTTTCTCATATTCTAAGCAAGAGAAACAAAAAAAAAAAATAATAATCCTTTTTTTTTTTTTTGCCTTCCTCCTTTCCTCATGGCGTGATGAATATCTGAGGAAAATTATAATCAACCCGTTTCGAAAATAAATACCAGTTTTAAAAAAAATCTCTCTCTCTCTCTCTCTCGCTCTCTCTCCATTTTATCTGCATATATAGTGTGCTTCTTCCCCCATCATCAACCCCTCCTATCTCTCTCTCTCTTCTAGCGAAGCTTTCGCTAGCTTTATCGCCAACGCAAGAAAAGTTTTTTTTTTTTTTTTTCTCTCCTCCCTTCCTCCATTTTTTTTCCCCCATATTTTTTTTCGGACAAGGGCGTGTGTGGGGAGAGAAGGGCAGATAATAATGCAGTCTTCTCGTATGTACGTACGTGTGTGCGCCTAGTGTGAACATCGGAGACCGAAGGGAGGAGGAAGGAGGAAAGGAGGAAGGAGGAAGGAGGAAGGAAGGGAGGAGGAAGGGAGAGGTGGGGAGGAAGATCTGAGCTCGATCGGCGGCCCGAATGCGCCGATTCTCGCCTGCCCCGGTGCCCGATCGTCTTGCTTTCGCGATTCCCGAGGATCGATCTGTGAGTCGGGTCTCTTCTGGGTGCTGGGTTCGTTGAAATTTTTGAACTTGCGGCCTGTTTCGGTGTGGATGGATGGTGCTGGCGTCGTCGGCGTTTGAGCTTTGTTAGGTGATCGGTTTTGGTTTTGTTGCTTGGATTCTCTCTGTCCCTTTTTTTTTTTCCCCGAATGATCGGACTGTTTTGAGTCGGTGGTTCGATGATGATTCGATTCGACATTGAGCACGGAAAAAAAAAATCGTCTTGCTTTGCTGAATCGGATGCGAAAATCGTCGCGTTCGACGCCCGATGATGGTTCGATGGTGGGGGTTGGTTCGTTTGGTTGGTGCTAATTCGGTGTTTGGGATGAGGGGGCGTATGCAATGTGCAGGCGATGGATTTTTGTTAGTTTTGATTTTTTGATTAGCTTTTGGTGCATTCGTTTTTGTCAATAGGGTATCTCAGATTAAGAGATCTTCTAGGTGTATTGACCGAAAAATTCAATCTTGTTGATATTGTGCCCTTTTGGTGCATGCTCGTTATCGATTTCGCTCTGCTTCCGAGCATCTCGAGTATTCTAGCAACCTGGCAAATCTTGCTCACGGGGTTCTTTTCTGTACCTTGTTCCGTCTGTATGGAAAAGCGTTTGTCCTTGCTTGAAATTGAGATGACCTGTCCTTTGTGTGAGCAGAAAAAAAAAAAAAAAAAAAAAGGAAAATTGTTTACAGCGTACCCGCTAATATGCATTTCTTGCTGTTGGTTCTTTTCAGCTCTCTCTTGATCGTGGATTTTTGTGACGATTGACTTGTATTCTTGGGGTTTCAGAAGGCCTGAAGGGTTAGTTGGTGAACTCAGGGGAATGTGATTTGCATGGGGTGACGATGCCTGAGTTGCGAAGTGGAGCACGGAGATCAAAGAGGCTTGACAATTTACAACCGAACCCACAACAAATTGAGCAAGCGGATAATTGGGCACTGCCTACGCAAAACAAAACTAGGAGGAGAGGAGGTGGTGGAAGAGGAAGGGGTAATGCAACAGCTGTAGGGAGAGGGAGGGCAACAGGTGCTGGTCGAGGTCGGGGAATAAGATTTATAGATTTAGACCCGGAGCCTTGCGAAGTGGTTCCTGAAGTTGCAGCTTTAGGAGCTGCTGCTGCTGACCCTGCTTTTAATCGAGTTGAGGTTGTTGGAGAGAAAGATATTGCAATGGAAGGAGGAAGTGCGGAGAAAGCGATGGGAGTTGAGGAAGAAGCTGGCACCACCCCTGTTCCTGAGAGGGTAGCTTCTCTTCTCCTTGTACCTGTTTTTGTTGTTTGAATTTGTAGGTTCTCATGTTTCATCCTTCTTCTTTGGGGTTGATGGTCTACTCAAGTATTGAGGTTACCTTCATCTATGATTAAACGAAGGGCTGAGACTGAGGGTTCTAATTTGGCAATCAACATTCACAATTATTCTTTTGTCGCGTGAGCTTTTTGAAGAAATTGCTGATTCCAAAGTCCTCGTCTCTCGCTTATGCTTTAGTAACTTCCTTTTATATAATTAGCTTTCAATAATTTTGTTAATGTTAAGGTTCATCAAGCATTGTTCTCAATTTTATCATGTATGGTCCTGAACATGGTCTTTCCTTGTCTCTGTCATTTTATCCTGAGAAATCTCAATGCAAAAGTCTTCCCTCATTTGATGCAGGTACAAGTGGGTAACTCTCCTGTATATAGGACAGAAAGGAAATTGGGAAAAGGTGGCTTTGGCCAAGTGTATGTTGGCAGAAGGGCTAGTGGTGGAAGTGATAGAACTGGACCAGATGCAATAGAGGTATGGCATGATGCCAAATGTATTCTCTCTCTTTTTTTTCTTTGGTTATGTCTCTTAGACATCAGATTTTTTATGCTTTGTGGTTCATTCATTTCAGGTTGCATTGAAGTTTGAGCATCGTAACAGCAAAGGTTGCAACTATGGCCCTCCTTACGAGTGGCAAGTCTACAAGTATGTGTCACGTTGATTCTTTTTTGTCATATTTCCCTTGAGAGAGCGGATATAATGAATATTTGATTTAACATCTGATTTTAATTTCATTTTGGAATGGAAAGTACTCTAAATGGATGCTATGGAATCCCTTGGGTTCATTATAAGGGTCGACAGGGGGATTTCTACATTCTGGTAAGATTTGATTTCGACGTTTCTTGTCATTCAGGTTACTCTCTACGAGGGAAACTAAGCTAGAAGTAATAAATATTTCAGGTTATGGATATGCTTGGGCCCAGTCTTTGGGACGTCTGGAACTCTCTAGGGCAATCGTAAGATCCGGATTCTTAAATTTTTCTTACACTCTGTTTCACTTGCTACCCATCTCTATTTACTTACTCCTGATTTTTTCTGCGCTTTGTGCGTAATAACATCTGGGAACAGAATGTCGCCAAACATGGTGGCTTGTTTTGCAGTGGAGGCAATATCGATACTGGAAAAGCTTCACTTGAAGGGGTACCTATATTTATTATTTTAATTCTTGAACTTTCTGCCTTATGAAAGGACTTCAAAATTGCAATCAACTGCTTTTGTTAACGTGTTCCTTCTTCTGCTAGCTTTGTGCATGGAGATGTCAAACCAGAGAATTTTCTGCTTGGTCAACCTGGAACAGCTGATGAGAAGAAGCTTTACCTCATTGATCTTGGCTTAGGTATGTCCTGGATTATTTGTTTCTGCATGTTTCTTCCCACATAGATGCATGTGACACAATGTGTTCTAGGGTTTGTCTTTATGGATTGTAACCTGCCCTCCTCCTTTCCCAACAAAGAAATAAAAGTTTGTGCTAAGTTTTTGCTCTTTAAATTTAACAGCCTTCCATTTATGGTATTAAAATGTTGTTAGCGCTTCCTCGATAATCTGTATATCGGAACCTCTTACTGGGGGATCTTAACTTACCTAGCCTGGCTGACAAAATGCCTTTTTTTTTTTAAACAGCGTCTAGGTGGAAGGATTCGACATCTGGTCAACATGTTGATTATGATCAAAGACCTGATGTATTCAGGTTGGTAGTTTTTTAAATATTGCCATGATTTTGTTGGTTTCCTGCTTATTGAATCTCTCCCTTTGGCAGGGGAACAATAAGATATGCAAGTGTGCATGCTCATTTAGGACGGACTGGAAGTCGACGGGACGATCTTGAGTCATTGGCATATACATTGATTTTCCTCCTAAAGGAAGGTTACCATGGCAGGGATATCAGGTGCATTGATTGAGCTGTTTCAATGGCGTGTGGAGATGTCTTTTACGTTCATATATCGCGAAATGACTGTTTTTCTGTTGCAGGGGGACAACAAGAGCTTTCTTGTTTGTAAGAAAAAGATGGCTACTTCTCCAGAGTTAATGTGCTGCTTTTGCCCTGCCCCATTCAAGCAATTTCTTGAAGCTGTAACAAACATGAAATTTGATGAGGAGCCAAATTACTCAAAGCTGATATCTTTTTTTGAAAGCCTAATTGAGCCATGCACATCTTTGAGACCAATCAGAATTGATGGAGCTCTAAAGGTACTTCAGTCTTCTTCCTCTTCTCGGTTTGAATGGAAGATTAGAAGTCTACAAATTATGAGACCATCACTCCTAGCCTGTGACTGATGTAGATATGTGGAAAGCTAGATTTACTTGTAACTAGCATCATTGGAACAGCGTAACAATAAGTGAATTTTTCTGTCATGTTTAAATAGGTCGGTCAAAAGCGAGGCAGATTACTCATTAATTTGGAAGAAGATGAGCAGCCAAAGAAGAAGGTTCGATTGGGTAGTCCGGCTACTCAGTGGATATCAGTTTATAATGCACGTCGGCCCATGAAACAGAGGTAATCACTCTTCCTTAAGTTAAACCTTAAATAGGACTTACTGACAAAAGATTCTACCTTTCAATATGGCATGGTTTGATGTGTGAGACTGAGCTGTCACTATTTTCTATTTCTGCATGTTCAAGATGTTTTAATACTTTCATCTTTTAACTCGATAGCAGACAATTATGCATGTGAACATATGAGGAATCCGACATAAACGTAATATTGTAGTGGTCAATGGAAAGAATTGAATTAATTTCTTACACCTGAAACTAATTGCTTTATTAAATTTTAAGTGACCATAAACGACATGTGCCAAAAAGTCTTGGCATTTATACACTATTTATTCCGACGATATGTTGAGTAACTAAATTCATCTGTTCTATTATGATGCTTATAAACCATTCTTAACAATAAATGCGAGCATTGTTTGTGATATGCTTGTATTGCGCGCTATTAAATGTTTTCTCCATATAACTTTCTCAAAAGTTCTATTAGGCTTCATTTATGTCGCAGAAAATGGATGATTTGGAAAACAGTTTCCTAAAACTGATTGCTTGTATCGCTTACAGAAATGAATGAATGAATAATATTTTTATTGTTAAAAAAAATGTGATAACATCAATTGTGTTAGGTAATGAAAAGATTTTCTAATGACTGATTATTTCATGCGATATAAGCAAATATTTTTTGGAAAATTTTTTCCAATCGTTCATTTTCTGCAAAATAAATGGAACCTTAGTGTACTTTGTTCTTCGATGTCTTGTGTTAAAATTGTGCCTGAGGTTTTTTGGCAGGAATCTGTTTGACATGTGCAAAAAGTCCGAGCAATTATGCATTTTATAGTTTAGCGATATGTGGAGTAACCAAATTCATTTGGCTGTATTAAGTGCTTATAAATTGTCTTACTAGTTAGCATTTTCTCGATATGCTTCTATGCCATGCTACTAAAGGTTCTCTCTAGGTGACTTCCTCAAAAGTTTGGTTAGGTCTACTTTATTCCTCTATGCTTTGTATTTAAATGGTATGTGAGGTTTGTGGCCAGAACCTTGGGTAGAATGTTAAATGTAATGTAAGTATTTGTTATTGAATTAATTAAGTATTTGCTTAAATGTCTGGCCTTAGGCTTGATGTTATCACATGCCAGTCAAAGGATGGATGATGATATGTTATAAATCACACTCTTGATTGTGTAATATGGGGAATAGCATAGTGTTGACTTTTTTCTCATATAACATGCATCAATTTCACCTAAATTTGACCATACTAGCAATTTGCACCGCCGGTAATTTTTGTTTGAAAATTGGACTAGTACTCAGCCAGGAATGGTTAAAGGCCTATTTAGTCCCAACTTCTATTCGGATAATATCTCCCTGATCATCTATATTAGCGTTCTAGCTTGTAATGTTCTTTTGCATAGCATATGCTAATTAGTTTCTTTGGCAGATATCATTACAATGTAGCAGATACAAGGTTAAGCCAGCATGTAGAGAAGGGAAATGAAGATGGGCTATTTATCAGCTGTGTGGCCTCTTCATCAAATTTGTGGGCTTTAATCATGGATGCAGGAACTGGTTTCTCTTCGCAGGTTTATGAATTGTCTGCCGTTTTTCTGCATAAGGTATTTCTTGTTGAGTGATTTTCCTTATTTTGGAGTGGTCTTTGTTGGATCTGCATCATTTCTTACCTTGTCCATGTGATCTTCCTTGAAGGATTGGATTATGGAACAGTGGGAAAGAAACTACTATATCAGTTCAATAGCCGGTGCATCTAATGGGAGTTCCTTGGTTGTCATGTCCAAAGGTAAGTAAAACCTGTTTTATATATTCGAAATTGAAGTATTAATCAGTGAAAGTAATGAGTAAAAGAAAGTCAATTAACAACTGAAGTTAGCATATCACTGGATTAAGAGCTATGAAAGCTATAGAAGCATGAAGCATGATTTTTCAGCCAGATGATCTTTTCATTGCAGCACATACAATTTTAGCACTGGCAAAAGAATAAGTTTCTTAATGTTTTAGCTTGAAAAGGCTTGTCTTTGAATCTTATAATAAAGAGTAAACTATAGACAGAATGAAAGCAGCAAGTTTGCAAAGTTAAATATGATCAGAAGAATTTGACATTTGATTTTGTCTCTGTACATTTGAATTACCATTTTATTTCACTTTTCTATATTTTTCAGAACCTGTGTATTATTTTATGGAATGCTATCTAGCAACAAACATTCTATGAGTATGTGAACTATGCTAATGTCAGTTGATCTGCATTCCTGTTCTCTGCACAGTCCAGTATTCAGAATGTATTAGATCTGTGAATTCTTCTGTTCTTTTTCTGTAAGTTTTGGTTGACTCCTTTAATGAGCCCCCTGTTGAATTTGATATTAGTCTCTGGTATAACACAAGATGCGCCTATGAATAAGTTTATCATACTATGCACTTGAAGTTTGTGAACTTTTTGCTCTTAATATGGATGTTTCTTCTATATTCTGTGCCAAAATTGCTGTCAGCATGTATTCCCTCTCCCGGTTCATCAACTTTCTGATCATCAGTATCAGGCAAGCTGGATATTTCTTCAGATTGAATTGCTTTTGTTTCTGTTGCTGTTGTTTGTATATGGTGCTCTCATGTAATGCCTTGGATCTCTCAATAAGCTCACTTGCACCTGAATGGGTCAATTGCATGGACCATTTATATCTGTTGAACTTACCACTTCAATGAAGTTCATCACATTCATTTCATTGTCTACTGCTTCCGGCCATTTTTTTAATGGTTTTTTGGCCATCTGTTTTGTGCCTCAACATAGATCACCTTATTCAGTCCGCATAATGTGACTGCACATTGCATGTGGCAAATTGACCTCTTGACTCTCGTTTATGTTCTTCTGATTGATTCATTTTCATGCTCCGAGGTGTTCAGTTAGTTTTTTCTATTCTTCTTGTTGATGAAGGATTGGCACAGAAGGTTTTCTTGCTGATTATTTCCACAATCTGCAGGAACTCCATATACCCAGCAGTCCTACAAAGTGAGTGAAGCCTTCCCTTTCAAGTGGATAAATAAGAAGTGGAAAGAAGGTTTTCACGTCACTTCCATGACTACAGCGGGCAGTCGCTGGGGCGTGGTAATGTCTAGAAATTCTGGATTTTCTGACCAGGTATCAGTTTCCCTTAATCTCTTTATAGAAGCAGTTCTTGTAGTTAAAAAATGTTGGAAATGTGGGCATTGGCAACTGAGAATGGGCAAATACTTTTATAGTCCTGTTTTGAAAATCCCTTTTTTTTTTAACGGTTCCTCATGGAACTTTTTATTTGCTTTTGCAAGGTTGTGGAGCTTGATTTTCTATACCCAAGTGAAGGTATACACCGTAGATGGGAGAGCGGCTATAGAATAACATCTATGGCTGCCACTGCTGACCAAGCAGCATTCATACTGAGCATACCTAAAAGAAAAGTGATGGATGAAACTCAAGAAACCCTGCGAACATCTGCTTTCCCAAGCACACATGTGAAGGTTAGGTTCTCTCTTTTTGCAATTCATCGTGTGCTTATGCGTGATTATCTTCAACTATTCCTTGTTGCTTCCAATCTAATGATATGTTAGTTCCCCCGTATCGGCTGGTTTGACCTTAGGTACTATTCTTTTATTTACTTCCCTGATCTCTCTTGATTCCCTGTCCAAATCCATTAACTGGTCATGATTACTCACTGTTATGGATGCCCTTTTTTGAGCTATTGTGCTATTTTATTCTCTTTTTTACCTGTTGACAGAAATCTCACTTGGATGCATTTTGTTTCTGGCAGGAAAAATGGTCTAAGAACCTCTACATCGCATCAATTTGTTATGGCCGGACTGTTTGTTGATTCAGTCTTGCTTTATTCCTGTACCGGGAGTGTTTTGGCCGGAAATTTTCAAAGCTGAGACGGCTTTTACAAAATCTGATTTTCCAGCAACTATAGAAAGGCAAGGCCCCCCGCGAAACCGTTTCTCACAGGCTAATGTAAAGGTGAAAAAGCGAGCCAAGACAAGATAGCAGTTATAAGTGTGAGTTGCAAAGGGCAATGTACCCTGAACCAATCTGATTGATAGGGTACTTAGAGATCATGAAAGATGGTTTGTTTGTAGCACACCCTGCAATTTGCAGGTGGACTTGTGGTTCATAACACCGAATTGTTGTATGAACATGCAACCATTTATTAGCAACACTGTTGTAAACTATTTGACAGGCGCGAATAGCTGCCTATCAAACCCCTTATTTGGAGGGCATCAAAATTCTGAATTTGCAAAGGGGGTACCGCCGGTCTGGTGTTCTGTAGGTCTGCTTCTGTTGTCATAGTTAGTCCTAGGAGCGGAGGTTCTGTCCGAGTCTCTGCCGGTAAAAACTGGTCAACGGTTAGTAACGAAGGTTCTGTCCTTCTGTTTTCTAGATTGGCCTAAATCATATCTGGGATTTGAGTTAGGATTTGAGTTCGGTGAAAGGGCTGAATTTTAGGTGGTTTTTCTAGTGTCCCGTCGATTTGTCTTGCAGTCAGGTGACTTACCCTTTATTTACGGGGCACCAGAACTGGACATTGATGAAAAGGATCGAAGACCTAGTTTTCTCTTGCACCAGTTTAGTTACCGTAATTTGGCGTGTCGGCTCAGGCAGCCATCAGATTTTCGTGTTAGAAAGGTTTTCCATCGGGTGGTGCGGCAATTAGGGGTATGCAAAAGAATTGGAACTCGCTCGGAACCGGACTCGAACTGGTGGTTCTTAAGGGAACCAGTGGGTACCGGTTTGGTTCCCGTTCTACGGACATATTTGCCCACGTGCTGACCTGGACCAAATTGGTTATATTATAATAATGTATTAATTTTTAATATTAAAAAAGTTTGAAATTAGCAAATCTAAAATTTAGTACTTCAATCATCATCTTGTCTCAATTCATTACTCTCCTACTTCCATCTCGTAATCTCCTCAAGCTCCATTTTTCTCTCCAATTCACCTTCAAATCTACTTATCTTCCTTTGAGTCCTAGTCCGAACTTGGTGGAACTTGGTGAAGTAGTAAGTTGATTCTATTTTTCCCCCTCGAACTTGAACTCTATCTCCACGTTGTCGCCACCTTCGCATTCACTATCATTATTGTTCTCTTCGTTGTTGGGCTCGTCCCGCTTCTACCTCCCCTCTTCCTCTTCCCCTTCCTCAGGCCTCCCCCCGTTGTCCTCATTTTTGAGGACAATGGCGAACACCAAGTCTAAGAATGGCTCATTGTCCCCATTGTCCTCTTCATTCTCAGTCTCGAGGGAGGAGCGAGAGATGATGGAGGCGGGGGCGAAGATGGTGGTGGTGGTTGGGATGGAAAAGTACGAGGGTTGTGATCGCCACTGCCATTGCGCTAGTACTTGAGGAAAATAAAGCTACCATGTTCGGGAGAGCTATAATAAGTAGATGTGAAGAGGGCGAAAAGGGGAAGGCGCGGAGGTTGGACCGGTTCATGGATCCACTTGGGAACTGGACTGGACTGGCGGTTCGGTTCCCGGATGGATCCATGCAATTAGCTGGCAATTCTCGATTCTAATTTTTCGAAATTGGTTCTTAATGAGCGATTCCCGTTCTAGGTCGGGAACCGCCCACCCGGACCATGCATATCCCTAGCAGCAGCTAGATAACGGTTGTTTATGACGCGTTTGATAACGATTTTGTTTCTAGGAACAATTTTTAATCATAAATGATTTTTTTTGTTTCTATTCCCGGGAACAATTTATGAGTATAAAAATGCGCTTGGTAATTGCACAAAATTTCTATTCTCGTGATAGAAATGCGTTGGGTAGAATTGTATGATTTTGTTGTTTATTTTATTTTTAAATATTGTTATTATATTTTTCATTTTTTTCTTCTTTCTTTTCTCTCATTCTTTCTCCTTTGTGGTCGGTCGCCAACCATGGCGGCGGCTGGCGACCGATTGGGCAAGGTTTAGCGAGCTCGTCAAAGCCTTGCCAAGCTAGGGTGAGGGTTGGTGAACTCGTCGAAAGCTTGCTTGGCCATCAAGCTCGCCAATTCACTTGGCCACCGTGAGGCTCGACCTTGCCCAAGTGGCGTGAGGTCAGCCTCGCCATGGCTCGGCATCGCTGGGGTTTGGTGACACTCCGGCGAGGTTGCTGGCCATGGCTGAGGTCGGTAACTGGCCGAAAGGAAGAGGAAGGAAAGGAAAAAGAAGAAGAGAAAAGAGAAGAAAAGAGAAGAGAAAAGAAAAAAATTGTTCCTGAGAATTTCTATTTCAAATTTATTCCCAAGAGTAAAAAAAAAATAGATTTTTTTATTTCCAAGAACAAAATTTTTACTAAATACATTTCTATTTCTTTTTCATTCCTTGGAACAAAATAATAAAAATAATTTTTTCGGGGAATAGAAATTATTTTCAAGGACCAAGATTTGGTAGAAACTTTGCTGTCAAAGACATTTGCTTTGGTGTTATACGATGAGTTCATCCCCTCTTAAGCAAATGGAAGAAGGCTCTATCTCATCTTTAGTAACTAGGAATCCATAAATAAACCAAGAATTGCAAGTAAAATGTTAAATTTCTGCTTGTATCCTAACCCGACATATACCGAATGAAATGAATCGCATGCAATAGACATCAATAATGCAATATATAATGAAGGATCATTGATCCGAGTCAATTTTAATGCTTGGTGTCCGATAAATTTTTTTAGATAAGATGAAAATTCTAGGACGAACCCAACTATCTTCTTTTTTTAGTTAATGAAGGGAGATAACAATTAATTGATCTGATGTGATCCACTGAATAGAAAAGTTCATTAGATTTTGGACCCTTTTCCTTCTCAATATTCTCATACATTTGAGATAAATCGGGCATAAATATTCATATCGAAAATAAAGACTAAAAGTATCCAAAGTTGCACGAACATCAAGACAGACCAAGGGTCGTTTTGGTCATTTCGTGGGAACCAGATTGGGCAATGAATAAATTGCAGACAGAGGGTGTATAAACCCTAAACCCTCCTGCTTCGCTCGCCGGTCGCCCTCTTCAGCTGCCTCCCTTCGACAAGCTTTCAACTTCAGGCCCTCTCTCTCTCTCTCTCTCTACAGCTTCGTCGACGGGCGAGCGATGCGTCCTCCGAGGGGCGGCGGCGGGTTCAGGGGAGGCAGGGACGGCGGCCGCGGGTTCAGGGGCGGCGGCGGCGGGCGCTTCGGCGGTCGCGGCGGCGGGCGCTTCGGCGGCGGCGGCGGGTTTCGCGACGAGGGGCCTCCGAGTGAAGTCGTAGGTGCGTTTTGCTTGCGTCCTTTCTGGTCCGCGCCTTTATGTTCCGTTTGCTAAAAGACAGATTTTTTAGAGAGAAATGAGGCGAGTCCTGTCTCGTTTGATGCTACGAGGAGGTGCGAATACGTGAAAGTGCGCGTTTTTCTCAGTTGATGAGAGATGTATTGTCTTCTGTATCTGTCTGGGTGGCTAATGCTTGACGACAGTGCATATGGTGGTTGAAGGTTCGATGTCGAGTGACTCTAGGATTACCGTTATTACTATGATGTGCGGGCTTGATGGTTGAGTTGGCTTTGTGATTGACTTGTTCACCAACGTCGGAGCGAGTTGGCGGATTTCAAGTTCTCTCTCTCTCTCCCTGTTGCGGCAGTGTGAATGTAGCTTAGAAGAGCCACTTTTCAGAAATGGGTGTATCCATGAATGAATGTTTGGTTAACGAATGTGCTAACCATTGAATGGTTGCTCTGTCTTCCGTTGTGTTGCAGAGGTTTCGTCGTTTCTCCATGCTTGTGAGGGTGACGCCGTTACTAAGCTTACCCATGAGAAGATCCCCTACTTCAATGCTCCGATCTACTTGCAGAACAAGACTCAAATTGGCAAAGTCGATGAGATATTTGGTCCCATCAACGAATCTGTAAGTCTTTTTTGAGGCATGTGAGTGGCTCCTTCTGCCTAGGCGTGTTCGTTTACAATGCGATTGACATATTGGTATTGGTATCGATGGCAGTTGTTCTCTATCAAGATGATGGAAGGTATTGTTGCTACTTCATACGCAATGGGAGATAAGTTCTACATTGACCCGGCTAAGCTCTTGCCCCTTGCAAGATTCCTTACGCAGCCAAAGTATGTGTGCCCCTCTCTTTGTACATCATTTAAGGTGTTTTGGAAATCTAAAAAGATAGGTTTGTTTGTTTTGTATCTCGTGAATTGTCAAATTGTCATACTCAATTCATTTTCAGTGTTCGAAAAATATAAATGCTACATTTAGTGATGCTAACGGGTACCTGAGGGCACTCTCTTGACATGCTTATATGGTTTTTAGCATGCAGAAATTATAGGAATGTAGGATTGTAGTGTCCTCATTGAATTTGTTGTTGGATTCACCATCTTATGTGTTCACCAGAGGTGAAGCAATCTTTTGCTTGGAAATGTTTGAAGTGATCTATGAACTGCAGTATCAATTAGGCCTATTAATATCTAATCCTGTCCTTGTCCAATTCTATCTGTGATCTGTTGCATCTGATTTCCATAGATACTCTTCTAGATATTGAATTAGCTTACAATGAACGTGGTTTCTCGCGATCACGGAATATGGTGTTATTTGCAACTCACTTGTCCCTTTGTATGTTTACCACCTGCAGGGGACAGCATGCTGCTGGTAGAGGTGGAGGTCGTGGTGGAGGCAGAGGAGGCGGTAGAGGTGGTGGCCGTGGAGGTGGTGGTTTTCGTGGACGGGGTCCTCCAAGGGGTGGGAGAGGTGGTCCTAGGGGTGGTCGCGGTGGTGGTTTCAGGGGCAGAGGGAGATTTTAGGCCATCTTTTCTCCTCGTATTACCCGTGCTCTTCTCATTTCGAGTTGTCATTCATGCACACATCAGATCAAAGCTTTGACGATGTTCTATGTAATGCTCTCTTTGTTTTTAGTGAACAAGCAAGCCTATCCAGAAAATTATGGTGATTATTGTTATGTTTATTAGGCTCGGAAGTGTGCTTTCCTTTACTAAGATGTTGCAATTTGCTCGTCCTGTTGCTGTATTATTCTGCTATGATTTAGCCGGGAAAAGAAAAGAACAGAAGATGGAAGCCGCATGATGCAGATAGTCCCATACCATAATACCTTAGAAAAACCGCAAAGCACGTCTTTGGAAGATGAAATAATTAAATGACGGCTTACACACCTGTAGATTGTTTGAGACCTGCTATTGCCATCAACAGAAATCACGGAGCTGGATTCTTGCAAATTTGCTATGGCTCTCCTTATAAGTATTGATTTTCTTTTTTTCTTGCTCGACATTTAGCGATGTAGTCTTATGGATGCGTATAGATGGGAATTTCGTAGTTGATTTTGCACAGCTGATGGTCCTAAATGAAAAGGGTTCGTCGATTAATTGCATCATCACGACGCAGGGTAGAAACCCAAGCTGACGCACTGTCTCCGACCTACCCTGTAACTTTTTGATGGATTAATGTGAAAGGGACGGATTTTGTTAGTCAATGTCTTAAAGTCAATTGTGTATGCTCGATGTCCGTAATCTTTGCAATTATCTAAGTGCTAACTAGTCTTCCTTGAAATATTGACTCTCTGGATCTATCCAGAATGCCAATACCTCTAGGTCAGACGACCTACACACAGATCCACAGTGTGAGAAATGTCTACCGGGAAGATCGGTTCTTGGATTCGTTGAGTGTGGTGACTAACTTCGCCATTTTAGCCACAATGACGGGCTCTACCTTATGTTCATTCACAATTCAATATTTTAGCAGCCCAACCAAAGATTTCTCAAGTAACTCTACCCTTGTGGTAGCGCTTGTGACGTGTTGAAGGCAAGTAAATGGCCTAACTTCATATACCGGAGCGCATTGTACACAAAATCGGCACCTATGCACGCTTACTGGAGGAGTCTCTTCGCGGTTCAATTTAGCCATCTTGCTGTCCATGATATGCTTTGGCAACCTGCATGCTCTGACAATTACCCCATGTGTATGGGACGGCAGACAGCTGCACCCAGGGAAAGACTAGTCGATTCCCAACTATCATTGAACGCCCCCAACGGTATCAAAGAACAATCCACTAGAGCAGCCACTGACCCAATGATTTGGACAAACAACAGCATCAGTTGGAAAGTATTTCTGCTGACAATGGGCTGGATTTCACAACTCAGAAACATGGGTTGGAATTGCAGCTTTGGGATGATTTCAACCAGTCTCTAGTACAGGTTTGGAAGCACAAAGGATTGGCCAAACATATACTCTCTAAAAAATACAACTGTACAGCACAGCAGTAATGATTAATTACTGATAACAAGTAACAAGTCTAATTCAGATCAACTTGTAGCTTAATAGACATGTACAGCAGCGTCAGAAGAGCGCCTTGTGGTAGTGGCGCATACCTCGCAAGATTGGTGCCAACCCACATAGCAACCACCACAAGAACAACTACATTGCTGCTGCTTTTCCCACAAACCCAACTTGCGAAAGAGAGGCATAAAGTCAGCAAAATGCCACCTCTCCCACCCAAAATCCAGGCAATCACATAACCAATCTTATACCCTGCATCTAATTTCCTGTCAAGTAATGCTGTAAAGCTGCTAAAGGTAAGGGAAATCCGACAGCCCAGTGTCTGCACGAAGAATAATAGTAGGAAGGCAGATCTAAGTACTTCCATGAAGGCACCCCTCTCTTGGCCAAAGTTCTCCCTTCCAACTTCTTCTGTTTCACTGTAAAAAGAAGATTCGCCTTCGTTGGCTTTATATCTTTCTCTGTGCATTTCATGTTGCATCTTACGCCTCAGTTCTGCCCACTTGTAGATCCGAACCCCATCTTCATATTCAGGGTTATAATACCCTTTACCTTTATAAAGTCTGCCAGTGTCTTCCTGGAATTTGAGTGCCTTATCATAACGAGTTCTTGTGGCTTCATTTGATAATACCTGTTTGAAAATGAAGGATATTTTGAAGGCACAGCCGTGTTTTTGGCTAGACTATATGAAGGCATGAAGTACTCTGACAGGGGATAATAAAATGGCTTCAAGACAGAAATTGTTGTGCCTAGTACCATTTTGTTTCTCACCAATATTTCATTACTAAGAGAATGAGCTTGGTGGCCACTTTCAATCATAATGTTATGGCATCGACAAGTTAATGGACAAAACAGTTGCTCTAATACCAATCCTTTGCCGAAATTGTTTCTATGGGTCATTCTAATTATTATCCAACCTTTAAGTACTAAACTCCTTATAATCAAATTCATCTTACATGAGTCAGGAAATATATAATTTAGGACATAAGTATACTCACTTCATATGCATGGCGGATGGTCTTGAAAATCTCGCCAGCTTGCAGATCTTTGCTAACATCAGGATGATACTGTGATCAAAGACATGCAATCACAAAAAGGCAAGTAATGGTAAATACACGTCTAAAGAAAGACTCGTGAAGAGCATTAAATTTAAGACTTCGAGGGGAGGCCACAGCTAGTACTCCTAGTCCTTGTAATTAATAGGAGATCGACAGCAAAGACGGGTTTCATTGGAGCACGGTCACATAATGAAATTGTAAGTTCGAACAAGTGATGAAAGATACAAGAAAAAGGACGAAACAGAAATGGAAATTCGTTCAAATCAGAAACTCTACAATTTAGTGGGTATAGTAAATTTAGCTCAAAATCGGTATTTCCCCAGATCTTTCTTTTCGACAAGCGATAATACCAACACGATGCCATGTCACGTTGCGAACTTGTGAGCCTTCAAAAATTCCTCCTGAAGATAAGGATGCATGAGATCACAGGGTGTCGCATCCTCTCCTCATCACAAACCCAGAGTTTGTCATTGTGTCGGCTCAAATACTCGCCAAAATCAGTTACAAGTTGCCTCAATACTTTGAACACCAATCTTTGCCCATAACACTCAATAAGCCTCCTTAGAATCCGATCATTAAGCTCCACCATATCCATCATATAGCTGATCCATGCAAAACTCTCTCCTTCCAAAGGCACCGTGAAATAGCATGATTTTTCGGGGGTTCTCAATTGAAAAGCTTCAATCACTCAACTTTCACAACGACAGCACAGACACACAAAAGCTCGCACGAAATCGTCATAACTCGCGACCTCCTCGTACAGCACAAAAATGGGCAGATACACCAGCATGTTCCTCACATTTCTTCATGAAATTCTTATCTATACTTATTTACCATAACAATAAAACAAATCCGAAATTGAATATCAGTCAGCCTGTAGAAACCTAATCAATCAATCTTCGCTCTTTAAGGAACCGATCGCCATCGCTTCGAGCATGCATCAGCTTGCACGACCCCGGAAGAGTTTGAAAAAAAAAAAGACAGAACTTTGCGACATGAGGGAGCGTTCGCCGGGATATACCTTGCGGGCCAGGAGGCGATAAGCCCTCTTGACGTCGCCGGAGGTCGCGTGGCGCGTGAGGCCCAGCACGTCGTAGTGGTTCCGCTCGCCGCCGTCGATCGCCGCCCACGACGGCGGCGGCGGCGACGACGACGACGATATCGGCCGCCACCGGTGGCGGTAACGGTGGGCGGTTCTGGAGTTCTGGGGGTGGGACCGCGACGGGAGGATCGGGACGGGTCCCACGAAACGGTGCGCCTGCATTATCCTGCATGCATCGGTGGAGATTCGGATTTGGTCTCGGCTAATCGTTCCTACGCCGTCGGCCTTTTCAGTGGAGGAGGAGAAGGCGCCCGGCGGAGGCGGAGGCGGGTTCGGGTCGGGTCGGTTCGGGTCCCCGGAGGGAGGGAATTAGCCAAGCGGTACTTGTGTAGCCGGCGGGTGATCATTTGGGCGGGTTTTAGGGTCGGGCCGAGTTGTTGCTCAGGCTTGCCCGTGGCGGAAAAAGATCAAATGTAAGTGTGGATATTTTTCGGGCCGGGATGGGCCGGACATGGATGGGCCGGGCCAGTCTGTCTCGGGTCTAATTGGGTCCGGCCTTTTCGATGATCCGAATAGCGTCGAGCTTTTAATTTAAATAACCTCGCATTGTATATGCCAATTATTGCCTTTCTTTTTTTTTCTTTTTAAATAAATAATAATAGTGATAATAATTATTGGGCTGTCAGTTTCGATGATTTCACTAAAATCATCATGCATAATGAGACACTTTGATTTTTTTGTATAAATATTTCATGGATGATACTAATTTTTGTCAATCCAAAATAATGAGATATCTCTCGCATTTCTTAAAAAAAAAAAGTTATCGTTTTATGTAATATTATGATTTAATGAGATATTATCTTTTAAAATTTCATGTAGGATGATAAAACTATGTTGTGGAAATCTTTAAAAAGGTTTTTTTTTCTTCATCCAATCATCCCATTATATGTGTATGTACATAAAAAAATATGATAAAATTGGTTTAATGATGATATGCCCAATAAAAAAAAAATTATAAATTAATGTTTTTTTTTTTTTTTTATAGATTTTTACTTGATAATTTACCCATTAATTTGCTTGACAGTGTAGAAAAGACCTAAATTTCTTAGAAATCTATCTTTTCGATAAAACTAATTTTTATGGAAACAAAATCTAACAATGAAAAAACATAATGTCTTAAATATACACGGAGCAACAAACAAAACCTCAATATGTGAAAGTTTTAATTATGGTAATTGGGTCCTACATATAAATAGAAAAAAAAAAAGAGAGGAAAATAATTAAATTTGAGATCACCGCATTAAAGTGCAATTTAATAATTGAGGACAATTCTATCTTTATGAAGAAAACAGAATGGATGTAGTTGATAGTAGAAATAGCTACATCCTCAGAAAAAAGAAGAAGTGAAAGTTATAAAGTAAGTAAATTTGAGAACTATGTAATCCTAAAATAGAAATTAACAAATATTTACAATATTAGGGAGGTTCGTAGGTAGAGGCTTGAGCGAAGAAGAGAAATTCTTTCATCTCTAAGAGTGACTCTTGGTGCTTGACTCCTTCAAATCTTGAGAGTCCAGATGTTACTTTTTGTGACTTATCACATCGTCGGCTGCTTTTATCGTCACCAACCAAGTTGTGTTGTGCACTATTTGACTCTTTGAAATCTCGAGAGTCCACATTTTGCTTTTCGTTACTTATCACGTTGCTAGCTGCTTCTATCGTCATCAACCAAGTTGTGTTGTGCATTGTTTTTCGACCAGGAGAGCACAAATAGCTCATACTTTGCTCAAAACCTCTTCGGCTGTGTTTGGATTTGGCTTTTCCAAGCCACTTTAGGCTTCCAAAGCCCTTGGGGCTAAAAATGGGCGTTTGGCAAAAAAATTTGCAAACACCTTTGGCTCCAAACTTGCCTTTTGAAGGCTGAAAGCCCCCTGCCTTGGGCATTTAAGCTTTCTCGGTAAGCTGGTGGGGGTACTGTTCATTTTTTTTTTTTTTCGAAATTATCCTTATGAATATTTTGTTTTTCCATTTTTTGCCCTTGTGAGGAGCCTGTTCATCTTCTCCATCAAGGGTGGCCCCGGCGGCAGTTGCTTGGGCTGCGCGACCGCCGGTGAGGTCGCGTGACCTCAGGCGAGGGTTGCGTAGCCTCGGCGACGGCTGATCGGGGTCGCGCGACCCAGTGCGGGCCTCGCCGAGGTCCCCCAACTTTAGGCGAGGGTTGCGTAGCCTTGCGACGGCTAATCAGGGTTCTCGGAGGTCTAGGCGACGTTGTGCGACGCGTGCGACCTTGCCGCCCCAGATCCGAGGTCGCCGGAGGTCGCGACGGCGTCGCGTGACCTCGCCTGTGACAGGTTTAGCCCCGTGTCCCTCTAAGACAGGTGCCTGTTATGAGTGTGGCCAGCAGGGTCATATATCTAGGAATTGCCCTAGGAGTTAGATGGGACAGCGTCAGTTGTCGCCGCCGCCACCGTTGGGTCAGAACAGAGGAGTCGCGTTGCAGATCATGCCGCAGGGTGGATTGAATTGACCTTCAGCTCAAGGAAGGGCTTATGCGATCACCAGAGGACAAGCGGAGGATGCGCCTAATGTGATCATAGGTATGGTCTTACTGAACGACCAACCTGCTTATGCTTTATTTGATCATGGAGCTTCTCATTCATTTATAGCTGAAAGATATGTTAAGTTGGTAGAATTAATTCCTAAGTTGTTGGAGTCTGTGATTAGCATATCTACGCCGTTGAAGGATAAGGTGTTAGCTACAGTGGGTTGTCTTGGTTGCAAGTTAGTGATTGGTGAGCATGAGGGGAGGATAGACTTGATAGTCCTAGCCATATTTGATTTTGATGTGATAATTGGTATGGACTGGCTCACCAAGCAACGAGCTAAAATGGACTGTTATCGCAAGACGATTCAGTTTAACCCATTAGGGGGTGAGAGTTTCGAATTTATTGGGAGTCGAGGAGGACCCTCGGTTTCCTTAATCTCATCGCTCAAAGCAACTCGCTTGCTAGGCAAGGGTTGCCAAGGTTACCTGGCGATTGTTGTGGACACGACAGTGGAGGAGTGAAAGATTGAAGATATCGCAGTGGTACAAGAGTTCCCAGACGTGTTCCTGAAAGAGTTACTGGGTTTGCCGCCAGAGAGAGAGATGGAGTTTGTGATTGAATTAGCCCTCGGGACAGAGTTGATCTCTAATGCTCCTTATCGGATGGCCTTATCAGAATTTAAGGAACTGAAGGTGCAGATGCAAGAATTGTTGGATAAAAGATTTATTCGTCCTAGTGCATCATCTTGGGGAGCGCCAGTTCTATTCATAAAGAAGAAGGATGGTTCCTTGCGCTTGGGTATCGACTATCGTCAACTCAATCAGGTGATGATCAAGAACAAGTATCCATTGCCGATGATTGACGACTTGTTTGATCAGCTTTAGGGAGCGTCGATATTTTCTAATATTGACTTGAGGACAGGGTATCATCAGCTAAGGATCAAGAAGGAAGACATACCGAAGTTGGCGTTTCGCACTCGATATGGCCATTATGAGTTTACTGTGATGCCGTTTGGGTTGATGAATACCTCAGCTGCTTTCATGGACCTGATGAATCGGGTGTTCAGAGAGTACTTAGATTAGTTTGTAATTGTTTTCATCGACGACATCCTGGTGTATTCAAGGAGTACTGAGGATCATGAAAGGCACTTGAGGATAATGCTTTAGACTTTGAGAGATCACGAGCTGTATGCCAAGTTTAGTAAGTGCGAGTTTTGGCTAACTCATGTGGCTTTCCTAGGTCATGTCATCTCTGGAGAAGGAATCTCAGTGGACCCAGCAAAGATTGAGGTAACTGGCCGAGACCGACGACAGTGACAGAGATTAGAAGTTTTTTGGGTTTAGTAGGATATTAAAGATGGTTTGTAGAAGGGTTTTCAGTGTTAGCATTACCGATGACGAGACTGCTGAAGAAGGAAGAAAAATTTGTGTGGACAGATAAGTGCGAGAGTAGTTTCCAAGAGCTTAAGCATAAGCTAACTACCGCACCTGTGCTTACTATTCCATCTGGTCCGGGAGGGTTTGAGATCTACAGTGATGCGTCGTTTAAAAGATTGGGTTGCGTATTGATGCAGCATGGTAGGGTTGTTGCATATGCGTCCCGTCAGTTGAGACCTCATGAGTTGAATTATTCGACACATGACTTAGAACTTGCAGCGATCATCTTTGCCCTGAAGATTTGGAGGCATTATCTGTGCAGAGAAAGATTCCAGATCTTCACTGACCATCAGAGTCTCAAGTACTTATTCTTTCAGAAGGAGTTGAATATGAGGCAGTGTCGATGGATGGAGCTTTTAAAGGACTATGACTGTGAGATTTTGTATCACCCGGGAAAGACGAATAAGGTCGCCGATGCACTGAGTAGGAAGTCTTCAGTTGCTCAGATGTTGCTCAAGGAATGGGGTCTAATTGAGAGAGCATGATATTCAAATTTCAAGTTCGAGGTAGGCCACCTTTCGAATCTTGTGGCCACCCTTAGAATCGAGCCGAAAGTGCAGGTCAGAATCATAACGCTTTAGCAGACGGATCCGGATGTTCAGAAAATCTTGCAAGAGGATACCGAGAAAAGGAAGGCTGACTTCCAGATTTCTGAAGATGGAGAAGATGGAACATTGTGGTTCCAAGGACGATTGGTTGTACTTGATGATGTGGAGCTTAGAGAGGAGATTTTATTAGAAGCGCATCGTAGTAGTTACAGCGTTCATCTTGGCAGCACCAAGATGTATCAGAATCTGCCTCAACACTTCTGGTGGCATGGCATGAAGGCGGACATCGCTAAGCATGTCGCGCGATGTCCGCCAAGTGTTTGACGTGTCAGCAAGTGAAAGCTTAGCATTGCAAACCGGGGGGACTTCTGCAACCCCTTGAGATCCCATAATGAAAGTGGGAGCATATCACGATGGATTTCGTGACGGGACTACCGAGGAGCCAGAGAGGGAATGATTCGATTTGGGTAGTAGTTGACAGGCTGACAAAGTCGACTCACTTCATTGCAGTTCGAATGGACTTGAGTTTGGATAGACTCGCAGATTTGTATGTACGTCAGATAGTTCATATGCATGGAGTGCCGGTCACAATTACTTCAGACAGAGACCCGAGGTTCACCACCGCTTTTTGGAAGAGCTTGCAAAGTGCTCTTGGTACAAAGCTTCAGTACAGTACGGCTTATCATCCTCAGACGGATAGCCAGTCCGAGAGGACGATTCAAACTCTTGAGGACATACTGAGAGCTTGTGTAATAGACTTCAAAGGGAGTTGGGAAGAACAGCTTCATCTGGTCGAGTTTGCCTACAACAACAGTTATCAATAGAGTATTCAGATGGCTCCTTTTGAAGCCTTGTATGGCAGAGCGTGCAAAACGCCAGTATGTTGGGATGAAGTCGTGGAAAGAAAGATCACCGGTCCAGAGTTGGTTCAGCAGTCAGTGGAGGCAGTTGCAGTCATCAGAAACAGATTAAAAACCGCTCAGAGTCGTTAGAAAAGTTATGCCGATAAGCGTCGAAGGCCATTGGAGTTCCAAGTTGGTGAGCACGTCTTTCTGAAGGTGTCACCGATGAGAGGTACTTCCCGCTTTGGCAAAAAGGGGAAAATGAGTCCGAGGTACATAGGTCCATTTGAGATTTTGGAAAGAATATGGACTCTGGCATATCGTCTTGCACTACCGCCGAGGTTGGCACAAGTGTATGACGTCTTTCACGTGTCGATGTTAAGGAAGTATGAACTTGATCCGGCACACGTACTAAATTTTGAGGAATTAGACGTGGATGACAGGGTGTCGTACGTTGAAAGCCCGGTTCAAATCGTGGACCACAAGGAGCAGGTTTTGCGTACCAAGACCACCCCGTTAGTCAAAGTGGTCTGGCAACACCACAGTACTGAAGGAGCAATTTGGGAAACCGAAGATTTGATGAGAGAATTGTACCCTCACATTTTTGCTTCAGATGTGTAATGATTTAAATTTCGAGGACAAAATTTTTATAAGAGGGGAAGAGTTGTGACATCCCGATTTTTCCAATTCTAATTTCAATAAATTGAGACGGGCATTTCGTTGGCACGCGTATAGTTCATTTCCTTGAGTCGGCCACTTATGTGAAAACTAGGCTATCAGGTGAAGCCGTTAAGAGATTCTAATGCATCGACTCGAGAATTTGATCGAAGCGACCTTTCGACCGAGATAACTGCAAGGGTCATTACGGCACAAATTAAAATCGATTAGAGATTGGAGATAGGTCAGATCGACAGAGGCATGTGATCATGTGTGGGTGATTCCACTGAATCACACAATTCTTGTCAATCGGCACTGGACCGACTTTTCTATCGATTGGGTACCCTGTGCCCGTATTTGAAACCTTGAGATTACCCCGACAACCGAAAATTGCCAATGTGTCAAAGATGTACACCGTAGCTTGAATTGATCAACCACAGGTCAAATGTATAAAAATTTCTAAAAGCTACCCGGTAGATCAGGATGCGCTAGTATCGTGCCAATGTGAAATTAACCGTGAAATTGAAATCGAATTCTGAGATTGTGAGTCATGGTGTGTCACAAATCTTATTAGGAACATTGGATTAATTTATGGACTTTAATTGGACTCAATTGGAAGATGATTGAATGGAATTGAAGAAATTAGCTCACAAGATTCTATGGCCCGGCGGAAAATGAAATTGAACCTATTGGACTAAAGTTGTGGAAGGTTGGAGTTAGTGGATGGTGACATCACAAGTGATGTCATGGAGGAGGCAAGATTGGCTAGGGTGGTGACAAGTGGATGGTGGGGATGAGCTCTTGGAAAGGTGGGATGTCACTTCCCCCTTGTTCCCATCATCTTCTTCATTTGAACTTGGAAGAGAGAGAGAGGAGAGAAAAGCTTAAGAGCTTCCAGCCATCCGTACCCCCCCTTGCGCGACGCTCGCTCGGCCGGCCGCCCTTCGCCCGCGTCCCTTGTCGCTCGTTGTTTGCCGGAGCTCACGCCGTCGCCGTCCCGCTCGCGACTCGCCACTCCACCTCCACCCGAACTCCAACGTCATCGTCCCTCCTCGCCAGCCGTTGCTCGCCGTTCGCCAGCCACGGTTGGGGCTAGCCAAGACTGCTGGAGCCACCGCTGATCGTTGCTCGAGCTGCCGCCTCCCTCTTCCGCCTTTCCTCTGCCCAATCAGCCGCCGTGCCGCCTTTCTCCAAGCTCGGTCAGTGGCTGGAAGTTCCAGCAAGATCCAGCCCTTCCAAGCTCGATTTGGCCGCATTTTGGTTCTCATTTGGTGTTGATCCGAATAGGTTTGTTGTCGGCGTCGTCGTGCTCTTCACCGGAGACTCGTCAGAAAGCGATTCCAGTGAGTTTAGCTCATTAAACCTTGATTAGTGGGTTAATGATGCCTTAAGTGTTTTTAGCTTAGGTTGATTGAGATTATGTGGTTAGATTAGTTTATTTAGTTGTGGATTAGATTAAGGTGATTAATTAAGATAAAGTATGTTTAGTTTAAAGGTTAAGTAGGTTTATTTTAATATAAGCCTTGATGTGACTTAAAGGAATTTCTTTATGATTTAAATAAATTTTTTGAAATTATTGGTTATTTAATAATATATTATATTCCGAAAATCATTAAAATATTATTATTTATTAAAAAATTCGAAAAATTTATTTTTGACCCAAATTACCAAGAATTTCGTGCCGATCACCGCTGTATATTTAGAATTTGAAATTAATGAATGGTTAATGCAAATTGAGTGTTGATTGTGGAAAATATGGATTTTATTTAGAAAATCTCAAATGTCGGGTTTGGCATCGAAATTGGATTTTTAAAGATTAATATTGTAATTGGGGTATGTGAGTGATGTGCAAAGTGCCTTGGGTTGATTATGAGTGTTGTATGATAATTAAGAGGAATTGTCTTGAGCTATTGAGCTAGAATTGCCCCTATATGGGATGCCCCATGCAACGGATGTGGGTCGCAGTTGACTCTGGGCCCATGCTCCTTCGGGAACGCCGTCGATGTACTGACGAAGCCGCGCTCCAAGGTGGGGAGGCGATGCCTGGCTATATGTCAGTAGATAGCCGAATTGCAAGTATGTTATGCCCTTGTGTGGCAGTGAATAATGATTGGAACGCTTGTTGTGATTGCGAATTAAGTGAAATTGATTGTGTTCCAATGGTTTAAGTTCATGTTATTACCTGTGATCGAGTGATATGAATTGTATTAATCTGCAGGAAGGCAAGAAGGCGAGGTAAGTATTCTGTGCTGTGTGGCTAGACCACTCTGGGGCGTATTTTCTTTCTAATAGGGGTTTAGGAGGGATGAACTTGCTGAGACAATGTCTCATCCCGATTTGGGGAAATTATTACAGGACCGTAGATGGCAGGACCTCTGGAGAAGAATGGCATCCCAGTGCAAATCATCGAGCAGGTGCACAATTTCCCTGATCCTGGGAGCCATTGGGTCTACGAGCTAATTAGGACCACCGTATGGATTCAGGAGACCGAGGATGTTAGGGTACCACATAGGTTTAGGGCTTGGTTCCGTTTTGGGGCCAATAGCTTTAGGATTGGTCCACTTGATAGTTTTGATATTCCACTGGCTGTGGTGGATGCTATTTTAGGTGAAGGTGTACCTGACCTTCCTGATGGTAGAGTGGACAACCCATCATCTCCGGACCCAGTGCAGTCAGATGTGGAAGATGTGGGATTGACGAACGAGTCCGATTAGTAGTTATAGGACTGTTCCTCTTTTTGGTGGACCGATTCATGTTGCGTAAACTAATCCTTTTTGATGCACATAAACTCTGACCCATTTTTGGTGCATATAGTCTCTGGATCCTGTTGGTGTATGTAAACCCTGGAATGATGATATATGAAAGTATGTTGGTTTGATTTTGAATTGATTTTTCCTGTTGTCCTATCCCGTATGTTTCTAATAGGAGTTTCTTAGCACGTTCCGCATGCGCATAATAATTTAATGGGGTCGGTGACACTACCTGTGAATGTCACATATACATGACCATGGCGGGTTGTTCATGTGTCTCGGGGTTCGGGGCGTGACATCATCGCCCTAGATCCGAGGTCACCGGAGGTCGCGACGGCGTCGCAAGACCCTTGCCAGCCCAAATCCAGGGTCGCCGGAGGTCGCCGGATGCCGCCTGCCCTTGCTGGTTTTCATTTTTTTTTTATTTTTTTTATTTTTCTTTTGATAATTTTTTTTTCCACAAAAGTCCTTTGTCTCCCAAACACCATTTTGCTCAAAGGTACTTCACAAAAGGCTTTTAAATTACAATTTACCAAACACAGTTTGCATTTTGGAAAACACCTTCAACTCGAAGGTCTTTGCATTTTCCTAAAGACTTTCTCCAAAAGTCTTCCAAAACGCACCATTCGTTGGCCAAGATCACCAACAACAAAACCTAGGAACCTTATTGCTCGTTCGCTTGTCGTTCACAATTGTTAATCATGTCCTCAATGTGAGGTTTGAATGATATATCTTCATTCACTTTGATTAAGACATGTATTTTTGAAGTTCTCATTTCTATTTGAGCAAAATCCAATCAAGTATGATGTTATTTCGTTGATTCTCAATATGTCAGCATGTATGATGATAATTTACATTTTAATTTTTCATTTGCTTTAATTATATGAACAACTTCATGAAACTGCCCACCACAGGTTCAACGAAATGCACAAGCCAGTCCAATCACAATCTCTCTTACAATCACAAATGAGAGCTAATATGATCAAACCTCAATTTGCAACTTCCAAACATATAAGGGAAATAGAAGACTGAAGATCAAACACACCATGAACTCTATTGCTTCCTCACTAAAGCACCATAACAATATGAAGTCCTGCTAATGAGGGGCATGTAACCAAGTGCCAGCGACTGATCATGCCCAATTAACTTGATTATTTTTAAGCAAAATGAGATTATCTTGGCCATTGTAGAGTAATTTTACATTATTTCTTGATAAACAGAAGAGATTGAGAATAAAAGGATAGCTTTCAAATTCTGGAAAACACATGGTAGGTCTTGATTCTCGAAAATTGAGGAACTAATTTGGGTAGGTTCCGGAAATATAGACAGACTTTGGAACCACTTATCTTAATCTCCCCTATTTAATTTGCTGAAACTTTCTTCTCTCCTATTTAATTTGCTGACATTTTCTGGTTCCAAGTAAATAAGGTCGAGAAAGAGAGTTTTTGAAATTGTAAAAGAGGAGGTTAGTTGGACTGGTGGGAGAGGGCAGTACAGCATTTTGCGCGAGAAGCAAGCGAAGATGATGACTCTGGCGTCACCCTGCTCGTCCTCCCTCTCTCTACTTACCCGCGTAAATGGCGGCCCACTCCTTCTCTGTCCTCTTCGTTTCCGCTTCTGCCCTCCCAGCAGACCTCCCAAGCTCTCCCCTCTCCTTCGCCCTCTTTCCATGGCCGCCTCTTCCGCTCAGGTTCGTTTGCTTGGCTTCTTTCTCCTCCGCCAAAGCTCCTTCCTTTTTGATTCCTTGCTCTCTTTCCCGGTCTTCCTTTGCTTGCCCGTTTTGGTACGCGTGATTAGAGATGTAAAGCGACTGGTGGGTCAACGCGATTCGATCGATGTGGAATTGGGTACTAATCACTGGTTCTTGAATGTGCGTGTGCGTGTGTTTGTGTGGCCATAGCAGACTGTGTCGCCTGGAGATGCCAAGAGCGAGGTCGATGTTTTCCAATTAGTTCAAGCTCATCAGGTGATCGGTCGATCATTCTCTCGTAGTTATGGTTTGACTTTCGATAAATCTAACGTTTATTGCTCCCTTGTGATGTGGGTTGTGGACGTCCTCATTCTGGAGATGTATTTCCGTGTTTGAGTAGGGTTCTCTGATTACAGTATTTTGCTGGGTCTTTGGTATTGCAGGAAAAGGCGGCTCGGCTTCCTCCTGTGGAGGAGATCCGGACAGTGCTTGATTGCAGTGTGCGTGGCATGCTCTCCACGCTTTCTCATGTGAGTTTTATGCTGGAAGATTGACTGACCAATCATTGTTTGGAAAAAGCTTCTACCTGAGTGCACCAATACAGTAAAACTTGGTTGGGTTCTTCTCTGTTCTTGACAATTCTGATTGGACTTGGCAGCATATTCTGATGTTCTCGGGCAATAGTTGGGAACTTGTCTTCTCTGCCATGTCACAGCACCGAACATTTTTCTTGCATTTGCTTTGTTTGTTTTTTGCCCAATGAAGCATGTCGTATATGTTTGATGTCAGTCTTTCCTGGCGAGAAATAATGTTTCCTGATTAATAACTGTTGTTCCCATTGTTGCCTTTTCACGTTATGCATTGATCATGTCTGTGTCCTTAGGGCACACGAGGAACTGATTGCACTCTCTTTTGATTTGCAGAAAATTGATGGCTATCCATCTGGTTCAATGGTTGACTTTGCTTGCGATGCAGATGGATCTCCAATACTAGCAATCAGCAGCCTGGCATACCATTCTAAGGTTTAATTTTTAAATCTTGACTTCGACAAATGAGTCTTTATAAAATCTCCATGCTAGAGGATTTCTGTACATGCTTCTGTGACAGTGTATGAGTCTCTTGCATGAGAATCTTGTTAGATAGTTCCTAAATGTAGCATGTGCGCTATAAATGCATGTTAAATATTGTAATGGGTCTAGTTAATGTGATGATATTTAAAATGAGTAAAAATTCCTGTTACGTTGTTCATTAACATTGGATGTGTGCTACAAGTGTGTGTAACATCTTAAAATAAGTATAGTTAATCTGATGATTAAAATGAGTAAAAACAAGCACTAGCCATTTCGATTAGATTGAAACCTATAATTTTTGCTGGCCATTGGCTTTTTCTTGGTGCTAGTCATCTAGACATTGTTTTGTTTTATAGGTAGACCTACTTTAAAATAAAAAAAATATGACCATGTCCTAAGCAATCGTATTTGTAAATCATGTTTAGCTCCGTGTCCACTGTGAATGTGATTTGGGTTTGTCAGAAGCTTGTTCAAGTTTCCTGCTTCGCCAATATAATTTCACTATCCCTGTCTCAGAAAATCACTCTAATCTATTGAGAGCTCACTTTTAAATCTTGACTTCGACAAATGAGTCTTTATAAAATCTCCATGCTAGAGGATTTCTGTACATGCTTCTGTGACAGTGTATGAGTCTCTTGCATGAGAATCTTGCTAGATAGTTCCTAAATGTAGCATGTGCGCTATAAATGCATGTTAAATATTCTAATGGGTCTAGTTAATGTGATGATATTTAAAATGAGTAAAAATTCCTGTTACGTTGTTCATTAACATTGGATGTGTGCTACAAGTGCGTGTAACATCTTAAAATAAGTATAGTTAATCTGATGATTAAAATGAGTAAAAACAAGCACTAGCCATTTCGATTAGATTGGAAACCTATAATTTTTGCTGGCCATTGGCTTTTTCTTGGTGCTAGTCATCTAGACATTGTTTTGTTTTATAGGTAGACCTACTTTAAAATAAAAAAAATATGACCATGTCCTAAGCAATCGTATTTGTAAATCATGTTTAGCTCCTTGTCCACTGTGAATGTGATTTGGGTTTGTCAGAAGCTTGTTCAAGTTTCCTACTTTGCCGATATAATTTCACTATCCCTGTCTCAGAAAATCACTCTAATCTATTGAGAGCTCACTTTATACAGGACCTTTTGGCTAATCCGAAGTGCTCTCTTCTAGTTGCTAGAGATCCTGAGGATAGGACTGATTTGGTGATCACTCTGCATGGTGATGCCATCAGTGTGAGTTGTATAGTCTATTATACTTTTTCCTACTAATGCTGAAAGTGTCATGTTTATATCCAGAGTTGGTAAATGTGAGCCATCAATTGTGTAGGTCCCTGAAAAATATAGGGAAAGTGTCCGTGCTGCATATCTGTCAAAGCATCCAAATGCTTTCTGGGTAATTTATTTCTTCTAATCTGATAAACTTTTCTGATTTTGAACTATCTAAAGATGCTTCTTATATTTTCCCTTCTAATCTGAAGGTTGATTTTGGTGACTTCCAATTTGTGCGCATTGAACCAAAAGCCGTGCGATATGTTTCTGGTGTGGCAACAGCTTTGTTAGGTTCCGGAGGTAAGTGTCCTGGCTTTCTCTGTATTAGTCTACATGTTTAAAGAAAAGGTGA
Source organism: Eucalyptus decipiens (assembly GCA_014182575.1). NCBI lineage: Eukaryota > Viridiplantae > Streptophyta > Magnoliopsida > Myrtales > Myrtaceae > Eucalyptus > Eucalyptus decipiens. Next base: position 18,415,304 of record CM024619.1, read on the forward strand.
AATCCTCCTAATTTTTAGTACTGTATGCATTTCCATGGTGCTTCCTTTGGCACTTCAGACCATGCACTATTGATTTACCAACTGAAATAGTTAATTTTTCATCACACTCAGAGTTTACCAGGGAGGAATTCAAGGCTGCAAAAGTGGACCCGATCGCACAGTTTACTAAGCCTGTTACGGTAAATGCAAATTGTATATTTTTCCGATCCCTGTCGATAATGATGATTTTCCCCCATTTAACCCAATTTCCTTGATTGTCAGTCTCACATGAATAGGGACCATGCTGAAGATACCAAGCTCATTGTGAGACACTGGACCTCTATTCCGGTATGAATCTTACATCTTGCTTTTATAAATGTGATTGGAAAACAAAGTTTATCAGCTGATAAGTTGCAGCTTGTAGAGTGTCATATGGTGGATCAAAGGCTTAGATGTCTAGTCACTAGGTAAAGACATGGATGTAAATTTCAAACCATTAATATAAGCGCACAGGATGATAATGTATGTTGAACAGTTCAAGGGCACGAAATGAGTAACGTGTCTGAGATAATTCTGGAGTGCCTGTATAGTATTCCCAGTAGTCTCTGGTGCAAGCTTCTTTTTCGTATCTCTAATCTCTGTGTCTTAGGATGTTCATTTCTCCTACTAATCATTTTGCATAACTCTGTCTGCTCAGGCATATGGAAATCTTTGATTTCCTTTCCTAGCAAAAATGATCATTATATGGTTCACCTGTGGTGTCATATACTGACTGTAGACCCAGAATGTGCTTTCCTCCTACTAAATAATAGCTTAGCTGGTTATGTGCGTTAGGAATTGCCAAAGTATTTGGATCATATGCTAAAAGCGATCTGAGCTTAGGAACCTTAAACATATAGTTCTTTAGATTGAATGCATCGCTACTTTACCCTATATTCATAATATTTCCCATGTTGCCATATCTTCATGTACTACATCTGTATTTGTAATACACATCTTTGCTCCATGTACTAAAGGATGAAGTGTGCGACACAAACATTGAAGGTTCTGACTCTTTGCATTTATTAATACTAGCACAACATTTACGTGCATATTTGTTCTGATGTGAAAGAAAGAGGTCAAGATTTGTAATCTTGTTGTTTTGTGGTAATAACTTAATGGCTTGAAAAAGCATATGAATTGGCATCTCTTGGATGTAAAGTTTTTGAAACAGAGATATGTTTTTGTGTAGGTGGACTCTGCTTACATGCTGGATCTGGATAGCCTGGGCTTTAGTGTCAAGGTATTCTTTTTCCCCACCTTCTTCTTTGATAGTTCAAGAAATTCATCATTAAGTAATCCTTCAGTTTTCATTGAACTACAGCTAACTTGCATTGTTCTACTGCTTGGTTTTCTCCTTTTCTCTCACATAGGGTTTTGTTTTCTTTTTTTTATTTGTCAGGCAACATGTCAAGGAAGTAATTTCAAGCTTCGAATCCCTTTTCCGCGTCAAGCTGCAGATCGGAAGTAAGGCATTTTACATTTTACATATCTCCTAGACCTTTGTGTAAGGTTGATTTTCTGGTTTATGTTGCTCTTTTAAACATTTTCAGCAATTTCACATTCTTTTCAAAATGGACTTCTGAGCTTCTCTTCAATTTGTTGTTGCATGTGATGCAATAGATATAGGACATGGCTGGTAATGTGATTTGCTTAACTATGTTGCAGTAGTCAAAGTGGAGTACATAAGGTGGCAGATTAAGTCTTCATGGATTAGTTTAGAGTTTTGTCCATATTCTTGTGTCCTGGTGCAAAACTTTTGAATGGTCCCTTGGCCAATGTAAATCTATACCTTTTGTATTGGCTTCCCTTAATTTTAAGGGCATTCCAATCGAATCAGTGCTTAGGACTGAATTTCTTAAGTTATTTATTTCTTTTGTTTGGATCATGGCTCCTGTCTCTTAATCCAAATTGACTGTTTAAGTAGGGACTGTGGAAATCATCTGTGGCGATAATAAGCTTCCCCTCTTTTAGTAGTTAACTTCAGAAATTTGATCCCCCTTTCTGTTGAAAGCTGTTGTTGTTGGGGTTATGCCATAAATTGTCAAACATTGCCTTCTTTCTTGGAGGTGGTCCAGGTTTGTGAATTATGATGGACAGTTATAAAGATCTCAATCTTAATGCACACAGAATGTTATGTTAGATAGAGTAAATTATTTCATGCTTTTTAGATATTAAAAGACTTTTGGAGGCTTTTATTTGCAAATCTATTGCAGAAAGGGCAGTAACTTCTTGATGTTGTATTGTCCCTACCCCTTGTTGTCATCTTTATATTAGACCTTTTCTTTTTCAAACTTTCAGGTACCTTTTTTTAGTAGTTCCTGTATGCATTGATTTTGCTCTCTCTTTACCTCTCACGGAGGGGAAAAAAATAAAATAAAGAATGGCTGGCTTCATTTGGTCAGCAAAAACAGGACAGTTTCTGTGAATATCTTCTTTTCATTATTTCTTGATCATTGATGATTCTTCTGGATTACTTTATTTTATTGTGGTTATATAACATGTACACCTGACAATGCTAGAACAGCAGGCAATTAAAAAGTGTGGGGGAACCTTGGCTTCTTAGTTCATCTATTGAACCAACACAACCATCTCTCTGACGGAAGTTGAATTAATCTTGCATTTCTCAGGGATGTGAAGACCCTTGTAGTGGAAATGCTTGAAGCTGCAAAGACTCAAGACAGTTGATAGTGCTGTTAAAAGATAAAGAGCTGCACATGTCCTGGTAATATTTCTCTGGAATCTGTTTGCTTCAGCATATCATGTAGCACGTGGCTACCTATTGTCTCATTCCAGGATAAAAGAACATAGGAAATAAAAGAGAACTTCGAATACAGTTCACATTCGACACTATGTCAACCTTAATGTGGTAATTAACTGTTCAAATCTCTCATATGATTGGTCTTGTCTGATAATCGGACATTGCGTTTCAAATCTGTGATGGTTAGTCAAGGCCATTTCTCTACCTGAATTCACTTTACGTAAATGTTTTGGACCATTTTTTTCTCAAATCTTTGTGGATCTTCATCACCATTTTACTTCCAACTTTACGTGCATTAAAAGCCATAAGGTTTTCTACTTCATTGAGAAATGGTTTTATTGATTGAGGTAGTAAAAAAGCTCTGCTCCGTCTTATTGTTGACGTCTTAAACTTGTGCTGTGAACATGGTCTCCTTTATGCCATTCGTCTGTGCTGTGGCATGATGCTTATCTAGTATCCTCATGATCCTAGATATGTCTTAGTCCCGCAGGATCCAGCTGACAATAAGAATTGCTTGGGGTGGTCAGAACGCAATCTCTCGATGCCGCAAAAGTTCTTTGTTGCCGTGATAGAAAATTTACCATGTATAGTGTTACACACTCAATTCTACAAGTACAGGGACAATGGCATGCAATGACAACCGTTCTTCGTCAATCTGTAATTGAATATATGCATCTATATTTATTTGATAAAAGAGTCTTCAGGATACAATATCAAAGTTTTTATTATCCATTAAAAATATATATACATCTCCACCTGACAAGTAAATGAATAAGTTCATCTTAAATAAAAATAACTCATACTCAAAAGTTCCACTATTAAAATGTCCTCATACCCTTTTTATTTGTGGCTAGTTGAAGAACCTAAAAGGTAAGTATGACAATGGAATGAGTTATCATAATCTGGTGAGTAATAATTTTTTCTAAGCGGAAGGAACATTCATTATATATTTTTATAAAACGTTATCATAACTGTTTAATCTAAAATTCAGTATGCTATAAAAAATGGATGATATCCTTCAAACAAAACTTTTCAGGCATCAAATCAATCAACAATATTCAATTTGTAATAATGATCTAAATCAAGTCAAACGTTAATGGTCCATTCCATTGACTCATTTGTGCTCAATGTCTAACTATGGTTACACTTAACGCTGGTGGCAAAGGCGGCTAATGGTGCATTTGCTAACCATTCTATTTTGGAAATTTTTTTTGCTCATAAATGATTTTTTATTTTATTTTAAAATTATGTTCTTGGGAACAATTTTTGGGTTTGTAAAGGTGTATGGTAATTGCCCAAAATCTTTATTCTCGAAATAGAAATGTGTTTGGTAATTGGCAGGACTCTTAATTTTTAATACTTTTATTATATTTTTCTTATTTTTCTCTTTTTTCTTTTTCCTTTTCTCTTCTTCTTCCTCCTTTGTGGTTGGTTGTCGATCATAGTGATGGCCGACGATTGGGTTCGCGAGATTCGGTGAGCTCACCAAAGGCTCACTTAGCCATCGTGAGCGTCGCCTGGTCACTAGTGAGGCTCAACCTTGCCCAAGGGGCACGAGATCAGCCTCAGTGTGGCCTGGTGAGGCTTGGCCTCACCATGACTCTTGGTGACATTTTGTCGAGGTCGCCAGCCCTCGTCTAGAAGGAGGAGGAGGCAGCTGTAGGAGGAGAACCAGCAGAAAATAAGTAGAAGGAGAAGAAGAAGAAGAAGAAAAATTAGACTTGATTTTATGAATTGTTTCCAGGAATAAGAAGCAGTTTTTTTTTTTTTTACCTCTTGATTCTAGGAGAAGCAGTTTTTTTTTTACCTCTTGATTGAGGATCATTTATTCCAGAGAACAAAAGAATAGAATCATTTATTCTCGAGAGTGTTACCAAAGATAGCCTAAGTTTGCTCTTTAACTTGGTCTTCCTGGTGGTTTGGCTCGAAGGGACGTCCTAATAACAATATGCTTACTTACCCCCTCAATGGGTTCTAGTCATAGTGATATGATTGTAATACACCAACCTCAATCTCTAATGAGCCACAACCAAATTAGAAGCCGTCTTAAAACTCATGTTTACTAAGAAAATCACATAACTTATATCAAAGTATCTTTCATAAACCACATTAACAAATTATGAAATTTTTTATGATTCTTTCTTAAAAGTTTTACAAACAATTTACTGGCAATTAATTCAAACCGTAATCCAAAGATATCTGACCATTTCAAATAAACAAAACAATATTTGACCCAAAAAAAAAACAATAGTAAATGTTCGATCCAATTTTATGCAACCAAAAACGTCATTTATAGACTCATTATATAAATATTTGATATCACTTTTAAAATATGAATTTATAAATTTGAAAAAGAGATAATGTCATTTACTGAATACTAACCTACAAAGGTTATATAAGCCAATGCACTTGTATTCGAGTAATGTACTATTCTAATGAATGACTCGACCAAACTACGTTAATTCATCGATAAAATGACTTCTAGCACTGAAAAAGAAACTTATTTATAACAAACATTCATTTTTGTCTATCATGCGTATGGCCTGTTATGTGTAATTTGCACGAGAAGTTTTAGAAATTCATTCCGATCAAATTGTACTCCAGATTTGGTTTTTGTCAAAATTCTACTGCTCCACATTGCCCTAGAATATCATTTTCATATAAATCCACAGCTTGACAGCTTCTCAATTGAACCTTACGGTTCAAAATTTACATAACTTCATATGTAGACCTAACCTTGAAAAGTACTTTGATTAGATGAATGGGCTTGCATGCTTATCAGCTGTGCCAGTTTTTTCTTTGCTTTTGCCGGCCCCGTCTTCTTCTTTCCTTTCACGCTCACTTGCACCATCCATTGAGAAGAAAGGGAAAATGGGTTGGGCTTGGGCTCTGTAATGGGCTGTGACCATTGGGCCATATATTACATATGGTTGGCTCACTCAATTCACTGCTCGATGTAAATGTGGACCGTGCTTCAGTCATAACGATGGAAATGGCATTTTATCTGTCTCTTTTCGTCCAGCAATGATGAAATGGCACATGTACGTTCCCATCATCTGGTACTGTAATTTAACCTGACACAGACGTACAGGTGGGTAAGTGCGTATGGACAGAATCCAACAGAGAAAACACCAGGAAGAAATGAAGAATAAACAAAGACATGAAACCCAACCTTATGCATTGGAAAATGCACCTGTCTCTTCTTTCTTTCTTTATTCCTTTAGAAAGATTATCATGGGTTGGTGTCAAAACTAGCTGTCTTGACACCAAAAAGCCTGAAGCAACACCCTGTCTTCCAACTATAATCGGGCCTCCGAAAGAGCCCCAGGAAAAAGAAACCGCCCCCCCCATGTGCTCTCTCTCTATCTCCGCCTCTTCGTTTTGCGTATATAATCTCACATTCCTTGCTCAATATCTCTCGTGAAGTTTCAAGCTTGTTCTTCTTGAATCGAGCCTGCAAAAGGTAAAGCCTTTCGTTTGGTATTGCAACCGTCGTTTGCCGGCCAGCAATCATCTACAATGGAGGCGATGAAGATGAGACTGTTCTTGGCTGTGGTGATCGCCGTGATGGCCGTGTCGGCCGTCCAAAGTGTGTCGGCTGCGGAAGCGCCTGCGCCTAGCCCGGCTTCGGACGCCCCCGCCTTCGTGCCCGCTGTTCTTGCTTCGGTGATCGGTGCCCTCGCTTTCGGGCTCTTCGTCTGAGTCGACCCGTCCGCTGTCTTGTTTGGCTTTCGTTTCAACGGACGCGTGCGGATTTCCACTGGCATCTTTCTCACGAATTGGTTGCTCCGTTTAGTGCATCATTTCACTCTCGAAAGCAAAATGAGAATCAGTGATGAGTCAGGATTGATATCTCTGTACTTCGGCTTTTTATCTTCTGCTCATTTTTTTCGGTCTCTATTTTCGCTTTGTCCCCCTTCCCAGCTAGTCATTATCTAATGAAATTTTCTCTTCATATGATGGTTGCTGAATCTTATGGATGGTTATTGAATTCAATTACCGTCTTTCGGAAGAAAGGAGGAATAAATGCACACCTCTTTCAAACATCTACCACTAAAAAAATTGATGCTATCGGATGGCCAAAACAACATCGATATGAGAAACATTAAGATCCTAAGTGGTAAAATGTTCGATGGCTGATGACTGATGTGTATAGTATCATCAGACCACCCAAGTTTTGTGTTTGCAAAATCATTTCAAGGATGGCCTACAAGGATGGCCTACTCCGATGCATTTGTCCATGAACATGTGTTGGTCCAACCAACTCCTTTTTTAAAAGTACTCTTGGTGGCGGTGCTTACAAAACAATCTGTCCTGCCTATTGCTGATTGTTTTTGCTGATTGTGTCCGATAGAGTTTCTTTCTCTTTGGCAATTTCCATGTATCATCTGCCCGCATTTAGGTTTTGAGGAAAAAATCAATACCATTTTATTTGACACGTAAATAATTTCCTATATCGTTTACAAAAAGAAAAAAAAATGAACAAATGTTATTTCAATTATCAATGAAAATGTTAGGGCAAAATTGTTATTAATGTGAAAATACTTTCTGATTAATTTTTCTAAGCCATATAAATTATATACACATGTTTAAATAATATTTTCTAAATCATATATTTTCTGGAAAATGAAAAACGAGCAAGCTTTGCTTTGACAAACTACGCACACTTGTAAATGTGAGACGGTGAAGCATCCTGGTAATATGGAATAACTAGACATTCACCCACATTGCTTAAGATTTTACATTTATTAGGAAAATTAAGAAGAAAAAACTGACAAATAAGGAATTTATTAGGAAAATCAAGAAACAAAGATATATATATATATATATATATAGTGAGGAAAAAAAAGGTGTAAAAACAAAACTCGATGCAAAATTGAGATTATGGACGTTGGAGGAGAAACGAAGCACATCCACCACCTTTTGTCCGTACCATGGTAAGGTTTCCACATATAATAGGAAGTAGGAAAATAGGGGCTGAACAATTTTGGACATCTTAGAATTGATGTCGAGGACCGTAAACGTCCATCATCGACGCCTTTGTGATAGCGATAAATTCACAAAATAGCCCAAAATTAACATTAACGGAATAGGCAAATGTCGAGGGGGCGGCTTATTTATGTACATATGAAACCTTTTCGTGCAACGAGGAGGGACCCGTTCTTAACACTTTACAGCCCTAAGGGTTGTAATACTAAATAGCTTGTACGACCCGTTTGTCTAGAGAAAAATCTCGCTCCTACAATCGGAACATTTTCTGCTTCAGTCTATAATTCCTCTCGCATGAACAACAGCCACGACTTTTGGCTTCTAGCTTTACCCCCACCACCACCCACATCACATAATTCGCAGAAACAGACCTTGGACTGGCACTTGAACGAGGCTTGTCTCACTAAAGATACATGATGCAGATTTCAAGAATTGTCTTGGCATGGCTGTTTAGCTTTGATCTTAGAAGCTCGGATAATTCATCAATGGCGTTTCTACCCACTTCAAGGGGTTTCCTCGTGGACTGAACTGACCACTTGAACAAGAGATAAAGTCATCATGACAGACAAACTAGACAAAGGGGTCGTACAAGCTTTGATGCAACGCATGATCATTGCTTAAACAGCAAGAATCAACATGCCAACTACAGACCATAAAGAAACATGCCAACTCACGTCCCACTAAACTTTCCTCTAGCGTGAGTCATCAAAGCAACAAGGAGATGCCTCCAACCTCCAAATATTATACAACAGCTTTATGACTCGTTGACATGAAACTGAAAGGCTGGAACTGGACTGATGCATTTTCCAGCAGGGATATAGCTTAGATCAGCTCCCAACATACAGCACTAGAAATCTCGCTGAGTGCGGACTTCGATGTTGCAGATAATCATATAATCAATGATATGCCGTACAGAATATATACAACCATGGCATATCTGATTTACTACAAGATACTAGAAATTTGAAATGCTACTGTACAGGGGATCCCATCCTGAGACCTCTTGCGTCCCACTTCAAAGGGCATCATAAAAGCCACCAACAATGATGTGAGCACGGGTGTGAGGGACTCCTCTCACTGCAGATACCGCTTTGTTCAGTTTGGTAGCATGATGAACGACCTTCTCAATCCTCTGCACCACAAGTTCCAAACTACTCAGAATTGATAGGTTTCAAGCACGCAAGAACCTAATTTATACGTCCATACAAAACAAAGAGGTGAATTACAGTGTTAACAAGTGGCATTGATCAGATTTATGTGTTTCGAGTATGTAAAAAACAGAGACCTTTTCTGCATGTTAAGTTTTCTTGCAACATGTCAGAATTAAGCCACAAGTCTTGTTTTCAATGTGAAAACATCAACAACCACAGACATATCTTGTTGTTGGCCATATTACTCAGTTGAGGATTATCTTTATGGCAATTCAAGGACTTAGCTCTCATCATATAGCTGTGCTCTGTTTTCTAATCTAAAGGGCCAGCCAAGTTGGTCGAGGTTCGACGCGCCGAAGGAGGGAGGCTTCCTTAAGGCCACCGTCGCAGGGTGGTCTGTGAAGCCCAGGCCGGCGACATCATCAAAAAAACCATGTCTACTATATTCACAATTGCCACAACTACTTGATGGGAAAAGCCAAGCTATGTGATGAATTCTAAGAAAAGTACAACGTGCGCTGACAAATCAATCGAATTTCTAGGTTTTTGTTCTGACCTTATCATCGCTGTAGATCTGAAAGCGCAGGTTCTGCTTCGGCTGGCTCCGCCTGTCGTTGTTCCCCTGGCGGCTTCCGAGAATCAGGACGCAGAACGTCGCCGCCGCGGCCACCCCGAACGAGCACAGAGCTCCGATCCCGGTGAAGCCCCTCTTCAGTATGTTGTTCACCGCATTACTCTCGCTCCTCTTCTCTTCCCACAGGACCTCTCCTCCCACTTCACACTTGGCGTCGTTCTCGCCCTTCACCACCACCGCCGCCGCCTCCATCTCGCCCCTCATCCTCGGCGGCGAGCGCAGGGTCTCCCTCTCCGCCTCCGCCGCCGCCGCCGCCGCCGCCGCCGCAGCATCCCCCAATGTCATGTCGACGAATTCGTTTTTGTCCCTCGCGGCCTTCTTGAAGAAGACGGGGCGGGACACCCCCTCTCGCTCCGAGCCCGGGCCCGATCCTCCCAAGCTCGGAGCTTTGGCCTCCCCAGCGGGCGAGCCGGCGATCCCCTTGACCGCCGGAGGCGCCTCCGCGGCGGCCCCCGGGCCGAGGCCGATCGCGGCGGGGACGATCCGGGACGCCGGCGGGGAGGGGCAGCGGAAGTGGTCCATGTCGAGGACGCTCTCGGAATGGCAGCTCCGGCGGCGGGAGTAGACGCGGCCACCGTGGCCGTCGTCGTGGAAGTCGAGGAGGCCGTCGACGGCGAGGAGCTCCCACTCGTCAGTGTCCATCTCTGGAGAGGAAACGGCGGGTCGGAGGGATCGTTTCATTTCGTGGAGGGAAGCGATCGTCGGCCAATCGCCGCCATCGTCGATCGGTGTTGTCCTCTCTCTGGTGCGGTGGATGGTGGGGGAAGACGAAGGTCGTAGAAGAAGCAGGTAGAGAGAGAGAGAGAGGAGAGAGGAGAGAGAAGGGGGCCGGGCCTTATCCTTGCAGAAGATGACGGATTGGAGGGTGGTCCAAGTGGGCCCCCACTGGATAATGTGCCCCTTTGATTGGACTCCTTGGATATCTCTTTTTTCTAATTCCTCTTCTTTTCTCTACTTTATTTTTTTTTAAGGACCGTTTGCTTAGTGTAAAATAAACAATTTCAAAAAATATTTTACTAAAAATAATTATCTGTATCACTTTAAATATATATATTTTAATGCTTTTCGATCGTTCATTTTTTTATAAATGATACAAATAATCATTTTAAGAAAATATTTTTCAGTTTATTCATTTTCCACGAAATAAGTGTATCATTGATTTTCTTTTGAGAGTTTATTCTTGATTCTTGTTTTTTCCGAGCAAAGGAGTAGCACTTCTACAGTAGGAATTACAATTTGGGGTTGTGCATTATTATCGTGTTTACAATTCACATTGATTTGAATTTGACCTCGATGTATTATGAATTTATTTTGATAAGGTACATCATAAGCTTATAATGTAAATGGGTTAGATGTACCGGAGCTCAAGTATGATGAGTCACGTCACATTCAACTTTTTCTCGTATGTTTGTGCCGTATAAGATGAATATGTCTAATGCCATTGCCGCCGGGTTTGAACTTGACCCTTTGAAATCAAGGTAGGCAAGGCAATCTCTCCATCTCGACACGCACGAGGTAATTACCGGGCTGAAACCATATGATTGATTTACCGGTCGTCGATCCTACGGGCCTTTTCTGTCTAGGATTTTTCAAATTGGTAGGTGCATCGATTCGATGTAAAGAGAGTCTACCGACAAAAGAAGAAGAAGAAGAAGACAGATAAAATGTGGCAATGTTTAAGGTGGGCTCCTCGGACGACCTTTTTGAACAGCGCTTGCCAAGGAGACAAAAGAAGGGCCAGGGGCATTCTTGAAGGGTAGATATACAGAGGATGCTCCAGAACAAGTCTCTCCCCCTCGTGAGGAAGGACAGACGAAATGTGCTTCGCTCTGCCGGAGTTGGCAAGGCACGAAAACGACAGGGCAGAAGAGGAGATAGAAGCATCTGTCCAACCACTCGGATCTTCTTTGGTTTCTTCAATGTTTATAGGTGGGGCTACTTGAATACTTTTCCTTAATCTTGGCCAAATCAGCAGATAATGGTCCTCTTTGAAAATCACTAACCATATATACAAAATTTTCCAAAATTGATTTTAGAAAATCTTTAATTGACATCTCATAACATATTTACTCCAAATCTATTTTCCATTAACAGTTTGAGATTTGACGTGAATGGTAAATTTAAAGGTAAAATATCAATTAAGACTTTTCTTAAGGCGAAAATTAATATGGGATAAATTAGTCATGTAGTTTCAATTTGGAATTTACACGGATCTTCTTGAAATTAAAGGCCAAATCCATTATGATATGAGAGAACTATCCATATATTCACACATCTTAATCTCAAAATTGGTTATGTAAGAAAGAACGGTAGCCCTTAAATCTAAAATATACTTTCACGTTAACCCACACTTTTGCTTGCTAATCTTTTGTTTTTCTTTCTTGGGTTTAATTCCCTATTTGATTTTTTTTTTTGGGTGGCGTCTCACTTGTCCTTTTATTGATGATAATATTTGAGATCTGAAATGTGAATGCAAAACAGTGGAGAATGAATACCAAGAGATAATTTAAGTATGGCGCATTACAACATGGGTTGACATGAAATCAGAACAACAGTCTGGCAAACTATATTAGGTCAGTACATTGGTTTCGCATTCATCGTCAACCGATTGCAGTATCAAAACACAAACAAATGTGTGGTCATTCGACAAGATGCAGAAGGGCAGGGTGGGGTGTCACTGAGAGTTTGGGGAAAGAGATTGGTCTTGCCACTCCGAACATAGTTTCCTTCCAACACACGAATATGGTCGCCGAGGTGCGTCCGAAGAATGAAGTCAAAACAAGACAAAGAGAGAGAGAGAGAGAGAGAGAGAGAGAGAGAGGTAATTATACCATCCAATCGATGATCTATTCTCTTGCCATTTATTTAGAACAGAAAGAATTAATGTTACAGACTAGCCACCGGACATTCACCGGTTGGATACAGAAGCCAGCGAAGATGCCCATGCCTGGGCATTCCTAGCGCCTACATGGAAGTTACCGTTCTTGCAGAGTCTCAGTTTCCTCCAAGCCCTTCTCACATCAATCTTGTGAAGCAAGCGCAAATATTCCGAAAACCCGACGATAAGGACCCTCAGACAGAGGAATAATACAGATAGAGACAGGTAAGGATCTTTCATTATCATCTCCTTCATAGATGTCCCGCTATTCCTAATCCAAGATGTGGAGCTTGATTCTTTACTGCTACTTAAATCTGTCAGTTGACCCTCCATGAAATCTAGAACTGGTTCAAGCCCTGCAGTATCATCGCAAAGTTAGATATCACATTGATATTTGGCAAATTCTGCTTGATGGAGCTAATTATACAAGGCAAATTCGTGGAAGTGACAAAAGAAAAGAAAAAGTAAGCGGCTTTGATGACTATAGTTTTCCTTCAACAGTTGAGTCCAACAACAGAGTCTTTAACTTTATTAAAGAAAAGGAGGATGAGTGCATTCTAACACAAGTGCCTGCAAACAAATCATTCTCAACATCTTTATTGAATAAAATAAAGTAAGGGAAAAAAATTACCGGTGTTCCTCTCATAAAACCGCACCACAGAGAGGAGGGTTTTTGGACCGTGATATTTCACCATTGAAGTCTGGTTGATTACCAATATTGAGGGCACGCTATGGATTCCATACCTTGAAAGCACACTGACACGTGAAATGATAATGAGCAAGGATGACATGGTAACTCGCCGATATGAATATAAGCAAGTAATCAATATTTTGCATAATAAAGCATATTATCACTAGATAAAAGGATTCAAGGCGAAAAACGTCTCAGGAAAGATATAATTTTATTGAGATTAATTATGCTGTAATGGATCAGGCATTATTATCAGTGATTACTATGCACTTTATACCCTATTTGGGATCAAAGGCTCTACAAATGCTTAATTGGTCCAAGGTATGCATGTCAACCCAGACTAGGAAAAAAAAGAAAAAAGAAAAAACAAGGAGCCGTGATGACACCATGGACTGACTACCTTAAAGGCCCTACATGCAAGTTTTATAACCAACCGAATGGTATGTCAAATTATATTCTCACAAAGGATGACAAACTCACATGGAAATGCTGAGTACCTTACCATCCCCAACCCCCACGACCACTCACCCAAAGGATTTAGTGCAGACACATCCTAGCTAGTCCACTGACAGCAGATATCACCCTCTATTACAACCATGTGCAAGGTCTTCGAACAAAAATAGGAGGATTGCTATCACTGAGGTCTGCACAACCCTATGCACTTGATTTCAAATTATGTATTCATAATGTTTTCTAAATGACTTTCGAATGTCAAAGAGACAAAGCCATACACTCAAAGAGGTCACGTGATGCAATTCCAATCTCAGAAAGGACATTGCATTTCCCCTTGCCTAGGAAACCAAGTGTGACCCTTCCTATCAAAATGATAACCCCGCAAAAATTCCACAATTTAAAAAAAGAAAAAAGAACAGAACTACCCATTAAACCTCGAAAAGACGGCGCAGAGTTCACCACAACCTAGAAATTTGTCAGTTACTATTATGTTTTGCCACAAATTCCTACTAATTAACAATAATATCAGAAATATACCACCTTCGGAATGGAACATGCAAAGATTTCCAATGGTAAACCAAAAACAAAGGAGGCTTGAAGCATATCATTGAGCAGTATTGCACCTTGGAAAAACTGAAGATTGCTCAACTAAGAAATGATCCATCTGAGGAAACATGGAGCTAAGGACATCAAAAATAGGAAGCAATCTCTGTGAAAATGGACACCAGGAAGCATAGAAGAGCAAAGCAGCACATGCATTTTTGTCTTTGGAAGCCACAATGCTATCGAGGAAGTATCCATGCACCTGAAGTAGACAGGGGAAGAAGGTTAAAATATGTAATATTTGCTCAGAACAAGAAAGCGCAGATATTTTTCAACCTTGAAAAGGTAGGGCATATCTAGCTAGAAGAACTAAAATTGCAGGCACTTACGTATACAGTTGCAAGAAACAGACAGATGCACAAGCTCTCATCATAACATGTACAACACCACTTAAAAATAAGTGATAACTCAGAAGCTCTATGCTCAAGCTACACCAGAACTCCTATGTAATTGGGTGGTATGTGGTAAAGTAGAAGCACGATTGGCATGAAAAGTCTCAAGGGCCATGTTAAAGTAAATTGAACAGAAAAATCTACATAAACACATGGCACTGAGAGAGGACTAAAGAGTATTGCCTCCAATGATACAGGATCATATAACAATTAACAAACGAATCAACCTAACCTTGACTTTTTGGGAAAAGCAAAAGGCTAACCTCAAATTAGAGAGTTTCATATGTTATTGTGCCTCTGCATTTGAATGCAGGGCATACACAAATTTCTCCAATTGAATGCTTTTTCGAATATGGATGATTAGCAGAATCAATAGACAGAGCTGCAGCGTGGGCCACATGGCTAGCAGCTGGAGCATTGAGTGCAGATCAGTTGGCAGGGGATAAGATTTTCAATACCCTTCTTCTTTGTTGTTTTGATTATCTAAATGATAAGCAATAACTGCCGGACATTGGTATGGCTTCATCATTCTTCTCATTGGCTACTTTTATTTTACAGTTACATCTAGATAAGTGTTCCGAAAATATGATCTCTGCCATCTTATGTCTGATGGGAGCAAGACCAAATATGCTCGGTCCATACTCATCGATGGCTCATCATGACGTGACCCCCCAATATAACTGAGTTTCCTTCACTCATCGGTACAAAAAAACAGAACAACCAATTCTTCCAGATCTCATAAGGCATTAACTGTTTCAAGCTGCTAGTTTTGTAAACTGATCTATCATCTGTCAGAGTCAATGTAACGGAATGAACTAAGTCAAGCCTCCTAGAACAACGCAAACATTGTCTGCCAAGGCCTCGGCTCCCTCAAAAGTCAAATGAGGAAGAAAGAATCACTACTTTGAAAAAAGACAAAATAACCACCATTTCAGATTCCACACTGTGCCTAGTAAGGCACCCAATTCTTGAAGGGTTCGTAAATTTTGAGGCAAAAGCTGATTGATGACAAAAAGTCAACCCGTGATCTTGATTATGAATGTCCATATTCTCGGACCTCATTCACCCAGAAAGAAAATCAAACAAAACTAAGAACTTCAAAAAATTCAGGATCACCCCACCCAAAATGTGGAGGCAGAGAGAGAGAGAGAGAGAGAGAGAGAGAGAGGGTGACAAGTTTTCATTTTCAACATCCAAAGGAAATGATTAATGAACTAATCATCACCCAGGAAGGCAAAAAGAAGACAAAAAACCCATCGAAGAACACACCCAGAGGAACAAAACACCCGCATAAACCATAAAGAAGCAAACTTTCAGCACAACCAGAGCCAGAGACAATCGCAAAGCATCGCGGCGCACAAAGCGAAGCGAAGCAACACACCTGAAGCGGCAAACTAGGCGGAATCGAAGAGGAGCACCGGGACGTCAAGCGGTAGAGAAACGGGAAGGGCTCGACGGGGCAAGCGTGCCGCGACTCCGCCGCCGTCGCGGCGAACAGGGCGAGCCCCGCGAAGGCGCTCATACAAATCAGCAGAACCGAAGCCAGCGAGGACGGGGGAGCCATTCGAGAGGCGAATGCGCGCAGACCCTCGAGCCCAGATGCGGAGCAAAGGTTAGAGAGAGAGAGAGAGAGAGAGTGAGAAGGGTCGAGTTCGTGGGCGTGCGTCCGAGACTCCGAGGTGACGATTCAAGAAATAGTGGCGACCCCCCGCTCCGGAGATGGACGGTGGGGGGTTTTTAGATTACAGCAGCAGGCGACAGCGTCCCGTTTTGTCGCGAAAATCTAAGACAAGGTTCCGCCATTCTTATGTACGTGCGCGCGGAAGGCGGTCCTCGTCGTCGTCCTTCCCGTCCTCGCCAGGACGAAAATTTGAGTACGTCCTGACGCGGAGCTCCATTTCTCAAAGTTGCACCGCGCCTTCTTCTTCTTCTTTTCCTCTTTTTTTTTTTTTTTTTTATAATAATTTTCATGATATTTTTTCCGACATAATTGAATAGCTTGTAAGTACGATGTACGATCGCTTCGGCTCAATAACCCGGAATTCTTTCTTTCTCGATTTGATTTTATTCTAATACACTCCGCCAACTCGATGACCGTGACTTGATATGATCCTGTGCTCGTCGCCGCCAATCAACAACGGCGGCTCATCTCGTGCGTATTTCGCCCCCTTGAACGGGGCATTCTAGCCCCACTAAAACACATTTTTCCCCGTGCCCCTCGTGTGCACGTCAAAGCAACTTTGGAAATTCTCAAATGTGCCCTAACTCTTATAGGACAGAGAGAGAAAGGCTGCGGTTTCTTCAGCATAGGTCGAAAAACTGGAGATGGGGAATCATTATAGATGTGGGAGGAAAGCTGTGATCAGGCACCGAAGCAATTTCAGCTATAGGCAGTTTCTCAAGTGCGAGGAGTACGCCATGGGGTTAGTGGATTCTTCAACTAAGGGCTTTTAGGTTTTGGTGGTTTTTAGACCAAAATGCCCTTTGCAAAGTCCCGAAAACGCACTTGATGAGCGCATGTTCATCGGCTGGCCATTATTTATTGCCGTGACGAGTTTAGAAAGTTATTCAATCATAAGTGATTGAGCTTACAGTGCGTTTTGAAAAGGACCGAGTTGGTGGAAAACCCCAAAGTAACGAGTGCCACTTTGAGAAATCATTGTGCTAGAGTAATCATGTTTAAGGGATAATTTGAAATAAAGTGAAGTGGGAGGATAATTAATATTTTCACTTACCTTGAAAGATTAATGCGGGATTAAGATTTATGAAAAGAAGCAAGTGACCCAATGACATGGATCCACGAGTCTTCCATCAAACACGTGAAGATTAGTGGCAAGCAGCACTATCAAGATGAAAATGTGAGAGAGAGAGAGAGAGAGAGAGAGAGAGAGAGAGAGAGAGAGAGATTGAGAGAGGAGCAAAGTGACCCACTTGTCTCCAATAATTAAAAAGCAGTCACCAGCCGGGACCATCAATTTCCCAATCACAAATTCACATGCCATACCCAAATCCGTCGACAACAACAAATGCACAGCGAAAGGTCCTGAGCAGGATTTTAAAAAGCTCAAGGGAAGTAGCAGGCGGGATAACCGCCCTAGGATGGAAGACCTCGCTCTGACTCCCGTAAAGGCAGGGTTAAGGCCTTGAAAAAGATTCATAACCCCACAGCTGGACCGGCCACAATTCCTATACGGGAACCTTATATATATAAAAAGCAATCACTAGCCGGGATCATCAATTTCCCTAGCACAAATGCACATGCCATACCCAAATCCGTTGACAACAACAAATGCACAACGAATGAGCATAAATTTCACGAGTATCTATGAGAATGTTCAAAAATATTAAATTGCGCTTTAATTTAATAGTACCAAGAGTAAATGTCTCGAGTTCAAATATTCTAAATCCTTTTTTACCTTTTCAATCATAAAGTTCTTGAAGGAGTGTTGGAATATTTAAATATTAAATAACGTTTTTATGTAACAGTTTAAATTATCAAACCACTTGACAATGACACCGTAAAAAATTGTGGATGATGAAGCAGCCGAAGAGGTCATAGGTACACGAGATGAAGGTTCTCGTGATTGAGATTGGCAAAAGTGGAGTGTCACGAGAATCTAGAGGTTTGTCTAATATCAAACCAATATCTTTTTTTCAAGATACTAGTCGCACATGCATTGCACAGGATGCCTTACCATTCTTAGGAATGTTTACTGGCGACAAAGGTAATGTCATGGCCAAAAAACTAAATATAGTACTTTGGAATCTATGCCATTAACTCTTATATATTGTACTTGCATCTCGATTTGACATGATGAATGGTCGCAATCGAAGATCACCACTCCACCAATGTTGACATAATTATTTTGCGGATGTAAGCTTTCTCTAGACATAAGTGCTAAGATATCATTTTTTTTTTATTATAAATAAATCATCAAAGTGAGCATCTACGTTAGGTCGGACATATCTTGAAATGGCATATTAGTAAAAATAGGTATCAATATTTGCTCCCAAACATTCTTTTAGGTGGGTCAATTTAAGGAATAAAGACAAATTATCTTTTGATTAATCGGCTAAGAGGTGTGAAAAGGGGGTAAAAAACTTTGTTTATAGGAGCTAAGTTTCGACAGAGGGAAGCAAGAAAACAAGGCTGAGATATAAAAATCAAATGCTTTCAAGATACTTAGCAAAGGGCTGCAAGTAATCTTTCGAGAGAGGTGGAAGTTGAAATTCCATATGAAGGCATCAATGTGGATGAGATGAAAAGCTGCGGGCAAGAGATCTCTCTTGAGATCTCCTTATGTTTTGTTACCTGCACTTTCGGTTTCATACAAACCCGGTTCGGGTACTTTCCATTTTCGATGTGTTTCGTATCTATGTAATTTAAATTTCATTGAAAAAAGTTACCAATTCAATTCTAAACCTATTATATAGATATTAATTCAGTCATAAACTTTACAATTTTGCTAGTATAATGCAAAATATCTATATGAAATTTTAATGTGGTTGTTTAGGCCAATTACCACCGGAAGTTGTTGATAAGTTGTTCATGTTAGAGTGCCATGCAGGACGGCTGATAATAACTGGACGTCATTATATTGGTGAAATTATAAAGTTTAAGACTGCATTAACATTTATATGATAGATTTAACACTGATTTGATAATTATTGCATTTCGTTGTACTTTACATTTTCTTACACTCAAGATTCTCTTAAATTCAATCTCCATCGGACTCCCGCTCTACCTGTCTAGTGTGGAGCGAAGGAGCGATCTCGATCGTCGCCCGGAGATCTCTCTCTCGAGAACGTAAAATCTTGCTTTCACGAGTGATATACGAATACAAATGATCATAATTTGTAAACTTACGAAACCGTATTTTAGCGAGATTTAATCCGAGCCAGACCATTCTCCACACGCGATGGATTCGATCAATAGAACAATAACACGAATTCAGGTAACACTTGCCCGGGGTCCAATTCGCGGCGTCGCGCCCCTATAATACCTCGAGTCAAAGTCGCAAGCTTTCAAATCTCGAGGGGGGGGCCAAGGTTTTTCCAAGTTGGAGGAGAGACAAAGTACACGAACGCAAAGCCCTGCCGGAGAACCCTCCACGCGCCGTTGACGAGCCTAAAATTCGATTCCAAAAAAGCGGCGGGACGAACCCACAGAGCACTCACTGGTTTGCCTCCATGTTGGGTTTTTCTATAATGTATCTAGATCAGATTTCGTAGACTTTTCAAAGTCGTATCATAACCGGATCGCTTTTGAAGACTGAAGGCCGGCCATTATTGGAGCACGTTGAATATTGAAGGCGCGCAAAAGAGAGAAATTAGGCATCCTCTCCATGTCGTTATACGACCATTCTTCATTGGATCTAGAAAGAGGAAATAGACGGTGACTCATACATTACGTGAGCTCTTGGTGCATGCTGACCGGAGACGGTCAATCTTTCGTTCGCGAAACCAAAATGGAAGGCAACAGTGAAATTTGTTTGACTTACTGTCGAAATGAGCCTAAACACCATCGGTTCCATGCACTGTATAAAAGTCTGACAATGGACGAGGTACACGGAGCTAGATCCATGCTCGTATAAGCGACTCGGGAATTTCGAAGCTATATGTATAGTCTATATTTGTCAGGGTATAAAGGAAGAACATATATACGACGTCGGTTTATATCATATGCCTGCTTGACGTCTAACTTATTTATTTGCTATATAATCTTTCAATGGCTACCGTAACCATTCTTCAAAATGGAATTCCCTTGGTCCCGCCGGAAAGCACAGTTTTCAACTTACTCAGTCTAATTCAGTGTTCAGTCTCTCTCCTAGCATACGATATGGGGAAACCCTCGAACCCTAGAGAAAAAAACTATTTGCCGCGATACATGATGAATGTATATCAATCGTCCCGTGCTTTATCGTTCATTTTCCTTTTGTTATTTTCCAAAATGGCAAAACTTTTTTAGGGTTTAGGAGTCTTGATATGTCGTAAATCTGAAGGACGCGTAGTAGAAACTCCTAATATATTTCTAAGTAAACAAAAAGGGTTTTCCACATATATGAAATGTTAAAGGGGAAGTAAGGGCTTGTTTTTTCGTAGAAAATGAGTGATTTAGAAAAAAAAAAAAAAAAAAAAAAACTTAAAATGACCGCTTGTGTCACTTACAAAATTAAAAAAAAAAAAAAAATTTTCATTATTGTTATCAATAATGAAAATATTCTTTATCGACTAATTATTTTAAACAATATAAGCGATTGTTTTAAGGAAAATGCTTTCCTTATAATTCATTTTGCATGATACATTTGCTTCACAGAAAATATTATATTTCTCGAAAATATTTTTCAAAAAGTTATTTTTCAAGAAAATGACAATAATTTTTTATGTTTAGTTGAAATCTGAAAATTATTCAAAAAAATACTTTCCGTTAAATCTCATTTGATTTCTTGAATAAATATAAACTATTTGAACATTAGTGCCTTGCATGTGGATAATCAAAGAACCACATCCGGGCATGTCTAAGCACCGGGGTCCGAACCGCAAGCTTCCAGACAAGGGTGCCATAGGGATTTAGGCATGGACACTAAGGTCTTGATCTCAGGTGTTGAGGACCTGGACACAAACACCAAGGTCTTGACCACATAAGACAAATTCTAGCCAAAAATCTTACGTGACTTTTTTAATTAAATGATGCGGTTTGGTCATTTACTCTTCTTCAATCTCTTTCACTTTCTCGTTCAACGACGACAAATGACAACGATGCACTGTAGTTCAGATTTTCTCCATAGAGTGCGATAGATTCTAAATATGACTTTGATTCCTTCCTGATTTGTCTTCTACTTTCTATTTCGTTTTGGTTTGTTCTGTTCTATTGTTGTCTACCAAATTCCATTGACATTGGTTGCGCTGTGGATAGGGAAATTGAATTTGCCAGGAAACTCTAGTCGAATCGCCAGGGTTGTAGATTTGGAGATGGACCTCTTCATGGCCATGAAGCCAAGAATCGATGGGTGAAATTGGGGATGAACCCTCATCCGACAGGTCATCGAGTCCGTACCTAGCTTCGACCCAGGCGATGACCTTCATTACCTTCCTCATCTTCATCAGCACCTCATCATATTCCACCTTTTCTTTTTCTTTGATTGTCTGCAAATTGGGAAAAAAAAATGATGTCAAACGTGGACAAAAACCCTAATTTGTACAAAGCAAAAGTAGGGTTTATATTTGGGGCAATGATCTCGATGATGTTGTTCAAGGCTATCATTATTGACTAGGCATATTAGAGAATCATGTCGGTTAAGGAAATTAATAATATATTATCATGTCAAATTTCCAGTAACCTAAATGAGTATTAGCACTTTAAGTGATTGTTTTCTGTTTTAAGTGGCATTTAAGTGATCAAACGAAAAATTTTGACATTATTATGAACGCCGTACAAAAGATATGCCATTTCTAGTATCTTTTTCCCGATTTTTCACTGACTCATTTTTCCAAGCGATATAAATACCGAAAAATAAGGAGAATGTTTTTTTGGAAAAAAATTTCCACGAAACAATCAGAGCCTAAACGAAAGACTAGGTGTTCCGTGTCGGTGCAGCAACTTGCGCCATTCGGACTGCACATTTCTCATCCAAAATGATCTTGGAGCAGGCCACCTACGTCGGTCATCTTGTAGAGAGAGTCATACCCAACGTTGTCCGGAAATGAGGTCGTAAATACTCCACAGCACAAGGTACTTCCCCTCGTCTCACAGTTAATTTCAACCGTTCATGCATACTTCCTTTCCATTCATCGACGATGTTAGGGACGCTGAGGAAGAAGTCGTCAGCATCTAACACACAAGCGCTCCCATTGTTATCTCAACCAACTTCGACAGATGGTGCATATAACAGTCGACATCAATCGAAACGTAAATCACCGGCAGAGGGTCCTGAGATCTCTGAAAGAACAAAGGATGTGAAGGGTATTCAAGAGAGGAGTTTTACCGTGTAACCTGTTCTTCTTGCCACTTCTGCTGATCTTTT
This sequence comes from Eucalyptus decipiens, assembly GCA_014182575.1. Classification (NCBI taxonomy): domain Eukaryota; kingdom Viridiplantae; phylum Streptophyta; class Magnoliopsida; order Myrtales; family Myrtaceae; genus Eucalyptus; species Eucalyptus decipiens. Next base: position 18,437,898 of record CM024619.1, read on the forward strand.
GTCGCCAGGTACGCACTAAGTATATTTGTAATCTAATCTTTTTCCTCAAGTTACCAAAAACATGCGCCAGGGAAAGATAAGCCAAGCCGTAATGTCCAAGCGATTCTTTTTTTCTCTTATTTGGATAGCATTAAATAAAGATGACAAGTTATGCTTTCCAGCTTAGTCTTCATTCTGGGAATACGACCATACGTTCAACCTCTCAAGTCTCACATCCACCTCTTGATGGCCGCCCATGCAATCAAACGTTAGATATAATAGCCATTGCGCTGCCACGCGTTGAGGCCTCATTGGCCGTTCGATATGCCTGTTCATTTTTTAATGAAGGCTGTCTCGTGTGCGCTCTTTGTACTTTTCTTCCTGCCCTTTTACGGCACCATCATCTCCCTACATATAGTGCCCTCCCCGATGGAACCCTAATTCACTTTATCCACAATCAATCATCCTTCGCGCACAGAGAGACAGAGCAAGAAGAGAAAGAGAGGGAGAGAGGGAGAGAAGGAAAGAGAGGGAGAGAGAGAGAGAGGGAGAGAAGGAAAGAGAGGGAGAGAGAGAGAGAGGGAGAGAAGGAGAGATGAGGAATCCATCGTCGTCCTCTTCGTCGAATTCGCCGAGCAAGCCGACGCCATGCTGTAGCAAAGTGGGAATCAAGAGAGGCCCTTGGACGCCTGAGGAAGACGAGATTCTGGCGAGCTACGTAAAGAAGGAAGGCGAAGGGAGGTGGAGGACTCTGCCGAAGCGGGCAGGGCTTATGCGCTGTGGCAAAAGCTGCCGCCTCCGGTGGATGAACTATCTCCGGCCATCTGTCAAGAGGGGGCAGATCGCACCAGACGAGGAAGATCTCATCCTGAGGCTCCACCGATTGCTTGGTAACAGGTATGCACTAAAACTTTACAATTATAGCAAAACCCGATCCATTTAAGAGATTTGTTGAACCTCCACATGCATAGCCTTCTTAGCTAGGCTATCCCTTTATTTAACTCTTTCTTTCCTGTGCACGTCTTGGACTTGATGATGTTACTCTCTCACACATAGTAATCACTAGTTAGCAAGAACGTCTGGGTGCTCAACAATATACTAACTCATGCTCTTGTAGGTATCTGTCTAAATAATTTCTAATATTGTTTTTGATCCAATTAGTTTGGTTGAACTTGATTTTAGGTGGTCCCTGATAGCTGGCAGAATTCCAGGGAGGACAGACAACGAGATCAAGAACTACTGGAACACTCATCTCAGCAAGAAACTCATCAGCCAAGGAATAGATCCGAGGACCCACAAGCCATTAGAACTTATCCCCAACATGCCAACATCAGATGACCATGATGCTGCACCCACTTCAATCTCCCCACAAAACCCTATTGCATCTGAGTTTCAAGTGACTAATGGCGATCACTATCAAGTCACCATAACTGATAACACCCAGGACCCTAAGGACGTGATGACTAACCTGCAAGATCTGCATCAAAACCCTAGGGTTGATCATCAGGGTGGTGTCAATCAGAATTGGCAGAATCTTGATGGGTCAGCGATAAGGGCCAGATCTTCGTCACACCATAGTGAAGCGCAGACCCATGCTCAATTCTACATGGACAACAGCAATGAGGACGTGTTCTCTTCATTCTTGGATTCTCTGATCAACGAGGATGGGTACACGAATCAGCATCAGCGTGCGACTTCTTTCCTTCCTATGGTTTCTCCTACCTTCAATAATCAAGGAGCCATCTGGGAAGCTGAATTGAGAGCTGCAATGGGCCCATCAGCTGATCAGCAAAAATGGAACCTATAATCACTAGCGCGCGAGTCCCAAAGAAGGGGTACAAATATATAGTTCTATAGCTTAATTTCTTGAGTTTTTGTTCTGTCCAAATGGTCGACGGAACAAATGAACTTATGGATGATGCTAGCACGTTGCCATGTGTGCATCTATGGTTAAAGAAACACTTTTAGTATATCCGAGATGCACAAGTGGTAGCCAGTATGCAAGTATTGTGGGTGGAAATTGATTTTTTCACATTTTCTTTCTTACTTCATTTGTTAATCTTTTCGTTGCTCATGTAAGAAAACTTTAGTGGTTCTCTAGTTGTGAATGTGGGTACTTATAATGACAACTTTACTGCATTTCATTACCTTTCGTGCATATGAATCTTTCCGTAGCTGATAGTAGTACATCAAAAGATTATATGAAATTAAGCCTTTATTATCTTAGCATCAAGATTCTCCTTGTCGCTCATCATATTGAGCACAGTTCCTCTTTACTTCTTAGATATGCAACATGAATCCGAATATCCTTATGTGAAAGGTAATTTTTAATCTGAGATACCACAATGACAGGTTGATCGATAACAACTGTGCTACAAGTTTATGAATAATGACCGGTATTGCTGGAAAAATCTAGTTGAAGAAGTGATATGCAATTTGATAAATCTTATTAAGTGCATAGATATATAGGAGCTTCAATCATACTCATGCAATTAGACATCATATATACATATGACTCCACAGAAGGCACGGTCTTTTACTTGTAGTAATAATAGTTTTATTATAAGGAACGTGCTTGCCTTTTTAACATTCTCACATGTAATTAAGAGTGTTGATTTCCTCCATAGTTTACTCACTTAATTGACATAGAAGACTATATCAAGAACTTTTACTACTAGATTTACATAATCACTAAGCAACGAGGCTTTATTGTTATCAACATTTAGAAATCCAACTCTTTTTTTCGTTGGTGCAACTTGGGTATTTGAAAAAAGTTCATCCCTGAATGAAGCAATTCCCAGGTAAAGACATTGTAATGAATCTCAGTGAGAAATCAATTCCACATATGTAGCATCTCTTGCATTGATTAGACATCACAAGGTGATCTGGTGACATAATGAATATCGAAGCTGGGGCATTTCAAAGTTGCGACAAGAATCCATTCATGTTCTTGATGAAGCACATTTTGATTCTTTGTTCTTGAATTTAGGAATTTGTATGACTTTACGGGAGCGTGATTCATCCATAATGCACCATGCATGCAAAGCGATCACATTTAAAAAGCAGCACCAAACTCGTCAGGATGTTTATTTACCTATATATACCTCCCCTGAAGAAAGTGTTATTAGCGAACTTCTTGCCAAGTCTTGATGGTTGAACCATTTCTAGATCACTATCGCTCTCCTTCTTGTGTCCCCGATTTACCCTTCAATATGCCATGCGGTAGTATTTGCCCACCATAATCAAAATATCTCATCGGCGATTTTCCTAAATACATACTAGCATGAACTTTAGTAGTTTTAAGTACCGAGCAGGTTCATAATAGAAAATAGATAAAAAGCAACTCGCTCAGCTCGTACTGCAACGCATATGAGATGTGGATAAGCTTATTCTAGAGCATCTGAAACCCTAGCTTACTCAGCAACCTTAAGCAAAGCAAGAAATTGCGGCACTTTTCTGGCCTTCTAAAGAAAGGAACGAGTTTGGATTTCTTGCTACGTAACCATTGATATTCTAAAACTGAAAATCAGGTGTACTATTTTTGAATCAAGGATACCATACGCGTGAAATAATTTCGTACGGCCCATGCAGACAAAGATTCCCGGGTCAGGTCATCAGTACATTGCAACCATTCCACTTTATTTTTTCAGCCAAAAAAAAAAACAAAAAAACAAACCATTCCATTGTATTTTGCAACCCTTTTATTTTCGTTTGAATTTCACATTTTGCTGACTGTTGTTGTCCCGTAGAGCCATCACGTTCTATTAGTGGCGACGGTTGTTCTCTAACGGTAGAGACTTCCAATAGATCAATCTTGACTACAAGAGATGAGGACATTCGTGCTTGAGCTTAACTAGAAGAAAATTTAGCGAAGTCCTTATAAATATCTTGAGGTATACTTCTCACAACCACATAGCAGAACACTTGCTATGGTAGTAAAGAAATATGAAGCGTCTATACATATTATGACGAAGACTTACTTGAATGTAGAGCTATGCAACAGACTGGTTCTCCCTAATAAACGGATCATATGGCCTTGAAAACTAGTCCGATTCGAAGTTCTTGGTTTGTTTCATAAAGCCTATAAATCCTAGTTTTTTTCTTGGCATCTTTTTCTTTTTCTATTTCTCTTTTTTTCTATTCTCTCCAACCTTACTTAGACACTTCACGACTCTCTTTTTCTCGCTTGCGACTCACCCTCCTCCTCGCTCACAGATCGCCCTCACTTGTTTGAGCCTTGTAACCCTCTCTCATTCTTGACTTGCCTCAGCTTGCTTTTCCTCGTTCATCATTTACTTTGAACCGTTTTGTTGCTCATATTAATTTACATCAAAATATGAAATCAAAAATAGAAACAAAAGAAAAACAGGTTATCGAGTAAACCTTGGAGCTAGATTGAAAAAACATGATCAATTCTAGGGAAAAAGGGTAGGTTTCAAATTCCAAAAACTGAGAATCAGTTCTAACTCGATAAATTCTAGGTTCTAGTTTTGGAACCTACCAATCCTGAAACCTATCACTTCCACTTGAATGTGCTATCTTGTATAGAAAATGGAGGTCTACTAAAGTTTCTTTACCAAATAACCTGGCGATTGTAGAATGCTACATACGAAAGGTCAATTGGGGGGAAAAGTTCCACACGTCAATGTTTTCGTTTTCCTCATCAGAAAAGAATACGCTTAGTGTGGAATATCTCTATAGGCAAAAGTCCTACACCGGCTTGAAACTCGCTCGTCTAACCTTGCTTCCGCGGTTTAAGCAATATCACACATGCCTTCACGTTGGGTTCTATATGCTCTTAAGCCTCTCTCTACATGATGTCGATTTCTGCTCTCCCTTATCAAGGTAGAGGTTGTCTAGTGTCGAGAACTCCCACACCAGTTATGGGCGAGGAGCTCGAGTGGCATATCTAACCCTAGGTCTGCTCTATCTAGAAAGTCATCTCTGCAAATTTTTTTAGGTTTGAACTTTATGCTCAGTGTGCCCCTTAAACTTCTTACCCCATGTTAATTTTCGTTTTCCCTCGTCATGAAAGTAAGAACGCAAATGTCCTCCCCATGCAGCAAGATATAACGAAGTTACATAGTGTAATGGCAATGCATCATCGCCATGTATAAGAGGAAGACTCATGGAAAAATTTCACTTGACTTTCAGGTACACGTATATACAATGACGGACAAAGGAGGCTAGTGGTGGCGCTTATACATGTAAAAGCAATACGGTTTGAATTAGACAAGGTGTCCATACTACAACCTCTGAGAATTTTCTGTAAATTATGATTAAGCTCAGGTATGACAAAGAATTTTTCATCTGTCGCCTACTCGTTTAAGTTTCAGCATCCGTCACTGCGCATACATGTAAAAGCTATGCGAAAATATCCAACATGGTTGTTCATATATATATGTATGTATGTATGTATGTATGTATGTATGTGTGTGTATGTATGTATGTAGAGCATACATGTAAAAGCTATGAGAAAATATCCAACATAATTGTTCACATATATATATTTATATATGTGTGTGTGTGTGTGTGTGTGTGTAGAGCATACATGTAAAAGCTATGCGAAAATATCCAACATAATTGTTCATATATATATATATAGATATATGTATGTGTGTGTGTGTATGCATGCCAAGCATACATGGAGGCTTAGTAGGGTGCTAGTAGGTAAATTTTATAAATTTGTATTGATAAAGTGAGAACAAATTTGGTGCCTAAAGGGGCGGGGTCACCAGTGGCCTCATTCACCTAGTGATATGTCAAATAGATGCGGCAATACCCTACCCAGGCCCGTAGGACCCGAGTGAATTACAGAAACTGATTATATTAATCTCACACAAGACCCAGTCCAGAAAACGAAAGAGTTACCTCAAATCCAAGCCGAAAGCAGATAATCTGTCCTTCTCTATGATGGAAGAAAGCCTGCTTTAGGTAGATAAATATCGGGGGATCGAGAAACCTAGCCTCATAATTTCATGAGCGAAGTAAAATCCGAGCCAAAAACCGAGTGGGTGTCTAAAAGTAAGAACGTTTGCATTTAGACAGTGCGGGAACCGAGCCCGGGTCCTTTTGCTCAATCCATAATTGAAAGTCCGTTTGGAACCACTCAGCCAACCCCACGGGTGAGGCAAAGCAAATAATATCTCATCGTCCATTGAACAAGACCCACGTCTGTCCAAGGTTGGTCCTTGAAAATTGACGATAAGCTGAGAGAAAGTCCCACACTTGTCTGTCCAAGCTACCCCAAGAGGCGAGTGGAAGTCAAAACTTAGAAGAAAAGAGGAACAACTGGTGGTGGACCTAACTATCTAGTGCTCACTAAACTATGACATGAGATAGCAGAAGAAACCAATATAGCTCAGGAGCTCCTCTAGAGTTCCTTCGCCACTATTGTCGATCGCTCTCCAGTCTTCTACTCATCACTAACAGTTTGAGCCATACCCTTCCTCACTCTGAAATTTTTGAGCAGATCCCAAGCAAATTATTAAGAGCTGGTTTCGACTAATCAAGCCCAAAAGATCTTGTCGGAAACAAAGATATGAACAGAAAAGAGAAAAAGAAAGAAGCAAAAAGAAAAGCGATGGAATTTTCACGCATGACGAGTTTAGGGAAGACATAGATACTAACCTTTAGAAATGCAAAGCCCGACCGACAACGAGGACCATCGTTAGCAAGACATATTCAGTCTCCGCGAAACTCCATATTAATAAAGAGAGAGAGAGAGAGAGAGATGCAATAGAACAAAACCAGTATCTTTTGAACTGAAATTCAAGTCAATAGCGACAATAAAGGCAGAGGCTTAAAGAAACTTGGAAAATGTGGAAATGTAGCGAGAGAGGGGGAGAGGGGGGGGGGGAAGGTAGACAACGCAAAGTCACGTGCCTATAGGCTTGGGAAGTGGACTAATCATCACCAACCAGACATTTTAGTGGGAGAAACACGATTAAACAAAAAATATACATGAATTTCTTTGTGGACCTACCTTTCTTCCGACTCATTATTCACCTGCCCCTGAGTGAAGTCGATTGTTGAAAGTCCATACAAAAGGGTCATTGTGTTTCCTGTCAGTTAGGGCTCCAAGGCAATTGGGAGAGGAAGGGCTGATGGTTCTTGCCCTTGGGTATTCATTATAGTTATATTTATGGGGTTAGGTGGTAGGTGATTCCTGCTTCTTTCAAATATAAAATCTGTTGGTGAAGGAAATATCCTACTAGATCCTACTAATCCTGGCCACAAATTTTGTCGCATATGTCATGGATGGTAGCTTAAGATCGAACACTTGGTGCAGAGCTTTTCTAAGCTCGAGCTTAACTTGGTAATTCAAAGGTGCATTTACTCTATTATATATACACGCGTGCACGTACACATACCCAATTGAAATATGACAAATTCAAGTGCTTGAACTTGAAAGAACTGAGCCCCAATTACAATCGACTTTGAGCAACTTGTGAGCATCTTTGATTCTGTTTCGTTCCCTGGTCGAGTAGTTATAATACTAAGTTATGGCGATAATTATTATTTTTTGGTTTTGTGTAAATATGTAAATATCTTTAATCAAATGAGGTACACAAAGTTTGAGGCATCTCCACCATTGCAAATAAGGCTAATTATGCCAGAAGATGGGAGGAAGGAAGTCTCCATACATATTTGCCTGGGAAAACCTACAATTTTGACAAAGTGATGCTCCGCCCCCTTACAATATAACAAATTCTAGCCAACAAAAGATGAGCCTTAGTTGACTTATTTTGAAACCGTAATAGCCATGGAGATAGGCAGCTTGAGGAGCCTCCCCTCCAAGTATTTACTCTTGGTAGCTCCGATCATCCATTATTGCGATAGCTATTGCCAGAGTTAATTTTGGAGTGATTGATAGTTTGGTCTGTAAATGGGAATGGGATGTACTTTTCGAGTCCAGTTCTGTAATTCATTGGAGACATGCAGTACGGTCTGATCTTTTGAGTTTTATACTTAGCTGATGAGATGCATGTCCTTTTCGGCAGACTATACAGTCCAGTCCTTTTAACGTCCGCTAGAGCATAGGGATCCACCAAGAGGTCAATCTTTGGAGAAAAATGAAACGGCCAAAATGGGAAGCCGATAGCACATTAATTGGCGACATGGGTGTTCCATCTACCCCAATCCCGGAATGTCGTTGGGGGAAGAGACCTGTCAGATGTTCCACTCCGCTCTTCTGCGAGATTCTATGTTGTCGGTCATTCATGTAGTCACACCGGTAAGTGAAAACTGGAAAGAGACAGATCGGTATTGAAACTCCTGTTAGATACAACCATAGGAGCTCCGTACTTCGTACTCGAAATGTTCGATTTGAGTTGTAACCGTTGCTCATTTTGAGTGAGCCCATCATCGTCACTGCCCTGCCACATGTGAGTTAGAATATAACCGGACTAACTCCTACACTGGCTACACTAGCCAAACCTACACTATGGGGGACTCGGGATTTTATATTTTCAAGGAGCAACCAGAGGATTTGAACATGTGATAAAAGAGGGGCTTCAAACTACTTGGACGTGAATCTTAACCAACTTGGTCAAAATATGATTCGTTCGTGTTCATATAATTAGATACGGTTACGCTGAATTCTGTAACCTATTCCTTGTTAAGGAAAATGATGGTATATACCCGTCCGTATCCGAACCGTATAATGATTTTCCTGTCCCATGTAATTACCAAGAAGAGGTATTTGCATGTGGATATACCATCTCTTACCTCTAGTTCGTTTAATGTGGTTTGGGCCGGAACAGTCGACCGGCTTGCGTCTGTCCAGCACTTGCTCTTAATGGGCGTGGGCGTCCGGAGTCATCTTGGGCCTTCCCTTTGCATCTTTTGTTGCAGCCTATATAAGCCCCGAATCAAAAGTCTAAGCTTGGTGGTGCTTTGATACTGGAACGAGAAGTCAACGACAAAGACAGGCTTGTCTTCCCTGGTTCAACCGCCAACGTGCGTCATGCTAGATTCCTGGGACTGCACCGCATAAGTAAACTAGTAGTGCCATTCTCCGAGCAGCAAAAGTGGGGGAATGAGCTAACTTGGGTAGCAATCTCCTGGAATCTGCTTGCAAAGTAATTAGTTCAAAGCGAGCGGATTAGCGTAATGCCATTGTACTCATAGCTTGTCGTGATGCGGGTAAGCTTCATGTTTTCGGTATTATCTCTCGTCGGTGCGCTACCATTGAGCAAGTGATTTCAATCTCAATACCAAAAAGGTTTCCTTAACAAGCTGAGCTGCCACCTCGACTGAGCGCCTGTAAACATGACTTCTCCTTTTGACGTACTAATGTTGCCAACCAACTACCATTGTTTTCTTAAAAGGTTCTCCCTCGTTGAGCTAAACTGGGTTTTTGCTGGGCCCGGTAAGTTAGGGCGTCGGAGGATTGGCTACTGAGGCGAGTAAAATCGCGTGGCAATACCTGTACTATAGGGTTTATGCACATATGGCGTCTCTTTTCTATGGGCCCGATAAAAACTTTGGAGTTGAACTCCTTGGGGTTATTATGCGTTGGCTTTCTTGCTTCTGTCCACATCTTTTGGGGTTGAATCCAATGAAAGGAATGCTATACAAGGATCTGGTTCAATAATCATTGGAAAGATCTTCCTCACCTGCACATTCGCCCATTTGCTCGATGGTTAAGAACCAGCGAGAACCTCATCCTTTGGGTTGCTATCACGTAGTTTGACAATGACAAAACAAAAACATTATATTGGACATGCCCTCCTCCAGTTGTTTACCTTCTCATCTAAGGAGAAAAAAATACCTAAGGAGAAGCTTAAAGATATGATATTTTATCCACTGCTTTGTCATACTTCCCCGCCAGCTGGTGGAGGATTTGTAGAAATGCCTGAACAGTGGAAAAAAGAGCAACCGAGGTCGGTGTGTGTCAAGGCAGTGTGTCTCACGCGTTCTCGTCTGAAGTTTTCTTCTTCTCTGCATGTGACGCCACTTTACTTCACGATCCAATCCGCGACCTTCTCCGATTCAAACTTTTGTCTATTTAAGGCCCCTCAATCTAATGTCAAAGGAGCAAACTTTGCATCCTCAAAATCCTGAGAAAACCTGAGGGTCTTAAAATCTAGATCGACTCCATATGACCTTCTTTTCTTGATCGACCACTCTTCATTGGAGAAGACGGGAAGGTAAGCAAGAAAACAGACTTCTGGTTCTTTGTTGTGTCGGCGTCCGTTAGATGCTCCAATTTCTTGGTTCTGCATCATAGTCCCTGATTCTTGTCCTGGGTCTTTGTTTGGTGATTTCAGAACTGTGACAGCGATCTTCGCTAATCATTTGTTGAACTTTGGCCAGTCGTTGTTCGGACTTTGATTTACTAGCTTCATTGATGTCAATCTTTGCTTCAATCAAAGTTTCATTTATTTTTGTTGGCTCTGTGCTAATAGTTACGTCGGGTGGCTGAGTTTGCTGGGAATTAAAGGGGCTTAGTTATTCAGTGCAAGTTACTGTTTACGAGCTGGTCTTCCTGTCTGGTTTTACACAGCAATTGTTCCTTTCTATTTATGTTGTCTGGATAGTTTTATCCTGTCGTCTTATAGTGATTGTTTTGCTTGATTGGCTTCTTAGTTTGCCATTATCTGACCCTTCGAATCGCAGTGATTCATTAATTCTACATGATACACGGCCTGAATTGTGAACTAACTTGAAACGACCGTTTTGATCCACAAATTTTCTGCGCATTCCAATTGTTTTTCTTACCTTTTGAATTTTTTTTGTCGAATCGCTCCGTTTGCTAAGTGATTGGTCTTCATTTCGTCAGTTTCTTGACAGCGTATGAGGATGCCAGGATGCCCAACTTCCTTGTCTAAGTAGTGTCCTGTCAGTGTTACCTGTGAAATGTTGCATAATCACCCGCATAGGATTACTTCCTGGATTCTCAGTGGCTGAACTGTGCCTTTGCCTTTGTGAAATTTAGGGAAAGGAGCTCAAATCTCAAACTTCAGAAAGTTCATTGAGAGATCCAATCCACCTCACCGGAAGGAAGACATGGAAACGAACGAAAAGCCAAGGAACTGGAGGAGTTCATGTATGCAGAGAAGGAGACGCCAGATGAATGCAAAGAGGAAATAACAAAAGATGGAGAGAAGCCTTTGAACGAGGAGAAGAATGAATGTCGTGAGCCATCAGGCGACAAATTTCAGGAGGATGAAGAGACCAAGAAAGAAGAGACAAAGAAGAAGGACAAGAAGAAGAAGAAGACACCCAAGACCGTTGAGGAGAGGAGGCCATGTACAAGGACATCGGCAAGCTGAAGCAAAGGCTCGAGAAGATCGATAGCAAGATCAAAGCTCAACTGGAGAAGAAAGCATTCTTCTCCCAGAAACTAAAGGAGGCCGAGGCCGCGAACGGGGAGACTTCCGAGAAGCCTGACCCGAAAGAAGTTGCAGCAGCTGATTGAGCATAGCGGCTCCCTGATGGATGTTTTCCCTATAGCTTCTGTCGACCATGTTTGATCATGGACTGGTAGTCCAGTGTGTTACATGCGCAAACCACCCAGTTGCAGTCATTGACGTTTCTTCTCTTTGATGCCACAGCCATTTTGTTTTATCAATCTTGTGAATAACTTCAGGACAGGAGTTGATGCATGATGTACTACCTCGTTATACACATTGCATGGAGTCACTTTTGTACACTCCCTTTTCTGTTTTACTCCTCTCTTCTTCTGCTATTGAGCTTTAGTCTCAGATCCCGGGAAGTACTCGTTCTCTCATGTTTTAGTAGCAATTAGAGCTTTCGATTTGAACCGGCCATTTTTCTTTTTCACCACGTTGTAAGATTCATCTGTATAGCAAAATAATCGTACTTTTATGTGGAACACGGGTATTTACGAGATTTTGTATCAAAATTCCGTCTCTGATACTATTGCTGAAGTTATGAAAAAAATGCTAGTTCGTTTGAAGTAAACTAAATTATACACGCACAAAACACACGACGTATTATATTCGGATAAAAGTACTTCAATTTTGAACTTATTTCATGTCCTTTCTTTAGCCAATTAATGATATAACATGTATATGCTCAAAGTATGATTATTTTTATTTCATATTCATATAACAAATTTGTTGTCCTTGTGATTTCTCATTAGGTAGCATGGGGTATGAAAATGATGTAATTTAAGTAGCTCTGTTGTTAAATGTAAGCTTTTCTCGTGTATAATATAATTGATGCAAAATCATGATAGCGTCATTTGAAGATTCGATTATTTTTTGGCATATTTTCAAGGAAAATTATCATACATACTTCTATGTATTTTGAACCGTCTAATTTTCCATCCCGCGTAGTGTGTATTACAAAAACGGTGTTTTTGATGTTAGAGATATTTATGATGACTGATGATTTTATGTGTTTTTCAAGATTGTATAAATTTTCTTAATTGAGTATGCATATTTTGATTGATATGTTATCTTATTTAGTCGTTTCACAAAGCTTATAAATAGGCCGATGTAATCTTTACTATGATATATATACACAATTCTCTATTTCTTTCTTCCACAATATTCTTAACTTGGTGTTGGAGCTAGCCGATCTTGAAATGCACGGATGCACTTGCACCTGGTGCACACCTAAGTGCCCATCCAGAGCTAACTTTGCTTCTTGTTATTTTTTTCTCAATAAATCCTAATATCCTCCTGTCAACATATTGTTGTCACATAGTCTATAGAGCTTTCTCTTGCTTAGTCGAGTCCATTTCATGATGTTAGTATTTCGATGCCAACTACAACGACAGCATCACCTAGTCAAGCCTTTCATGAAGGTGGCTTTTTTTCCAATACCTGCTATGTCAACCGCATCACTCAGTAACTATATTCCCAAGCCAGTCGTATAGACAGCTTGATACTACAACACTAGCCGTATAGGTCATGTCACTCAGTTATTGTTTTGTAAGCCAGTCGCATCGGTTACTTGCTGTTTCCCCTTCAATTCTCGGTGTTTTTTTTTATCATTTCGAGAAGCAACATCATTACAAAACTCACCGCTCTCAGACTAGTAAGATCTAGAAGTTTTGCCATGAATAGCTGCTGGACATTGCCATGTCTTAGCCATTGGACAACTTGTGTTCGAACTCAAGTTGACATTATCTTGAGTTTGAGGGGGAATATTATATATATGTAGGATTATTCTAATGGTTTTATGTATGTTTCAAGATTGTGTGATTATTTCTATTTGATTATGCGAATTGATATATTATCTTATTTAGTCATTTCAGAGCCTATAAATAGGCGATGTAATCTTCATTGTGATATATTGAAATATACATAATTCTTTATTTCTTCCTTCCGCAATATTCTTAATTGATACGTTACAATATATGTCATGCTGGATTTTGGGGACTGCATTGCATAACCGAACCAGTAGTTCCTTTTTCCGGACAGCAAAAGTGGGAATGAGCTGAGTAGCAATCTATTGGACTAATCTTATATCATTTTTAAGACGAAAGCTCAATCCTTACAATATGATATCTAGTCGGTGTGCTGCCGTCAAAACAATTTCAAACGATTTCAATCTCGAGATCGAAGAGGAGTCCTTAACTTGGATCTCTTAACAAACTAAGGCCATGTTTGGTAAAAAGTGTTTCTGTTCCCTGTAACAATTTTTTTGTTATTTTGTTTTGGGGAATAAAAAAAAAAACGAAAACATGTTTGGTAAAACTTTTGTTCCCGTATTTTTTTTGCTCCCGGCAACAGATTTGGAACAGAAACAAGAAGTAAAAACAATTGCTTCTTGTTCCCGGGAATAATTCCAAGAAACAATTTTTCTCTCTCCTCTCTTTTCTTCTCTTTTCTTCTTTTTCTTTTTTCTTTTGGCTGGTTGCTAGCTTTGACCATGGCCGGTGCCGGTGACCGGCCAGATGAGAGCCGGCGACCTTGCCGAAGGGTCGTTGGCCCCTAAAGACGTCGTGCCACGGTGAGGCTCATCAGCCTAAGCCTCACCCAGCCCAAGCGAGGCCGGGCCTTGCCGGTTGGCGTGAGGCTGAGCCTCACCGGCTGGCAAGAGGCTCGGCCTCGTCGATGGCCAGGCGAGGCTTTGGCCACAAAGAGGAAGAAGGAGAGAAAAGAAAAAAAGAAAGAAGAAAAAAAGGAAAATATAATAAAAATATTAAAAAACTAAAAGAAATAAAAAAAATTATACAATTTTACCAAATGCATTTCTTTCCTAGGAGTAGAAATTTTGTGCAGTTACCAATCGCATTCTTATACTCATAAATTGTTCCCGGGAACAAAAACAAAAAAACCTATTTCTGTTCAAACATTGCTCCTCGAAAAGCATGCCCTAAGCTTCCACCTCGAAGGAGCGCATCGATGCTCATGGATACTCCTCTTGACATATCGATGTGATGGTCTTAATAAGGTTGCAATAGGGTCTATGAATCTGCGCCGTCTTGTCATTTTACAAAGGCCCAAGAAAGACTTATGCATTGGCTTTCTTACTCTGTCCACATCTTTCGGGTGAGGGAATTTAATGAAAGGAAGGGCCATGGAAGAAGCTGACGCAACCTAATCTTAGGAAAGATCTTCATCGCCTACACATGCACCGTTTGCTTATGACGCGTTTGGTAACATTTCCGTTCAAAAATTGTTCTCAGGAACAGAAATAGAAAAAACTATTTATATTCCGGGAAACAATTTTTAATAGAAGAATGCGCTTGGTAACTACACAAAATTTTTGTTCCTAGAATAGAAAAAAAAACAGAAACACGTTTGGTAAATTTGTAAATTTGGGTGAGGCTTGTCGGGCCACCGCCAGGTTAGTGTTGCCCAGCGATGGCTCGGCGAGGTCGAGTCTCGCTGGTGGCTGGGCGAGGTCGGCCTTGCCTTGGCCTCGCACCGGTTGAGGAGGCCAAGCTTCGCCATGGCTCGGCCTCTCCGGGGGCTAGCGACGCTCCGGCGAGGTTGCTGGCCCTTGTTTGGCCGATCGCCAATTGCCGGCGGCGGCCATGGCCAAGGCCAGTGACTGGCAAAAGGAAGAAGAAGAAGAAGAAGAAGAAAAAGAAGAAAATAAGAAGAAAAGAAAGAGAAAAAAAGAAGAAGAAAAATGAGAAGAAAAAAAAAAGTGTTTCTCAGAAGTGTTCTCGGGAATAAGAAATAAGTTTTTTCTATTTCTTGTTTTTGTTCCAAATTTGTTCTCGAAAAAAAAATTTATTTGTTTTCAGGAATTAAAGTGTAAACAAATGCATTTATGTTCTTCTTTTTTTCCCCGAAATAAAAGAACAAAAAATTATGCTCCCGAAAACAAACAAAAATTGCTAAACAGAGTCTTAGAGCGCGTTTGGTAACGATTTTGATCATGAGAGTATATTCTGATTAGAAATGATTTTTTTTTTTTATTTTGTACCCGGGAACAGATTTTAAGCATTTTAAGCTAGTTGGTGCCTATTTGGTAACCATCTCAAAAGTGACTAATTCTGATTTTTTGTTCTCGGGAACAAATTTCTATTTTTTTGTTCCCGGAAGTAGATTTGGAATAGAATTAAGAATAACAAAAAAATTGATTCTTGTTTCAGGAACAAATTTAAGAATCAAAACCAACTCTTCTCTTCCATTTTCTCTTCTTTTTCTCTTTTATTTTTCTTCATCGACTGCCATCCCACGGTTGCCGTATGCTGTCGCCCGCCGCTGCTTGCCGCCATACGCTGCCGCCCGCTGTAGCGAGCTCGCTGAAGGCAAGCCTAGCCACTGGTGAGGCTGGGCCTCGCCAGGGCTGGGCGAGGGTTGAGCGAGCCTCGCCCCCCGGGCGAGGCGAGGCTTAGTCGATGAGGGTCAACGATGCTCTAGTGAGGTCGCCGACCCTTGTCTAGCCGATCATCGGTCTGGTAGCGGCTTGAAGAAAAAGAAAAATAGGAAAAAAAATAGGAAAAAATTATAAAAATTATTTAAAAATTAAAAGAAATTGATTTGGAACAAAATTAATGAAGACGGTACCAAACGCAATTCTATTCTAGAATAAAAAATTTTGGACAATTACCAAACTATTTAAAATGTTTAGAATCTATTTTCGGGAATATAATAAAAAAGAATCATTTCTAGTCAGTATCTATTCCTGGAAACAGAATCGTTACCAAACGCGCCCTTGGTAACTGTCCAAAATTTCTGATTTTGGAATAGAATTGTGTTTGGTACCGTGCTCATTGATTCTGTTCCAAATTAATTTCTTTTAATTTTTAAATAATTCTTATATGTTTTCCTTTTTTTCTTTTTTCTTTTTTTCTCCTATTCTTCTTCTTCTTTAGACCGGTCGCCGGACCGGCGAGTGATTTCACCAGAGCGTCACCGGCCCTCGATAAGGCTAGCCCTCGTCGGTCGAGCCTTGTCGGTGGCCAAGTAGGCTTCGCCTAGCCCTGCTGATAGCCAGGCGAGCCTCGCCTAGCCCTAGCGAGCCCTGCTTGGCCACCAGCAAGGCTTAGCCTCACTAGATCTGGCGAGGTCAAGCCTCGCTGGTGGCTGGGCTTGCCTTCAGTGAGCTCGCTAGACCGATTGTTGGCGACCAGCAACGGCGGGCGGCAGTGGGCGGTCGCGGACGATGGTCGCAAAATGATGGTCGATGAAGAAGAAGAAATGAGAAGAAGAATAGTTGATTTTGATTTTTATATTTGTTCCCAGAATAAAAATCAATTTTTTTTTTTATTCTACTTCAAATAGGTAACAAAAGTTTTACTAAAGGTAATTATGCTCCAAAATTACTCCCAAGAACAAAAATCATAATTGAGTACTATTTGGCACGTCGCCAAACAGCCCGTTAACCGCTGAGGACCGGCGAAGACCTCGTCCTTCGGGTTGCTGTCACGTCGTTTGACAATGACAGAAGAGAAGCATTGATTGGGACATGTCCTTTTCCTCCTCCTCCTCCTCCAGTTTACTCAGCATCCTCCATCTGCAACCCGCGGTCCTCTGGGTACATCGACCAGTCGCACGGTCCTACTCCTTCCGCGAGTCGCGTATAGAGAGGCTTAAAGATGCTAGTTTTTCTTGTCCTTAGCCGCGGGAAAGAGAGCGACCGACGTCGGTGCGGGTCGAGTCTGCGTGTCTTGCGCGTTCTTGCCTAGAATTTCCTCCTCTGCATGTGACCCCACTTTACTTCACGACCCAATCCGCGACCTTTTCCAATTCGTATTTTTGTCTTCTTAAGGCTTCGATCTAATGTCGAAGGAGCGAACTTTGCATCCCCGACATCCTGAGCAAACCCGAGGCTCTCTAGATTTCTTGATCGATCACTCTTCGTCGGAGAAGAAGCAAAGGTACGCAAGAAAACGGACTTATGATTCTTTGTTGCCATCGGTGTCTGTTAGATCCTTGGTTTTGAATTAGATTAAGTCCCTGGTTCGTTGGCGTGGGTCTGTGTTTGATGATTTCGGAACAAAGACAGAACAGAGATTTTGGCTGATTCTCTGTTGAACTTTTGGCCAGTTGTTGTGCGGACATTGAACTTAGATAACGAGCTTAATTACGAGCCTAGTTGATGTCAGTCTTTGCTTCAATCAAAGTTACGTTTTTTCTGGGTTAGCTCCGTGCTAATGCTTTGTTGGGTGGTTTAAATTGGCTGGGAATTGCTGAGGTTGGGATAATTCGGTGCAAGGTACAGCTTTACATGCTGGTCTTCCCTTCTGGGTTTAACCAGCAATTGCTCCTTTGGTTCTGTGTTGTCATTATCTTATCCTCTAAATCATAGTGATTCATTAATTCTACGAGATGCACACCCTGATTTACTGGATTATAATCAGAGGGTCCGTTATCATGTTCAATCTCTGGACTGGTTATGCTAGTTAGAATAGGCTGGGTGAATCCACATTAGAAGACAATCAACCGCGTACAAATTGGAAACCACAGTTCTGATCCCTACATGTTTCCTGTCTCTTCGTTTACTAACTGATTGTTCCTCATTTCATTGGTATCTGATAGTGTATGAGGATGCCAAACTTCTTTTGCCCGATGATGTTCTATCAGTGTCACCTGTGGAATGTGGCATAATCACCTGCATTAGATTACTTCCTGGATTCTCAGTGGCTGAACTGTGCCTTTGCCTTTGTGAAATTCAGGGACAGGAGCTCAAATATCGTACTTCAGCAAGGAAATCAACATGGAAGAGAAATGCAAATCGACCATAAAAGGAGAAGTACCAGTGAAAAATGCAGAGCTCAATGCCAAAACAGAACCCGAGGATGTGTTGATAAGTAACTCCAAGGAAGAGAAGATTGAAGAGGCTAAATCACCTTACGAGTTCATTGAGAGATCCAATCCTCCACACCAGAAGGAAAGCATGGCAGAGGAACAAAAAGCTGAGGGAGGGGAGGAATTAGACTATGCTGGGAAGGAGACGAGGGATGAAGACAAGGAGGAAGTAACGAAAGATGGAGAGAAGGTTTTGAAGGAGGAGAAGAGAGAATGTCGTGACGAAATAGGCAACAAACTTGAGGAGGATGAAGAGACCAGGATAGAAGAGAGAAGCAAGGAGATAGCAGACGGAAAAGAGAGGGGAAAGGAAGAGAGAAAGAAGAAGGATGAGAAAGAGGAAAAGAAGAAGAAGAAACCCGAAGCTGATGGGGAAGAAGAAGAGGAGAAGAAAAAGGACAAGAAAGAGAAGAAGAAGAAGAAGAACAAGGACAAGAAGTGCTCTGAATCTGGTGAGGGAACAGAAACCGAAAATAAGGCAAAGGAAGAGAAGAAGAAGAAAAAAGACAAAAAGAATAAAGAGAAGAAGCACGTGGACAAAACCGACGAGGAAGGAGGAGGCGGTGATGATTTGAAGGAGGGTGAGGAGCATACAGAAGGATGCCCTGATGTCGTGTCGAGAGAGGTCACCGTAGAAGAGGATCTCGGCAAGTCGGAGGGAGAAGCGGAGAAGAATAAGAAGGGGAAACATAAGGAAGGGAAGGAAAAGAAGGGGAAAGAGAGGAAGGTCAAGTGCGAAAAGAAGAAAGAATGCGGGGAGGACAAGCACAAGGATATTGGTAAGTTGAAGCATCAGCTCGAGAAGATCAATGGCAAAATCGAAGCTCTCCTGGAGAAGAAAGCATTTATCTCCGGGAAGATAAAGGATGCCGAGGCTAAGAACGGCGAAGCTCCTGAGAAGCCTGCTGCCACTGAAGAAGTTGCTGCAGCTGATACAGCATAGCGCCTCCTGATAAACGTTTCCCGCTTAGCTTATGTCAACATTGCTCAGTCGACGACTCGTAGTGCAGTGTGTTTACTGTTTATGCATAAACCACCCGGTTGGAATCATTGATGTTTCTTCTCTTTGATGCCATCCATATTGTCCCTATCTATCTTGTGAATTTTACTTCAGGATGTACTACTACTTTCGTTGTATGTTTTATATGGAGTGGAGGTCTCTTCTGCACACTCCGCTTCCTGTTCTACTCTTCTCTCTTCCTCTATTGAGCAGTAATCTCAGATGGGAAGCGCTTGTTCTCTCACGTTTTAATGGTGATTAGAGCTATGAAGTTGAATTGGCCATTTTCTTTTTGACAATGTTCTAGTATTTATTTCTATCAGTAAAATAATCGTACTCACGTAAAATAAACACTTACTCAGATTTTAAGTCAAAATTCCGGCTTAATCACGATTGCTGACCTTATAGAAAATTACTCGTTCTTTTAGAGTAAACTAAAGTAAACACATGGTGTATTATATTTGAGTAAAAGTACTTCAATTTGGAACTCTTCACACGTCAAGAATCAAGAATCACTTTTACGCCCAAAATCCAATTATTTTATTACATATTCCCCCAAAATTTAAGTATCCTTGTGATTTCTTATTATATAGCATGCATTAGTAACTAAACTAAGTTATTAGATACGCTATTTTTGCAAATTGTTGTAATTTAAGTAGTTCTTTTTATACAATTTAGGATTTTTTTTGGCTTATAATACAATTGACACAAAATTATGACATCGTTAGACGATTTCCATTATTGTTAAGCTAAATTATTTTAATGTACTTTAAGAAATGATGATACATACCCATTTGGTATCATGAAGCGTATAAGTTTCTGCCATATATTGCCGAAAAAGGTATTTGCATGTGTATATTTATTGTGTTTCGTAGAGTATTCCTGGGCCACTACAAAAACCTTGTGTGAAAGTTGAGTTGTTTGGTTCAACATTCCCGAATGGCTTGGAGCCAAATTGGCACTTTGAAAGTCCATTCACTCAATGCAATTCTCACCCAGCATTTGACTTTAAACGTTTTCAGAATGCTGTTTAGAGATAGATGAATTTTTTTTTTTTCATCCCAACTTTCCCCTTATTTTGTATTCTTGTTTTGCCCTCAATTCCTATTATTCATCGTCTCTCTGAACCACCAAACTCACCTGTCGCAGTAGGTTCTCGCCGAGGTAGCATGACCCTTGACCTCTCCTCACTTGGAACACTAAAGGTTGTGCGAGATCAGGCTCTGCTCGGCCTCACCTCGCCTTAGGCCACGCGATCCCAAGTGAGGGCCGTCAAGGTCATGCAACCCTTAGAGCCTCGCTTTGCCTAGGCCACCCAAGGTCGCACGACATCCAAGTTCATGCTCGCCTCAAAGGTTCTATCCTCGCCGGCTCCGATTACTCCCAGGTTTGCTTCCTTCGTCGTTTGCTCTCTTCATCGTCGTTTTCTTTTTCTTCTTTATTTTAAACATTCTGTACAGAAAATCCAAAGCATATATTATATACCAAACATAATTTGCATTACATGAAATGCTTTGACTTCAAAGTACTTTGCGTTCCCAGGCATTTGGCAGAAGCTCTCCGAAACGCACCGACATTCTCATGCCTTCGGTCGTTGAATAAGGTTTGCGCCGGAAAAGTCAACTGGTTTGCGTGCCCAGGAACTTGCTCTTCAAGGGTCGGCATCGTTATTGGGGCGTGGGTTCCATCATGAAACATCACTTCCGATTTTTCAATTGATTGACTTTTTTTTTTTTTCATCTTCTTCTTATTATAATGTATTGAATTTCCGAGGAGCGTCGTTCATTATTAAAGTAAATCCCTAACAGGCGGCCCCAACGGAAATTGACTTGCTGTATAAATTAATGCTTGTGCTGTAGGTACTGGAACTTGGAAGCCAGGAAACATGAAGTAAGAATTGTCTCTTCCGCAATCAAACCAATAGCAATTGTTCCTTTTCATTGGACAGCAAGAGGGAGAATGAGCTAGCTAACTGGGCAGCAACTAGCAAGCAATCTCCCGGACCAAGCATATCTGTTCGGCACAGCAGAAGTGGGCATGTGCTATCTGGACAGCAATCTCCTGGGTTAAACCCATGTGCGGTCATAGTTATGAGTACTCAATTTCACAGACTAATACATAAGGATAATTTTAACAAAGTCCCCACGTCAATCATTACTCTTTAAATAGATTTTTCATGATTGTGCTAAATTAGGCGGGGTTGGGACTTGGTGACTCACGAATAAAATCATGCCATAATAACTACAGCATTTACCACAAAAAGAAAAAAAAAATACAAAACATGTCTTTTATGAGGCTCAATAAAATTTTTTGAATGATGTACAATCTAAAAGTTTAAGTTTATAAATGAAAAGAGACCATGTATACGTACAAGCTCAGATTGAGATTAGCATGCAGAAATTTGACCTATTGGTAAATAGAACTTGACTCTAATTTTATATTAGGAAGTCCAACATCAATACCATTTTTTTTAATGTCAAGAGAGGCGTGATTTTTTTTTTTTTTAAATTCAGTGAAAGGAAGGCTGTGAAGTGTTGGTCTAACATCATATCTTTCCCACCTACACGTTCACCGTTTGCTTAGCGGTTAAGGACCAGCAAGGGACCTCAATCCTTTGAGATGCTATCATTGCACCTTTTGACGATGTTGAAAGAAAAACATAAGATTGAGACATGTCCTCCACCTTCTCCGCACATCAATCTTGATTTAATCAGAAGCCAATTGAACAGTTTGGTTCTAGATGGTTCTCAGTTCCTTATATCAAATCGACGGATGGATCAAAATGCCTAAATTTTTTATTTTGAAATAAACCTGAATTAATAAATTATTTTTTCTGACCAAAAAAAAAAAAAAATTGATGTTGGAGAACTCCAATTTACAAAAATTAAGAAAAACGGAAAAAATAAATAAACGAATCACTAGTTTCAAGATCTACCTTGAAACCGGACTGGATGGACTGAAGACCGGGACCTGTCCAATCCGATTCCAAGTCGCAGGGCGGCAACCGACCGTCCCCCTCCAACCAGTCCGCGAGGTAGGTCGGCCAGTTACAATTCACACGGTCCCCCTCCTTCCACGAGTCGCCTACAGAGAAGCTTATAGATTCGACATCTTTGTCCCTAGATTTCTTTTATCCTCGAACAGCGGGAAAAAGAGAGCAACCGACTTCGCTGCGTGTCGGGGACGGCGTGCCTTCCGCGTTCCTTGCCCTGGACTTTTCCTCGCCTCTCTGTGCGTGCGACCCCACTTCCCTTCGCGACCCAATCCGCAGCCTTCCCCAGTTCATGTTCTCAGTCTATTTAAGGCCTCGATCCGATGTCAAAGGAGCGAATCTTGCATCCCCTGCATCCTGCGGAAACCCGAGAGGCTCACTGGATTTTCTTGATCGATCGCCCTTCATCGGAGAAGACGCCAAGGTACGCAAGAACTCGGGCTTCTGATTCTCTGTCGCCGGCCGTGTCTGTTGGATGCTCTGTTTTCTTGGTTTTTGCATTGGAGTTTAGTCCCTCATTCGTTGTCGCGGGTACGTGTTTGATGATTTCGGAACTGAGACAGAACAGAGATCTTCGCTGATTCTTTGTTGAACTTTGGCCAGTCTTTGTTCGGACTTTGAACTTTGATTTACGAACTTAATTGATGTCAGTCTTTGCTTCCATCAAAGTTGCGTTTTTTTGGTTAGCTCTGTGCTAATGCTTTGTTGGGTGGTTTTAGTTGTTTGGGAATTGCTGAGGTTGGGATGATTCGGTGCGAGGCATAGCTTTACGAGCTGGTTTTCCCTTCTGGTTTTCGCCGGCATTGGTTACTTTCTGCTTATGTTGTCTGTTATATTTTGCTTGATTGGCTAGTTAGTTTGTCATGATCTAATCCTGCAATTCCCAGTTGCTCGTTAATTGTATGAGATACACTCCCCGACTTTTGGGTTATAGTCGGAGGATACATTATCATGTTTAATCTCTGGATCGGAGAAGTTCTCACTTGGGCTTTTGCTAGTTAAATAGGCCAGGCGAATCACCATTCAAGCACAATTACCAGTGTACAAACTTGAAACCGAAGTTCTGATCCCCAGACGTTCTATGCATTCCGATTGCATTTCTTACCAATTTAATCTTTGTCGAATCTCTACATTTGCTTATTTGATTGTTCTTCATAAACGTCAGTTTCTTGCTAGCATGAGGATGCCGAACTTCTTTGTCTAATAATGCTCTTTCAGTGTCGCCTGTGACATGTTGCATAATCACCCGCATTAGATTACTTCTTGGATTATCAGTGGCTTAACTGTGCCCTTGCTTTTGTGAATTTTACGGATGGCAGCTCAAATCTTGAACTTCAGCAAGGCAATCACCATGGAAGGGAAATGCGTACCCACCGTCAAAGGAGAAGTACCAGTGAAAAATGAAGAACTCAATGCCAAAGCAGAAACCAAGGATGTGTTGATCAGCGACTTCAAGGAAGAGAAGATTGAGGAGGTTGAATCATCTTACGAGTTCATTCAGAGAGTCAATCCACCGCACCAGAAGGAAGACATGGCAAAGGAACAAAAAGACGAGGCAGGGGAGGAATTAAACTATGTGGAGAAGGAGACAAGAATTGAAGATAAAGAGGAAATAACGAAAGATGGAGAGAAGGTTGCGAATGAGGAGAAGAAAGAATGTCATGGTGAATCAAGCGACAAACTTGAGGAGCATGAAGAGACCAAGAAAGAGGAGAAAAGCAAGGAAATAGTAGATGGAAAGGAGAAGGGGAAGGAAGAGAAAAAGAAAAAGGATAAGAAAGAGGAAAAAAAGAAGAAGAAACCTGAAGCTGATGAGGAAGATGAAGATGAGAAGAAAAAGAAAGACAAGAAAGACAAGAAGAAGAAGGACAAGAAGTGCTCTGGCTCTGGTGAGGGAACAGAAGCTGAAGATACGGAAAATGAAGAGAAAAAGGAGAAGAAAAAAGATAAAAAGAAGAAAGAGAAGAAGCACATGGACAAAACCGATGAGGAAAAAGGAGGCAGTGATGATTTGAAGGAGGATGAGGAGAAGACAGAAGGATGCCCCGATGTCGTGTCAAGGGAAGTCACTGTAGAAGAGGATCTCGGCAAGTCGGAGGGAGAAGCAGAGAAGAAGAAGAAGGGGAAACATAAGGAAGGGAAGGAAAAGAAGGGGAAAGATGAGAAGGATAAGTGCGAAAAGAAGAAAGAAAGCGGGAAGGACAAGTACGAGGACATTGGTAAGTTGAAGTCTAAGCTTGAGAAGATCAATGGCAAAATCGAAGCTCTTCTGGAGAAGAAAGCATATATTTTGGGGAAAATAAAGGAGGCCGAGGCTAAGAACAGCGAGACTTCTGAGAAACCTTCCCCTATAGAAGTTGCTGCAGCTGACAAAGCATAGTGCGTCCTGATAAATGTTTCCCGCTTAGCTGGTCGTGGACTCATAGTGCAGTGTGTTTATGCATAAACCACCCCAGCTGGAGTTATTGATGTTTCTTTCTTCTCTTTGATGCCAGCCATTTTGCCTTACCAAATCTCGTGAATAACTTCAGGATGAGAACTGATGCATGATGTACTTAGTACTTTGTTATACATATTATATGGAGTTCAATTTTGTAGAAGAGTTTTTATTCTCCTCTCTTCTTCTGTCGAGCTTTAACCTTATGCCGTGGGAAGGACCTTGTTCTCTCACATTTTAGTAGTAATCAGAGCTATATAGATGGGTAGGAGGCATAGGTTCAGCAATTTTGATGGTTTAATGTACCGTTCGGTCGGGGAATAATGGTCTGCCCATGGAGTACTGCTTCAAGGACATCAAGAAGTATCTAACCTGTGTAGGATAGGATACAGTAATCTCTCTGATTGACCAAAAAAGGGACTGAACTGAAAGAACTTAATATGACCTCATCTGGATTTTAACTGCACTTTTGCAGAAATGGACTTCCATTGAGTCTCTGAAAACTTCAAAAAGTTTGCTGGGTAGTCACCCACCCTGACCTTGAACATGTTAGACCTTTTCATTGGGCCGAGTCGGCGTAAACACCAGTGCTATTCTCTCTCGCACAATCTCGCCTATCTGACAGAGTGCTTAGGAAATCCGTCCTGTCCTGAGGTTGTGTTCGAATGTACATGTGCATCTAGGTCCCTGTGCAATGGCATTGTTCATTTGGCATGACTTTGATTGGGAGGCAATCCTACGGCTACGGTACAGCGAAGTCACTAGAGGACAAATTGCTGAAGCAATGCCTAATTTATGTCAGTTTGTGGATATGAAGATACTGTACGAGCATAGAATTTCCATATTCTCTTGGTACGCAAGAAACTTAAATGTGATCCGCTCATCATGCCTGAAAAACAAATCTTGGCTACATATTCATCTCAAGTGGTGGACAAGGGAAGATGTCCAAATTCGGAAGATCACAATAGCTACTGGCAAAGGCAAGAGGAAGAGAGAGAGAACTAAATAAGAAGATGACAGAGAGGCTGGTGCTCTAAGCTAGTAATGTGATATGCTCTGCATATGCGTGAACGAAAATAAGCCTCACCGAGCCTGGACTCGCTTTTCAAGTGCTCCTACATCATTCGGTCAGAAAGCGAAGGCAACCTCCGGAAGAAGTTCAAAGCCGGCGCCGGCATCCGGTCCCGGAATATCGGATGC
Organism: Eucalyptus decipiens; assembly: GCA_014182575.1. NCBI lineage: Eukaryota > Viridiplantae > Streptophyta > Magnoliopsida > Myrtales > Myrtaceae > Eucalyptus > Eucalyptus decipiens. The sequence continues at coordinate 18,463,697 of CM024619.1, forward strand.
CGGAAATAATAGAACCCCGATGCCATCGCCACCATTTTCGTCGGCACCAAGTACAGTATCACCGCCACCATGAAGCACAGCATGATGAAGATCCCCGTGGCCCTCGGGTCGCGCCACGTCACCAGTGCCTGCACCCTCTCCCCCTGCGTGGCAAGGTCCCCGAGCATCGTCTGCACGCGTGCCCCAATTGCACGCAGCTTGTCGTACCTCACCCGCACGACTTCCGGTGGACCCTTGCTCGGCACCTGGTCGAACTCCTCGTCGAGCTCCTCACGGTCTGCGGTGTCGGCCAGAGACATCCTTGGGTCGAAGTGCGGGACCGGGTACCGGCCCCGGAACCGGTAGTTCCACGCCCCGATCACAAACACGTAGAATGCTATCGTGGGGACGATCAGGTCCGGGAACCAGACCAGCATGATCAGCAGCGCGTGCACGAGCGGCGTGGCCGTCGGGTTCTTCCACCCGCGCGTGTCCTCGATCCAGCGGACCACATCGATCAGCCCGGCAAGCACGTTGATGATCCTCAACCAATTCGCGCGCACCTTGCGCATGCTGAACGCCTGGGAGTCGGCGTCGAGCATGTACAGCACCACCTCGCGCTTGACCGGCGGTTCGGATCGAGACAAATGCGCGCCCATGATCCTCACCGCGGCGCTCCTCAGCAACTCCTGCTGGACCACTCCTAGGGGCTTGACATGATGCATCAGCGGCAGCAGAGGCTGCGAGTACACGTGCAGGACGTCGAGCGTCGGAGCCGTCCGCGCGAACCTTATGGCGATCTCCACTTCCCCCATTTTCTTCAAGCCGGCATTCGACAGCACGAGCAACGGATACAAATTGCGGTACACCCTGTTGGCCTGGAGCGTAGATATACGTATCCGTACTTTGCCGATGCGACAGTCAGGAGGCGGGGCTTCTAGAGGACCGTCCGGCTCGGACGCTCCCCGGCTATCGAAGACTCCAATCGTCAGGACCGTGCACGGGTCGTAGACCCTCCACGTGTACTGCTCGTTCCACTTGGGATCCAGCGTGTCGCACACGGTCCGTGTCCGGACCCACTTGGGGCCGTACTTCGCCACGCAATACCCGTCCGTGGATCCCTTGCCGTTCACCGTCTTCATCGGTAGCAGGTGCTTGCAGCCGATGATCCCGAGCTCCACCATTCCGATCGGCGGCTTCCAAAGCTGCCTCGCCGTGGGCCGGTAGTCGCTGCAGACGTGCGCCGCCTCGTCCATCACGTGATATCCCCCGTCGAAGCACAGCCTCAGGTGGACCCTGCCCTTGAACATGTCCGTCTCGCCGTCCATGAACGTGAACCACTGCGACGCCACCAGACGGTCGTCGACACGCCTCTCGATGGCCATGACAGCGACGGCAGCCCTGCCGATCTCGACTGGCCCTCTGGGCAGCCGGTTCTCTATGGTGAAGATGAGGTTATCGCCGAATGGCTCCGCCGCCACGAACAGCAAGTCCTCGTTCCATGACGGGGAGCCGTCGTGGGCGACGGAGACCTTCGTCTTCTGCATTTGGAATCCGAGTTGCGCTTTGATCTGAAACGAGGTATCCCTCAATGCCGCCCCCGGGGTCGACGGCAAGACGCCCTGAGCCTCGATCACGGTGGCTCTCAAGTACCAGAGCTTCGGCGACTGGTACACCTTGGCGCGCGCGTTCACGTCGCCGGCGGTGTCGGTCTTCCATGCGTCGGGGAAGGACTCGTCGGCCTGGGTGCCGATCCACGTGGCAAGCATCAGGTCAGCATAGTTGACCCCGCCCCCTTCCAGTCGGTACCACTGCGGGGCCAGCGGGCTGTCCGGCGGGTCCCGCAGGAGGATCTCTGCGGCATCGAAGCAGATGCCACCGAAGAACTTGTGGCCCGCCACGTCGGCGGACGGCGGGTCCCACACGGAGACTTCCAAGATGGCGGAGGACTCGCCGGGGGCATCGCGGCCGAAAGCGAATGTCTGGTCCCACTCGAAGAAAGCGGTGGACGCGCTCTTGCGCGCGGGCTTGGACATGACGTGAGCGCCGGAGACGACGATCTTCACGACGGGGCTGCCGTTGGTCGGCAAGTGCCGGGCTTTGACCACCCTGACGAAGAGGTAGTGCATCTTCTCGACCAGATCGAACGACGAACGTTCCCGTTCCATGACCATGCTGTCCAGCGAATCCGTTGTGTAGGTCCTGGTCATCGGCTGCCTCGGCGGCGGAGGATGACAACTATTCATCCCCGTGAATTTTACTTGGGAGGCTGTTCGCGAGACAGAAGCCGCCGCCAGCGGCGGTGGAGGCACCCACTGCGATGCTGCATCCATTTCGGTCTCCGTGGAGGTTCGTGAGGGTGCCGGCGACGGTGGAGGCACCCACTGCGATGCTGCATCCATTTCGGTCTCCTTGGAGGTTCGTGAGGGTGCCGGCGACGGTGGCGGCACTTGCGAGTCCTCTGGATTTGCCTCTGCTGTTTCCGGCGGCTTGGCCTCGGCAGTAGTTTCGACGTCTGGAGGAGCATTTTCAGCAGATGGTGGCGCGGGCTGCGGCACATCTTTGTTAGGTGCCTCTTCACCGGGCTTTTCGCCCTCAGCAGGCGGTGTGGCTTCAGACGTGGTACCAGCAGCTGCCGCCCCATCCGGTGGAGGCTGCGGCTGCTCGGCAGACTCCGGCGGCGGTGGCTGTGGCGCGTCCGCTTCCGCCGGCTTCGCTTCCTCCGCCGGGGGCTGAGGCAGCGGCGGAGGCGGCGGCGGGAGCTCAACCGTGTAATAGATCTTCAAACCGAGATCGCCCTGGACCCAGCTGAACCAGCCCTTGCCGCGGAGCGCGTAGTAGATGAGAGCCTCCTCGCCCTTCCAGACGAACTGGGAGGAGCTGAGGCGGACGCGGCCGAGGAAGTTGTTGCGGGTGGTGGGGCCGTGGGCCTTGTCGTGGAGGACGTCGATCTCGAGAGCGTTGCCGTAGATGTCGGTGGACCGGACGACGAACTCGAGGACCTCTTTCCACCGGGGGCAGAGATCCTTGACGGCGGTACGGGTGCGCTTGCGCTGTCCGTGGAAGTTGGCGACCACGTAAGGGCTGGACGTGCCCTGGCCGTCCTTGGGGGAGAGGCTGACGGCCTCCACCACCTCCACGACCAGCTTCCGAACGGTGGCCATAGTGGTCGGGCAGCCGATGACGATGTGGGTTAACTGATCCCAAGTTGCGCAAGATGATGTTGCATCTCTCTCTCTCTCTCTCTCTCTCTTGTGGGGCAGATGGAGGTTCTAGTGAGAGAAAGAGAGAGTGGAGATGAAGGGAGGGGGGTTGTAATTCTTAACTTGAAGTGGAAGCAGCTGCTTTAATACTACTAGGGCTCTTTGCTTAAGCTGAGGCTGTTTTGTGCTTTGCTTGTCAAGATGGTACTTTTTGCTTCTTTATGAAGCTGAAGATTCTTGGCTCTTGCCATTTGCCCAAGCCCCCTTTGCTTTCCTTCTGGCCACCCCCCCATTTGAAAGGGGGGAGAGAGAGAGAGAGAAGACATTTTTCAAAGCAATTTTGATGAGTGGAGTGCAGTTGGGGAGGGAGTGTTTTTTCTGCTTTTTCGAAAGGCGGGAGCTGTGGACGAAACTTTTCTGAATCGCCGACCGAGATCTTGTCGCTCCCTATCGTCTCACGCAAGGACGGATCTCACCGTTACGACCTATCAAATCCGACGGTCTACATTTCGTTGGAGGTATTAGATTCCCTGATTAAGTATTCATACGGAGGTTACGTCTGCTAAGCTTATAGGGGAAGGAAGAATAACGTAGCTCGTTCTGCCCGGACCACGACATATAGTCACCATTGAACCCCCGCGGCATGGCGCCAGTGACGTCAAAGGTCACTGGACGACAAAAATGCGAGAGTTGTTCTCCTTGAATGGAGGACGGTCGACAATCGAGAGGGTATAAAGGCTTCACCAAAACACCATCATAAATATGTTCAACGATTCTCATAGATAACTGACTGCAGTATTCGGCAATTGATAACAAGATAGAACTTCGCATGGGATTATGGCAATGTTTAATCGTCATGCAAATCCAGGGCCGCCCAAAGAAATGCATGAACAATTAGGAGTTTCTTCCTAGAAAAGAAATTGATCACTTAAAAAGAGATTGCACGATATATTATAATAATGTGATATCACAGATACCAACATATTTTGCAATTGATCATTTGGAATGCGTCTTGAGTTGGATTAGCAACAAATGCTCACAAGTGAAATGTCTGTGGAGCACAAGGACTAGTTCCAACAAAGCCAACTAGGCCGGGCCAAGATCACCTAACGGCGATCACCTGATGATGGCAATTGCCTCAAGGTGTCGCTTGCCTAGTTTCTATTGATTTTTTTCTCATGTAGCCCTTACATTATTAATCGTAATCACAATATATCACTATAGTAGACGAGACTTGTCTAGGTTGATTTGATGTTCGAATGAAAACGAGTTCAACTTATACGAGTCTCTCTCTCACTCTCAAACAAGTCTTTTGGCTCGAATTGACTCATATTGACAACGCGTTCTCTGTTTTACCCAAAACTCATCGTTTCTATATGATTCCTCTCACTCACTCTGTCTTAGCTGAACAGTGGTCACCCTATATAATCGACTTCACGAATGCAAAGCAGAGCTTCTCTCTTTCGGAGAAGCAATTCGCCCGTGAACTTTTTGCTACGCTCGAGCAGCGTAGGAATTATACATATTCTAATCAAAGAAGCCGCGGGAAACGCTCCACTTACTGTCGCCGATCTAGTGAGAATAAATGGGTCAAAGACAATGATTATGGAAGTAGAAACGAGCTCCCAGCATCGATTGCGCAAGTCAAATGAAATCGCCTCATCAATTTCGTCCCCCAAGAAATCAGCACTGATGCGCCACTTGGCTCTCTTATATCGAAAATAAAATTTCCAGCTTTTGCCACCCTTGAAACCATCCAATAAATCCTAGGCACGGGCACCACACACCACCCGCTTTTTCCACCTTTCGATCCCCTCCTTTACTCGTCTCGCACACGTAATCGAACGTCCTTTATCGTGCGAGAAAGACCAGGGAGAGATTAAGCCGAGGATCATCGTTCACACCCCTTTTGACGAAATTCACGGCCCCTTTTCGTTGGAATCGAGGTCCTTTTGCCCCATGATTCCGATAATGTAATGGTGCTTTACACCCACCCTTTTCTCCTCTAGGACGAGCTTGGCTTCAGTGGGGATCCACTTGCTCTTGAATTTTCTACACCGTGCAACCCAAAGGCTGATCTTTTACGGGGAGCCATGACCTGGAAACAAGTCACGAGTAAATGACAAATGCCGAAGAGATACCAGATGACGGGGCTATCTATATTGATCTACCCTCACAGATCGCTAAACCTTCATTTCATTCGATCAGGATATTGCTCAAAAGGGATCGGGTTGTGATTTGAATGACACATGTTCCGATTGATCCGAACTGACAGCCAATCTCGTCGCATAGTAATCGAGACGAGAATGAAGTTGCCAAAAGAACACTTCTCCCATTGCTAATCCTACGAAGACTGAACACCCTGCATCGCGAGTAGTTCCGGATATAGTTTGCATAGGGTACATTTATGCACTAAGGGAACTAACTTCAGAATCCCTGAGAGTAAAATAAGCTACCAAGATCCTTTCTACAAGGGCAATGCCTCTACTTCTCCTAGAGAAACTTATCTTATATGGCCACACTTAGATCAAGCGAAACCCAAGTGATATGCTACGCCTTTCTTTTCTTACTCTGTCGGTTCTCCTCATTACTGCCAACCGCCTCCTCTTCTTCGTCTTGTTCTGGCACTTTTTCCTCTTCGTCTCTGTTGCCTTGAACTAATCCATCCTTCTCGTGCTCCTGTCCCCCTTCTGCCAACGCAGAAACAGGAAGTTAACCCTTTGAACTCGAGCTGGACAGGAGATATAACAGACAATCGCAGGAGGAGACACAATCTAGATTTCTAAAGCAAAGGTTGGCATGAGGACGAACTGGCTCATCAAAATAAATTTCAAGTCATCCACCATAATGATCATATCGACTAAAGCCACTAGCGCTAACGAGGGCACTACACGTCTGGAGTTCACTTCGGCATTGAGATCATTCCCCATACAAAGCTCAAGGTGCTACCAATAATCATGTAAAAGCAATGAAGATCCTGCAAATGAGAGGTGCTAAAGGCATTATGTCGGCCCCTTCCTTCCAAAGATACTTCTACTGCGACTAACTGCTGGAAAACAAGATGACACAATCCAAGTGATGCATGGCTTACTAGAAAAATAACCATCGAAATGCCTCAACTGCAAAAACCAAGTACTTGAAAGCATCCACAACAGAAGTTCTAGGATTTTCCGTAGTTTGCATGCATAATATCTAAGAAACTTATCATTGATACCCGGGCTCCATGATTTAAAGAAATTTACATCACCTAGAGAGGTCACATTTTTGAATGAGGAAGGCTCCAGGAGACAAGATGATTCCGATGTTGAACCATCCATTCAAATACATCATTCTTTGTCAAAACTCAAGAAGAATGCTAGCTGAATGGGGAAAATTAAATTTAATACATGGAAACAAAAGTTTGGAATTCCATGATGAAATTAAGAGTGACCTAACACTTATGGCTTTTATAGTATTTCAAAATATACTGTACTCTCAGAACCTGCATCATCGATAACATAAAGCAGCCCTCTTACTGAAAAGAGCCTCTCAAGAGCTTCAAGCACAAAAGCAACCTCCAAAAGAGAGCTTAATCTATGAGTACAAAACCATCTGCTGTATAGAACCAGTTTCACATATAATATAACCTATTCCATCTATCTACTTATAGAGGATGATCAAAAGTAGATCTCCTAAAAATAATACGCCTCATACAACCATGACCTGTAAGATATTCATTTAAGTTCAGGCCGCATGGCCCCTGTAACTTGGATCTGCACTTGCAGCAACCCAGTTATCATCCCTCAGGAGTATTCTGTCCCCAGGAAATGCCATGTTTGATGTGGGTGAATACACCCTAACCACTTTGTATGATGAGCCATTCAATTCAGCTGGCGGCTGAACAGTGGAGTCCATAACCACATCAGCAGAATTGGGAAGGGAAGAGGATGAGGATGAAGCATCTTCAGACGAAGAGGGATCCGTCAAATGAGCATTTGAAATGTTTGGCATGAATTGATCAGTAGATCCCCTTTCGAATCTATCTAATCCACTAGATAGACCTGGGAGATTGTGGTTGCTATCTTCAACATTCTCTGTCATCCAATTTAAATCAGAATTCTCATGAGATAATGACTTTGCCTAATACTCAAGGAGGCATAACATGAACGTATGCTGGTACATAGCATTGGCATTGACAATACCAAGCTACATGCCCTGCACACGAAAGTAACTAGCTTCTAGAAAACCTAATCATCTTGATTGTCCTAATCAGCTCTCTAGTTTATTAAGAAAATACATGACTACACATCAATATGTCACTTTAGAAGGTCAAGGTCTCCATATCATAGATACTTGGGCTGAGTCCAGACACTTGTTGGTAGCATCAAGTGTACTTTTGCCAAATCGAATATTCTCCAACTTATAATAAGTATACTTTGATGATTGAAAAGCCATTGTCACCTTCAAATTTGAGGTTGAGAGTCACAATGTGCATGCAGATAATATCTTTCACAAATCTCCACTTTCACCACCATAAGATCTTTATCTCAGTGAACATTTGAAGCATTGTTCACTCAAGTCACACGTATTTTTGAAGTTAACAATAGAAACTTGCTCTACTTTCTAGGTAAATATTACTATTATCAATTGTCTTTTTTCTACACTTTGTCAAACCTCGAAAATTCAACATTGAAACGGAATATCCATCTTTATAGACCTTCAGAAACTTCAAATTAAATTGCAAGCACCCAATCTTCCATTTCCTTTTCACAGTTCAAAGGACAGCACTAGAAACAAGGAGTAATAAACAACCACAAGGAGTTCAGAATGCCAGCAAAAACTCGGGAGACAGTCTATAATTTTTCTCTAAGACTAGCCTTATAAAGATCCAGAAAATAAAATGAATGAAAGAAAAAGGCAATAGTTAGCCTACTAATTCCCTACATAGTTGTGTCAAATTTATCTTCTTTTATCACATTATCCAGGCCCATGTTGATTCTTTTCAAGAGCAATGAAGAGCTAATAGCATGCAAATTTAATAATGTCAATCAAGTAACTGAAAAAGAAGAGAGAACAATAAAACACTAAGAAAATTACCATTATCATCAATCTGTCTTTCATCAAGGCCACTGTGATTTGAGATCATGTCAGGAGTAGGTCTGGTTGCGACCTTCTGCTGGTACCCAATACTGTCATCTGCTGGCGAGCAATATGATGACAAAGCCACCTTTTCTCTTTGAAGCACAGGGAATTGGGAAGTCGAGCTTACACTTTTGTTCCCTGAACAAATCAATAGCTAAGGAGTCATTTTAATAATAGATTTGTAAACACTGAAAGTGATAAGGAAAAGATAATTTCATTTGAATGTGAATATAAATGTCCCCAAACATTAAATTTGATTGCAAAAGTATAATTCTGTTCAAGTAATAAATTCTACTCAATTGAAAGGATCTGGAATTTGACACCACTGCCGTCTTCGAAAATCTTCAAAAATTCCTATAAAAAGTAGAAAATAGCATAGTTTTAAAGGAACTCATAAGCTAAAGACTCCAGTAAAAAGGGTTTGGTCTTGCACACATCCTACTGATCTAAGAGATGAACTACAAAGTCAAGAAATAAAGCAACCTTTAGCTTTCAGAAAAACCTGGTACTGCAGCATTATCTGTACACAGAAAATGTTTTACCATGACAAGTCAATTGTTTATCTAGATTAACTCAACATCATTTCCCAAATGCCATGCTTTGAAGCCATCTTTTCCATCATACCCAATCTTACCCTAACATAATATAAATTCTGAAACAGAATTGATTCTTAGTTGAAAAGGCCTTAGAGAAAAGATGAAGCTGGATCTAGCTTAAACCTCATAGCACACACTGCCTCAAAGCATGTATACATTTACAGTCAGCCACAACTTGAACATCAGAATGATATATACATTTGAAAATAAAAGAACACCAGAATGGCATAATCTTTTTCTAGGTTTTGCTGTCATGCAAAAACTAATTAAATTAGCCTCTTACACTATTTAGCCGAATGGTAGACTACAGAATGTTAGCAATTTCTCAATTACTTAAATCACACAACACAGGAAAGAAAACCGCAAAATAAAACCTTCAAGATAAAAAAATGTCTCTCTAAACCATGAAAACAATGGCTGTTAATCTACCTTATGGTAATTATTTACACCACTTTTTTTTTTCTTTTTTTTCTTTTGTTCTTTTTTGGCTACAAGAGCAACTGAAGCCAAATTACTCATTTTGTAAGATAAATCTTTTACATAACAATTTGGAAAAGAAGCAAAAAGTAATTACTAAATAGATTTCTCTCACTTCATAAAGACACCATAGCATGCCATGACGTAGATATTGACAAGAATGGCCTCAATTACTGTCAATGAAGTTGTCTTTTTTCAAGTAGTTGATCCAGAATAATAACACACTAACTGCTTAAAGATAGGACAAGTAATGCGAAAAAGAAATGAGTAACTTACCAGATATACGCTCTTTGAGAATGGTGTAAGCAACTTTTGCAGCACTAGTCTCCGCCATCTTCTTGGTTTTTGCTTCTTGCCCTGTAAAATTCTCTCCTTCTATCTCCACAGTCGAAACAAAATTTGGTGTATGACTTTCCCCACTTCTGATTGTATCATAAACCGGTAGACAACGACCCTGTTTCTGGGTAAATTCTTGCAAAAGACTCTTGTATAAACCACAATCAACCTGGAAAATAAAGAAGGAACAAAGTGATAGATAGATCAAAAAATTTAAAGAGATTTTGCACTCATAAGGATATAAACATATTCAGCAACAACTGCATTTTTGAATTACCTCCTGAGTTGTATGAGACGACAAGGACATCAGAGCAATCTTGGCAGCTGCATGTTCGGCTTCTTTCAATGTATTATAAAACTCCTTAGTTTCATAGGTTCTTCCATCTATTGAAACTTGGCACCGAAAGCGACGAGCATGGGGTGGACCCTCATGCTCAGAACAATATATAGGCAGAGCAAGACTCCTCTTTTGAGCAAATGTTTGCAGTTGATTTTTATACAAATGCCGCATGTCTATAATATCAAACAAATTCACAAGTTAGGAAGGTAGGCTTCCTCACTACAGAAATCCCATGTATGCCTTAGACAGGCGATACGATGAATGGCTGTATTCTTAAATGCAGTGAAAAGGGCAAGACAGTTTGCACACATTCTATACAATCCCTTTTTTATTCCAGGGAGGCAACTAGGGTAAAGGGAAGATTTGAGCAATCCAATCCCTCGTATGATCCATATTTTACTAAAGGGCAACAAAAATGCCACCATCAGGAGAAGGAAGCCCATTATCTTTCACCTCCCGCGAGATCTTTGCAATTGACTCCTTGCCTACTTTGTGAATCCAAATCAGCAAAAAGAATCACTTCATTGATCTAGTAATTGATCTTAACTATCAAAGGTTTGTCTTTTAAGGAAAGCAACTTTCAATCTACTCGAAAAGAAGATTATGTTGGCTTCAACGTTATCAATTGGAATCTTGCAACTGACCTTTTACAGTTGTATTATTGTTGGCGATTGAGCTGCTCTCAGCGGCTTTACAAATTTCACCTCTATCTGGTAGTTCTGGCCATTCTTTCTCCAAATTGGCAAGCGTATGGCTCTCATACACTTTCGACGTTTCATTTCTGTCAGGTAGTCTTGGCTGCACTTTCTCTAGACTGGCATAAATACTGTTTAACTTCGTATTTTCACTTGAAGCACCTGCATAAATGAACCCAATGAGAGAAATATATAAGTAACAAGACAAAAGTGCTTGTCAATACCCTGTACTTCATTCAACTTCGAACTTTAGTCAGGACCGTTCAATCATCCCAGCACTTTCTATCAGTTCTTTCTCCAGATTTCTTTGACATGTTAATCTATAAACACGACATCCTTTACCAACCATAACATATCAGCATCGTTATGATTGCATCCATTTCAACTTAACTATATATGTAAACCTAAGCAATGATGATAATAGCTGACACTCAAAAACAAGTCTCTCTAGTTTTAGGAGAATATAGGCAACATCAGAGACATATATACACATGATGACTCTAGCAATAGGAACATGTAAAATGAGTAATGATTGGCAAACCACTTCTACAAAAATGTACATTTTTTTTATCATATATTGAAGCAAATGGTCTATGAACTAACACTCTAACCAGCTGACCTACCTCCCAAAGAAGCATAAAATATATGTATACCTAATAACTGGATCAGAATTTCCCTAAAAATATATAACGTCCACATATGCTGGACAGCTGCTAAAAGAATTTGCATGATATATGTTGTAAGCCCATTTCCTAAAAAATTATACTTTTTTGAAAAACCAGTTTGTAACATGGCATCATAGCATGCATCATAAATTATAACTTGCACTCCCTCTTATTATTGTTCTGGTTGTTCTGTTATTGTGTTCTTACCTCCTGTTGTTTATTTGGTGGGGTTTATGTCACTATCTCACGTTCATAGATAATATTTGGCTTAGATGAAATTAAGAAATGTTTTGATATACAATATGGGCTTGCCGGTTTCCTATCAACTTAAACTCTTGGAATGAATTGTTTCCTAACATTCAAAAACATAAAAGGAAAGAATATATCAACACTCAACAGGCAACAATATTATGAAACAGCCATCCATCCTAAGGCTCTCAATTTTTCCTACACTAAAACCAACGGGACAGAATTCTAACTTTCTTCTTGCTCCCTTTAGCCAGTTTCTCAATGGAAAAATATAAGCTTTGGCTCAACTTCCAAGGGATGACGATTTCTGGCACATCATCAAGTCCGTGTCATAATACTTTCATGTCACCTATTGCCATTATAATAGCTCAAAAAATATTCTATTTGCCTGATATTTTGGTTTTGTCAAAAGGTCAATATGTGACATTGTTGGTGTCAGTTTCAAGTTAATTGTGGCAAGTAATGTTAGGGAATTCAATTCAGATCGTCAGTAAAGCTCAACAGCACCCTATATAATTAAGATTTAGGTTTTGTCAAAAGATTAATACACGACTACGTATAAGTTGTGCCTGGTTTGAGTTAATTGTGATATGGTCATGTTAGTTTTGGCTTTTCGTGAGAACTTTTGTAATACTCATGTTGCGATTGAATCCAGCTTGGGTCATAGTGCGAATAACACCTCTAAGAATGCTTGCTCAACCTTGGTTTTCTTAAAAGGATCTTACACATACTAATGGCTAGCGATACATTCTCAATCTCTACTCATTAGAAGGATTCACAACACCAAAATGTTAGTCAGAGTCCCACAATGAACCACCATTTCCAATTATAAAGAGTTTCAAACATGCACAGTTCTGTTAAGGTAACAAGAATCGACATAAAAGTGCCAAATTTTCTCCATCCTCTCGCATTGTTTTTTTTTTCAATCTCCGCCCACAAGATCCTACCGACATCCCCAAGGGCCAAAAAAAAAAAAAAAAAACTCGAAGCAATCGTTCCCCACCGCGTCGCTCGCATATAAAATTTCACACATCGTCAACCACAATCACGAAAAAAACGACACAGAACACACTCAACCAAATATACATCTCGATTTCGCATTTAAAAAAAAAACACACACACACACACAAGTGATCGCGCTTACAGGCGCCGGCGGCGTCGTCGCTGCCGTGGTCGGAAGGAGGCGGAGGAGCCGGAGCCGGAGCCGGAGCGGCGCGGGGCGGCTCCCTAGGAGGAGTCCGCGGCGCGGAGAAGTGGTCGAAGGCGAGCCTGGCGGCCTCGTTCTGGGCTTCCTTGGAGGACCTGCAGGCGTTCGGGGTCTGGAAGGAGCGGCCGTTCACGGAGACGGTGCCGGTGAAGCGGGGCATGTGGTCGGGGCCTTCCTTCACGGCGGCGTACTCCGGCAGGCTCCATGATCGCTGGTGGCACAGCTCCTGCAGCTTCGATTTGTACATTCTTCTTCGCTCCGATCGCCAGCAAGGCGCCCTCCCTGGTTCGCAGAATCGCCGGAGAGAGAGAGAGAGAGAGAGAGAGTGTAGGGGGAGGAGACAGAACGCGCGATTGATGAAGATTATTGGAATATTTATAGTCTAGAATAATAGCACATTTTTATTTTTATTTTTATTTTTATTTTGGATATTAGAAAAAAGTTAATGTTATCTGTTCTCGATTCTGTTTTTTCTTCTCGTATACTTTGTACAGTGAAATTCTATAGGTCCGGAGGAACCGTCTAGAATGAACCATGCAGAGGATTCAAGCCATAGGGCATCGAAATTGATGGTGGAACTCAAGAAAACTTTACTGGTGATTTTTTTTTCGCAATTTTAACCGTAATAGTAGATTCTTCGTCGGAATATAGTATAGTTATAAATCGAATTTCTGCACATTACGGAAATAAAATTTTTTTACGAGAATAGGCGGGATTCGATTTGATGCGCATTATAATAACATTAGTCGATCGTGATGGAGGGAGCGAGGGAGATTAAGCTGTGGGATTATGTTAATGTAACATGCCTCACTCACATTGGATGGACGAGTAATAACTTTTCTAGAAAGTAGGCTGTCAACTTTTATGAGAAGTTGAAATTGTAATTGGTATTTTTTATATTAAAGGAAAGCAAAGATTAAAAAAAATAAATGATAAATTATTGCACCCGATATTATATTCCAAAAAAGCAATTTGATTTTTTTGTGTGCCGTTATTAAGTTAGACTGGCCCAATTAATAAGGGATAAACCACACTGGTAGTCCCTAAACTTTTTTTCAATATAATCCTGGTACTTTTATAATTTTGCTCAATATACTCCTTAAATTATAGGGTTAATAGGAAAAACCCCAAACCGGTACACTTGTGACAAATTTACCCCAAAATTATTTTTGACCACCAAAAACCCCAAACTGGTATACCTTTGACAAATTTACCCCAAAATGGTACATTTGTGACAAATTTACCATCTGTTAGTTTTCGTTAAATTTATTCTCAAATTATTAAGTTAAATGACAAGTAACAGTTGACCGGTATACCAATTTAGGATTTTACACTCCATTTGTCATAGTTTATAATTTTTGTGTCACAAATTTACCATTTTGGAGTTTTTTGCAATCAAATAAATTAGTTTGGGGTAAATTTATTATAAATGTACCAGTTTAGGGTTTTTTTATAGTCAGTCGGGGTAAATTTGTCATAAGTATACTAGTTTGAGGTTTTTTATTGTCAAAAAAATAGTTTGGGGTAAATTTGTCATAAGTGTACCAGTTTAGGGTTTTTCAGGGTATTAACCCTAAATTATAAGAATGAACTACCTTAACTTGTGTGAACATCCACGTGTTGACTTATTAATAAATTTGTACATGTGGCGTCCACGTGGAGTCTACATGGCACGCATGTCAACTTGGTTTCTCCACCTCGATGATCCAAGTATGCTAGTAGTTGCATCCTCATTTATGGGCGTTATTATCAGGCAAAAAAAAAACATCAGTTGCTTCAAGAAGAAGGCTCCTTCAAAATGATATCGAATCTCCTCTCTTACTGCATTTTAGCAATGATGCCAAAATGAAATGAACGAAACAACTGAAGCAATAAACGACACGACTCATGCAGACCTACTGCACTGATTAGACATCTTTTGATCTTTTTTTTAATTTTATTTTGGTTTCCTTCTTTATTATCTCTCCCCAGTATGTTACTAATATTATATATTTTGCATTTATTGTGTGATTTGTTTCCTTAAGGTCAAATTACGTTAGAGATTTTGCTAAATATGCCTCCGAAGACACTTGACAAGAAGCACTAATTATGCTTTGAAAGTCGTGTTTTCATTTATTTTCAAAATCCAATGTTCTTTGTTATGCATTTAAAATCGTCGCTTCCATTTCTAGGTTCTTATCAAGTGGCCACTTATTAATAAGACCCATTAAGGATTTTGAACAGAATGAAAGAGCACACCCAATGCTCAAATTTGTTCTCTTTTCCTTTTATGGTGATACATGAGAGAGAGAGAGAGAGAGAGAGAGTTTCATGGCCGGAGCTCAAGAGCGACAAAGCAGAAATGGTTATGGCGGGGATGAGCAGGAAGATGATGATGGCAATTATGGACGCTACATTGACAATGGTGATGACCGGCATGGCCATGCCAATTAATTAGAAGGAACTTGAAGAATAAGAAGAAAAAAAACACTAAAAATAAAAAGAAGACAACCAGAAAAAAAAAAAAAAAAAAAGATGCTGACAAGGAAGCTAAAAAGGATGTGTCCAGCCACAGTCGTTTGACCAAGTCAACGATGACTTGGCATTCCAAGTCAGAAAAATACAAACGACACGGGGCACACTGCACAGCACCTTATCGAGAACCGCATCGAGTTGATTTTTCCAAGGTCTTAGGGACTCAGATCTCGTGGACCCCATCGAACAACGAGAAAAATGGTCCAAGGATCACCGACGCCCGGTGCTATTCTTCCCTTCACTAAACGGGTCATATTCGACTTGCGTAGAACCGTAGACGGACATCGGCCACGTCAGCCGGCTTGCGTTGCCGACGAATTACCCTCCGACTTAGAGCGGGAAAGTGTCGTTTTCCCCTCCTGATTTCTATCTTCTTTTGGTAGTTTCCTGGTTTGAACATTTCTATGTCAAACCGATTGACTCTGGCACATTTAGATTTTGAAAGACTCGGACTGTACATTTATTGACGTCAAAAAGACCCGAACTGACCTGCGCCCGCTCGCATTTTTTGCAGCTAATGCATTTGGTAGTAGACATTAATTAGGAATGTACAAAAGAACTGGAATTCAGTCAAATCGTTCGAAATCAGACCAGAACCAACGGTTTTCTTGGAGGCCAAATCAATATATATATACAGAACTTCCATCTCAATTATTAAATTATTTTGTAATTTTTCAATCAAACATAATGATGGAACCTTAAGAGGACTACATCATAATTTTTAAAGAAATTAAGTTTTTAGCTAATGAGTATTATCTAATCATTCCACTCTATAATTTTCAATTCATGGTTCGCAATTCAACAAAAATATAAGGCTGAACAAACTTTGCATGGATTGGTGTGGTCCGATTCCTAGGTGGGTCCATAGAACAAGCGAGACTTGATTCCAAATCCGAATCAATCTTTAATGAGCATTTTCCAGTTCTAAGATGGAAACCGTCCATCCGGATCATGCTAATCCCTAATCTTCAAATGAAACAGCAGGAGAGTTTCGTTCGAATGGACAGTACCGTAAAGAAAAGAGGTCAAAAAGCATGAGGTTGATGCGCAAGAGGGTAATGATAGTTTTACTCACTTTCCATCCTCTTAGGTACAACACAATATTTTCTAGGAGAGAGGAGGGAGGGAGAGCACAAGGACAAAAATAAAAAAAAAAACCCGGAAGAGCATGTTGAGGCTCCCACCATTCCATAAAGACGAACAATTATTTGAATTAGTAATAAAAGACAAGGCCACAAGAATCGATCGTCATATAGCGCTTACTTAGCACTGGCGAGTTGGGTGCGGAGGAGCTTGGCGGCGGCGACCATGTTTAGGAGCGCAGGCTTGACCTCGGTGTATTTGCGAGTCTTGAGTCCACAGTCAGGGTTAACCCACAATATGCTGGTCTCGAGCACAGCAAGCATCTTGGTGATTCTGTCGGCGATCTCTTCAGTTGATGGTATTCTGGGAGAGTGGATGTCATAGACACCAGGGCCAATCCCAGCGCCATACTTGACTCCCTCACGGAAAACTGAGAGGAGCTTCTCATCAGAGCGAGAGTTCTCGATCGTGATGACGTCGGCGTCCATGTCAATGATTGAGTGGATGATGTCATTGAAGTGAGAGTAGCACATGTGGGTGTGGATCTGCCAGTCAATAAAAGCCGCCAGGTGGAATCAGCATATGTAGGAAAAGGAGCTTCCCCAATAAAAAGATGGTAAAAACAGGATAAAAAGGAAGGGAGCTATGAAGGGACCTGGGTAGTATCCACGACACCACAGTTGGTGATTCTGAAAGAGTGGACAGCCCAATCCAAGTAGAAAGATTGCTCAGACTTTCTCAGTGGCAGACCCTCTCTCAAAGCTGCCTCATCAATCTGAATAACATTAATCCCTGCCTTCTCGAGATCCTCGACTTCGTCCTTGATGGCCAAGGCAATTTGATAGCAAGTTTCGAACCTGTGAAGTAAATATATATTATTCTGGTCCCAAAAGAAGAAATTAAAATAATGCCCTCTCATCGATCCCATGTACACATGAGGTTCACGTTCTTCCGTACCTGGGTTGGTCATTTCGGACAAAGGACCAGTTGAGAATGGTGACAGGGCCTGTAAGCATTCCCTTCATCGGGCGAGCAGTCATGCTCTGGGCCGTGGTGGACCAGAAGACAGTCATTGGGTTGGGGCGGCTCACATCACCGTAGATGATGGGTGGTTTCACACAACGAGATCCATAAGATTGCACCCACCCGTTAACAGTGAAAGCAAAGCCTGACAACTGCTCCCCAAAGTATTCAACCATATCGTTCCTCTGCACCGGATACATTCAGATCAAGATGTTAAAGAAAGAAAACATAGCTCATAAGATGCTACCTATCTATCCCACATAATCTATCTTAATATACCAGATTTAAAGACGGTCTTACCTCAGGCTCCCCATGAACCAAGACATCTATGTCAAGCTCCTCTTGAAGCTTGACAACTTTGCTAATTTCCTCCTTGATGGCCTTAACGTATTCTTCCTCAGAGATCCTATACAGTCAAGAGGACCAGTAAGGGTCAGCCCATGTCATATCCAACATTGTTTAATTAGAGAAGGAAGATCTTGTTTTACTCACTTTTTGGCCTTGTACTCACGGCGCACTCTCCTGAGTTCAATGGTCTGAGGGAAGGAGCCGATGGTGGTTGTTGGGAGGACTGGCAAATTAAGCTTCTTTTGCTGAGCATCAAGTCTAGCACTCACGGTTGTGGCACGGCGATGATCAGAGCCCCTCAAAGCAGCAGCCTGAGAGACACAAGAAGATCAAGAATTGAAGTCATCAGTACTACCGTTTAATTGATAACATTGGAATCATGGAAGATGAAGTGTAAATAAGCAGAAGAACATACAGCCTTCTGGACAGCTTCGTTCGTGACTCTTGGGGAGCACTTTCTTGAGGCCTGAGCAGCAGCATTAGCAGAGAAGAATTCCTGAAAACAGAGTCGTCCACAGTAAGAATTGATATACCCTCTCATGATAATAGAAATCAATACTTCAGAAATTGAACATTATGGTTGACAAACACCCTAAAGGTGCTAGTTAACAGGCCTAGTTTCAATTAAGAACTTTGAACCCCTGTGACTGCATTTATCCAATTGTTGCAATATGTATGTAGCTCTCTGTACAGCAAGTAATTAGAGAGACCCACCACAAGTTAACTGCATCGGTTTCTGCCAATGACAATTTGGAATAGAATAGAAGCAACTAATTCTAGTAAATAAGCTAATGATATGGATTACCACCACTGTTAATACGAACTAGTCGCAACAATGACAGTGTGGGCATATTATGCTGCTTTTCAGCATTATCTTTAACGAAAAGACAACAAACCGTACCTCATCCTTTTGTCCAGCCAACGCCTTGGCTAAGGCATTGACTTCAACGACCTTCTGAGCAGCAAATGCAAGCCATGACTTGATTTCCTTATCCAATTTGGTCTCATTAACTAGGTCAACAGCAGTGTGCAGAAGAGAGCAAGAGGTGGAGACCACTAGTTTGTCTGCAGATAAATAAGGAATTTCAGATATCAAATTAAGGATACATAACATGCAGATCTTTAAAACATGCTACGTTGAAAAAACAAAAAATGTAGAAAGTGGTACCTTTTCCCACAATGCCCTCGAGAGCATGGAGGACGCTGAGTGATCCAGCAAGATCATTGGCCCAGATGTTCCTCCCATCAACAACTCCAGCAAAGAGATACTTGCCTGTGGGGAACCCACCCTTGATTAAATCAAGGGTCTGTGCTCCACGGACCAAATCAAATCCAAATCCAGTGACACCCTTCAAGGAAGTAAGAACTTTATATGCCTCAGCAGGAACATCAGCAAAATATGTTTCGACAACAACATTCATGCCAGAAAGACATGATTCTAGTTCCGAGTATGCTTCAGTAAATGCTTGCAGTTTGTGAGAATCAAGATCCATCACAAGGGTGGGCTCATCAAACTGAATCCATGAAGCGCCAGCTGCCTTAAGTTCAGACACGACTTCCCTGGATGGTTTATCATTGGTCAGGAAGAGTATTCAAAACTTGAGCAAATGAAAACTGCAAGAGAAAAGTTTAAATTCTTACTTGTAGATGGGAAGTACTTTTCCGAGAAGGGAGAGAAGAGAAAAGTTCTTCTCAATACCCTTAGCAGGCTTGGATAGCAGCAAATATGACACTGGGCCAACAAGGACTGGAACAGTGTCTACTCCAAGCTGGAAATTAGCAAATAGGTTCAAAAACAGATATCTTTAATAATGCTAAAATTATGCAAAAGCACAAGTAAGACAAAAATGTCTGAGCTGATAAAAATATCCATAAATAAAGAAATAGCTACAACCAACAGAAATTCAGATTTCCTCAAAGAGACAGATCCAACTCCACCCCCTCCAAATTGTTTTAAGGGAAGGAAGAATGCCACGATCTTTTATAGACCTTTAATTCCCATCCCATGTCACCTTTATAAGAATCGACAAAAACTTAAGAAATCTGTGATTCTTCTACTTTTTCCCACAAAATTGCTAACTAGGGGTTCTGTCTATATTTTGTTGAGTAAGTCTTTGCTGAAATTCTACCACACTATATATCTCAGAACCTGAAGGTTCAGATAATTAACTAAGGGGAATTGGACATAAGCCTTCATCAAAAACCACCTATTTGTTAGTTAATTAGCCAACAACCAATCTACTATGTGACTTATGATCCATCAACTATTGCTTATACTCCTCGCGCACAGACAAAAAAAAAACTTCAATCGTTTCATTCTACTTTGGCTTTTCAGATCTCATGAGACAGCATAAATGAAGAAAATAGCAAGACCAGTGCATACCGCCTTGGCCTCCTTGTACTCGGTGATGGCCTTGTGAGAAGCATAAGAGAATTTGACATCAGGACCCAATTCAGGCACAATGTAGTGGCTGGACCAAAAATGAGATAGATGGGTTAGTTAAACATCCAAACAAAATGGTATACCCGTACTTGTCTGAGATCCATCACTTACTAGTTGGTGTCAAACCACTTGGTCATTTCCATAGCAGGGACAGAGGCATTTCCTCTGGCCATCGAGAAGTAAACATCGAATCCAATCTCCCCACCATTCCAACCATATCTGGGAGGAACAGCACCGAGCATCGCGGTGGTGTCGAGCACCTGATCGTAGTATGCGAAGGTGTTGCTGGGAATGTACTTGATGCCAGCATCGGCCATCTGCTTCCAGATGGACGACCTGAGATCAGCTGAGACTTTCTGCAAATCCTCGGCGCTGCTCTTTTTATCCCAGAATGATTCCAGGGCGAACTTGAGCTCCCTCTTGGGGCCCATGCGAGGATATCCAACGATGTGGGACGCCATCTCTCTGGATCAACATCAACAAGAGGTGAGTAACCTCGTCTAACTCACTCACGCAACTGAAAAAGTGTAATAAGCTGATGCAACAGCTATATCATTCTGTTTCTTTTGACTAGATCTGGCAAGAAAAACCAAAACCCACACAAAAAAATTGATCCCACCATAACTGTTTACGTTTTCAGCTAAGAGTGGATCCAACCGTACTCGAACGAAGTTGACTGTATGTGTAAGTACAGTACTTGTAAACACAGATGCGGATGCATTCAAGTTTGCAACTTTTTGATTGGGATGATTTTCTTTTGGAAAATGGTGACAGTATTAAGTGGAATTCAAGATCCTCTGTTCGCACACGAGTAGGCGAAAGCGACGAAACAGACGTACGAAACCAAAGAAATCACCGGAGCAGTCACAAACGCAGATCCGCCGTTAAAGACAAACAAAAGATTCAAAACAAACGGTCTTTCATCCGCATGGATAGATAAACCAGCGAGATCAGATCGAACGAGACAGAGTAACGCCGAGATCCGCCGGAGATCTACAAGCGACACGACCACGGGACACGAGATCTGGTAGCACGAGGAGCGCCGGACCTCGATCCGAACAGGAAGCGGGAGCGCCGATGGCGTCCGGCGCTCCCAAGGGTCGAGACGGCGAGTTCACACTCGCCACTCGATCTCGATCACTTCCCGAGATCGAGAAGAAGACAGTAGAAACAGAGGGTCCAACGATCTAACGGCGAAAACGCAAACACTGAACCGGAGCGGGAACCCAGTTACGGGAGCTCCAAGGCGGTCGCGCCCGCCGTGCGCGAGCGGACCATGTTCAGTATCGGGTCCAAATCTAGCGTCCGTCACGACCAGTCACAGGCAAGGCAACGAGACACGGGCAAAAAAGAAAAGAATGGAGGAATGCGAAGCGGTTCGACGACCCCTACCTTCGCGTGGACGGGGAAGGGGAACGAGATGAGTTCTCTCTCTCGGAGCGACGGGGAGATGGCGAGGGGAGGGATAGAGAGAGAAAGAAGAGAGAGAGAGAACGGCGCGAGGAAGAAGATGAGGCTGCTTGGTTATTTATACAGCCGGGGTTGTTGGGGGATGGTGAGGTTTAGTCTTTAAGATAGATCTGGGAACTCTTTTTTACAGGGGATGTGCAGCCCTCTCACGCGCTCTGCGAAGGCGCGTGGGACGGGATCTGGATCTCGATGGTCGTTGGTTGGTGTGCCCAATGCCCATCGGAAGAGGAGTTGAAAAAAGAAAGGGGGCACTTCAGTTCCAATCTTCGTCAATTTCTTCATTTTTGTTTCATTTTTGGTAGGTGATCTTTGGTATTTTACTAGCAAAAATGGGAAGACCTTGCATATGGAGCATCCGAGTGATCATTTTAGCTGGCTGACTCGATGAATTTGACCCGACTCACGGTGAAGGTACATCCACGATGCGAAAATTCGAAATTTTGGAAGGTTTAGTTCATTCTACAAAAAAAAAAAAGGAAAAATAATTTTTTTGTTTAATCCATTTTTAAAAAATAAAAGAATAAAAAAAAACAAGTAGGTGTTTAGTGAAAGAAAGTGTTTGGTAAAGAGGATGGAAAAGCTTTTCAAAAAGCAAAACCCATTCTTAAAGATGTTTTTTCATTAGTAGAAAATATTTTTTAGAATAACTTATTTTTCATTAACCAAACTCAGGCAATGCCGTTTGAGTTTGGGAGATCCAAGCAACGTCACCTGAGGCCGCGCGACCTAAGCAACCACCTAAGGCTGCGCAACCCAAATGATGCCAGTTTGGGTGGCACGACCTCAAATAAGGTTGTCCACCAATTAGTTGGCAAAGTACCTTTATCAAATTTCACTTAATTTTTTTAAATTAACAAAATGTTTCAATCGTATAATGTGGGCTTTTGTAATATTCACAATATTTTCCTTTATTTTTTGAATTTTGTCCACTTGATTTATGTGATGACGTGACATTTCATGATCCATTGGGTGTCCTTCACATAGGTGCTGTCTTGGGTAAACAATAAGATTGGATTCGGGCATGTTTGGACCGTCGGATCTCACTTGATAACCATTGTTGGATCCAAGTAAACTGATGGGCAAGTTTGGATTGTCGGATGGCCCCTTCTAATCGCCATCGCCTGTCTGCTTAAGGTTGCCTCCTTCACTTCTCATGGCCACCGCTCACCTTGCAAGTCTGTGCTGAGACACCCAGCGCTTGCAAATCCTCCATGGACTCCGAGCAGCAAGCTGGATCCTGCTGTGAGGGCTGCAAGAGCGACACCATCGCTCGCCTTCATGTGCTCAACTATCACCAACCTCTGGCTCTCCTCTTGGACGGCTAGCTAGTAGATCTAGCCGAGCGATGGCTTTGGCTCCATTATCAAGATTTGTGACCTGAAGTGTGAGTATGTTTCGTTCAAGCTCAACAAAAAATGCGTTACTTTCTCCCTTTCCCTCATTGCCTGATGCTGACGGAGCGTTGTCTCAGGTCCCTGAGCTGCTCTCCGGCCGCCTCGAGCTTTGTCATTTGTGGTTAACCGATCCAAAGCCCTCATGATATTCCAGTACTAATCTTGGGTAATTGGTTGGTGCATCCCATTAGTTCTTAGTGCTGAAACTTGATAAGCAGAAAATTCTTTTTCCTTTTTTTTTCTCTAGCAGTATAAATAGAGCAATGTAATTGTACAATATACACATAAATATAGATTACAATTTCCTCCATGTCATAAATTGAAGAGTGTTTTGGAGGAAATTGTAATATATATTTATGTGTATATTGTACAATTACATTGCTCTATTTATATTGCTAAAGAAAAAGAATTTTTTCCTTATCAAGTTTCAGTACTAGAATATCATGAGGGCTTTGGATCGGTTAACCACAAATGACAAAGCTGCAAGTTTTTTAGGTACTCTCATTTCCAAGAAAAACTCAATATCCGTTAATGTATGGATAATTGATCCGGGTGCTAGTGACCACATAATTTGCAATAGAAATTTTTTTTTCTCATAGTCAAAAGAGTCCACATTTATATTCCGTCCATCTTTTAAATGGAAATATCACTCATGTCACCAAAATTGGGATTGTTCATCTTAGTTCCAATATTGTCCTAAAAAATATCTTCCATTTTCCAGAATTTGAGTTCAATCTTTTATTTGTTTCAAAAACTTGCGAAGATAATTCCTATCATGCCATATTCAATTCAGATAATTGTTTCTTTCAAGACCTTTCGATTGGCAGATTGATGGGCTTGGAGAGTGTTGCTCAAGGACTTTATTTTTGGACTAGTTTCCCAAAAGATTTCGATATATTGAATGAAGGCACTTCTTGTAATGCTATTATCAGTAATAAAAATTTGATTTCTCATCAGCGTTTGGGTCATAGTGTACATTTCCCTTATCCAAAATGTCTTATTTGCCCTCTAGCTAAACAGTCTCGGAGACACTTTCCAACTAGCACATCTCGAACCACCGGTGCTTTCTCTTTATTTGATATCGATATTTGGGGTCCTTACCACACACCACATCATGATGGATCATGATTCTTACTCACTATTGTTGATGATTATACTTGCGCCACTTGGGTTTTTCTTATGCAATCCAAGGGTCAAACCTTTTCAAATCTATCAAAGTTTCTCTCTCTCATTAAAAATCAATTCGGCAAATTTGTTCAACGAATTTGCACGGATAATGGACGTGAGTTCTTTACTATAGAGTGTGTGTCTTTTTTGTCATATGGGGGAATAATTCATGAAAGTTCTTACACCTATACTCCCCAACAAAATGGGGTTGTCGAGCACAAGTATCTGCACCTCTTAAAAGTCGCCTGTGCTCTTAAATCTCAAGCTTTGAATCCTGAAAACTTTCGGGGAGATTGTATGGTCATGGTAGCCTATTTAATTAGTCGCATGCCGACTCAGATCCTCAATGGGCGAACTTCTTTCCAATTGCTTTATGGAAGACATCCACAATTTGATTATCTCGGGGTATTTGGCTGCTTGTGTTATGTAACAACCATGGGCCCTCGAGATAAAATGGATCCTTGCACCATTTCATGCGTCTTTATGGGATATCCCCTTTTGCATAAAGGTTATAGAGTCATGGAGATTTCTACAGGGCATTTCTTTGAAAGCAAAGATGTATTTTTTCAAGATGACATATTCCCATTTTGAGAAAATGCACCTTCATCCTCTCCCTCAACTTCAAATCATCGTCCATTTTTGTCAGAAGAGGATCTATATGTGGAGCCTCAGTTTGTAATTGTTGCACTAGAACACCCTGTGCCAGTCACAACGGACTTATCACATCAGGCAAGTGGATCATCTATTCTTTCAAACAAGAGAGATAGTTTGTTTGGATCTTCAATGATTTTTTTGTCACAACCATCACGGGCTTCTTCATATGAGCCCTCACCTGCTATTGCTCAAGAAACAAGAATTGAGCAACCTCGACGTTCTAGGAGACACACTCGACCACCCACTTGGACAAAGGACTACATATGCCCTACATTGGATTGTCTAGATACACAGTATCCCGTGTCTTCATATGTTTCATTTAGTCAGCTGTCACCAAAACACATGTGCTGCATTAGTTGAATTTTCAAAGAATAGGAACCATCTTCTTATTATGAGGCGGCATGTGACCTTAGATGGCGAGATGTTATGGAGGCTGAACTAACGTTGCTTATTGAAAATTATACGTGGGACATTGTTACACTGCCTCCACATTGAAAGCCTATTGGCTACAAATGGGTTTACAGAATTAAATTCAAGGCGGATGATTCCCTTGAAAGATACAAGGCCAGGTTAGTTGCAAAAGGATTCACGCAACGGGAAGATTTCGATTATCATTATACCTTCTCCCCTGTAGCTAAGGAAGTTACTATTCGTTCTTTTCTATCTATTGCTGCCTTTTGCAATTGGTAATTACATCAAATGGATGTCAATAATGCATTCTTACATGGGGACTTGGATGAAAAAATCTATATGGAGCTTTCAGAAGGTTTACGCAAATAGGGGGAGTCTTGTGTGTGTCGTTTTTGCAAATCCCTATATGGACTTATGCAAGCCTCCAAATCGTGGTACGCCAAGTTCACCACTGCACTAATCAACGCAGGATTCCAGCATTCCAAGCATGATCATGCCTTATTCACATGGAGTAAAGGTACTTCATCAATTTACTTGTTAATATATGTTGATGACATCCTTATCATGGGAAATAGTGAGTTGGCTATTACCAAGTTCAAGAAATATTTGCATTCTATTTTTTCACATCAATGATTTAGAGCCTCCCAAATATTTCCTCGGGATTGAAATATCTCGATTTAATAAAGGAATCAACCTCAGCCAACAAAAGTTCATTTTGGATATATTTTCAAAAGCAGGGTTATCAAGATGTAAACCGGCTGTCATACCAATTGAATAGAATGCAAAACTAACGACACATGAATATGATGTGAGCTTGTCTTCATCCATTACTGATCCGTTGCTTAAGGACCGATCAGGATATCAATGTCTTGTTGGAAAATTGATTTACCTTACCATGACAATACCCAATATATGTTACATAGTGCAAATACTCAATCAATTCATGCACAAGCCAAAGCAATCTTATATGAATGCAGCATTGAAAATTGTGAAGTACTTGAAGGGATGTCCATGACTTGGTATTTTTCTGTCTCGTGATTGCATTATGAAAATGACGGCCTACTGTGATATAGATTATGCTACTTGTCCAATGACAATAAGATCGATAACTAGTTTTTGTATCCAATTAGGGAAATCACTCATCTCATGGAAAACAAAGAAACAATCGATTGTGTCACTATCATCAATTGAGTCAGAATATAGGGCCATGGCAAAAACTATTTGTGAAATAGTCTGGATACGTGGATTACTCTCAAACCTTGGAGTACAAGTAGATGGACCGATCTCTGGCTTATTATAAAGAAATGTCTTCCTACCCAGGCCTTGCTCATGTCTTATGGAATAATTGGGAAAGAAGTGTGTGCTTTTTGCAAGCTCACTCCGGACTCCATAGACCATCTTTTCTTCGGATGTTGCATCACTGCTAGCATGGCTTTCTTTTGGGCGGCTAAATGCATTCTCCTGTGACGAAACAGGTCTTGGTCGGATAACCTTCAATGGGTGATGAGATTCCTCTCTAGTAAGGATTTCTATCACTCCATTGGCCGTTTTTCTTTTGGTGCTCTTTGCCACCTTATTTGGAAGTATATAAACGATATTCTCTTCAGAGATCATCCGGTCGTAGTTGCGGCTGTTAAGAAGCATCTTATCATAGTGGTTAAGGATAAAGCCTTAACCTTCAATGTTGAAGATAACCCTAGAAATAGAAGACTCCAGCGGACTTGGGGTCTTGATCCTTCTATTTTCTCTCCTCCGCAAGTGGACACTTGGTTCTCCTTGGTTGGCATTGAGAAGGCTTGTTGAGTGTATGGCTTCTCTTCGCTCGGACGTTTGCTGGTTGTCCTTATTCCGACTCGGCTCGTGTTCACCTCGGTTGGGATGGCCTCTAGTCTTCTTCGGTGGCTCCCTACTAGGTGTTTTTGGTTCTTCTTTGATCGGTTGTCCGTTGTTCTTGTGAGGAAGGTTTCCTTTGGTCTGCGTGGCCTCGTCCTTCCTCTTTTGTGTTGGCCGTTGTTTAGGCCTTTGCTCGCTTAGGCCGCTTTTGCATTGTTCTTTTGCATCCGGCGCCCTTCCACTCGTTTAGACTCTTTGTCTTGTTGAGTGCAAGTTTTGTGGTTCCGGATCTTGTGTAAATGTTGGTTCTAAGCTCTATACATCATTACCTTTTACCAAAAAAAAAAAAAAAAAGTAGATGGATCGAGTGAATTATTCTATGACAATGATGCCGCACTTAAATTAGCGGCGAATCCAGGTTTTCATGAGAGAACCAAGCATATAGAGGTTGATTGTCAATTTACTCAAGACAAAATTCGAGAGGTGATTATCACAACAAGAGGAATTGGGACTGTGGAGCAACCTACAGACATATTTACCAAGCCATTATGCCAAAGACAACATGCACACATTCTGAGCAAGCTAGGTGTCATTGACATATATAAGCCACCAACTTGAGGGGGAGTATTGGAAATATGATGGGGCAATACCGATTTTGGTTATCTATTAATTGATTCGGTCAATCCCTAATTAGCTTGGTAAAGTAGGAATGTAATCGTGTATATTTCCTTTCATTTTTTTCTTTATCACCCGGCTTGTCATGTAATTTCTAACACAAAACCATTTATAAATGTAAGGTTTATAAAACGGTATTCATGTCAAAATCACTTTTCAATACACTTTAAAGTTATAATTTGCCAAATACTAAAACATTTTGAAAAATCTTTTTATCTCAAGGTATTTATATTTTAAAAATATTTTCCCTCCCACTGTGATCGCGAATTTTAAAGAGCGCTGTGGCAACCGTGCGGCGCATGGCGCATGGCGCCTGCTCAAGATCCAGATCGGAGAAATGCGGTGTTCGGTGATGGTCTTTCGAGCAGTACGACCTGGAAAGTCGGTAAGTGCCTTGTCGTGAGTCAACCTAAAAACGTAAACCACGCGAATTGCGTGCCCCCACGCGCTTCACTGGCGCTTGCACATGGGGTTGAAAATTACCTGAAAATGAAAGGCCAAAAAGGAAACGAAGATAAAAAAATAATAATAATAAACAAATATATGTGCAGGAAATGAAGAAATGAGGGGAAAGAAAATGAAAAAGTTGGTGGCTGAGAGTTGGTGAGGGATTGGTACTGGGGTTCCACTCCATTTGCACTACGGTGGGGCGATTACATTACACACGCGATGCCGTTTCATATTGCTCCCAAGCCTCGGTGAATTACCCGATTCGCCCTCAGGTTGACAAGGAATGGCAGGGGGTTGGTTTAAGAGGTGGAGGGGTTGGTGAAGATGTAGGGAGTGGGACCCGCCCACCGCTAAGACACTGAAGCGCATGGTGATTTGCTCGCATGTCCAATCATCAAAAGGAGCAGCCTTGTATTTTGGACTCGCTCTTTAGTCATTTTTTAATCTTCTTCTTTGCTAAATTAAAATTGTTCTTTCTAATCGCCTTTTAAGCTGGAAATGAGAAATCGAGGAGACGGGAGTGCGCGAGATATGGTGCGGCAAGTACAGGTGGGACGCCGAGATCCACACGGCATGATTGGGTACGGTTGGGCGGGGCCCCGCCATATTTTAATGAACCAGATCGCGAGGACGGCCCAGATTCAGATGTAAGATCGTAGTCGGCTGCAGGTACATCCAGCGAGTCACGGTGGGCTCGCCGACACCGGTTTCACAAAATCGGCGTGTCCAGTTTTCAATAAAGAAATAATATGTGCATTAAAAGGCATCTGATATCTCTTGACTTAACTTAGTTCGTCTCCTTGTCGTAGTCATGATGCAATCTCCACCAACTTTCTCTTTTCCCGCATATATGGGAAGCATTGCTGTCATAATGGCAATTTCGTTGGCATCATTTGGGCTTGAGATTTGGGGACAACAGTGCCATGAGTCCAAAGAGGAAGATGTAGAGATTTGCAGTAGCGTCATAGCATTAGGAGGGATGGAGACAAAGGAGGAATGGCAGCACTATTGCGGCCATTGCCATGAGAGAGAAAGAGCCTATTTAGGGACCGGAGAATAAAGATGATTGTGATGGAGACCAAAAGGCAATCATGGCATGTGGTTAGCAAGATGGCACTCGACTGTAAGGTCTGTTAGGTATAGTAATTGCTCACAAAAAAACACGGAGATTAAAAGATGCGGAAGATAGGGTTTGGTAGAATAATGAGAGCGAAGTTTTTTACATTAAAAGATCTTTTGCACGATTGGAACTTTTTCAGTGGACGGCCTACGAAATTTGGACTAGACTTGGATTGGATCTATTCAATTCTTATAAAGTTCCAATTTCACACTCCACTAGTTAAGTAGCATGGGCTCATTTTAGCTCTTCTTCTTGTTGTGGGCTTGCGTTTCACTTGAAAGCGTAAGTTTGGGCCTCAAATGAATCAACATTTGCTCACATATTTAGTTTTTGTTCATGTACCATGCAAGTTAAGGTAATTCTATACTATAGAATGAGAAATTGGGTAAATTTCATTATTTCACCCAATAGCTAATATTTCGTAAAACTCTGTTATCTCGACCCTAATAAAAGTTTCTACAGCCATCGTGGCTACCCTGTCCCGCAACGAGTTTTGGATGCAACACTGTTTAAATGAAAACCAAGACATTCATTTTATAATTATAATACCTGTAGTTTGGCCTTTTTGAAACATTCTTTGAAAAATCATAAGACATTCATTTCAGAATCACATTACTTGTCACTTTTTTTTTCTTCATTCAGTGTATATTTTTGACTAGCAAAACCGATCTACAAAATAGGTGGGCTTTTATGTTGTGTGGCAGTGTTCTTTTCAGCATAAATTGCGGAATGCATGTATACCTAATATAAACAAGTAAAATTACCATGTACGCTTGTGAATTATACATCATTAAAGATAAGATCTAAGTGTTTTAATTTCTGTAACGATGTAATTATGCATTTAACTATGTAAATTGATGTGGCCAAAATGAAAAAAAAGAAAAAGAAAAGTTAGCTAGAAGAGAAATATTACCCGTTAATAGAGAAAAGAAACAACAAAATATTATTAAGGCATTTCATAACTTAAAATTTACTTAGTTGCTTGTTATTGAAAAAAAAGAAGAAG
This sequence comes from Eucalyptus decipiens, assembly GCA_014182575.1. Lineage (NCBI taxonomy): Eukaryota > Viridiplantae > Streptophyta > Magnoliopsida > Myrtales > Myrtaceae > Eucalyptus > Eucalyptus decipiens. The sequence goes on from CM024619.1 coordinate 18,494,156, forward strand.
AAAAAAACATTTGAATGCCGTGCTTACATTGCAACTGCAGGCGGAATTCTGCTTGAAGATCCTCTAATCAAAACTCCTCGTCCTTCTTACTTCTTTTTCCTCTTTTCTTCTGTGGCGTATCATGAACTGAACGCACTCATTAAAAGTAAAGAGTATTTATTTATTTATAAGTAACTTAATCTTACTCGAAAATAACTCGCGACATAAATCGTTTCTCAGAAAATTAATGACCGCTAAATCGTTTAATTTTCCGTAAATATCCGAGACAATGTTTGATGTACACCGAAAGCATTCAAAATGAAGCTTTCTTCGGGTCCCTATGCATAACGAGGATGATGAACATTCATCAATTTTTACAAAATCCTACGGATCCTCTCATCGCATCGTTATCCGACCCCAGAAAAAAGAGGAAAACAATTTTACAGTCGAACGACGCGCGCAGCTCGAGCCGGTTCAGGCTCCCGACACGGCCATCGCGGCCATGGACGACCGGTCGAAGCTGCTCCGCATCGGTCTCTCCCTCGCCTGCTTCTTCTTCTTCTTCATCGTCGTCTTCATCTTCAACCCTCCGTTGCTGATCTCTTCGTCCCTCAGCTCCATCGTTTTCGCGAACCGAGGGACCCCTCCCACCTGCCTGGCCCCGTCCTTAACCGCGCCGCCGTAGACGAGGATCCTCATAATCCCCGCGTACTGCAGGGACTCCGCCACCTGCAGCGCCGTCACGCCCTTGTTCGTCCTCGCCTCCACGTCGGCCCCCTTCTTCACCAGCAGCTCCACCACGTCGAACTGCCCCGACTCCGCCGCGCAGTGCAGCGCCGTGTAGCCGTCCTCGTCCCTCGCGTCCACGTTCACGCCCTTGTCCAGGAGCGTCCTCACGGCGTCGGTCCAGCCCTTGAACGCGGCCCGGTGCAGCGCGGTCCAGCCGTGCTGGTCCCGGCCGTTCACGGCGGCTCCGCTCTCCAGGAGCCGGTTGATCGCCCTGACGTCACCCTTCCGCGCCGCGGCGAAGAGCCTGTCGCCGAGCTTGAGCGCGTCGAAGAGCCGCGCGTGGCCGTTCTCCACCGCCACGTCGTAGGCCGTCTTGCCGTGCCGGCTCCGGACGTCCTTGTTCGCCCCCTTCTGCAGGAGGAGCTTCACCATCTGCTCGTCGCCGAGGCGCGCCGCGGCGTGCAGCGGCGTCTCGCCGTCGCCGGTGCTCCGCACGTCGGTCCTCGCGCCGTTCGCGAGCAGCAGCCTCGCGCAGTCCCTCCGCCGCTCCTCGACGGCTAGGTGGAGCGCCGTGCTGCCGTCCCTCGCCGGGGAGTCCGGGTCGGCCCCCTTCAACAGCAGCAGCCGCAGGACATCCATGTGGCCGCCCCCGGCGGCGAGGTGGATCGCGCCGTACGTGGAGGTCTCCGACCGCTCCGTCCTCGCCCGCCGCGCCAGCAGCAGCTCCGCGATCAGCGCCTCCCCGGCCGCCGCCGCCGCCTCGAGCGGCGACGATCCGTAGCCGCCCCGGGCCTCGACGTCCGCCCCGAACTCGAGCAGCAGCTGCACGAGGTCGGGCCTCGCCTGGGCGATGGCGAGGTGGAGCAGCGTCTGCCCCTGCTCGTCCGCCGCGTCGGCCGCACCCCACGACGGGTCGCTCCGCTCGAGCACCTCCCTCACCTCGTCCATCGAACCTTCCTTCACGAGCCGCACCAGCACCGGCGAACCCACGAACATCACCTTCACCCCGCTGTCGATGAAGACCTGCTTCTTCCTGGTGGTGAACCAGTCGCTGGGGACGGAGTCGAGGGTGGAGCTCGGGTCCTTGACGGCGGCGCCGGGGACGACGACGCTGTGGAGCTGGAACGAGTCCTCGCAGCGCGGGAACGAGGCGGGGAGCGCCGAGCCGGGCGGGAGGTGGTAGGTGACCTCGACGGTGAGGGTCTGGAGAGGGGGGATGATGCCGGACTGCGGCCGGACGGTGTAGCGGGGCTTGTTCAGGGGCTGGAGCCGGAAGGCGACCGGCATGGTGTACATGACGTTGCGGAGGGTGAGGTGGCCGGAGCACTTCTGGCCCGGCTCGATCCGGACCGCCACGACGTTCGACGGCTCCAAGCCTATGAGTCGGTCCATGGTTTCGAATCTTTACGTCCGAATGCCTTCGCTTTTTGCGCGTGTTTTTCTCTCCTCTTCCCTTTTAATTAGGGGATTAAGGAGGGGAAAGAGAGAATTAATTAAGGAAGTGTCGAAGTATGGGGAGGGGAGGGTGGGTTTAATGCGAGCGAGGGAGGGAGGGGAGGCCGGCGCGAATGGGAGAGCGCCACGTGGTGGTGTAGAATTCGATGCGGGCTGGTTCCATTCGGCGTCTCGACTCCCTAAAGACAGACCTGAGTAAAAAGTTAAAGAAGGAGAAAACCTTAGTTGAAAATTGAAAATCGAGAAGTCATTTTCACCATAGCAATTGAAAATTGCATGTTAATGAGAAAAGTACTCGTCTCTTCTCTCTCTTTTTTTCTTTTTCTTTTTTATTTTGCCTTTTTAAAGAAAAATACATACTATGATGTGGGCGTTTAAAGGATCTTCTTTGGAAACGGAGTGGGCATATAGGGGTTAGATTCTCTTAATTTGTTTTTAGTACAATAATGGGTTTCTTGTTAGCAAACTAATTCCGCAAAGAACAAGAGGTTAGCATAACGATGGTCTTGTCTATGTTGAACATTCTTGTGTGGGGGCCAGAAATTTTTAGGTTTTTCCCCTCCCCTTTTGGCCACGATTAGAGCTAGTTTCATTTTCATAGTCTAAGTACATGGAGGACTGAGGAGTGGTTAATTCCAAAGTTTCTTACATGTCATTCAATCAAGAAAATAGAACACTGAAGATCAAACATGCACTAGGAGTTGACTCATTCAATTATTTGAAATGTGATAGCAATGAACCTTTTTATTTGTTTGTGAAGCGGTATTTCTTTCGGTGATGCAAGAATGATATCGCTTTGGAGGGTACCTTTCTTTTAGCTTTACCTAATACACCGTGCACATGGTTCAAAAAAATACACCGTGCACAACAGTCAAATTTGCACTAGAATGGCCAAGTCTACGAAGAAAATGACGTGTTATTATCATATAAAAGTGTACTCTTTCATATATTAAGTTAATGTGAATTAAGCATACTCTAAACAAAAAAATCTCATGGCTAGCCATCAACGGGGGAAGTAATTTATGCTACACCTTCGGTATTTCAGAAGAAATTACATTTGACCATCTTTGCTTATAAATGATCTAGTTCAGTTTGATGGAAAACTTAATAGTATATATTTTTGTCCATCAAGTAATAATCGAGTACCAACCAAAAAAAGAAAAAAAGAAAAAGAAGAAGTAACAATCGTGCATTTACTACCAACATGTGTAGCTTAGATGGTAAGAAAGTTTACTCTTTTCCTTCTGAACTTAGATTTAAGTATTGTTAGGAACACTCAAGAGTAAAATCTTAAACACATCAAGTTGAAACAATGAGAGCATGTCCTTAAAATAGCTCGACTAAGTAAATGTGTTGAATGCGCAAAATTGATCCGGATACTACCTAACAACTAAATCAATTTTGCAAAATCCTTTGAAAACCGCGTGTATCATTATTTTGGGATAAAGTTAATACTTTCTTCTCTCTTTTCTTCATTTTGTTTTTGCATTTCACTGGCAAAAAAGTGCAGGACGTTTGAGAATCACCGTATGAGTCGTTTTACACAGTTTTTTTTTTTTTTTGGGGGATCATTCATAGTTTGCTCAAGTTTGCTCAAAATATTTCCCTTTTCTTTTGGGGGTAAATAAGGGAATTGCAGATGCCCCAACACTGGCGGAGAAAATGAAGTGAAGTGAAGTGAAGTCATTGGGCAACGATCACAAGAGAGACCGAGGACAAAACAAAGGTGGGGCCTAGGTGTTAAACAAAGTTTCTTAACAATTATTTAACTGTAAATACACTTTGAAATTTCTCCTCCGCGACACAATTCCCCTTATATTATTATTACTATTGTTGGCCTTTAGATTGCTTTTTTTATTTAGTAGGGGAAATGGTCACCAGGTTCGATGCTAACAACATATGGAAGGGGAATAACCGAAAGCATCCGGCGTTCGTGGTAGACTTCGAGAGGAGACAATAACATAGACAAAAGGCCCTCATCAAATTGACCAAACGATGCCGTTTGTCTTGTTCATTTGATGAGGTCCTAACAGTCCCTCAAGATCTTCAAGATACGTTTGGTAATAATCCTATTTCGAGGAACAATTTTCGAACATAATTAGTATTTTATATTTCTGTTCCCGGAAATAATTTCTGAATATAAGAACGCATTTGGTAACTCGCAAAAAATTTATATTTTAAAAATAGAAATGTTTGGTAAACTTGTATAATTTTGTTGTTTCTTTTAATTTTTTAATATTTTTATTATATTTTTCCTTTTTCTCTTTTTTTCCTTCTTCCTCCTTTGTAGCTGGTCGCTGGCCATGGTGGCGGCTGGCAAACGGCAAGGCGAGGTCCGGCGAGCTCCCTGGAGCCTCGCCAAGCCACCGCGAGGATCGACCTTGCCTAGGCGGCACAAGGTCGACCTCCCCTTGGCCTGGCGAGGCGGAGCCTCGCCTAGCCACAACGAGGCTTGGCATCGCCTGGAGCCGATGATGCTCCGATGAGGTCACCAACCCTCATCGGTCGGTCGCTGACCATACCAAAAGGAAGAATAAGGAAAGAAAAGAGAAGAAGAAAAAATAAGAGAGAGAGAAAAATTATTTCTCGGAATTGTTCCTGAGAACAATAATTTACTTTTTTTTCTACTTATTGTTTCTGTTTAAAATCTGTTCAGGGGAACAAAACAATAAATTTTTTGTTTCCGAGAATAAAAGTTTTACCAAATATGTTTTGTTCTTTTTTATTCCTCGAAAGCATTCCCTTCATGGCTACTGGTCTAGAGCATGACTAGCTACTCGGACATGAGGGGCTCTGATCATCGCCGTGCTGCAACTGTGAGTGCCAGATTTGATGCTCAGCAAAAGAAGCTTAATTTGGTCATGCTAGCAGCCACCATTAACTCCATTGCCAAGGAACTCAGAAGTCCACACTCTCGGTACAAGGCCAAAAAGTGAGTAAATTAGATCTTCCTTTTCTAATTAAACGATGTTGGATATGACGTGGGCTGTTATTTTTTTTTGTTATGAACCTCATCATTCTCCTAACTGCACTTCATTATAGGATCTCTGAGGAATAATACATTAAGGCCATCGAGGAGGAAATTGACAAAGTTGTCAAGCTTCAAGAGGAGCTTGAAATTGATGTCTTGGTTTATGGGGACCCTGAGGTAAGACAGTCTTTGAATCTGGTACTGTAATTAAGATAGATTATGTCAGATAGATAGATAGCATCTTATGAGCTATGTTTTCTTTCTTGAACATCTGGGTCTGGATGTATCCAAAACAAAGGAACAATATGGTTGAATACTTTGGGGAGTAGCTGTCAGGTTTTGCTTTCACCGTTAATGGGTGGGTGCAATCTCATGGATCTTGTTGTGTAAAACCACCCATCATCTATGGTGATGTGAGTCGCCCCAGGCTACCGTATGTCTTATGGTCCACCGCAGTCCAGAGCATGGTAACTAGCCCGATGAAGGGAATGCTTTCAGGGCCTGTCACCATTCTCAATTGGTCCTTTGTCCGAAATGACCAACCCAGGTATAGAAGAATGGGAACTTCATGTGTACATGGGATTGATCAAAGAACATAAACTTTATTTCTCCTTTCAAGACTAGAATAATAAAGATTTAATTCACAGGTTCGAAACTTGCTACCAAATTGCCTTGGCCATCAAGGAAGAAGTTGAAGATCTCGAGAAGGCAGGGATCAATGTTTTTCAGATTGATGAGCTAGCTTTGAGGGATGGTCTACCATTGAGGAAGTCTGAGCAAGCTTCCTACTTGGATTGGGCTGTCCATTCTTTTAGAATCACTAATTGTGGTGTCAATGATACTACCTAGGTCCCTTCATAATTCCCTTACTTTTCTTTCTTTTCCCTTTTTTTAAAGTGGAAAGATCCGTTCCCCACATAGACTGATTTCATTCAGTGGCTGTTACCGATTGGCAGATTCACACTCACATGTACTACTCCCAATTCAGTGACTTCCCCCTCTCAATCATGAACAAGGATGCTGATGTCGTCACAAATGAGAAATGTTGCTCTGATGAGTCAGTTTTCGGTGAGGGAGTCAACTATGGTGCTATGATTGGCCCTGGTCTCTATGACATCCTGTCTCCCAAAATACTATCAACTGAATAGATTGCTGACAGTTTTACCAAGAAGCTCGCAACAAACATAGTGTCGTTTAACCTTAACTACAAATTCAAGACTCGTGAACACGCTGGGGTCAAACATGCGCTCGAGAACATGGTTGCTGTTGTGGAGCTCCTCCGCACCGAACTTGCCCATGCTATGAAAGAAAAGTCTGAGTAACTCTCGGCTCAAAGGGAGAGTTTCGTGGGGTTGGGCTTCAATGACCCAATCTACTACTTGATCTGCACCATTTATGCATTGATAAGCAGTTCTGCTTTCCCATATTCTAGCTACAATTCTCTGTTATCCACAAGTGATTATCTACAATACAATTACAAATTCCACGACTATAATCATTATGAACAAAACAAAGGTTTGCCAAAACATCACTCAAATTGTAGCTAGAATATGGGAAAGCAGAACTGCTTATCAACAAGCATAGATGGTGCAGATCAAGTAGCAGATTGGGTCATTGAAGCCCAACCTCATGAAACTCTCCCTCTGAGTTGGGAGTTACTCAGACTTTTCTTTCATAGCATGGGCAAGTTCGGTACGGAGGAGCTCCATAGCAGCAACCATGTTCTCGAGCGCACTTTTGACCCCAGTGTGTTCACGAGTCTTGAATTTGTAGTCAGGGTTAAACGACACTATATTTGTTTTGAGCTTCTTGGTGATACTGTCAGCAATCTATTCAACTAATAGTATTCTGAGAGACAAGATGTCATAGACATCGGGGCCAATCACAGCACCATAGTTAACTCCCTCACCGAAAACTGACTCATCAACAATTCTAAATTGTGACGACATCAGCATCCCTGTTGATGATTGAGAGAGGGAAGTTGCCGAATTGGGAATAGTATGTGTAAGTGTGGATTTGCCAATTAGCAATAGCCACGGAATGAAATTAGTCTATGTGGGGAACGGATCTTTCCACTTTAAAAAAAAGGGAAAAGAAAGAAAAGTAAGGGAATTATGAAGGGACCTAGGCCCATACCAATTCGCGATTTAAGTTCAAGTACCAATTCGCGATTTAAGTTCAAGTTTTTGATTTTATCTAGGAGACACCACTAATCAGTTTATGGTAAGTTGATTAGACACCTAAGTAAAATTAAGAGAAAATTATTTCACTCCTATGAATCAGAGACTATAGGTACAGGGACTTGGTTACAATTCCTCTAATACCCTTTCGGTACCATTCTTTTTATTTTTAAAATTTTTTTTGCAAGAGCTTAGATTTATTTTAAGCTAAATTACTATCATGCAACATGGTGATCACACGAGTGGTCAATACACTCAACGAATCAAATAAATTGCATCGAAATAATTAAATACACAAAGCAAACAATTTTTTGGGTTTTTCTTTTAATTAGAACTTTATCATAAAACATGCATTTAACTACATGATCTAATTTTACTGCATTTAACTACATGATCTAATTTTACTAACAAACTTTTCTAATTAAATGAACCTATTATGCAAACCTGTTTGACACGCATCTAATATTTTTCTATTTTTTTAATTGAAATTTGGATTTAATAAAAACCCTAATTAAAGTATCTAAAGTGAATAATTTTCTAATTTATTTTAGGAATTAATTTGACTTAAATCCTATCCTATCTTAGAAAACTATTTTTTTTATAAAAAAGATAAGATTATTAAAATGTGCAAATTTTATCTAAAACCCTATTTTTGAAAAAAGGTTATTTAGGTCCAACCTAACATATTCCAAAAAATTATCTAAAAATGCAATCCTAAAAATGCAATCCTAATTTATTAAAACCAACATATTCGATGCAAGATTTGATTTTTATATTTATATAGTTTTTAGTGTTTTTCCAATATAAGCAATTATCATATAAACATTAGATCAAAACAATCAAGATATTCAACAAATAAATGATTAAAATAATCGAAAAAATAACATATTGTCTCACGGGTTAAATTAACGATTACTCTAACCTAAACAACAACATATAAAAAAAATATTCAAAATAATTAAAATCTGATCCAAGTATTAGGATCAAATTAATAATTATAAATGATTTAATAATTAAAATACTATCAAAATATCCAAAAATTAATATAATTACAAAATGATCCGACGTCTTACAAATCAAATTAATAATTATAATAATTTTGGGCAAAACCTTCGGATAATACCGCAATATTCAAATAATTAGCATCAATATACCATGCTCCAATAATAACGAAACTTAAAAAAATAAAAATAAAAATAAACCTGGGGACTCAACATGACGCGATGGTGCTTTTGGTGGAGTGGCGGTGACGGGTGCTTGGGCTCACCTCGGCGGCAAGCGCGGCGACGGGCGGCGCGGCGAAGCAAGGGGCGAGCATCGGCGACGGGCGCGGCGGCGGGGCGAGGACGTTGTTAGGAAAATCCCTTATGATGTTTTGAAGATGACAAAATAAATCAAAGGCTACTAACATGTTTGAAGTTTATTTTATTCCGCATATACTTGCCAATCTTTATTTTGTTCATACTAGCACTCTCAATTGGTATCAGAGCCAAGTGCTCGGTTTATAAAAGTGTTTTTACTTTTGAGCTAAAGATTCTTTATGGCTAGTATGTTGGCACCAGGACTTATGGAAGGGCAAAGCAACACAAGGCCACCATATTTTGATGGAAAGGAATATGACGTATGGAAGAACAAAATGAAAGCATTCCTAAGATCCAGAGATCTCTTACAATGGGATGTTGTGGAAAGAGGAATCAACCCCATTGCTGCGTCCACATCAAATAAGAATGGCAAAGACAAAGAAACTAAACCCCCCGTTCCTATGTCTCGGATGGAGATGTCCAAAAGAGAAGCACTTGATGCGAAAGCAATTTATTCTTTATATTGCGCTTTATCTCTTGCTGAATATAATAGAATCTCTTCATGTGAAACAGCAAAAGAAGTTTGGGATAGACTTCATGTTACATATGAAGGGACCGATCGTGTAAAAGAGACAAAAGTAAACTTCTTGCTTGGCCAATATGAATCATTCAAGATGAAGCAAGGAGAGTCGATTGGAGATATGTTCGATCGTTTTACTGAAATTGTAAACGGTTTGGCATATCAAGGTCATCCAATTTCTTCCCAAATGAAGGTCAACAAACTCTTGCGAGGTCTCTCAAAAGAATGGAACCATGTCAAGACCTCAATCCGGGAGACTCAAAGGATTATGCCACTCTCCGTTGATGAATTGATTGGCACTCTTCAATCCTATGAAGTGGAACAACTCAACGATGAAGATCCCGAAGGTAAAAAGTCCATTGCTTTAATATCTAATGCTGTTTTTGATGAAACAGACTCAGAAAATGACATGGACGACGAAGAACTTGCATTTATGATTAAGAAATTCAAAAAGCTGAGTAGAAAAGGAAGGAAATTTGATGGAAGAAATCAATACAAGCATAATGGCGGAAAAGAATAATGAAAGAAGATGATGAGCAAGAAAATCTATGCTTGACGGCACATTCGGAACCCAGTCCGATTCGGACACAGACTCAGAATCCAATGAGGAAATCAAGGTAAGCAATTCAAAAATTCCTCTCAAAGTTTCAAAGTATATAAATGAGCTTTGTTCAAATCTCAAATCTTCTCTTAAAAGGATTTTCGAACTTAAAAGGAGAATTCTCGACTTAGGCAACAAGATCTTTCTCAAGTTTGGAGAAATATTAAGAAAAATTGGATAAAAGCAACATATTCTGCTAACTCTCGTGGACCCAAGAAAAAATGGGTACCAAAGAAAAGATAAATTATTTTTGTAGGATATAAAGAAGAAAGAAGAAAGAGGATTTGGTAAGGAATTTTTTATTCTCAATTTGATTTGGGCAATAATTCTCATTATGCTTGATATTCGATATATCATTGATTGATTCAGATTTTATAATGATCATATTTTATTTTATTGAAGAAAGAATCGTATGATTTATTTTTGTGATTTGTGAGTTAAGATTTGATTTAGTACGTGTGATTATTTGAGATAATTCAGATTATTTAGTCTAATTTTATACTTCAGATTTAATCATATTTTGCAAAGTAAAAATCTGTTTTACGTGATGTTGCAAGATATTTTTTATGAGATATTCAAAGATTTCATTCTCCTTGATTTTATTGTGCTTTGACTAAGTGAGAATTTATTTTTCAAAATATCATTGTGCATAATATTCTTTCTTTGAATACTCTGTTATGATGAATTAAGAAAGAATATTTGATTATGGAGATTTTCATATTTACTCTAACGTCAAGGAAGGATCCAAATTGATGGATACCAAAAGGGAAATGAGTTGATTGCAGGAAATTCTTTAAGGGAAGGATGATTGCGAATCTACGCAAATTTTGGTGCAATCAGAAAATATCTCCTGCGACAATTGGGGGAGAAATCAAATCCAAAAGAAAAGGAAAATAATCGTGATCATCTCAAAAAGGCAACAAATTGAGGGGGAGCTTTGATCAATTATGGAAAAATCTTTTTGGATTGATCGTGATCTTATTATGAATGAAAGGAAAGGTAAATGTGTCAGAATTTATCAAAAAAAAAAAAAATCCGGTTAGTGCATCTTTTATTACCTTTTGTCATTAATAAATCTTGTATTGATATTATCATTTTATTATGACAAAAATGGTACGTGCAAGTTATGATGCATCTGTGATTTTTATTGAATATTTGCTGATATATATGATCGAAGCGAGCTATATTGCATATCTTTAATATTCGATAAAAAAAAATAAAAATAAAAAAAAACTGATTTTTGAGATTGTGATTCATGCAAGATATTGATTATCATTCTCTCGTGAATCTATTGTTATCGCTTTTTGATTATGACAAAAAGGGGGAGAAGATATGAATATGCATATGTGCTGATTAGTTTGATATTATTTCATAATATTGAGCTGCGATTATTTTTCTATATATTCTATACGCTCAATCTATTTGTTATCTTCTGATATCCTTTATTTAAAAGTATGTTTACAAATCTGCATATTCAGAGATTGTTTTGTCATCATCAAAAAGGGGAGATTGTTAGGAAAATCCCTTATGATGTTTTGAAGATGACAAAATAAATCAAAGGCTACTAACATTTTATTTTATTCCGCATATACTTGCCAATCTTTATTTTGTTCATACTAGCACTCTCAGACGTCGGACCGAGATGCTGCTGGTTGCAGGCGTCGGGGTGGTATTCAGCGGCGGACAGAGATGCTCGGGCGGAGGGTAGCAAGCGTCGGGTGCCGGATCGCGAGAGGCAGGCTGCTGCGGCGCGAAGGAGGTGCTCCTATGGTGCAGCAACGTCGGCGGTGTGGGTTCGCCGGAACGAGGGAGGCAAGGGCGTCTGCCTGGGTGGCACTCGGCGGGCGCGGCGCCGGGCGTCGGGTCGTCACGAGCGGTGACGGGTCGCGGCGCGGCGGGCTGGTGCGGGGCTCGCTCGGCGGCGGAGCGACGACCCGGCTCGAATCTGCCGTCGTTGGGGCTCTCGAACGGTCGATCGGGACAGCGGTGGTGTCGCAGCGAGGGAGCGGTGGCTTCGCGGGCCAGCGCGGGTTGCGTCGACGCTAGTGGCGCGAGGGGGGTGCTCGGCTCGGTTGCAGCAAGCATCGGCGAGTGAGATCAGCGCGGCTGCAGCAGCGTCGATGGCGGGCGTGTTCGTGGAGAGCGGGCGCGGACGAAAGGCGAGGCGGCGCGCCGAGATCGGGAGCAGCGACGGCGAACGGGCTGCGGCGTCGCGGACGGGCGAGCGGTGGCGCGACGAGGGCTGCGGCGGCGCGGCGGTGGCCGGCGAGGGACGTGGCGACGGTGTGCAGGGGGGGTCGGCGAGGGGGACTCAACCGACTCCTTCTTCCTCTGCTTTTGGTTTTTCCTTTTCTTCTTCTCTCTTTTATCTCTCTTTCCTGTCTTCTCACACGTCCCCCTCCCTCTGCCCTCTTTCACTTTTTCTCTCTTTTTTTTTTAAGCTTTTTCTTTCCTGCACGAATTCTCTTTCTTCCTCACATGAATTTTCGGCTGAGGGTGTGTACATCCTTTTATAGCCAAAAGTCTCCCACGTATCTTTGGAAAGTCTGGATCCGTAGAGCCGATTGATGATTCTTGGGGAATTGCTAAGTTTTGACTTTGATTTGTCACAAAAAATTGATTGTGAATCTCTCTAATTTACCCCTCAATTAGCGCTCACAATCTTTTGGTTTCATTTTCTGCTTCTACTCATATTGCCTTGAATGTGTCCACATTCGCTCATCTCCATTTACAATTCCTGGGCTAGCTTGATTATTTCCTTTAATTTCCTCTCTTTTTCTTGCGAATATGGCCGGGTGGGCGTTCCTTTTATAAATTCCAGCAACCCACACTTTCCACAAATGCCTTTCTTTTTCCTATTTCTCATCGGATATCTTGAAATATTCTACTATGGGTCTGATGCCAATGCACAATGCAATATATATAAAGGGTTAAAGATTTATCTCTAATTTTCTATGTAATAAATAAATGATCAAATTGTCAAAATTTATGTGTCAATACTTGACACCACAGTTAGTGATTCTAAAAGGGTGGATAGCCCAATCCAAGTAAGAAGCTTGCTTAGACGTTCTCAGTGGCAAACCATCCCTCAAAGCTAGCTCATCAATCTGAAAAACATTGATCCCTGCCTTCTTGAGATCTTCGACTTCTTCCTTGATGGCCAAGGCAATTTGGTAGCAAGTTTCGAACCTGTGAACTAAATCTTTATTATTCTAGTCTTGAAAGGAGAAATAAAGTTTATGTTCTTTAATCAATCCCATGTACACATGAAGTTCCCATTCTTCTGTACTTGCGTTGGTCATTTCGGACGAAGGACCAGTTGAGAATGGTGACAGGCCTTGGAAGCATTCCCTTCATCAGGCTAGTTACCATGCTCTAGACTGCAGTGGACCAGAAGACATACGGTAGCTTGGGGCGGCTCACATCACCATAGACGATGGATGGTTTTACACAACGAGATCCATGAGATTGCACCCACCCATTAACAGTGAAAGCAAAACCTGACGGTTGCTCCCCAAAGTATTCACCCAAATTGTTCCTCTGTTTTGGATACATCCAGATCCAGATGTTCAAAAAAGAAAACATAGCTCATAAGATGCTATCTATCTATCCGACATAATCTGTCTTAATTACAGTACCAGATTCAAAGACTGTCTTACCTCAGGCTCCCCATAAACCAAGACATCTATCTCAAGCTCCTCTTGAAGCTTGACAACTTTGTCAATTTCCTCCTTGATGGCCTTAATGTATTCTTCCTCAGAGATCCTATAATGAAGTGCAGTCAGGATGAGGTTCATAACAAAAAAAATAACAGCCCACGTCATATCCAACATTATTTAATTAGAAAAGGAAGATCTAATTTACTCACTTTTTGGCCTTGTACCGAGAGTGTGGACTTCTGAGTTCCTTGGCGATGGAGTCAATGGTGGCTGCTGGCATGACCAAATTAAGCTTCTTTTGCTGAGCATCAAATCTAGCACTCACAGTTGCGGCACGGCGATGATCAGAGCCCCTCATGTCCGAGTAGCCAGTAGCCATGCTCTGGACCAATAGCACTCACAGTTTTACCAAAAGTTATTTGGCTCTTACAAGATGGGTTGGCGTCGTCCGATGCATATATGATGCAACAATAGCCAGTAAGAGTTCCTAGATCGACGATGGCTTCATGGCGCTAGAGTTTCTTGACGCAGGATTCTGCTTTTCCATGCCAAAAGACAGAAATTTCTTTTCTGGACTGATAAATCTTTAGAAATACTTGTAAGCATTTGTCGACACTAATGACCAATTTTTGGTTATAATCGATGAGCACTAGCAGCAAGCTCGGTCGATGAAAGTAAAATTTGGTCAAAATGGATGTCATCAATGAACATTACCATCGATAACTTGAAGAAAATCAATAATGCGCCAATGAAGTCATCGACAGCAAATAGTGCTAGAGATTATCAGCAAGAGCCTTTGCTGGTTAACAATCGATAGATAAAGTCATCAATAGCATATAATTGCAGATTTTGCTAAGTATTGAACTAGTGTCATTCATGAACAAAACAAAGGTTTACCAAAATATCACTCAAACACAAAGATGGTCAATTGACACGAGCACAAAATTGCCCGCTAGTAATATCTATAGTCTCGCAATTTGTAAACATATTGTAGATAATCACTAGTGGATAATAGAGAATTGCAGCTAGAATATGGGAAAGCAGAACTGCTTATCAACAAGTGTAGATGGTGCAGATCAAGTAGCGGACTGGGTCATTGAAGCCCAACCCCACGAAACTCTCCCTTTGAACCGGGAGTTACTCAGACTTTTCTTTCATAGCATGGGCAAGTTCGGTGCAGAGGAGCTCCATAGCAGCAACCATGTTCTCGAGTGCACGTTTGACCCTAGCATGTTCACGAGTCTTGAATTTGTAGTCAGGGTTAAACGACACTATGTTTCTTGCGAGCTTTTTTGTGATACTGTCAGCAATCTATTCGGTTGATGGTATACTGGGAGAGTGGAAGTCATAGACACCAGGGCTAACCCCAGCACCATAATTGACTCCCTCATGGAAAATTGACTCATCGAAGCGACAGTTCTTGATCGTAATGACATCGGCATTCGTGTTAATGATAGAGAGGGGTAAGTCATTGAACTAGGAGTAGTACGTGTGAGTGAATCTGCCAATCAACAACAGCCACCGAGTGAAATCAGTATACATGGGAAACGGATCTTCTCACCGAAAGGTTTTTTTTTTTTTCCTTTTTTTGGTATGATACAAAAAGGATTTTAAATAGAGAAAGCATTGCGAACTTCGGTACATCAAACTTTGCTTGTGATGTATAACACAATAAATGATTGACCATCAAAAATGAAAATTTTCTTTCTGGAAATGCTCAATAAATGCATCCAAACAAGCTTTGAAACACTATTGATCTCTTCATAATCAAGTTAAGCGGTGAATTTTTTAAAGCACGGGCTTAAGAGGATATTTCAAAAAGGAAGAACAGCCTAAAAAGGAGAGTGAGCGAACCACCATCTCACTCATGAGTCATGGTTCCTTGATTCTCAGTCTGATTTCCGGTTCCTGAAAAAATAAAACTGCCAAGCCAATCGAGATGTATTGGAACTTGAAATTGAACTAGTTCCCGATTCTACTTGAAACAATGCTCATCTTTATAGTTTAGGGACTAAACTGAATATTCATTAATAGTTCATACTACATATTAAACAAATTAAAAGTTTAAAAAAGATATTTCATATTAGGCCAAAGTACATATATCATTTATATCATTTTTTTTCTGGATTTTTCTTACCAAAAGGAACGAGACTTTCTTTTTCTTGCCAAAAGCTTCCTTTTCCTTCGGTGTTTCCGGAAAAAGAGCTTTTATTCAAAAGAACAATTAGTGTAATGGAATATACGTTTCCACGATTGACCAGACTTGGCTTCTGCACATGGAATATAAGTTCCCATGATTGAAGTCAGTTACTCCATTTTGCGTTTTTGTATATTATAGAACAATCTTCTCCCGTGGGTGCGGGCTGTTGTTGACGTGAGAAGGGTGTGCCGTGCTGCGAGGGCAAAGTGGCAAGGCTTCTCGTCAATTACACCGTGTTCTAGCGAAAATATATTTTGTATTGAGATTGTGTAATTCTTTATGAGATCAAGATATTATTTCATAAAAAATTGTGGGACTAATGCAATTGGGGGCTAAAAAACATTAAAAATGTTTGAGTAATTCAAATATGGTTGTTATTTTTGTTGTATATTTATTTTGCTACTCTTCCCGTAGTTGTAAGTCACCTCAACCAAACTACGTAAATCGATATTGATTTATTTTCTTATTCTGTGTATTTTAATGTTCAATCGTTTGTCTCAGCAACATTCATCCCCCCTCTCTCTGTGTAACAAACCAAAGGCAAGATTCCATCATAAATACTTAACCAATATCATAAAACTCTATAGCCAATGCTAAGACAAACTATGGTTACATCTTGTCGCATGCTTCACGATATTGCGATTGAGCTAAATTGACTCGGCCAACGCCGATTATGGAGATCCCATGACGATAGTAGAATCACGCTTTAGGCAAAGTGTACAACTATGGGTAGGATAAATCCCATGCTAGATCAACGTTTCCACAGTGAGGTTGGTTCCTTATTATTATAATTATTAGCATTACCATGATTTTTTGTTGGCTACAAGGGCATTAGTCATGGCCCTTCGTCAAGACGCACAATTTTTATTCAGTAAGGACATACGAAGCATTACTGTAAGCATTAGAGGAGATTAACCTCTTCAGTCACGATGCTAATCGGACAGAATACAGAATATAGTGATGTAAAACGGAGACTCGAACTTTCCTTCTTGGTCTTGCTCTGCTTATCATCGTTAGCAAGTGGTGTAGGATTCAAAATCCCGTTTTCGTTGGATGGATCTGGGGAATACATGCAATCACAAAGAGCATTGCAAGCGTATGTTGCGGGTTTAATCAAGATCTTTCATGGTATAATTGACCAAAATGCAAAAAGCCAACGAAACGCATTCCCAAGACACCTTTTTTCCCTAACGGGCCCGGACCAGAACGGGCCCAATCGTGTCGACCATACCTTGCCTGGGCTGGCACGGCCCGTTGGCCATTACTAAGTCATACATAAATCTCAAAAGACTAGATAGATTAGAGAGAGCGCAATTAAACTCTACATAGAAAATTTCTTTCATTTTATCATGAGGCATATTGACGTGAGATCACGCAACAGATCCTTCATTATTTCCAACAAATTACTCTAAGTTCTGTTCCACAAGGATCGCGTGCATTAGACAAGCAATCAAGCGGTGATCAAACGCCTAATTGGGTGCTTGCAATATTGTAAGAGGTCTATCCCTAAATTTTTTAAGAAATTGGAAACTAAGTTGGTACATTGTTCCATTTTATAGAGGTTCTGCGTCTTGCGTATTTATCAGCAAGGGGTAATGGATAATAGCCACGTTAGTCAGCTTGTGTTTTCAGGGAAATTTGAGGACCTATCATATTCAACTTTGAATAGGAAAAATGTCTTTTTCCATCCTGATTTTAACTTTTCCCTGTTAGACTGATTAAGTTTTGAATAGAGAGATTTTACAAGACTCCAAATGTATATTTGTGGATTCGGATGAAGTTTTTACAAGGAATGCTAGTCTATAATTACCCTCTACGCGTTGATTACTATGGATTCGTAGTAGTCGAGTGGTCCAAACAAGGATATACTCAAGAGGCTAGTAAAGCTGTGGATGAATAAATGAGAATTTACCCGTCTGGATCCAAAATTTGTTTTCTTTTTTTCCTTCCTTGCAGATGTTTTAAGAGGAGGTCAAGCGGATCGAATATAAAAGGTACTGACATTAGCTTGACTTATTTCTCTCCTTGCTTTTGACTGGGGCGAAAGAAACAAGTTATCATAAGAATGTAACGGCTATTTTGAATTTAACGTAACATATCATTAGTCCATTCCATAAGTACAAGCTTTAACTTAGCACAACCTATGCAATGGCGAGTCTGTTATCTAGAGTATCAACGGAGCTCATACAGCAACTCA
This sequence comes from Eucalyptus decipiens, assembly GCA_014182575.1. NCBI lineage: Eukaryota > Viridiplantae > Streptophyta > Magnoliopsida > Myrtales > Myrtaceae > Eucalyptus > Eucalyptus decipiens. Next base: position 18,512,008 of record CM024619.1, read on the forward strand.
AAATTTAGAGTTTTGCACTGCAGCACATCAAGTCGAGTATATTGCGCTGCCCATTCTCATCCTCATTCAAACTCAGCACTCAGTGCTGCAACCGATATATTTGATAGATGAAATGTTCATCCATAGACAAGCTAGCTTTAAACAGCTAACGCATTCGGCAGCAGATAGCAGAAGTGTTTTCATATGAAACAGCAGGAAAGTCTCTTTCGGAGGGACAATACCCATAAAAAGTGAGTTAAAAGAACGACGTTGATGCACAAGATGTAAATAATAATTTATTCATTTGCCATCCTCTCTCCTTGATGGTTTCATTTATTAATTAATGTGATGGGCCTAAGTTGGCCCGTCCGTCCATGTTGGGCTTAAAAGCCTGAACCACAAGATTAGGGCCCATGAATGGAGGGATATGTTAAAGGGTTGTAACTTTTGGGAGAACGTCTTTTACTGAAGGGACATGTCCTTTGGAGATGACGTATTTAAGGGGGAAAAGAGAGGGAGGAACGCACCTTTTGACGGCACGTACGTTCCTCCTCCCTCTCTCCCTCCAAAAGAAAAAATAGTAACAAAAGAGATGGCACTCTCTTCCCTTCAAGGTGAATCGACGTCATCGGATCGAACGGGATCGGTTTTTCTTCCTCATATCAGTGTTGGTGTTTAATCTATGGCTAACAAGGTATGTTTGATTCTGTGATGTGCCTTAGTGATATATGTGATTTTCCCGGGCTCGTCTTCCGCACTTATTTTAGGGGTTCGATTTAGTGTCGAATCCGGTTTTTGGAAATCCGATATTCCCAACACTCCTAAACACACACAAAGATAGAGTACTAGGACTATGACTCCTCACATTTCATAAAGAAACACACCTACTGGATCAATAATATGATGGCAATACACCCATGTGTGCAAGAAGAATTGACTGACGAGTAAGTTACTCAAACTTTTCTTTTTTAGCTTCGGCAAGTCGGGTGCAGAGAAGCTCGGCAGCAGCAACAAAGATCTTGAGCGCAAGCTTGACCCTAGTGTGTTTATGAGTCTCGAGTATAGAGTCAGGGTTAAACCACGATACATTTGTTGTGAGCATCTTGGTGGTTCTCTCATCGATCTCTTCAGCTGAAGGTATCATGAGAGAGTTGATGTCACAAACATTGGGGCCAATCCCAGCACCATACTAGACTCCCTTGCAGAAAATTGAGAGGAGCTTCTCATCAAAGCCAGAGTTCTCCCTTGTGATGACGTCGGCATCCATGTCAATGATTGAGAGGACGATGTCGTTGAAGTGGGAGTAGCACAAGTGAGTGTGGATCTGCCAATCAATAACAGCCATCGAGTGAAATCAGTATACATGGGAAACGGATCTTCTTACATATATATAAAAGACAAGAAATGGAGCTATGAAGGAACCTGGGTAGTATCCTTGACACCACAGTGAGTGACTCTAAAAGAGTGGACAGCCCAATCCAAGTATAAAGATTGTTCAGACTTTCTCAGTGGCAGACCCTCTCAAAGCTACCTCATCAATTTGAATAATATTAATCCCTACCTTCTCAAGATCCTTGACTTCATCCTTGATGGCCAAGGCGATTTGATAGCAAGTTTGGAATCTGTGAAATAAGGGTGCACATGGCAACATTTTTATTCCGGAGAATTATTTCTTTTCAGAAATAGTTTTTCTATTTCTACCAGGGAACAATTTCTAAGTATAATAAGGTGTAATACAAAAATTTTATTTTTGGAATAGAAAAAGAATAGAAATGTGTTTGGTAAAAATTTATAAATTTTTGTATTTATTTGTTTTTTCTTCTTACTCGGGACCGCCAACCCGATTGCTACCGCACAACCATTGCACGACCGCCGCACGACTGCCGCACGATCGTCACACGACCACGGCCTGGCACAACCCGATTGTCGCCGTCATTGCCACCACCAAATTGTCGCCCATAGCCCACCGGTTGTGTGAGGGGGCGACGGTTGGTGGGCGTGGCGGCAATCTGCGGCCCGGTCGCGGCAATGGTCGGTTGTTGTGCGGTGACAAGCCACGATCATGTGGGGGTTGTGTAACAGTTGGCGACGGCGGGCTACCGGCGGATGGTGGTGATCATTGGCCGATGGGCTATGGGCGGTGGCCGGTGGGCGATGGGAGGCGACGAAATATAGAGCCCTTGTTTCTACTAGGCTCACCGAAAAGGAAACACTACAAATTTGCACAGCCCAAAACGGACCCCAAAGGGGAAAGATGGGGAATGATAAGGTAAGGTCCTATTTGTTTTCTTTCGTGCCTTTCATTAATATATTAAGTTTATGCTTTCTCCCACCTCAATTTCAAGTTATCTTGCAGGGAGTTTCTTTTTTTTTGGCCTTCAACAGATAAACTAGGCTTAAAGCCAAGAGGATAATATTGTATAGTGTTGTACTTTATTGTTGTGCCAAAGTAGATAGCTTTGTTTTGTCATTGCAATTGAAATTTGATCATCACAATAGTGATGGAGTCTTAGATAGTCAATTCTCTGAAGTCATTCTCGATGAAATAAAGGCGATTCGCTAGGTACTTCAGTGCGGAATAGGTCCATAGAATATTTGCTCATCATCATTCCTTTTAAGTAGATTAGAGTCATTTTTTCCAATTACAACTTGAGTTGGTTTTGTCATAGGCTTGTGATTCACTTAATTTTGGGCCAAAAATTACCTTCATTGTGGTGCAAAAGAGGCACCATACTCTCCTCTTTCTTGCTGATAAAAGAGAAAGTCTATTCAAAGGCAACATACTATTTCTTATTAATTTACCAAAGTCAATAAGATTTTGAGTAGTTTAAAATTTTAGTATGTTTTATTAGGTACCATTGTTGATACTATTATTTGCCACTCTACTGAATTCAACTTTTAACTCACTCACCATGCTGGGTTTAAGGTGACGCCCATCTCCTTTACATTTGACGAAACGCACCGATCAAACTCTCTTTTTGTGTAGGTCACTAGTAGATTGTTGCACTATCACGTATTACTCGATGAGAACGACTTCTTTGCCGATGCTCTCCAAACCCTCACTAACAATTTGTGCTACACGTAAGTATTTTGTTGCCTTTCTAATTGATTAACCTCATTAAGAATATATATTTTATGGATCATAGCTTATTATTATCTTTGAACTCCACAGATATGCTTGATGCACAACCTCGGTCTCATTAGGTTAGGTCAAGATTTGTTATTTTTCTCCATGGACCTTTTCCTTTTTGAATTTTTTAATTTTTTACTCCTCATTTGATGTTTTGTGCATCCTGCAATGCCCCCGTTTATTATCCCCATTTAGCAGCCTTTCGAGGGAGGTATTACATAGAGGACATGAAGCCTGTTGCCAATTTTGGTCGGATTGAGGTTAAGGAGTAGGTGGAGAACGTTATGTTTTATTGCTGAATGAAGCTGCTGGAATTAAGCCATGACATCATTCGATTTCTTTTGGTCCTATTTTTTTTCACCAAAAATTTTAGGGTGCGTATGGCAACGTTTCTATTCCAGGGAACTATTTCTATTTCTACTCGGGAACAATTTTTGAGTAAAATAAAGTGTTTAGTAATTATACAAAATTTCTATTCTTGGAATAGAAAAAGTATAGAAATGCGTTTAGTAAAAATTTATAAATTTTTGTATTTATTTGTTTTTTCTTCTTACTCCCAGTCCGCCAACCACCACTTGCTACCGCACGACCACTACACAAACGTCACACGAATGTCGCATGACCACCGCACGACCGCCATACGACTACCGACCATCACCACCAACTGCCGCCACAGGATTGCCGCCCATAGCCCACTGACTGTGGGAGGGGGCATTAGCCAGTGGGCTATGGGCGGCGGTAGGCAACGATGGTCGGTTGTTGTGCGGCGGCGGCGGCGATCATGCGGCGGTTGCGTGGCAGTTGGCAACGGCAGGTTGTCGGCGGATGGTGGCGATTGTCGGCCCGGTGGGCTATGGGCAGTGGTCCGTGGGCTACGAGCGGTGGCGACCGTCACCGGCATTCGGCTATTGTCAATGGCAGCGGGCGGTAGGAGGTGGCAGACGGTTGGCAGGCGGTCGACGATGGCCGCAACAAGAAAGAAGAACAAAAAAGAAAAATTGAAAAGAAAAAAAAAAAACATATTTCTAGAAATTGTTCCCGGGACTAAGAAACTACTTTTTTTTTTTTCTATTCCAAATCTATTCCCCAATCACTTTTCTATTCCGGGGAATAGAAAAATAAGTTTGCATTATCAAATAGATTTACGTTCTTTTTTTGTTTAAGGGAACAAAAGAACAAAAATCAGGAGAAATAGAAACGTTACCATGTAGGCTCTAAATATCTATTATTCTAGTCCCAAAAGGAGAAATAAAAATTTTGTTCTTTCATATATCCCATGTACATACAAAAGTCACTTTCTTCCATACCTGGGTTGGTCATTTCGAACAAAGGAACAGTTGAGAATGGTGATAGAGCCCGTAAGAATTCCCTTCATCGGGCGAGCAGTCATACTATGGGCTGTGGTGGACCAGAAGACAGTCACTGGCTTGGGGCGGCTCACATCACCATAGATGATGGGTGGTTTCACACAATGAGATCCATAAGATTGCACCCACCCGTTAATGGTGAAAGCAAAACTTGACAATTGCTCCGCAAAGTATTCAACCATACCGCTCCTCTATATTGGAAACATCCAAATCAAGATGTTAAAGAAAGAAAACATAGTTCATAAGATGCTACCTATTTATCCAACATAGTCTGTCTTAATTACAATGCCAGATTCAAAGACTGTCTTACTTCAGGCTCCCCATGAACCATGACATCTATGTCAAGCTCCTCTTGAAGCTTGACAACTTTGTTAATTTCCTCCTTGATGGCCTTTAACATATTCTTCCTCGGAGATCCTATAACGAAGTGGAGTCAGAGGACCAATGAGGGTCATAATGAAAAGTATAACGGCCCCGTGTCACATCCATCATTGTTTAATTAGAAAAGAAAGATCTAGTTTACTCACTTTTTGTCCTTGTACTCAGAATGCACTCTTCTGAGTTCCTCAGTCTGAGGGAAGGAGCCAATGACGGTTGTTGGGATGACTGGCAAATTAAGCTTCGTTTGCTGAGCACCAAGTCTAGCACTCACAGTTGTGGCACGGCGATGATCAGGGCCCCTCAATGCAGCAGCCTGAGAGAGACGAGGATATCATGAGTTCAAGACACCAGTAATATAATTCTAATTGCTATTTTAGGAACGCATAAAAAATGAAGGGTAACTTAGCAGGGGAACATATAGCCTTTTGGACAGCTTCGTTTGTGACTCTTGGAGAGGACTTTCTTGATGCCTGAGCAGCAGCATTAGCTGAGAAGAATGCCTGAAAACAGAGCCATTGGCAGTAAGCATCGAAATACTCTCTCACAACATTAGTAATCAATGCTTTGGAAATTGAACATTATGCTTGACAAACACCCTAAAGGTGCTAATTAACAGGCCTAGATTAAATTAACTTTGCATCCTAGTGACCGTATTTACCCAGTTGTTACCATATGTATGTAGCTCTGTATAGCCTAATTAAAGTGACCCACGACAAGGTAACCGCATTGGTTCCTGCTGATGACAAATCGACATAGAGCAGAAGCAACTAATTCTTGAAAACAAGCTAACAATGTGGATTACCACCACTGTTAAGACCGCCTAGTAGCAACAAGGACCGTGTGGGCATGCTATGCTGCTTTTCAGCATCATCTTTAACAGAGAGACAACAAATTGTACCTCATCCTTTTGTCCAGCCAATGCCTTGGCTAAGGCAGTGACTTCAACGACCTTCTGAGCAACAAATGCAAACCATGACTTGATTTCCTCATCTAACTGGGTCTCATTAACTAGGTCAACAGGAGTGCAAAAGAGAGCAGGAGGTGGAGACCACAAGTTTGTCTGTAGATAAATGAGGTCTATCAGATATCAACTTAAGCATAAATGACAAACAGATCATCAAAAAACGCTATTTGGAAATAACATATGCAGGAAGTAGTACCTTTTCCCACAATGCTCTCGAGAACATGCAGGGTACTGGGCGATCCAGCAAGATCATTGGCCCAGATGTTCCTACCATCAACAACTCCAGCAAAGAGATACTTGCCTGTGGGGAAGCCACCCTTGATTAAATCAAGGGTCTTGGTTCCATCGACCAAATCAAATCCAAATCCAGTGACGCCCTTCAGAGAAGTAAGAACTTTATATGCCTCAGCAGGAACATCAGCAAAATATGTCTCGACGACAACATTCACGCCAGAAAGACATGATTCTAGTTCCGAGTATGCTTCAGTAAATGCTTGCAGTTTGTGAGAATCAAGATCCATGACAAGAGTGGGCTCATCAAACTGAATCCATGAAGCACCAGCAGCCTTAATTCCCATCCCAACCATTGCATCCGCCCTTTCTTATTCTATTCTTTTATCCGAGGTCCCATTGACTGTGTTAATACATGTCACGACTTTATGCAATGTGTGATTTTAGATCCATCTTTTGACATGGTCCATAATTGCTCCACATCCATCTTCTATATATGTGGCACATGACGAAAACCCAAAAAGCAAAATTCCTCATACACACTTAGCGGCAAAGAATCTCATGAAACTCCATAGCCAATGCCAAGATGAACTACAATAGAATCCTGTCACATGCTTTGTGTTATCTTGATCCAGCTCAATCAATATAAGTAGCGCTATTTCAAAGATCTGGGGTTGAAGTATTGAAAATTCTTGGGATGATAGTAGAATCATGCTTAGGCGGAGTATGTAACCTTAGGTAAGATGAATAGTGATTGACCAACGTTTTGGCAATGAAGTCGATTCATTATTATTATTATTGCTCAAAGAGCATTTGTCATGGCCCTTTGTCAAGTCGCGCGATCTTCTTCGATAGGGACGGGCGCAGCATTTTGTGGCTTTATTGGCGGACATTTGTCACGATGCTAATTAGAGTACAGATCTCTCTCTCTCACACTCTCAAGACCCCTTTCCCCCTAACAGGCCCGGCCCGGGATGGGCTCAATTGTGTCCGGCCTACAGTGCTTGGGCTGGCACGGCCCATCAGGCATTGCCATGCTGTCCGTCGATCTGGAAAAGACTACTGTAAGAGGACCAATGAGGGTCATAACGAAATGGATAAAAGCCCGTGCCATATCTATCATCGCTTATTAGAAAAGAAAGATCTTGTTTACTCACCTTTTCTCCTCAAACTCACGGTGCACTTTTCTGAGTTCCTCGCTCTGAGGGAAGGAGCCAATGGTGGTTGTTGGGATGACTGGCAAATTAAGTTTCGTTTGCTGAGCATCAAGTCTAGCACTCACAGCTGTGGCACGGCAATGATCATAGCCCTCCAAAGCAGCAGCCTGAGAGAGATGAGAATATCAAGAGTTCAAGACACCATTAATATCATTTTCATTGGTATATTTGGAACGCATAAAAGATGAAGGGTAACTAAGCAGTAAAACATACAGCCTTTTGGACAGCTTCGTTTTTTACTCTCAGAGAGGACTTTCTTGAGGCCTGAGCAGCAGAATTAGCCGAGAAGAATGCCTGAAAGCAGAGCCATCAGCAATAAGCATTGAAATACCATCTCACATTAGTAATCAATACTTTGGAAATTGAACATTATGCTTGACATACACCCTAAAGTTGCTAGCTAACAGGCCTAGTTTAAATTAAGAACTTTGCATCCTAGTGACTGTATTCATTCTAGAAAATAAGCTAACAATATGTATTACCACCACTGTTAAAACTCCTAGTAGCAACAATGACAGTATGGGCATGCTATGCTGCTTTTCAGCATCATCTTTAACAAAAAGATAACAAACCGTACCTCATCTTTTGTCCAGCCAATGCCTTGGCCAAGGCATTGACTTCAACGACCTTCTGAGTAGCAAATGCAAGCCATGGCATCATTTCCTCATTTAAGTCAGTCTCGTTAACTAGGTCGACAGGAGTGTGCAAAAGAGAGAAAGAGGTGGAGACCACAACTTTGTCTGCAGATAAATAAGGATCAGATATCAACTTAAGGATACATAATATGCAGATCACACTATATTGAAAAACATATGCAGAAAGTATTACCTTTTCCCACGGTGCTCTCGAGAGCATGGAGGGTGCTGAGTGTTTCAGCAAGATCATTGGCCCAGTTGTTCCTTCCATCGACAACTCCAGCAAAGAGATACTTGCCTGTGGGGAAACCACCCTTGATTAAATCAAGAGTCTTGTCTCCATCGATGATATCCAATCCAAATCCAGTGAAGCCCTTCAAGGAAGTAAGAACTTTGTATGCCTCAGCAGGAATATCAGCAAAATAGGTTTGGACGAGAACATTCACGCCAGAAAGACATGGTTCTAGTTCTGAGTATGCTTCAGTGAATGCTTGCAGTTGGTGAGAATCAAGATCCAACACAAGGGTGGGCTCATCAAACTGAACCCATGCAGCGCCAGCTACCTTAAGTTCGGACACAACTTTCCTGAATGGTTTATCATTGGTCAGGAAATGCATTCCAAACATGAGCAAATGAAAACTGCGAGAGAAGAGTGTAATAATATCTTACTTGTAGATGGGACGTAATTTTCCGAGGAGGGACAGAAGAGAAAAGGTCTTGTCAACACCAATTGCAGGCTTGGATAGCAGCAGATAGGACACCGGACCAAGAAGGACCGGAACAGTATCTACTCCAAGCTGGAAATTAGCAAATAGATTCAAGAACGGATAGCTTTAAGTAATGCTAAGATCATACGAAGGCACAAGAAAACAAAAATGGATGAACTGATAAAAATATACAAACAAAAAAATAACTAAACCAACAAAATGGATGAGCTGCGACTTTTTGCAAATCCTCGGCGCTGCTCTTTCCATCCAAGAATGACTCCAGGGCGAACTTGAGCTCCCTCTTGGGGCCCATGCGAGGATATCCAACGATGCGGGACGCCATCTCTCTGGATCATCGAGCAAACGTCAACTACAGTTAAGTAACCTGGCACAACTCACTCAGTTATTGAGTCTAAAAAGTGAAGGAATTCGAGCGACGCAAGGATCCTACCTTGGAGGAGACCGTACCGGGGAACTAGACAGAACTGTATTCTTTGCAGTAACGAGAGTGCGAGGGATAGAGAGGGAAAGAAGAGAGAACGGGGCGAGGAGAAGGGAGTGGTAGGCTGGTTATTTACACATCCGCAGTTTGTAGGTGGATGGAAAAGAAATGCGTAAAACCGAATGGGTACAGAATGAGTGAAAAGGTTAGAAAAATGGAGAAGACATAGGCTGCAGGGCCTATAGAGGTTTTGGTCAAGATTCCTGATTAGGATCACCTGACCTTTTTCCAGTACCTTTAAAACGATAGGGGAAAAAAATTATGATATAAAAATGGGGAACAAGTCATTTGGAGAGTGCAAGGGAATGGATTCTGGAATGATTAGAGGGTGAGAAACCACGGCTTTAAGCGGATAACCTTTAACATGGGTTAAATTTCGCAAAATAGCGTTTGAGAGGTTCTGTGATGAAATCGGTCCGGTCTTCTCTCTCTTTTCTCTCTCTCCACAATATTATTGACGACTCGATCCTCACTCTATGAAATCCCAATGTCAACGAGAAAGGTTGTGGGGCTTAAAGCATATAAGTTTGGGCCTCAAACGAATCAACATTTGCTCATTATATCTAGTTTTTTTATGGGATTGAGCTGATGTACGATGTTTAGTTTGTCAAATTTGCAATATAGTATCAGAAATTGGTTAAGTCTCTTTTATCTCACCCAATTACTACTCCTCTGTAAAATCCTCTTTTCCGTACCTTAGTAAAGGTTTCTACTACATTGGCAAGGTAATCATTCTCACAACGCTATTTCGAATCAACGTTGTTCAAATAATGCTCATATATGCAAAGAATCCCCATCTATGAGACTAAAATGACGTTCACATACGTGAAGAATCTCCGTCTATGAGATCCCATGTAAATCCTATTGTTTCTTAAATTCTAATTACCTTAATTTAAGCTAAGAAAAAACCACCAAAAACCCCAATTATATCCACGGCAACACATCTATTTTGAATTTTTTATTTTTGTGACATCAACATCCTCAAATTATACCCACTATTGAGTTACTATAAAAAAAAAAAAATCCAAATTTGTGCCTACGTTACGCATCTACCCTTATCTATCAATATTCCGTCAAATGATTTTTTAGCCAAAACAACATTGTTTTTCACGTATAGACAAATTTTTAACGGTGCTCGTAAGTTTCGGATTTTTTTGGTTACCAAAAAGAATTTATGGTAAACGTATCACGGTGGACATAATTTGGAGTTTTTAGTAGTTGTTTATCATTTAAAATTAGACTATAATAATGTATAAGTTAGATAATGTTTTGGATTGAGAAAATGTAGGAATGGGACGCCATTTCTCTAGATCATCGAACAAACATCAACTACGGTTAAGTAACCTAGCGCAGCTCATTATTCTGTCCAAAAGTGGAGGAATGAGAGCGCCGCAAGGGTCCTACTTTTGTGGAGACTGAATCGAGGAAAGAGACAAACTGCTGTCCATCGCAGTTTTTTTTTTTTTTTTTTTCCTTTCCATTTTGGTCGGTTACCATCGCATTTACAAAGCTGAAGTTTGTAGGCTGATGAAAAAGACAAGGGCAAAGCCGAATAGGGGAAGAATGAGTGGAAAGGTTGCAAAAATGGAAAAAACATAGGTCTTTAGCTAAGCTTTTTTTTAAAAAAGGCCCACCATTTTAAGCGGTTTTAGCTATTTGGCGGCGAGCTGTTTTCAAAGTGGTTTTCCGACCAAAAAGATCCAAAAAAAGATAGAGAAAAAGTTGGTCGGGCACTTTTTCCCGCGACCTCCCCATCGTTGCCGCAAAAACCCCGTTCCTTCTGCCGTCATCGTCATCATTTCTTAAGAATATTGGGTCCCACCACACACCAACGCACATGCACATGCACATGCCCTGCCACAAACCCCATTTGTTGTCTTCGCTTTTAATTTTTTAACGGCATGCCCGAATCTCTTCCCTGTCCCTAATAAGAAACAGTCGTTAATTTCCTATTTCCTCTCTCGATGTCTCTGCCGGAACAAAGACGAAGGAGAGCTTGTCAGATGTCCTGTCGGAAGTACCATGTATATGATTAATGACCGCGAGGCTTGCCCGTACCCAATACGACTGGATACGTTGGGCTTTCTTATTTAGTATATGAAATTACACTAGACGTGATTTCTGAATAGATTCCAAGACCAGTATTCATTTGTAGGTGATATATTATAATGTTAAAGAAAGAATTAGCGAATCGATTTTTACAAATCAGAATTTAATAAATTTAATATTTTCCTTCAGACAAACAATCTAGAAATAAGTCAGAATTTATTCAATTTTAGATTATCTCTCCAGTGAAAATATCGAATCATATTATATATGTATACGTATGTCGATGATCCCATTATAGATACTCGAACTTATTCAATTTTTAATGCACGGGACAAAAATGGTGAATCGGTTAAAATGAATTAATACCACCAAAAGCTATAAATTGATACATCCATAATAGACAAAGAGTAAAACCCAAAATTGGTATACTTGTCAATTATCATGTGTCATGCAACTTGGCAATTTGACGATAAAATTTAACGAAAACCAACAGAGAGTTAATTTATCATAACCAACTTGGAGCAAGTTTGGGGTAAATTTGCTATATGTCTTCAGGATTTTTTGTGATATTAACTCTTCAACTTATCACTAGTCTTTGCTTTTGTATGATTGGACATTTAAATCATCAAATCGACATACAATAACAGCTGTAGGATTTCTTACGAAGAAGAGAAAAAGAATCAGGCCACCATGATTCACAAGAGCTAGAAAAAAAGTAGACGTCCTTTCTATGCCTAAAAATTCTCGTTTTATTTTGTCCACCTGATTGAAGCCGATGCTACTTTTAATCTCTTAATCGAGCACACTGCTACTTTTAATCTCTCATTAACTAAAGAAGCCGATGCCTTCACGATCTGGTGGGAAATGGTGGGCTCTGATAGTTGAGCAGTGGTGATTGTTCAATAGATTCCGAGATAAGTTTCTCTTAGCTAAGAAGTAGTTTAAGCGAGCATCTTCATAGACTCGTTGCGATTATTTTACAAAATTGAATTAATTTAGTGATGTATTGTAATGTTAACGAACAAGACGTGTTGCTCAATAGATCAACTTTTACAGACCAATCTTAATAAGTTTACTATTTTCCTCCAAATAAACAAGTTAAAAAGATAAATCAAAATACATTCAAATAGCCTCTCCATTAAAGAGTACGACTCCTAACATTCCATAGAGAAACTCAGTAATCATATAAACATAAAAAGACCAGAATACAGGGAAGTTACTCATACTTTTCCTTCCTAGCATGGGCAAGTTCGGTGCGGAGGAGCTTGGCAGCAACAACCATGATCTTGAGCGCACGCTTGACCCCAGTGTGTTTACGAGTCTTGAGTACAAAGTTAGGGTTCAACCACAGTATATTTGTCGTGAGCATCTTGATGGTTCTGTCAGCAATCTCTTCAGCTGATGGTATTATGAGAGAGTGGATATCATAGTTACTGGGGACAATCCCAGCACCATACTTGACTCCCTCGTGGGAAACTGAGAGAAGCTTCTCATCAGAGCGAGAGTTCTCGATTGTGATGACATCGGCATCCATGTCTAGGATTGAGGGGATGATGTCATTGATGTGGCAATAGCACACATGGGTATGGATCTGCCAATCAATAACAACCACCAAGTGAAATCAATATACGTGAAAAATGGATCTTCCCACATAAAATAAGGAAGGGAGCTATGAAGGAACCTGGGTAGTATCCTTAACACGATAGTTAGTGATTCTAAAAGAGTGAACAGCCCATTCCAAGTAGAAAGATTGTTCAGACTTTCTCAGTGGCAAACCCTCTCTCAAAGCTTCCTCATCAATTTGGATAACATTAATCCCTGCCTTCTCAAGATCCTCAACTTCATCCTTGATAGCCAAGGCAACTTGATAACAAGTTTCGAACCTGTGAAATAAATATTTATTATTCTAGTCCTGGAAGGAGAAATGAAGATTATGTTCTTTGATCAATCCCGTGTACACATGAAGTTCACGTTCTTTTGTACCTGGGTTGGTCGTTTTGGACAAAGGACCGGTTGAGAATGGTGACAGGGCCTGTAAGCATTCCCTTCATTGGGCGAACAGTCATGCTCTGGGCCATGGTGGACCAAAAGACAGTCATTGGCTTGAGTCGGCTCACATCACCATAGATGATGGGTGGTTTCACACAACGAGATCCATAAGATTGCACCCACCCATTAACGGTGAAAACCAAACCAGACAGCTGCTCCCCAAAGTACTCCACCATATTGTTCCTCTGGCATTGGACACATGAGGATCAAGATGTTTAAGAAAGAAAACATAGCTCATAAGATATCTATCTATCAATTCTACACAATCTGTCCTAATTACAATACCAGATTAAAACACTGCCTTACCTCAGGCTCCCCATGAACCAAGACATCTATGTCAAGCTCTTCTTGAAGCTTGACAACTTTCTTAATTTCCACCTTGATGGCCTTAACATATTCTTCCCAAGACATCCTATAATGAAGTGCAATCAGAGGACCAATCAGGGTCATAACAAGATGGATGAAAGCCCCGTGTCATATCTATCAACGTTTACTTAAAAAAGAGAGATCTAGTTTACTCACTTTTTGTCCTTGTACCCACGGTGCACTCTTCTGAGTTCCTCGCTCTGAGGGAAGGAACCAATGGTGGTTGTTGGGATGACTGGCAAATTAAGTTTCTTTTGCTGAGCATCAAGTCTAGCACTCACAGTTGTGGCACGGCGATGATCATAGCCCCTCAAAGCAGCAGTCTGAGAGAGACGAGAATATCAAGAGTTCAAGACACCGGTAATATCATTTTCATTGGTATTTTCGGAACGCATAAAAGATTAAGGGTAACTAAGCAGAGGAACATACAGCCTTTTGGACAGCTTCATTCGTGACTCTTGGAGAGGACTTTCTTGAGGCCTGAGCAGCAGCATTAGCTGAGAAGAATGCCTGAAAACAAAGCCATCAGCAATAAGCATTGAAGTACCCTCTCATGACATTAGTAATCAATGCTTTGAAATTTAACTTTATGCTTGACATACACCCTGAAAGTGCTAGTTAACAGGCCTAGTTTAAGTAAAGAACCTTGCATCCTAGTGACTGTATTTACCCAGTTGTTGCCATATGTATGTAGCTCTGTATAGCCACTAATTAAAGAAACCCACCACAAGGTAACTGCATCGGTTTCTGCTGATGACTAATCGGAATAGAGTAGAATTCTAGAAAATAAGCTAACAATATGCATTACCACCACTGTTAAGACTACCTAGTAGCAACAATGAGAGTGTGTGCATACTATGCTGCTTTTCAGCATAATCTTTAACAAAAAGATAACGAACCATACCTCATCCTTTTTCCCAGCCAATGCCTTGGCCAAGGCATTGACCTCAACGACCTTCTGAGCAGCAAATGCAAGCCATGACTTGATTTCCTCATCCAACTCAGTCTCGTTAACCAGGTCAACAGGAGTGTGCAAAAGAGAGCAGGAGGTGGAGACCACAAGTTTGTCTACAGATAAATAAGGAATTACAAATATCAACTTAAGGATACATAACATGCAGATTACACTATATTGAAAAACATATGCAGAAAGTATTACCTTTTCCCACAATGCTCTCGAGAGCACGGAGGGTACCGAGTGATTGAGCAAGATCATTGGCCCAGATGTTCCTCCCATCAACAACTCCAGCAAAGAGATACTTTTCTTTGGGGAACCCGCCCTTGATTAAATCAAGGGTCTTGGTTCCATGGACCAAATCAAATCCAAATCCAGCGACACCCTTCAAGGAAGTAAGAACTCTATATGCCTCAGCACGAACATCAGCAAAATAGGTTTGGACGAGAACATTCACGCCGGAAAGACATGATTCTAGTTCCGAGTATGCTTCAGTGAATGCTTGCAGTTGGTGAGAATCAAGATCCAACACAAGGGTGGGCTCATCAAACTGAATCCATGAAGCGCCAGCTGCCTTAAGTTCGGACACGACTTCCCTGAATGGTTTATCATTGGTCAGGAAGAGTATTCAAAACTCGAGCAAGTGAAGACTGCTAGAGAAGAGTTTAAATTCTTACCTGTAGATGGGAAGTATTTCATGGAGAAGGGACAGAGGTGAAAAGGTCTTCTCAACACCCTTTGCAGGCTCGGATAGCAGCAGATAGGAGACTGGGCCAAGAAGGACTGGAACAGTGTCTACTCCAAGCTGGAAATTAGCATATGAATTCAAGAACAGATAGCTTTAAATAATTCAACGAAGACGAAAACGTATGAGCTGATAAAGACATAGGAAATTAAACAAGAAACTACAACCAACAAAAGAGTCAGAATTTTTCGTCGCTGTTGACGAGGACGAGCGCCGAGGGCGGGGGAGCTCGATCGAGGTCTAGCGAGGCAAGCGGGGGCCTTAGCCGGTCTGCAGGAGCGTCGACGACCGTCGTTGGCCCTGGGTCGAGCGTTGCAGAGGCTGGGAGTCGGCGGAGGGGAGAGTCAGGATATGGTCGCGTAGATCCGAGGCTTTCGGCGGTTGCCATCGAGATCGGAGGTGGGTCGTGGGGTTGCCGGCGGAGGCAGCAGCGTCGCGAGGGCGCCTGCCGGAAAAGGAGTAAAACGGGAAGGGGAGGGGAGGGGAGAGGAGAGCATTGGGGAGCATGGAATAAAGACTGTCGGATTTTTTATTATATACGAGGCCTAAACCTGATAGTCCGATACGGACCGGTTTATTTCCCAGTTCGGACTCTATGCAATTTGGGTTTTGGATCAGGTCACAAAAGGGAAACTTTTCATGTCCCGGTATTCCCACACTAGACAGGCCATTTTTTTTCTTTGTCGATGTTATTCTAACATTTACTTTCAAATTTTTGCTCTATCTTTTTATAGGATATAGGAGTCGAAATTTACATCTAAAGTTAAATTGTCCTCACCTCGACACCCTAAGAAAGTAAGGATTTAAATTCCCCATTGCCCACTTTCATGTGGGAAGGGTGACCACTGAATTGGCAGTTGATATCTCTACTTTTTGTAAGGACCCTGATCATGAGTAACGGTTACACAAAACAATCCCATTTGTGAGAATTTGGCAACCAGAGCTTGGGAAAATTTACAAAGATTATGAAGACCATAACTATGGCAATATTGAAAAGCAGTATTTTTTCTTTTAATGGAATGAGCGGATTTGGAAAATTGAATTTGGAATTTTTTTATAGTTCTATTTATTGGCGTTAAAAATGTTTTCCCTTGTAATGCTTCCAACCAAATCCCCCCTCCTCCCACCCAAAAAAAAGAAAAAAAAAAAGAAAACGGATTGAGTACATGATAAAAATATCCTCACTTTTAAATGATCCAAAAAATGCATGAATCACTTAAGGGATAAAATAACCCACTATTAAATCTTCCATCCCCACAAATTGATGAATTCGCTTAAAATCATCAATTTGGAACAATAACTTTTGGTTTGGGGGTGACAGAACTTGATTCAATAAACTTAGGTCTTCAATTCGGGGCCGCTAATTTTCTTTCGTTCTATTTTGTCATCAAAACAAATAAGTTCTTGATTGGAAAAACTAAAAGTGCGAAACATATTTTGCACCGATGTTGTTGTTATCAGTAATTCTGCAATTATGTTCTCTTGATATAAAGATTTGAAATCATTCTTTTTGGCACTTTATGTTAAAAAAAAAAAATCTAACACTTACGATGTTAACAATTTTCTCTTTTATTCTCTTATTTTTATTTTGGCTGATTTTTTTTTTATAGTATCAGAAATCCCACTCGGTTGGCTAGCATACCAAGAGGGATTCGTTATTTTCATCAGGGAACAGGGTAAACAAGTCACCCGATTTCCTTACGGTCTGCACGATACCGTTGCTCCCCTAGTGAGTAATTTCAAGTCTCACGAGAGCATGAATGAAGATAATAATAATAAGACCAGCGTTGACCTTCTTGACCTCCTTGTACTCGTTGACGGCCTTGGCAGAAGCGTAAGAGAACTCGACGTCGGGAGCCAATTCAGGCACGATGTAGTGGCTGGATCAAAGATAAGATGGATGGGTTAGTTAAACATAAAAAAAACAAAACGATTTACTGGTACTTGTCCGAAAACCATCACTTAACTAGCTACTGTCAAACCACTTGGCCATCTCCATGGCAGGGACGGAGGCGTTTCCTCTAGCCATCAAGAAGTAAACGTCGAGTCCTATCTCTCCACCTTCCCAACCATATCTGGTGGGAACAGCACCAAGCATCGCGGTGGTGTCCAGCACATGGTCGTAGTATGAGAAGGTGTTGCTGGGAACGTACTTGATGCCGGCATCAGCCATCTGCTTCCAGGTGGATGACCTGAGATCAGCCGCGACTTTCTGCAAGTCCTCCGTGCTGCTCTTTCCATCCCAGAACGATTCAAGGGCGAACTTGAGCTCCCTCTGGGGCCCCATGCGAGGATATCCGACGACGTGGGACGCCATTTCTCTGGATCAGCGTACAAACATCAACTGTAAGTAACCTAGTGTAACTCACCTAGTTACCTAGTCTATGAAAACGGAGGAATGCGAGCGATGCAAGGGTCCTACCTTCGTGGAGGCTGAACCGGGGAACGAGACCAGCTGTTGTCTAGCGCAGGGACGAGATTGCAAGAGAGAACAGGGCGAAGAAAATGGCTTGATGGACGATGGGTGTTTGTGGAGCCGAAGGTGTATATGATGGGATGACTAGATCTTCGACCCTATCGCCATATATATAAAATGGGAGTGACAAAAGACCTGGCAAAACCGGGATTTGTAGAATGATTATGGTTACTCCGATTTGGAAGAATAATCATGATTACCCTTCCATTAATAATGTGGTGACAAAACACTCCAAAAACAGAGGGTTTGGCAAAACCAGGTTTTGACCTCAAAACCTGGTTTTGCGAAACCATCTTTTTTTTAGTGTTTTGTCACCCCATTATATGTATAAATATATATATACAGCGATTGTGGTCGACAATCTTCTCACCCCATCATGAGATATACATATATAAGAAAAGAAAAATAGAAATCGAAAAAAATGCGGGGATGCTGAGGGTTTAGGGGTGAGGGGTTCGCTGCATTGCACTCCTGATTGGAGAGCTTGTGGGGCTGTTCGTCGTTTTGTCAAACAAAAAGGCTGAATTTCTCAAAGTACCAAAGACAACATTTTGATCTCCTTCCCGAGACTGGGCCAAGATTTCCAGATGAGTTTCGTTCACCTAGCTAGAAAAGAGATCTTATAGGAAACTTTTCGCGGTGCGAGTAAAGCCATGTTAACACGAATTGGAGAGATGGGGGCACTGGCATATATATCGAAATGCAAATCGGAGAATCTGGAGTTGTGGAGGGGGCTGTCGGCGGTGGGCCTGGAAAGGGGTTAAGTGACTGGATGGCGTGCATCGAAATAGCCATGCTCCGTATAATGTTTTTTAATCGTTTCTTTTTCAAGTGACAGTCTGTACTTTCATCTCCTTCCCTTGGCCAGGAAGTAATTTAGGCCAACGTCCTTGTATGCTCGCTGTACTGTTTCTGCACAATTGACTTAATTAGGTGATATATCGTAACGTTGATAAACAAAATGTATTGCTCGATAAATCAATCTTTACGGACCAGGTTCAATGAGTTTTAGTATTTTCCTCCAAAATAAACAAGACAGACATAAAATGAAATCCATGCAGATTTCGGATGGCGGCTTTAAATTAAGAACAAATGATGAGGGTGTGACTCAAGCAAATAGGTAAGCTCATTCGTCACGCCTCGAATTACGTCAGAGTCTGTCACCCAGCACTACTGTTGGGCGAGATTTCGAGAAGTAAAGGAGTTCCCTTCCCGATGTTGGAGGAAAAGTTACTCGTTGAGCCAAGAGAATATCAATGGACAAACGAAATTAAATTATGGGACCTATCATCACATTGAGTGATATTGCATTATATTAGGCCAACGAGAAAGGTGGTTTCGGTACCCCCACAACGCATAGAAAATCATATGCTCACCACCCTTGTCCACTTGCGCTTGAAAGGGGCAAAGAGCCAAGCGAATATCCCCACGGCTCTGGAACCCCAGATAAAGTAGCCTAAGAGTATACCCGGCAGCTTAGAGTATATTCTTGCTGCGTCGCAACATACACTCTAGCTTTCACTTGTGCAATGTCTGTCTCCATATTGTAATTCTATACGAGGGCTAAATTCTTGAAATCTCAAGAGAGGGGATCGTAGAGTTGTCGTAATTGTTGTTTTAGCCATTTTGATTGGTATTAAAGTATGTTGCTCAAATTCTTGAAGTGCTATATTTCAAGAGCAAAAAGATCATTATGACTCACGTCATAGGAGCATCCTTGAGTGAAGACAGTCTATTTCTCTGGATTACAAAAGTTCGATGGATTTAACTACATCTATTGGAAATGGAGGATGAAAATCTTCTTGCAATTCATGAATTACAATATGTGGAATGTCATCGAGAATAGACCATACATACCGACATCGAGAATCCCAACGCCTACGTCCACAGAAACAACTACTTCTACAACAGCAATTTCCACCTCTAGCAACAAAAAGTCCCAGTTGATCAACAGAAGCCTTGAAAAGTCCCAATTCTTGGGACAATAATAGAATCATGCTTAGGCGGAGTATGTAACCTTTGGTAAGATAAATCGTGCTTAAACCTATGAATTATCTAGTAATAGGTCTTTCACAACGAGATCTACCTATACAGTAACGGTATTTAATTATGAAAATTGGATGGGGTAGCTGACCCTCTTAGTCCGTTTTTGCAAGAGTATAGGCATAAGCAAATCGCCACTTTGCGATTTTCTCTTCTTACTTATTCTTATTACCGGGTTTAATAATATTCTATTCATCTATTAAATAGAGAAGTAATTCAACATTTTGGCAATGAAGTCGGTTCATTATTATTATTATTATTATTATTATTATTATTATGGGTGCAAGAGCATTTGTCATGGCCCTTTGTCAGGTCGCATGATCTTCTTCAACACGGGACAGGCGAAGCCTTACTGGATTTATCAGAGGATATCTATTTCTTTCTTCAGTCACCATGCTAATCAAACAAAGTGCCTCTCTCTCTCTCTCTCTCTCTCTCTCTCTCAAAAAAGGCCCCTTTTTCCTAACAGGCCCAGCCCAGCACGGGCCCAATTGTGTCGGGCCCTACCGTGCTTGGGCCGACACAGCTCATGGGCCATTGCTAAGTTGTACATTGATCTCAAAAGACTAAGACTACAATTCATATTTCACAACCATTAATCATATAGATCTCATTGTAGAAATCGTTGTTATCAACAATCTAGACGAACTTGGTCCGTATGATGTAGACGTCAACCGATATAGAATTCTCTCACATGACAGAGGCTCGGAACTTAACCAAAATGAGAACTTTAATGGAAAATAATTTAATTTGCGAAACACATTAATAGTTACATAAGTTGCACGTCCAGCATGTCATCGGACTAAAAGCAAAGCAGCAAATATAGCACTCCTATTGTATATTTCTTTTCCGCTAATATGATATGAGTAGACAAGAAGGACGAAGTCAGCCAGCACACCCTCCCTTCGATATGACGTCGATCGCTTGCAACACCGAACAACAAACCCTCAGCTAGTGATCCTAAAAGAGTGGACAGCCCAATTCAAATAAAAAGATTGTTCAAACTTTCTCAGTGGCAGGCCCTCTCCCAAAGCTGCCTCATCAATTTGAATAACATTAATCCCCGCCTTCTCAAGATCCTTGACTTCATCCTTGATGGCCAAGGCAATTTGATAGCAAGTTTCAAGCCTGTGAAATAAATATCTATTATTCTTGTCCTTAAAGGAGAAATAAAGGTTATGTTCTTTGATCAATCCCATGTACACATGAAGATCACATTCTTCTGTACCTGGGTTGATCATTTCAGACAAAGGAACAGTTGAGAATGGTGACCGGTCCTGTGAGCATTCCCTTCACCAGGCGAGCAGTCATGCTTTGGGCCATGGTGGACCAGAAGACAGCGTTGGCTTGGGGCGGCTCACATCACCATAGATGATGGGTGGTTTCACACAATGAGATAGGAGACCGGGCCAATAAAGACCGGAACAGTGTCTACTCAAGCTGGAAATTAGCGAATAGATTGAAAAACGGATAGCTTTAAGTAAAGCAAAGATCATGCAAAGGCGCAAGGAAAACAAGAATGGATGAGCTGACAAAAATATACGAGCAATAAAGAATCAACTACAACCAACAAAAAGTGAGAATTTCTCGTCGACAGCGACGATGAGGACAGGGGCGGGGAGCTCGACGAGATATGGGGCTGGGCCTGGCTATGGTTGAGGTCTAGCAAGGCAAGCCGCGGCATTAGCTGGTCTGCAGGAGCGTCAATGACCATCGTTGGCCCCGGGTCAGTACTCGCACGAGAAGTTTAGGAGAAGGTGTTGCTGGGAACGTACTCGATGCCTGGCGGGAACAGCACTGAGCATTGCAGTGGTGTCGAGCATCTGATCATAGTGTGAGAAGGTGTTACTGGGAATGTGCTTGATGCCGGCAGCGTCCATCTGCTTCCAGGTGGATGACCTGAGATCGGCCGCAACTCCCTGCAAGTCCTCTGCATTGCTCATTCCGTCCCAGAACAATTCCAGGGCGAACTTGAGCTCCATCCCAGAGCCCATGCGAGGATATCCGACGACGTGGGACGCCATTTCTCTGGATCATTGAAAAAACATCAATTACAGGTAAGTAGCCCAGTGTAACATACCTAGCTACCTAGTCTAAAAAAAATGGAGGAATGCGAGCGACGCAAGGATCCTACCTTCGTGGAGATTGAACTGGAGAACGAGACAGAACTGTTGTCTATTGCAGGGACGAGAGTGCGCGGGATAGAAAGACAAAGAAGGGAGAGAACAACGAAAAGGAAATATGGAGTATTGGTATTTAAAGAGCCGGAGGTGGGTGGAAAGATCAATTCGCTTTAAATAATGTTAAATGGTGAAGGTGAAGAGGTGAGGAGATGGGGTTGAAGATCAGCAGAGGAGAGGAGGTATGATAGACTGCTTTTGTTCCCTTTAGAAAAACTTAATTTTGAGGAAGGGCATTAAAATACTATTTGTTTGATTAATGGAGATGGGTTGAGGATCAGCAGAGGAGAAAAGTTTAGGAGAAGGAGAGGAGTTATAATGACTGCTTTTGTTCCCTTTTAAAAACACTTAATTTTGAGGAAGGGCATTAAAATACTATTTGTTTGACGAATGGAGATAGGTCGAGGATCAGCAGAGAGAGAAGTTGGTCCATCCGCTAAACTTCGTTTACACTTAAACGAAGAGACAGAACGGGCCGAGGAAAAGAGAGCTGTGGACTGGCTTTTGAAGCCGGGTCAAGGTCATTGATTATTGATTGGTACTTGACGGGTCTCGTAAATTGAATGTTTCCCGTTAGTTTATGTGGATATGATTTTCTTCATCGGAGGATGGCCAAGATGCACGGTATTAATTGATTTCCTTCAGGAACTTCCTATGCTTTATATGGAAAACTTAAATTTGGTGGAAGGAGTATATCCATAAAGCAGAATGGGGTCATGAACGTACAATGATAGGAAGTTGGGCTCGGTTTGTGGAGGCGAAAAGCGATGGGAGTCGCAGTGTTGATCGGACCGCATGCCGGTGGGTTTAGGAGGAGAAGTCCGAAGCAGGACTCAACCCACCCACAAGGAATGTCTTAGGATGTCGTCTTGTCAAAGAAGCAGCTGAGCAACGTTAATATTTTAATCTCCTTACAGCACAATAGGGGATAAACTGAGGCCACAGGAAATGCTATTTTTCTGGGAATCCCCATTGACGAGAAATGTGAATGGGCGAAGGCGCGAGGGTTTGAACTTTGAAGCAAGGTGACCCACCAGCGCGCTGAGAAGCATGCTGATTTTTCCCACAAACACGCGCTATTTCTCTGGAAATCTCCTCCTCGAAGAATTAAACCCTAATTTGGCCCCCACAAACAGAAGCTATTTGAGTCCGTGTTTCCATTCGCCAAACAAAATGGCTGGATGTTTTGAAGTGAGAATGGTATTTTAATATCCTCCCTTAATGAACAGAAGGTATTGCTCAATAAATTAATTATTACGCATCAATCTTAATAAGTTTTAGTGTTTTCCTTTAAAGAAATGAGTTGGAGGTGAATCGAAATTCCTCCAAATTCTAGATAGTCTGTATGCGTCACGGAATCATGTCGCAGCAATCATTGCCCAACCCCCTCCCTCTGTCGGCATCGTAGGAAATATACATTTTATATAATAATAATATTTGGAAACGTAAAGAAGATCACGTACAGACCCTTTGAGGAGAATCTCCTTGATAAGCGAGGCGAGGGGGGCGGGACCCACCAACAAATTGACTTATCTGGCATTCCACCAACGACGATGTGACGGGCGGGCGGGGGTCGGGCTGGGTCCCGGGTAAGAGGATGAATAAACCACCTTAAAAGTAAATTGGAATTACGATAAAACCAAAAAGTGCTCGTCCAACTTGAAAGGATCTTTGAGAAGGGAAAAGGGAAATCTTTCTTGGGGAAGGGAACGATCCACGATCGAAAGGGACGTACACTTGCCATTTCATTTGGTAGAAAATATTTGTTGGGACAAGGTGTCATCGACTCGCCACTCCCCACTGCAGGGCCCCATATGTCGGATATTCGGACGTTCCCTTTCTGTCCTTTCCCCTCCGTTTATTTCTCCAAAAGATGGGGGCATAAACGTAAAAATGATATGACGTTGGATCGGTGATGGTTTGAGGACCCCGACTACCCCAAAAAAAAAAAAAAGAAAAAAAAAGTTATTTTATATCCTCACGATCATATTTATTGAAAAACGGGTCGATGGCTGGTCCAGGGTTTCGGCAGTGGGGTACCCTGCATCGCCCTCCCCCGATTCGCGAGTTCGTTATTTTGTCAAACAGATGACTAGATTTCCAGATAGGCTTGATTCACTAAACTAAGTGCGCTCGTAGACTTGTTGCAATAATTTTTACACAATTGATTTAATCATGAGATGTATAGTAATGTTAATGAACAAAACATATTGATCAATAAATCAATTTTTATATAACAATCTTAGTAAGTTAGTATTTTCCTCCAAACAAACAAGTTAAAGATAAATCAAAATCCATTTAAATTTCGATAGCTTTTCCATTAAGAATACTAGTCATATGGCATGATTTGATGGAAAGGGACCTTCTCTCTCTTTTTCCCCATTCACCCTAGTCCATGTGCTTCTCGAAATCGTGTCATGGTCTTCCTCGTTACCTTATCACTATTGCCCTCTCTCGCTCAATGTGCGCGCGCACGCACTCACATAAACGAAAGTGATGCTATTATAGACAGTGACATCATCGGCTTGCCCCTTTGTAAAATGATGAAGAAAATGCGAACAAAGAAGGGAAATATATAATGTATATATTTGGAAACGTAGATAAGGTTACGTGCGAGCTCCTCTACTTTTTCGAGATGATTGAATTGCTGAGGTAGGTAGTCCATTATCGACAAACGTGACGTGACAGGCGGGGGACCCACCACGCCACCAGCACATATGACTAATCCGGCGTTCTATCAACAGGAAAACGTGCACCCCTCCAGCACGTTGAAAAATATGCTTATGTCACCTCAAACAAAAGGCCTTTATAAACGGATCAAAGGTAACTTTGAAGATGTTTGGAAATTCCGAACTTGCATTCTCGCTGGTCGCAGCATACACTTTGGCCTTCGATTGTGCAACGTTTGTCTTCAGATTGTAATTCTATGCGAGAGGAGAGGGGATTGTAGGGTTGTGTGGGTTCTTGCTATCGTAGAATTGTCTTCTGAGTTTCTTGTATTGGAAGCACCATCTACAAATCATAAAATCTCTGCGATTACTTAATGGATTCTAGTCTTGTTCATGGCTATTAGATTTGAGAGAGTAAAGTGTGCCAATTGGAAGTTTAAACCTTTAGGAATTTGTCTTGTAATGTCTTCCATCTCTTTAATTCTTTTAATAAATGTCTAATAGAAGATACTACATCTGCATAATTAATCTCCTTCCACAAAAGCACATCTCCATATATATCATTAAAGAGTTTTAATTTTCTTAAAACAACCGACTTCCCTTTCTTAGTTGTTGCTTTAACCATTTCAATTGGTACGGGAGCATGTTACTCGAAATTTTTGAAGTGTTATTTCTCAAGAGCAAAAAGATCATTATGGCTCACATCATAGGAGCATCCTTAAGTGAAGACAATCCATTTCTAGACTACAAATGCATGTTGGATCTAACTATATCTACTGAAAATATAGGATGAAAATCTTCGTACAATCCATGCATGGATTATAATCTATGAAAGTCATCGAGAATGGACCATATATACCGGGGTCTGCAAAAACAATCACCGTTACAACAACGTCCACCTCCAACAATCAAATATTTAACAAATATGATATCACGTCAAGACACAGGTTCCTTCTCAAACATTGCACCGAACCTTTCTTTTTCCCTTTCCTGTCCTGATAAAGATCCCATTGATTGTATTTATAGATGTCATTGCTTAAAGCGGTGCCCCTTAGCCCTTGGAAAAAGCATTGCCGTTTTTTTATCCACAGCCTTGCTTTAAGAGTCTTTAAAGACAAAGTGACAGAGGAGTAGATAAATATTTAAAGGAAAAGAAAGAGAGAAATTAAAAATTAAAAATATCCGTACAGTATTTTGAATTGGGGTACTAATTAGACGTGCTGGTCAAGAAAAAGAAAATGAAGGATAGAAAGTTGGCTTGAGTTGGTGGCGTGGCGGGTTCACACTCCGAGGATACTGCACTATGCTTGTGGAGATTACATGCATGTGGTCCCCGTAAGCCGATCCCCACTGGATTACCCAATTTGCCCTCCCATTAATGGCACGTCGCTGGCGAATAAGGAAGTGGGACCCACACCCGAACGCATGCTTACGCGCTAGATTGCAATCGCAAGAGAGATCGAGAATAAATAATGAGGGGCCCACTTTAAATGTGCTCCTTCATGCTGGTTGCCATTATCGCTGTCATTATTATTATTGCCCCTATTGAGTAGGGGCGGCAGTCACCCGATTGGTGTCCCCAGCATCTTCCATTGTGCTGGCCAATGAGAGGCGACCACAACGTAGACATTGGCCTTCTCGCTTTGACCAAACCATTCCTTTTTTTGTCTCGTTCATAGATTATGTCCCAACGATCCTCAAGATCGTGCGTGACGTGACAATGCTACGTAAGAGTGTTAAAAAAATAAATCGAAAAGTTCGAATCTTTTCGATTCGATTAGGATAATATTAAAAATTGAAATTTTTTTAATCTGTTCAATTTTTATTGGTTCGGTTCATTGAACCAAATGGATAAAATCTAAAAAAAATTTATACCTTCTTTCACCTCACTTTCCCTCATCAAATACCTTTTCATTTTATTTTATTTTTAATTTTTTTTTTTATTCTTTTCATTTTCTTTCTTTTTTTCTTCAACCAGCGTGGTTGGTGACCAACCAATAAAGAAGAAGAAGAAAACGAAAATAATATGAAAAAGAAATAAAAGGAAAAAAATAATTAAAAATAAGTAAAAAAATCGATTTAAAAATAAAAATAATTTATTGAAAGGGGTGCATGTAAGAAAAGATTTTCCTTACCGAACAATGAAAAATATATTCCAATTCATTTTTAGATTTCAGTTTAACAGTGGAAAATATAATTATCTTCCTAGAAAATGACTTTTTGGAAAATGTTTTAAAAAAACCGTATTTTCTGCAAAATAAGCAGTGTCCAAAAACATTAATTTGCTTTGGCTCTAACATTTGTTTCACTAATTTTAGACGACTCCACCATTTCATAATTTTTCCAGTTTATAATTAATTAAGATAATATAGACTTTACCAAAAAAAAAAGATAATATAAAATTCATTCATTTTTTTGTAATTAAAATTTATTTATTGGTACCATTGATATTTCTAATTATATCCCCGGAGATATGCAAGATCAATTCTTCTCTAAGCCTATTGTGCGAGTTCATAATACAAAGTACGCAACCATGGATTGTGTCCTCAAGCCTTCATTATCTATTATATGTATTATACACCTAACATATTACATTTATTTGATGCAAAAAATAAGGATTTTGGTGTCTTTAAAGTGATAAAAAAATTAAGAAAAATGCTAATATTAAGGTAATTGAATTGTTACAGAATTTAATATTACATTTATTTATTTCCACATGATAGCATTCGCAAAATTGTTTTCATTTGGAAAAAAGTAATAAAGATATATTGAATTTATTTTTTCACCTAATTAAAAAAATGAAATTCTTATGAAAACCAATGAAGTTTTTATCTTGCTGGGCAAAAGACAATTTGATTGAAAATTAATCTTCCAATATATAACGGCAAAAACAAAAGTAAAAATCGAAAAAATCGAATCGAACCAAATTGGGATTTCGGCTCAATTTAGTGAATTTCCTCATTGGTTTGGTTCGGTTCAGTTCGGCTCGGTCTTCCAAAAAAACTTAACCGAATCGAACCACTTACACCACTATTTGTTGCAGCAAGAAAGTTGGGACCAAGAGAAACCTTCTCAGTTTTTAGAGAGAATGACACTAATAATTTTCAAATTTGTACCCAATGTATGATATCATATTTCTTTTTTAAATTTATACAATGTGGCCCATGAATTATTGGTAAATATTCAATGTAGTCCTTTGGTTTACTTAGATGATAAGTCAAACCTTATTTGATAACATGACCGTTTATATGCTGAGTTTTATTTTAAAAAAGATGAGTCAGTATGCCTTTTTTTTTTTACTAGTTTAGAAAAGGAACAAAAAATAGGGCATTAATATGTCCATTATAAATATCTTATTTCAGCGATTCACGATTTTCTTAATTTTAATTAATGCATGGACAATAGTGAACATCTTTATATAATCTAGTAAGAGTGAGCGATTTCAGATTTTTTATAGTTTTCTTATTTT
Organism: Eucalyptus decipiens; assembly: GCA_014182575.1. NCBI lineage: Eukaryota > Viridiplantae > Streptophyta > Magnoliopsida > Myrtales > Myrtaceae > Eucalyptus > Eucalyptus decipiens. The sequence goes on from CM024619.1 coordinate 18,540,122, forward strand.
TTAGAACTTGGAATTTATCATGTATTGCCTTGGAACCTAGAATCTACCTTATCGCAGGTTTTAGGGTCGGTTTCATGATCTAACAATTTTTTTTTTCCATTTTTAGTTAATCAAAATGAAAGTAAATGCAACAACAAAAATGAAAATTTATCATTTGTCAATAGCAATAATTTGTAAAAGATGAACATGTAAAAATAAATAAATAATAAAAAGTTGAAAACATGTGACATAAAATCTAAACTTATTGTTTTCAATTCATGGAAAACGTTTGGTAGAACATTTCGTTTTCCGTCATTCAAACATCTAAATGTCAGAAAACAGTTTCCCTTCAAACAAATGAACCCTTAATTTAAAACACCATGTTAAACATGAATTGTTTGAACATTGCGGGATTGTCGCCTTATTAATGTACCGAAGGGTTTTTTTTTCCTCTTTTTTTTTGGTATGATACAAAAAGGATTTTAAACAGAGAAAGCATCGCAAACTTTGGTACATCAAACTTTGCTTGTGATGTATAACACTATGTGATCAAGCATCGAAAGTGAAAACTTTCTCGCTGGAAATGCTCGATAAATGCATGCAAACAAGCTTTCGAAACGCTATCGATCTTTTCTTAATCAAGTTAAGCGTTGACTTGTTTTAAAGCACAAGCTAAAGACGATATGGAAAAAAGGAAGAACAACCTAAAAAGGAGCACAAGCGAACCACCACCTCACTCACAAGTCATGATTCCCTGGTTCTCAGTCTGATTCTCGATTCCTGAAAAAATAGAACCACCAAGCAGATCGAGATGCATTGGAACTTGGAACCATACCGGTTCTTGGTTCTACCGGAAACTATGCTCATTCTTATAGTTTAGGAACTAAATTAAATATTCACTAATAGTTCATGATCCATATTGAACAAATTAAAATTTTTAAAAATATATTATTCATTAGGCCAAAGTATATGAATAATTTATGATTTCCTGGATTTTTCTTGCTTTTCTTTTTCTTGCCAAAAACTTCCTTTTCCTTTAGTGTTTCCAGAAAAATAACTTTTAATTACAAAACCATGGGCACCTGATATTGTGAATTTTTACTCAAAAGAACAATTAATGTAATGGAATATACGTTTCCATGATTGATGGAATTGGGCTTCTGCACATGGAACATAAGTTCCCATGATTCCATGATTGAAGTCGGTTACTCGATTTTGCGTTTTTATATATTATAATACATCCTTCATTCGTGGGAGCAGGCTTTCTTGACGTGAGCAGAGGTGTGCCGTGCTGTGTGTGCAAAGTGGCAAGGATTCTCGTCAATTACACCGTGTTCTAGCGAAAATAAATCTTGTATTGAGCTTGTGTAATCCTTTATGAGATCGAAACATTATTTTGGCTACGGAGCAAATGTAATTGGGGACTGAAAAATATTAAAAGTGTTTGAGTGATTCGAATATGATTGTTCTCTCCGTTATATATTTATAATGAAATTCTTTATTGTTCCCCTCGTGAAAATAGATCATCCTGACCGAATCATATAAATTTAATGTACTACATTTATTTATTTTGGCTACAAGAGCAATTTTTCATGGCCATCTGTCGAGTAAGGACCCCCGAAGCATTACTGTAAGTACTAGAGGCGATTAATTTCTTCAGTAATGACGCTAATCAAACAGAACGGAGTGCAGATTTTCTCCCTCCATCTTGCTTTCTTATCATCATTTAACGAAGTGGCGCAAAGATCCAAAATCCTTCTGTTGAATCCCGAGAACATGTGCAATCACTGAGAGCATTGCAAGCCCATGTTGCGGGGTTCAATCAAGGTCAAACAATTGACGAAAATGCAAAAGCCGACCGGACACATTTCCAAGACCACCCTTTTGCCTCCAGCACCGGCGCGATCGTATCAGGCCGTAGTTCCTGGGCCGGCATGGCTTACCGGCCATTGCGAAGTTGTACATCGATCTCGTGGGACCCGACTATGGTATGCTTGTATTCTACATAGAGAAAATTTCATTCCTTTTATCGTGACATATTGTTATGAGGTCACACATCATATGCTTGATTATTATCAACCTATTGCGTAAGGTTTTATCCTGTCGTAATCGAGTGCATTAGACAAGTGTTGCAAATGGGGACGTACGGCCTAATTGGGTGTTTGAAATATTTATAAAAGAAAGTCTTACATGGATTCGATCTCATTATAAATCAGGTTATCTAAGCAGTTAGATAAAGTGAGATTCAAACGAGAGCTACAATGATCCAACAAATTGGATATTGGATTGATCTGTTGCTTTCGAGAACTATTGTTTTAAGCTTCAGTCCTAGTTACTAGTTGATCTAAAAAAGACTCACTTCACTCGGGAAATATATGTCATGGCGAAAAACTATGTGAAAATACTATAAATTGGATCAAAATCATCCGAATCATTAATCATGTGGAATCCATTGTGGAACCGTGCAATCGACAATCCAAACAAACTTAATTTGCATGATGTAGAAGGCATTTGATATGGAATTCTCTTGCGTTGTAGTTGTCGAAACTTAACCGAAACGAAAACGTTAATGGAAAAAAAATTATTTTCACAAAACACATTAAAAATTACATAAGCTGCACGTCCAGCATGTCATTGACCTAAAAGCAAAGCAGCAAATACAACACTCCTATTGTTATTATTACTATTTTTTCACTAATATAATATGACTAGAGAAGAAGGATGAGGTCAGTCGGCACACGCCCTCGCTCCGATCCGATGCCGTTTGCCTGCAACACAGAACACAACCTCAGATCTGTCAAATATAAAGGAAAAAACAAAAACGGTGATCGGTTCGGCAATGCTCATGTTTCTCCCAATCTATGCCTCAGATGAACGAATGAACATGATACATCACCTGACTGTGAAACGGGACTCAGTCGCTGTCACTGCTGCTGCTGTTGTCACGGCCGTGCCTGTGCTTCTTCTTCTTCTCCTTCTTCTTCTTGTCCTTCTTCTCGTGACCGTCCTTGTCGTGGTGGTGTGCTTCTCATATATGAGGCATCGGCATTCGACCAGGGATCATCTATGACCTCGGATCGAAGGTCACAACCTTAGATATGAGGTGGCGCAGGCCTCAATTTTAAATTTGAGGGATAAGGGTATATAGAGAGAGCATTTTTAATAGCCAATGCTCGAGGGAGACAAAGCCGCGATGGTCCTGGTGTGATGGAGAACGATGATGATGATGGCGGTGATGGAGAGGTTGAAGATGATGACGGCGGTGATGGATGCCACGATGATGGTGTTGATGACCGGCAATACCAACCGATTAGGAGGTGAAGAAGAAGTGATAAAGAGTCTGGGAAAGAAAAAGGAAAAAAAGAAAGTAAAGGAAAAGATGCTGACTTGGAAACTCAAAGGGATGTGGCGAGCCACATCATTTTTTGACCAACTCAAAGCTGACTCAGCATTTTACTTCAGAAAAATACAAGCGACGTGGTGCAAAGCCTAAACGGAAGTACTAGATTGAGTTGATCTTCAGAATTTAGGGACTAAATTGAACGAAAAAACAAGTTAATGTATTATTTTGAATAACAAGAAAAAGTTCAAAGACCGGCAGTGCCATTGTTTCCTTTAATTAAGAGGCGTATATGAATTCTATTAAAAGTAAATATTCACTAGGCAAGTCAAGATTGGATTGCCCTTTTTTAACTATATGTCATGTGCATGGTTCCTTATCTCTAATCATAGATTAGTTTCTGGTCCAGGCGAACCGAATTTGATTTACATATTAGCTTGTTTTTTCTGTTTTGGCCAGGTTTATATGTTAGCTTGACTTCAAGACAAAATCAATGAATTTCTTGGGCACAATAAATAAATAAAAAACGCTTAAGTGGTGCTAAAATCATTAATCACATAATTACCTCATCGGGTGTCATATTCACCAAGTAAGAATCAATGATTTATTATCTTTCCGAATCAAAACGTTCTAATACGTGTGGATAGTTAAGTAGTGCATACTAATTTGATCTGTAGATACGGTTTTTATAATACAGGAAATGTTCGAATATTTTTGTTGCAGCTAATCTCTTTGAACACACCCAAATTGTCTCGTTTACATTTATGGAGTAAAACTCTACTCGAAAAGTGACAGAAATTGTCCAAAATGATGTTATGAGCGGGAGGAGTTGTAATTTGAATACTAAGTGTACAATTTATATGTTACTCGTGAAGAGAACATCATAAACAAATTTTGTTCGCCGATACCGATGTTCCATCGCCAATACATCATAGCCTCTTAAATTCTTCTAAAATTCTTGTCAGAATCAATATTTTAAGTAGACTGTGGCAGAAAGGGTAGAACTGTAAAGGGACCGTGGCCACGTCAGCCGGCTTGTGTTTCCAGCGAAATTGTTCGGAGGATGTTTCACCGTTCAACTTGTGTTGACACCCAAAAGTACCTGATGGCCCGTTTTGGTTGAACAAAACGCCCTGTTTTGGCTCACGAAATTAAAGAAAAACAATTTTCGTGGAGGCTACTTAAGCTAACCCTGGATGGAATTTTAGAAACCAACTCCAAAGTCAACGGCCAGGTCATTGATGGCCACGTGTCAGGTTATGAGGATAGTGCACCAGATTTAAGATTAAATGGGATTTAGTAGGACTCAAACGAGAATAATTGTTGGGAGAAATGTGCACGAATATAAGAAATAGTTATTTGCTTGATAAGCAAGTTACACAAGCATCATCGACGGGTCAGGAAGCGGTTGTTGAAAGATAAGATCGTCCAGAAGGAATGAAAAATGTGGAGATTGTAAGGAGTAGTGACCAAGAAAGAGCAACCAACTAAAGAACATCAGTCCACCCCATAAATACCGCAGCCTCTCCGAAGAGAAAGGCTCCCCCAAACAGCACATCAATTGCCTTTACTTTATCTTTATTTTATTGCAACTGAATCGTAGTTTTCAAGATTCCTGTCGTTGATTAGATTCCGGCAGTATCATCGATTAGATTCCAATGTTGTTCCACAAGTCCAACATCGTTGATTCAATTCCAGGAGTATCATTGTTAATTAAATTCCAACTTTACACCTAAAATAAGTTGTGTCATAGATTAAATTCCAGCATAGTTTGAGTTCAAAATTTAGGCTATCCAGTTATTAGTACCCAAATTACATCATTAATTGAATTCTGGTGTGATTTGTGCTTACCAGTGGTTATTATTTGAGTCATTTAGGCAACAATTATCAAGGGTTGTATATGCAAGTTGGAAACTCAACACAAAATTGGAGTCTCCTGTAATAAAACCAAAGCTCAGCGTTTGGTGAAAGATATTTCACGGGAATCATAACCGGCGAAACAACTTTGAGAATGGGAGATGCGTTGCTTTCCTCCTGATTTTAACTTCTTTTGCTAGTTTAACTTTTTTCATTTTTACATCAGGCTGATTAAGTTTCGAATTAGCGAGATCTTGAAAGCCTCGGAAAGTTGCTTCAGAAGAAGATTTTGGGGGAAATGCTAGTAAGTAACTTGCATGAATGAATGAATAAAAATTTACTCCTGGGGATGTCTTAAGAGGAGGTCAAGCAGACTTATTTCGTCTATAGCTTTCGACTGAGTGTAAGAAAACAGGTAACCATAAGAACATAACAGCTATTTCGAACTAAACATTGAATAACACATCATTAGTCCATGACATGAGCACAAGCTTAACTCCGCACAAGCTTTGCAATGGCTAATTTGTTATCTAAAGTCTTGACGGAGCCGATACAGCAACTCAAAAATTACAGTTTTGCACTGCGACGCATCAAGTCTGAGTATCTCGCGCTACCTGAACTCGTACTAATTCAAACTCAGCACTCAGTGCTGCAATCAATATATTATACTTGATAGTGGAATCGTTCATCCATGGACAAGACTCGTTTTAAGCTTGCCGTATCATGAGCAGCTAATGCATTTGGCAGTGGATACGAGAGGTGCCTTCAAAAGAAACAGCAGGAAAGATTCTTTCGAAGGGACGGTACCCATAAAAGGAGAAGTTGAAATAACAATGTTGATGCACGTGAGGTAATTTTTTTTTCCATTTTCTATCATCTTAAAAACACGAAACATGTTCTAAGGTAGAAAGAGGGTGCAAGGACAACAACCAAATAACCCAAACAGTACGACTCCGAACAATCCATAAAGAAGCTCGATAAGAAGACAGGAATGCACTCTCGTGTAGAGGAAAAATAGATTTATGGGGGAAGTCTACACCCCATTTCTGTTTACCGCTTCCTCACAGAAGGCAAGTTGGGCACGGACATGCTTGGCGGCAGTAACCATGTTCGCAAGCGCGGGCTTGACCTCAGTGTATTTACGAGTCTTGAGTAAACAGTCAGGGATAACCCACACTCCTTTTGGTTTGAGCCAATTAAACGTCCTTGTGATTCTGTCCACAATCTCTTCAGTTGATGTAATTCTCCGAGAGGGGCCAATCCCGGCAGCATACTCGACTCCCTCACAGGAAATTAGAAGGAGCTTCCCATCAGAGCTAATGTTCTCGGTTGTGACCACATCAGCATCCATGTCGATGATTAAGCGTCTGATGTCCTCGAAGTGGGAGTAGCACAAGTGAGTGTGGATCTGCCATAATATCCACCAAATGGAATCAGTATACGTAGAAAATGGAACAAACCGCATGGAAAATCAAGCTATGAAGGGGACCTGGCTAGTATCCTGGACACCAGAGTGACTGATTCTAAAAGAGCGGACAGCCCAATCCAAGTAGAAAGATTGCTTAGACTTTCTAGGTGGCAGGCCCTCTCTCAAAGCTGCCTCATCAATTTGGATAACATTAATCCCTGCCTTCTCAAGATCATCAACTTCGTCCTTGATGGCCAAGGCAATTTGATAGCAAGTTTCGGACCTGTGAAATTAAGATTTATTATTCTAGTCCCAATACTCATCGATCCCATGCACACGTGAGGTTCTTTCGTACCTGGGTTGGTCATTCCGAACAAAGGACCAGTTGAGAATGGTGACAGGGCCTGTGAGCATTCCCTTCACCGGGCGTGCAGTCATGCTCTGGGCCATAGTGGACCAGAAGACAGTCATTGGCTTGGGGCGGCTCACGTCACCATAGACGATGGGTGGTTTCACACAATGAGATCCATAAGATTGCACCCACCCATTCATGGTGAAAGCGAAGCCCAACAACTGCTCCCCAAAGTATTCAATTATATCATTCCTCTGCATCGGATACGTCCAGATCAAGAAGTTAAAAATGTAAAACATAGATCAAAAGATGCTGCCTATTTATTCGACATAATGTCTTAATCACAATAACAGATTCAAAGTCTTACCTCAGGCTCCCCATGAACCAAGACATCTATGTCAAGCTCCTCCTGAAGCTTGACAACTTTGTTAATTTCCTCCTTGATGGCCTTAACATATTCTTCCTCAGAGATTCTATACAGTCAGAGGACCAGTAAGGGTCAGCCCATGTCATATCCAACATTGTTTAATTAGAAAAGATCCCGTTTTACTCACTTTTTGGCCTTGTACTCACGGTGCACTCTCCTGAGTTCAATGGTCTGAGGGAAGGAGCCGATGGTGGTTGTTGGGAGGACTGGCAAATTAAGCTTCTTTTGCTGAGCATTGAGTCTAGCACTCACGGTTGTGGCACGGCGATGATCAGAGCCCCTCAAAGCAGCAGCCTGAGAGACACAAGAAGATCAAGAATTGAAGAAATCAGTACTACCGTTTAATTGATAACATTAAAATCATGAAAGATGAAGTGTAAATAAGCAGGAGAACATACAGCCTTCTGGACAGCTTCATTCGTGACTCTTGGGGAGGACTTTCTTGAGGCCTGAGCAGCAGCATTAGCAGAGAAGAATTCCTGAAAACAGAGTCATCCACAGTAAGGATTGATATACCCTCTCATGACAATAGTAATCAATACTTCAGAAATTGAACATTATGGTTGACAAACACCCCAAAGGTGCTAGTTAACAGGCCTAGTTTCAATTAAGAAATTTGAACACCAGTGACTGCATTTATCCAGTTGTTGCAATATGTATGTAGCTCTCTGTACAGCAAGTAAGTAGAGAGACCCACCACAAGTTAACTGCATCGGTTTCTGCCAATGACAATTCGGAATAGAATAGAAGCAACTAATTCTAGTAAATAAGCTAATGATATGGATTACCACCACTGTTAATACTAACTAGTTGCAACAATGACAGTGTGGGCATATTATGCTGCTTTTCAGCATAATCTTTAACAAAAAGATAACGAACCATACCTCATCCTTTTCCCCAGCCAATGCCTTGGCCAAAGCATTGACCTCAACGACCTTCTGAGCAGCAAATGCAAGCCATGACTTGATTTCCTCATCCAACTCAGTCTCGTTAACTAGGTCAACAGGAGTGTGCAAAAGAGAGCAGGAGGTGGAGACCACAAGTTTGTCTGCAGATAAATGAGGAATTTCAGATATCAACTTAAGCATAAATGACAAACAGATCATCAAAATACACTATTTGGAAATAACATATGGAGAAAGTAATACCTTTTCCCACGATGCTCTCGAGAGCATGAAGGGTGCTAAGCGATCCAGCAAGATCATTGGCCCAGATGTTCCTCCCATCAACAACTCCAGCATAGAGATACTTGCCCGTGGGGAATCCGCCCTTGATTAAATCGAGGGTCTGTGTTCCACGGACCAAATCAAATCCAAATCCAGTGACACCCTTCAAGGAAGTAAGAACTTTATATGCCTCAGCAGGAACATCAGCAAAATAGGTTTCAACGAGAACATTCACGCTAGAAAGACATGATTCTAGTTCCGAGTATGCTTCAGTGAATGCTTGCAGTTGGTGAGAATCGAGATCCAACACAAGGGCGGGCTCATCAAACTGAATCCATGAAGCACCAGCAGCCTTAAGTTCGGACACAACTTCCCTGCATGATTTTATCATTGGTCAGGAAACGTATTCAAACACGAGCAAATGAAAACTGCGAGAGAGGAGTTCATTATTTTACCTGTAGATGGGAAGTATTTTCCCGAGAAGGGATAGAGGAGAAAAGGTCTTCTCCACACCCTTTGCAGGCTTGGATAGCAGCAGATAGGAGACTGGGCCAAGAAGGACCGGAACAGTGTCTACTCCAAGCTGGAAATGAGCAAATGAATTCGGAAACAGATATAGCACTAAATAATGCTAGGATTATGCAACCGCACCAGGAAGACGAAAATTAAACAACAAACTACAAACCAACTAAAGAGTCAGAATTTGTCGACGAGGACGAGCGCCGAGAGAGGGCGCCGGGGGGGAGCGAGATCGAGATCGAGATTTAGGGCTGGGCTTGGCCTCGGATCAGCCACGATCGAGGTCTAGCTAGGCAAGCGGGGGCCTTAGCTGGGCTGCGGGAGCGTCGACGACCGCTGTTGGCCCCGGGTCGACCGTCGCAGAGGATGGGAGTTGGAAGAGGGGAGAGTCAGGGGATGGTCGGGCAGATCCGAGGCTTTCGGCGGTTGCCATCGAGATCGGAGGCGGCGGCGGCGGCGGCGGCGGCGGGGAAAGTAGTGAGACGGGGAAGGCCGGAAGGAGAGAGAAAATTACAGAGGGGAACATGAAATGGACTTTAGGAGCATATCTTGAATGGCCTAAACCCGATAGCCCGTTGCGATCTGACCCGATCCGTTATCCAGTTTGGGTCGCACGCGTATCGGGTTACTAGAACAAAAAAAAAAAAACACTTCATTTCTGGGCTTGGGCTGAATATAAACCCAATCGAACGGGCTATTGAGAACGAAGAAAACAATAACAAGACCAGCGTTTTACCTTCTTGGCCTCCTCGTACTCCTCGACAGCCTTGCGAGAACCGTAAGAGAAGTTGACATCAGGGCATAATTCAGGGACGATGTAGTGGCTGGACCAAAAAATGAGATGGATGGGTTAAATTTAATCATCAATACAAAATTAATTTCTACTCGGTAACTTGTCTAAGATCTGTCGTCCTTACTAGTTGGTGTCGAACCATTTGATCATCTCCATAGCAGAGACAGAGGCGGTTCCTCTGGCCATCGAGAAGTAAACGTCAAACCCGATCTCGCCACCGCTCCAACCATATCTCGGAGGAACAGCACCGAGCATCGCGGTGGTGTCAAGCACCTGATCATAGTATGAGAAGGTGTTGCTAGGAATGTACTTGATGCCGACGGCAGCCATCTGCTTCCAGATGGATGAGCTGAGATGATCCCCAACTTCCAGCAAATCCTTGGTGGTGCTCTTTCCATGCCAGAACGATTCCAGGGAAAACTTCAGCTCCCTGTTGGGGCCGATGCGAGGATATCCAACGACGTGGGATGCCATTTTCTCTGGATCATCGAAGAAACATCAACAAAAGGTAAGCAACTAGTGTAACTCGTTCAGTTGTGCAGCCTAAGAATGGAGAAATGCGAGCGATGCAAGGATCCTACCTCGGTGGAGACAGAATCGAGAACAATGGAGTCTAATGCAGTGGCGAGAGTGCAAGGGATAGAGAGAGAAAGAAGAGAATGAAGAGACCACGAGGCAGAGGATGATATTATAAAGGGAGAGGTGGGACTGACTGGCTACGATGTGGTGATCAGGGATAAAGTTTGAGGGAGTTGTGTTTAGACGATGAAGTTTGAGGAAGTGAGTCATGAAAAATTTCACATTACAAAATTAGACAAGGGCTCCATCGTCTAATTTTGCGATGTTTTCAAGACTCACTTTGATTTTCAAGACTCAAAAGTGACTCCACTTTTGAGTCTTGAAAATCAAAACTCCACTTTTGAGTCTTGAAAATCAAAGTGAGTCTTGAAAATAATCACATCGCAAAATTAAACGAGGGAAGTCACATCACAAAATAAGACGAGAGGACCCTAGTCTAATTTTGTGACGTGGCTTTTTTCATGATTCCTTTTCTCAAACTTCATCATCTAAACACAACTCCGGAAAAGATCACATCGCAAGGCTTGCGATGTGACCTTTTCCAGGACTCCACTTCCTCAAACTTCATCCCTGATCTTTGTTAAAAAAAAAAACTCCATCCCTGATCACCACATCGTAGCCGATCGGTCCCACCTCTCCCTTTGTATATTCTCAGTCATTTTGGAAAGCGTTCTTCGCAATTTTACCCACCAAAAAAAATTGTACCCGGTCGGTCGCACCTCTCCTTTCGTCTATCGTCAGTCTCAATGCTTCGCCCCCATTTTCCCCCCACAAAACACGCGAAGGCTATTTTGCCCGCGTCTCCATTCGTCGAAAAAGAGCATTTTAATCCCCGTCCTCAAAATAAACTGTTTTGTAATTCCCTTTCCATCTTGTATAATGATGCAGATGCCTTCTTGATACGGTGACACAGGTGGCTACGATACACAGGTGGCTACGATACTTGAGTTCGACTCATCAAATGTGTGGATCAAATTGAATTTAGGTCAAATAAAAAATTATTTAATCTAAATTAATTAATTATACTCGCTGTGATCTATTTTCATACAATATAAATCTAATGACCTGACATGATCAGTATAGTTAAAACACTTCCATCTCATATTCAAAACTAAGGTGAGATCACGGAATGAGCAAGTGCGGAATTGAGCGACAGTAAAAGAGAATGAAGAAATGGTCATAAAGGTGGGTTGAGTCTTAATGAATTGTAAACCCATTTAACACGTGTTGTCCTAAGTTTCACCGATCTAAATATTTTTATTGAATATAACTAATCCATATAGTAACTAAATTCATTAAATATAGATTAAGGAATGAGTTTATAATCCATTTTGACACATCTAATTTGAGTAAAGTTGATTGTTCAATAGATCCCGAGAGTGGGCCAAGAATCCCAAATGAGCTTCACCTAACTAAAATGTAATTTAAGCATACGGCTTCGTAAACTCGTTGCAATTATTTTACACAATTGATTTAGTTAAGGATATATCATAATGTTAATCAACAAAACGTATTGCTCCGTAAATCAACTTTTACATACCAATCTTAGTAAGTTTATCTTTTTCCTTCAAACAAATAAGGAAAAGATAGATCAAAATCTATTCAAATTTCAGATAGCCTCCCCATTAAAAATGTCGTATGTCTCCATCAAAAGGGGGACTTCCTTCCCTCTTTCTCCGCTAACCCTAGTCCCTCTGCTCTCGTCGCTCTCTGCTTCTCGTCATACCTGTCGTCGCCACCATCCGCATTGGCCCTCTCTGCTTACCGCCCCCCTCTCTCCCGGTCTTTGCTTTACAAACACATAGAAAAACGCATGCTGCCTTGACCACATTGTCCATTTGCCTAGGACACGGCCAAAGTCATTGGAGACTTGTTGAGATTGCTTTATAAAATTGATTAATTAAACTGATATATCCGATTTTCAAACTCTGGAACCCTAGAGAGGAGCCCAAGAGAAGATCTGGCAATTTTGCCATTTTTGTGAAGACAATTCCGAGTCATGCGGACCATACACAAGCAAAATGCTCAATTAATGGAAAAACCCTGCTTTGCCCTTGTGAGGATACTCTAATTGTGTGCAGATTGCTGGGATGATTGCTAGAGAAGCTGGTCAACGGCTCATTGGACTCTGGAACAGCTCCCAGCTATCGCTTTGGAGGTTAAAGGCCTCTATAAACACATCAAAAGTAACTCCGAAGATGGCCGGGAATTCCGAACTTGCAATCTCAATATGTTGCAACTTGCAACATGCACTCTAGCTTTCACTCGTGCAGCGTTTGTCTTCAGATTGCAATTCTACGTGAGGGCCAAATTCTTGAAATCTAGGAAGAGCGGGGATAGTAGGGTTGTAAGAGGTGCTTGTGCTTGTGGAATCGTCTTCTAAACTTCTTGTAGTGGGAGCACTGTTTATAAACCGTAAAATTTCGGCAATTACTTGATGGATTCGAGTCTTGTTCATGGCTATTAGAGCTGAGAGAGTAAAGAGTGCCAAGGGAAAGGTCCTTTTTTTTTGGGGGGTGTCAGAAATAGAACTTGCATCACTCTATCAACGAGTTCAAGTACATAAAACGAGATTCCAAATACAATAAAGCTCAAAGGGTATTGGGGGTGGGGGGGGGGGGGTTAGAAAACCAATTGTGAGGTAGACCTCACACCGCTGGAATTTTGCAATTCAATCCGCTACCTTATTTGCGTCTCTACTTGAAGTGTGCCAAAAATAGAAGGTCAAACCAATATAAATCCTGTCTTAAAATATCTTTGATCTCTTTTAACTCTTCTAGTATATGTTAGATAGAAGTAACTACACTTGCATAGCTAATCTCCTTATACAAAAGCATATTCTCACATCTTTCACTGATAAAGGGTTTTAATTTTCTTAAAAAAACCAACCACCATTGAATGAATGAGAGTAGTATGTAAACCTCAATGGAAGATATGATTACCAACGGAAATGATCTTAAAATCCAAATTTTAGTACTTCAAAATTTGAAGTTTTAAAATTGTGGAAATTTCATGAAATGATACTAAAACGTGCATTCGGTTCGAGTTTCAACCACATCAAAAGCCTTATCCGAATTTCTCGTTGAGGATAAAAAATTATATTTAATAAATGATATGCGAAAGTATTATAATTCTTAGATGCGTGAAAATCTTTGACTTATGTCCAAAAAAGTTCTGTCGTATTCAAAAACAGAAATCGTAATTGACACCGTCTCTCCTAAGTCCCAAAGTGATTATTTATTTATTTAACGTCGGCCCTTCCAAAAGTAGATTCCCTTTTTAATTTCCAGTTAAAGACAATTAAAGATAGCTTTAATCCAAAATTTGACTGATAAATTAAATTAGAATATACTAAGAAGACACTCTTTCCGGAAGTTGATTGAAGAAGCACGACCAAAATAGTCAGAATGGTATGTACTCCATAAATGATAAACATTTTTGCCCAAACTTGGCCACAAGGCCGCCGTCTGTTGATGTGATGGGACGGAAGAAAAAAAGAAGAAAAAACAGGAAAGAATAACAAAATTTCAATTAAAAAAAAAATATGAAACAAAAAATTGTCCAAATCAATACCATTCGCCTCATGTGGCACTGTCCGTATCTATATATTAGTGATTTTATTTAAAATTGATCAGATAGACTTAATAAGAAAAACGTGAAAAAGTTTATGAATCAATTAGTAACATTAAAAATTTTAGTATTCAATTGATTAAAGTACAATAGATTTAAAAAAAATTTGGATAATTTTCTTAGAAGAAATTAGCTTCTTCGATCCTAATGCTAATCAGATAGAATACGGAGTGCAATGGTGCAACACGAAGACTGGAATTTCCTCTCTCCGTCTTGCCCTGTTGTTTATCATCATCAACAAGTAGTCCGAGATTCAAAACCCATTTGATGGATCACAACAGTATATGCAATTCCGGAGACCTTTGCCAGCATATCCTAGCTGGTATCTTTCAAGGTACAATTGACAATTATGGTTAAGCCCACGAAACACATTTCCCAGACCCTTTTTTGCCTAACGGCCCGGCCCGGCCTGGCACAGGCCCAATCGTGTCGATGGTGTTATTGTACATCAATCTCAAAGCCTAGACTACAGAGCACATGCGAAATCACATGCGAAATACTTAATTGTCTTCAAATAAAAAATTATCTAAAAATTCATAAACTTATTGTACTGCGACTAATTCAATCCTAAATATTTTGACAACTTGCCATTTTAGTCATAATTCTTTTAATTATAGTAATGCCAATTCAATCATAATCCTTTTAATTGTACTAATTTTGTCCTAAACCTTTTAACAAATTGCAAATCTAGTTCTTTCGGCTGATTTTGGCTTAATGTGGGTGACATGGTGGCCCATTTAGTGTTGTTGACTTACTGTGCTAGCATGGATAATTCTTTTAATTTTTTTTTAAATTCCCATTTCTTTATTATTTTATATATTTTATTCTTTTCTTTTCTTTTTTTTTTTCCTTTTTTTTTATAGAGGCCTGATGCAGCCACTGACCTTTGCTAGCCATTGAGCAAGGGTTGGTGACTCTCGTAAGACCTTGGGTGAGCACTGCAAAGCCCTCTTTGACCGTAGGCAAGGGTTGCAACCCTCATTGTGGCTGATAAAGGCATTGCAAGCCTCACCCAGGTTATTGTCACCACAGAGAGGGCGGGTGAGGGCCGCTTTGTCCTCATTAGATCCAACTAGCCTCATCCGCAAGCTGGCAAGGGCTTTGAAGCCATCATCCATGGTCTGTCTAGGGTCGCCCCAACATTAACCCTTGCTTAGTGGCCAACAAAGATCGCCGGCTCTTGGCCAGTGGCTAGCAGCTCTACTAACTCTATGTAAAAAGTGGGAAAGGAAAAGAAAATAAATAAAGAATGAAATATTACAAATCAATAAAAAAAAAATGAGGGAATTTTTTTATTGGATTGGGTTTGACCAAAATTAATTGGAATGATTAAATTAGTAATTCGTTAAATGATTTACGACTTGTTTGGTAAGTTAAAAGGTCTATTGTTAAATTAACACGATTAAAAAGTTTATGACTGAATTGACAAAATTGAAAGATTTAATATTGAATTAGCCACTATAAAATAGATTTAAAAAAAATTTAACAATTTTCCCATTTTCAACATATTACATGAAGTTCTTTTTTTTTTTTTTTTTTTGGTAAGGATCACGCCCTTATACAATTCATCGAGTTGGTGATCATAATGCCTGGTTGGAGTTTGAAATATCTATAAGAAAATGTCTTACATGGATTCTATCTAACGACTTAACCGTTGCATAAAGTGAGATTCACGTGATAGCTAAAATCATCCAACAAACGAGATTTATTTGGTTCATCGGTACGAAGCTCACTCTATTACTCAGTTTAATTCCTAATTCCTCATTGCTCTCCAGAAGATTTGGTTGATTCATAAAAAGGGCTTAGGCTAGGACGATGGGCCTCCTTGTTGCATACATCGATGTCTAAACAATGATACTCGCGACCGTCGAACATCCAACAAACGATTCCCTGGAAAATGATTCGTGTTCTTTTCCCTTGCCACCATTTACATCACTTCAAATCTAATCCAAAACTAGCAAATGTATGCTACGGCGGAAACCTTTGTGAGTAAGAACTTAGGGGCGCATGAGAACATTTCTGTTCGAAATAGTTTAACGGGCGAATTTTTTTATTTCATTTCAGACGAGTTTTAAGGAAAAAAATCGTTTGATAACAATACAAAATTTTGTTTTTGAAATAGAAATTCGTTTGATAATTGAATAAAATTTCTATTTCTTAAAACAAAATTTTCTTTTTTTGGACCCTTCCAAAAAACGTTGCAAAGATATCAAACCAATTTCTATTCGTTTGATAACAATACATGTCAATAACAACGTTGCAAACTTGGACATTCTGATCAAGCTTCTCCTCCGTTATATAGTCATGAACCCTTCCACCTTCTCGCGTGGCTCCCAGCTGCAAGCACGCGGAAAGAGCACCAATAACCGTTACTTCATTAGGCTTCAAGCCTTCCTCTTTCATCCTCTTATACAAAGATATAGCCTCAGTGGGTCGATGGCCCTGAGCTAGCCTGGAAATCAACGCGTTCCACGAGGCAATATCTCTCACAGGCATTTCATCGAACACCTTCTCCGCAGAATCAAGATCGCCACCCTTCGCATACACGTCGAGCAGAGTCATCCGCAGCAGCACGTCTGCACAGAACCCGAAACGCACCACTTGGGAGTGCAGCTGCATCGCCTTGGAGATCGTGAGGGCGCGCGCGCAAGCCTTCAAGGTGAAGGAGCAAGAGAGCGCATCGACCCTGCGGGAGCCGCGCAGCATGGAGCGGTACCAAGAGACGGCGCCGGCGAGCTCGGGGCTCTGGGCGATGCCCCTGAGGATGGCGTTGAAGTCGTTCGTGGAGGGGCGGAGGATGCGGTGGAAAACGCGGGTCGCGAAAGAGAGGTCGCCGGAAGGCGAGATTGCGCAGAGCTCGACGAGCCTCGTGCGGGCGTTGGTCGACTGGAACTGGCCGGTGACCAACAGATGGGCTTGGAGCTGCTTGATGCAGGAGAGGGAGGTGCATTTCTGAAGAAGCGACTCTAGCGAGTGCATGCCTTGCCCGCGCGAGCTTGCTAAAAAACCATGCCTTGCCCGCCGCCACAGGGGAACGAGCGGCGGGGGTGTAGGCTCGAGATCTATTGCCGAGGGGTGCTCGGACAACAAGCGGGGACAGTGGGTCGCGGCGAGGGGGTGGATTCGCGAGTAGATGTGGATGAGCAAGAGGAGAGGCAGAGAGCGTCCAGTGGAGGAGACGATCCGAGCGTCCAATGGAAAAGACGATGTCTCGAGGAGATGAGGAGAGGTGGAGGAGAGGCGGAGGAGACGATGTCTCGAGGAGATGAGCAGAGGCGGAGGAGACGATGTCTCAAGGAGGCAGAGAAGAGGCGGAGGAGGAGGAGGCAGAGAAGAGGAGGCAGAGACGTACGAGGGAGAACCGAGTGAAATTAGGGTTTTTAGGGGGAGAAATCAGAAATTGATTTCCGGAAGAAATCAGAAGTAGAAAATTTATACTTCTGATTTCTCCTCCATTTTATTTCGGAATGTAAAACCTATTCCATAGATAGAAAATTTGAGTAGCGTTATCAAACAAGTTTTTGTTTCAGAAATTGGTCTGGAACAGAAAAATCATTTCTGGAACAGAAATAATTTTTATCATGCACCCCCTTATTGACCGGACTATAAATCACACATGGATCGATATAAATCCGAATGATTGATTGTGTGGATCCCAAAATGAAACTCGCGTGGCACATGTTAAAACTTAGTTGGAACAAGAATGTTAATGAAAACCATTTTATTTTCGAGAAATACATTAGTAATTACATAAGATGCACGTCCAGCGTGCCATCGAACTAAAAGCAAAGCAGCAAATACAAAACTCCTATCGTGATTTTCTTTTTCCTCTAATATGATACGAGTAGACGGGAAGGACGAAGTCAGCCGGCACGCCCTCGGTCCGATCCTGACCTGGTCGCCTGCAACACCGAACGCACCCTCCGATCTGACAAATTTAAAGGGCAAAACAAAAACAGCTATCCGTCCGGCAAAGACATGTTTCTCTCGATCCATGCCTCGGATAAAAGGATTGAACGTGAAATATCACCTGACTGCGAGTCGGGGGCCTCAGTCGCTGCCGCTGCTGCTGCTGTCGTGGCCGTGCTCATGCTTCTTCTCCTTCTTCTTCTTTTTGTCCTTCTTCTTGTGACCCTCCTTGTCATGGTGGTGGTCGCCGCCATGAATCTGGTCCTTGATCTTGTCGGAGAAGCTTTTCTTGTGCTCCTTGTCATGGTGGTCGCCCTTGTGCTCGCCTTCCTTGTGGCCTCCTCCTCCCATGTGGAGGGTCTCTTCGATCTTGTTGCTTGTGCTTGTAGAATCGTCTTTTAAGCTTCTTATAGTGGAGTACCATCTACAAACCGTAAAATCTCGGCAATCACTTAATGGATTTGAGTCTTGTTCATGGTTGTTAGAGTTGAGAGGCTAAAGTGTGCCAAGTGGAAGGCTGAACCACTATTAATCTGTATTACAATATTTTCTATCTCTTTAACTCTTTTAATATATATTTGATAGAAGTTACTACACTCACATAACTAATCTCTTATACAAAAGCACATTCTCGTGTCTTTCACTTAATTTTCTTAAAACAACCAATCACCATTTCTTAGTTGTTATTTTAGCTATTTCAATTGGTATTAAAGTATGTCGCTTAAATTTTTTGAAGTGCTATATTTTGAGAGCAAGAGATCCTTATGGCTCGCATCACAGAAGCATCCTTTGGTGAAGACAATGCCTTTCTAGACCATAAATTTTCAATGAATATAATTATATCTACTGGAAATATAGGATGAAAATCTCCGCACAAACAATCGCTTGTGGAATGTTTGTCTTCATATTGTAATTCTCTGCGAAAGCAGAGGGGATTGTAGGGTTGTAAGAGGTGCTTGTGCTTGTAGAACGTCTTTTGAGTTTCTTGTTGTGGGAGCACATCTCCAAGCTGTAAAATCTCAGTGATTACTTAATGAATTCGAGTCTTGTTCATGGCTATTAGAGTTGAGAGGGTTAAGTGTGCCAAGTGGAAGACTAAACCACTAGGAATTTGTCTTGCAATGTCTCCAATCTCTTTAATTCTTTTATTATATGTCTAATTGAAGTTACTACATCTGTATAATTAATCTCCTTCTACAAAAGTACACTCTCCTATATTTCATTAAAGATTTTTAGTTTTCTTAAAACAACCAACCTTCCCTTCTTAGTTGTTGCTTTAGCCATTTCAATTGGAATGAGAGCATGTTACTCGAAGTTTTCGAAGTGTTATATTTTAAGAGTAAAAAGATCATTATGGCTCACATCATAGGAGCATCGTTTAGTGAAGACAATCCATTTCTAGACTACAAATGCATGTTGGATCTAACTATATCCACTAAAAATATAGGATAAAAATCTTTGTACAATCCATGCTTGTATTATAATCTATGGAAAGTAATCAAGGATGGACAATATATAACAGCACCCAGAATCCAGCACCTCCGTCTGCAAAAACAATCACTTTTACAACAACATCCACCTCTAGCAATCAAATTTAATAAATATGATATGATATTCGGATCGTGTGAAAGCACAAATTCCTCTCTAACCATTGCACCCACCCTTTCTTTTTCCCTTTTTAGTCTTATCAAGATCCTACTGATTGTATAAATACATGTCATTACTTAATGTGGTGTCCTAACCCCTTGGAAAAGGTATTGCTTTTTTTTATCCATAGCCTTGCTTTAAGAATCTTCAAAGACAAAATGATAGAAGAGTAAATAAATATTTAAGGAAAAGAAAAAGAGAAATGAAAAAGTGGAATCTTCGCACAGTGTTTTGAATTGGGGGGTAGTGGTTAGACGCGCGGGTCAAGGAAAACAAAATGAGAAATGAAAAAGATAAAGTTGGGTGGAGTTGGTGGTGGGGTCACTCTCCAAAGTGAATTACCCAATTTGCCCACCGATTAATGGCAATCGATAGAGAAATCAAGGGCAGATAATGGGGGGCCCACTTTAGATGTACTCCTTCATGCACCGGATTGCTATTATTATTATTTATAAATTCTTTTGGCCATTTCATTGCCCTTTATTTAATACGGGAGATGGTCACCAGATTGGTGTCCCTGACATCTTCCGTCGTGCTACGGCCAATGAGAGGCGACCACAACATAGACATTGGCCTTCTCGATTTGACCAAACCATTCCTTTTTTGTCTCGTTCATAGATTATGGGTGTGCATGGAAACACTCCAAAAAGTGTTTCCGGCACACTTCTGTTCGGAAAGTGTTCTCGGGAACGAAATAAGAATAGAAAAAAAGAAATAACAATTTGTTGTTTTTGTTCTAAACAAAAAATGAAGAAAACATTTCCTGCGAGCTTCTTCTCTCTCTTCTTCTTTTCTTCTTCTTTTTTCTTTTTTTCTTTCGCGGTCGCCGGCCTGGCCATGGCCGGCGGCCGGCCGTCGAGGCTCGGCCTCGCCCGGATCCGACGAGGCCGAGCCTCGCCGTGGCCGGGCGAGGCCGCCCCCGTCCGGCCGGTCGCGAGGCGGTGACCGGCCGAAAAAAAGTAAAAAAAAAAAGAAAGGAAAAAATGAAAAATAAAATAAAAATGTTTAAAAAATTAAAAAGAAAAAAAAAGAATAAAATTTACCAACGTGTTTTAGCATTTCATTTTTTATTCCTAGGCATCAAACGTTACCAAACGCGTTCTTTTGTTCAAGAATTGTTCAAGCAAACACTTTTTTGTTTGCATTCGCAAGGAAAAAAAAAAAGCACGTTAAACGTTCCATTCGCACTTATGTCCCCCGCGATCCTCCAGATCGTTGCGTGATGTGACAAAGCTGCAGCAAGAAAGTTCGGACCAGGAAAATCCTTCTTGACTTTAAGAGACGACGCTTATAATTTTTGAACATTTACCAATGTGCCATACATCTTTTAATTTTAAATTTATTCGATATAATTCCTAAATTATTTATAAACATTCAATATAATCATTTAGTTTACTCAAATGATAATTCAAACCTTATATATTAAGTTTGATTTTTCATAAAGATGAGTCAATATGTCCACTTTCTTTTATTTTAGTAGTTAGAAAAGGAAAAAAAACTAGGGCAATAACATGTCCATTATTACTTGATAAAGCAGATTCTTATATCATTGATTTGAAATGAATATCTCACTTCGATGATCCAAGATTTTGCTAACTTTAAATAATGGAATAACAATGGTAAATATCTTCATATAATCTAGTAGCCATTTCCTCTTTTTTTTATGTGCTTACAACATATCCATTGGAATATATTTCTTATTTTTTAAATCTAAAACCTATCATGCATATCCTGAAACCAAGATCTACCTTATCATAAGTTTTAGGATTTGATAGAGAAAGCACTGTGAACTTCAATATATTGAGCTTGTGATGGAGCATGGAAAATGAAAACTTCCTCGCCAGAAATGCTTGATAAATGCATTCGAAGAAGCTTGGATACACTATTGATCTCTTCATAATCAAGTTAAGTGGTGATTTTTTTTTCAAAGCACGAGCTAAAGAGGATATCGAAAAAGGAAAGAACAGCCTAAATAGGAGCAAGAGCGAACCACCACCTCACTCATGAGTCATGGTTCCCTAGTTTTCGATCCAATTCCTAATTCCTAAAAAATAGAAAAACCACAAACGAGACTAGGATGCATTGGAACCTAGAACCGGACCGGTTCTCGATTCTACTTGAAACCATATTCACTCTTATAGTTTAGGGACTAAGTCAAGCATTCACTAAAAGTTTAAAACAAATTAAAAATTCAAAGAAGATATTACACATTAGCCCAAAGCACATGTATCATTTGTCGTTTCTCTAGATTTTTCTTGCCAGAAGGAACTAGACTTTCTTTTACTTGCCAAAGACTTCTTTTTCCTTTAGTGTTTCTAGAAAAAAGAACTTTTTATTAGAAAACCATGAGCACCCAAATATTGTAAATTTTACTCAAAAGAACAGTTAACGTAACGAAATATGCGTTTTCATGACAGAAGGAATTTGGCTTCTGCACGTGGAACATAAGTTCCCATGATTGAAGTCGGTTACTCGATTTTGTGTTTTTATATATTATAATACATTTTTCATTCGCGGCTGTTGATTAAAGTGAGATCCACGAACGGGATTCGTTTGATTCATCGCGAACTGGATAGCCCAATCAGTACAAAGCTCGCTCTAGGTTGAAGTACAGTAGATCGATCATGGTCCCGAGTGTTCCTCTCAAAAAGACTTGGTTTGATTCGTGGAAATGGTTTAGGCTAGGGTCCGCCTTCATGCCTTTCGTCCTCAGCGATGGCTGAACTCGCCCTTTCGGATAATAAATAATGTCTCAAACGGATGAGATTGAAGTATAGTGACAAAATCAATTACATCACTTCAAATCTAACCCAAAACCAGGAAATGCATGTCGGAAACCTTTGTGAGCAAGAATTTATCGCGTGAACCATAAGTCAAAATCATGTGAATCGTTAATCATTTAGGTCCCATCATGACCTCTATAATCAGAGATCCAAACGAACTTGATCCGCATGATCTAGAAGGCGTAGATTCTCTCGAGTGGTAGATGCTGAAACTAAGCCAGAACAAGAACATTACGCAGATTTTATATTTCCCGAAGCTCATTAGTTACATAAATTGCACATCTAGCATGTCATCAGCCTAAAAGCAAAGCAGCATACGAAAGTCCCATCGTATCTTCTTCTTCCTTTTTTCCAGGTTAAACAAGGTCGTTTTGACATTGTGTTTCATAGTTTAGTAATGTCAACACCACTTAGAAGTGAGGAAATAATAATAAAAAAGTCACATCAGCATTTTCTATTAATCAAGTTAGATAGAGTTAAAAAAAAAAAAAAAACTCAATTATACCAATTTGATAAATTTTAGGATTTAATTAAACTTTTTAATAAATTTTACGATGCGTTACTATGGATTAGTCGTATTTGAGTGGTCCGAACAAGGACAAACTCAAGAGGCAAGTAAAACTGCGGATGAATGAATGAGAATATACTCGTCCGGATACAGATTAGGTTTCCTTTTGTTCCTTACTTGCAGACGTTTTAAGAGGAGGTCAAGCGGATCAAACATCAAAGATACTAATATTCGCTTGACTTATTTCACTTCATGCTATCGAATTGAGTGGAAAGAAGCAAGCAACCATAAGAATATGACAGCCATTTTGAATTAAACGTGAATAGCAGCATATCATTAGTCCATCACATAAGTACAAGCTCAACTCAGTACTACGGACAAACTAAAACAGCCCAAAGAGTAGGACTCCTAACATCCCATAGAGAAACTCAATAATCATATAAATATAAAGAGAGAGGAACTACGAACAAACCAAAGAGTACGACTCCTAGCATCTCATAGAGAAACTCAATAATCATATAAATATAAAGAGACAGGAATACAAGGAAGTTACTCATACTTTTCCTTTCTAGCATGGGCAAGTTCGGTGCGGAGGAGCTCGGCAGCAAGAACCATGATCTTGAGCGCACGCTTGACCCCAGCATGTTCACGAGTCTTGAATACAAAGTTAGGGTTAAACCACAAGATGTTTGTAGTGAGCATCTTGATGGTTCGGTCAGCAATCTCTTCAGCTGATGGTATTATGAGAGAGTGGATGTCATAGACACCGGGGACAATCCCAGCACCATAATTGACTCCCTCATGGAAAACTGAGAGGAGCTTCTCATCAGAGCGAGCGTTCTCAATTGTGATGACGTCTGCATCCATGTTGAAGATTAAGGGGATGATGTCATCAATGTGGGAGTAGCACATGTGAGTGTGGATCTGCCAATCAATAACAGCCACCAAGTGAAATCAGTACACGTGAGAAATGGATCTTCCCACATAAAAAAAAGGAAGGGAGCTATGAAAGAACCTGGGTAGTATCCCTGACACCACAGTTAGTGATTTTAAAAGAGTGGACAGCCCAGTCCAAGTAGAAAGATTGTTTGGACTTTCTCAGCGGCAGACCCTCTCTCAAAGCTGCCTCATCAATTTGAATAACATTAATCCCTGCCTTCTCAAGATCCTCAACTTCATCCTTGATGGCCAAGGCAATTTGATGGCAAGTTTCGAACCTGTAAAATAAATATATATTATTCTATTCCTGAAAGGAGAATTAAGATTATGTTCTTTGATCAATCCCACGTACACATGCAGTTCACATTCTTCTGTACCTGGGCTGGTCATTTCGGACAAAGGACCAGTTGAGAATGGTGACAGGGCCCGTGAGCATTCCCTTCATCGGGCAAGCAGTCATGCTCTGGGCCATAGTGGACCAGAAGACAGTCATTGGGTTGGGGCGGCTTACATCACCATAGATGATGGGTGGTTTCACACAACAAGATCCATAAGATTGCACCCACCCATCAACAGTGAAAGCAAAACCTGACAACTGCTCCCCAAAGTATTCAACCATATCATTCCTCTGCATTGGATACATCCAGATCATGATGTTGAAGAAAGAAAACATAGCTCATAAGATGCTATCTATCTATCTGACAGATCTGACTTAACTACAATACCAGATTAAAATGCTGTCTTACCTCAGGCTCCCCATGAACCAAGACATCTATGTCAAGCTCCTCTTGAAGCCTGATAACTTTCTTAATTTCCAGCCTGATGGCCTTAACATATTCTTCCCAAGACATCCTATAATGAAGTGCAGTCAAAGGACCAATGAGGGTCATGACGAAAAGGATAACAGCCCTGTGTCGTATCTATCAACGCTTACTTAGAAAAGAAAGATCTAGTTTACTCACTTTTTGTCCTGGTACTCGCGGTGCACTCTTCTGAGTTCCTCGCTCTGAGGGAAGGAGCCAATGGTGGTTGTTGGGATGACTGGTAAATTAAGCTTCTTTTGCTGAGCATCAAGTCTAGCACTCACAGTTGCAGCTCGGCGATGATCATAGCCCCTCAAAGCAGCAGTCTGAGAGAGACGAGAATAGCAAGAATTCAAGACACCAGTAATATCGTTTTCACTGGTATTCTTGGAACGCATAAAAGATGAAGGGTAACTAAGCAGAGGAACATACAGCCCTTTGGACAGCTTCATTTGTGATTCTTGGAGAGGACTTTCTTGAGGCCTGAGCAGCAGCACTAGCTGAGAAGAATGCCTGAAAACAGAGCCATCAGCAATAAGCATTGAAATACCCTCTTGCGACATTAGTAATCAATACTTTGGAAATTGGACATTTTGCTAGACACACCCTAAAGGTGCTAGTTAACAGGCCTAGTTTAAGTAAAAAAGTTTGCATCCTAGCGACTGTATTTACCCCGTTGTTGCCAGATGCATGCAGCTCTGTATAGGCACTAATTAAAGACACCCAACACAAGGTAACCCCATTGGTTTCTGCTGATGACTAATCGGAATAGAGTAGAATTCTAGAAAATAAGCTGACAATATAAATTACCACCACTGTTAAGACTACCTAATAGCAACAATGACAGTGTGCGCATACTATGCTGCTTTTCAGCATAATCTTTAACAAAAAGATAACGAACCATACCTCATCCTTTTTCCCAGCCAATGCCTTGGCCAAGGCATTGACCTCAACGACCTTCTGAGCAGCAAAAGCAAGCCACGACTTGATTTCCTCATCCAACTCAATCTCGTTAACTAAGTCAACAGGAGTGTGCAAAAGAGAGCAGGAGGTGGAGACCACAAGTTTGTCTGCAGATAAATGAGGAATTTCAGATATCAACTTAAGTATAAATGACAAACAGATCATCAAATACACTATTTGGAAATAACATATGCAGAAAGTATTACCTGTTCCCACGAAGCTCTCGAGAGCATGGAGGGTGCTGAGCGATCCAGCAAGATCATTGGCCCAGATGTTCTTCCCATCAACAACTCCAGCAAAGAGATACTTGCCTGTGGGGAACCCACCCTTGATTAAATCGAGGGTCTGTGTTCCACGGACCAAATCAAATCCAAATCCAGTTACACCCTTCAAGGAAGTAAGAACTTTATATGCCTCAGCAGGAACATCAGCAAAATATGTTTCGACGACAACATTCACGCCAGAAAAACATGATTCTAGTTCCGAGTACGCTTCGGTGAAAGCTTGCAGTTGGTGAGAATCAAGATCCAACACAAGGGTGGGCTCATCAAACTGAATCCATGAAGCACCGACTGCCTTAAGTTCGGACACGACTTCCCTGAATGGTTCATCATTGGTCAGGAAATGCATTCCAAACATGCGCAAATGAAAACTGCTAGAGAAGAGTTTTAATTAAATCTTACTTGTAGATGGGAAGTACTTTTCCAAGAAGGGACAGAGGAGAAAAGGTCTTGTCAACACCCTCCGCATGCTTGGATAGCAGCAGATAGGAGACTGGGCCAAGAAGGACCGGAACAGTTTCTACTCCAAGCTGGAATTTAGCAAATAGATTCAAGAACGGATAGCTCTAAGTAATGCACGCAACGGCCCAAGGAAGACGAAAATGTACGAGCTGATAAAAGATGCACGAAAAACAAAGAATTAACTACAACCAACAAAAGAGTCAGAATCTTTCGTCGCTATCGACGAGGACGAACGCCGAGGACGGGGGAGCTCGATCGAAATTTAGGGCTGGGCTTGGCCTCGGATCAGCCACGATCGAGGTCCAGCGAGGCAAGCGGCGGCCATAGTTGGTCTGCAGGAGCGTCGACGACCGTCGTTGGCCCCGGGTCGAGCGTTGCAGAGGCTGGGAGTTGTAAGAGGGTAGAGTCAGGGGATGGTCGGGCAGATCCGGAGGTGGGTCGTCGGGTGGCCGGCGACGTCGCAGCCAAGAGACGGCGGAGGCGGCGGCTGGGAAAGTAATGAGACAGAAAAGAGAGGGAGGAGAAAGAAAATTGCGCAGGGGAATATGAAATGAACTTTCGGAACATTTCTTACGCCTCTTTTTCCACTCCTAATTTACATAAAATACTCCCCAATATCTCGTTACGTCCATTTCACCCACGGCGCTGACCCCCTCTCAGCATCTTAAGCATTCCCTTGTTGTCTTTCTATTGTTCCCTTCTTTTGGGGGGGCCACTTCCCTTCCTCTTCATCCCACCTCTCACCATCTCTCTCTTACTCAGTCGAATGATGTTTTCTCGGTCTAAGAGAATGCAAAGGATGCTAAAAGGAAGGAAAAAGCTTCCGACCGAAAAAAAGAAAAATCCGACCCGATTCGTATTCCGGTTCCGCTTGCATGCGGATCGGGACACTTAAACACAAAACACTTCATTTCTGGGCCGGGCCGAATATAACCCAATCGAACAGGCAGCTGTGACAGCAAGAACGAGGAAATAATAAGACCAGGTATAAGACCAGCGTTTACCTCCTTGGCCTCCTTGTACTCGGTGACAGCCTTGCGAGAAGCGTAAGAGAAGTTGACATCAGGACCCAATTCAGGCATAACGTAGTGGCTGGACGTATGAGATAGATAGGTTAAGGGTGCGCGTGGTAAAATTTGAAGCGGAAATTGATTTACGGCCTTAAATCAATTTCTCAATTTCTATTAGGACAAGTTTCGAAGAAAGAAACCCGTTTGATAACGACTAAAATTTCATTTACGAAAAGAAATCCGTTTGATAACAGTAAAAAATTTCTATTTCTATGAATCATGTTGTCCCCATCCTTTTACCTCACTCTTCTTGATGCTTGTGATGGTAATTTAATTTGATAAAAGTTGGTAAATCACTTTAATTTATATTGGTAATTCGATAGAGTAGTTAAGAACTTCAAAACATTAGCAATTTATGTAAATAAAAGCTAGTAATTAGTATAAAAAATGCTAATATGCAAACTATAAAAGATTTGGTAGTTTCAAATGCTAATATGCAAATAGTTAATGTATTTATTCTCCTCATTCAAGATTCGGGTTTAAGTCACTACATTTTTTTTGCATTCTTTTGAGACCACGAAGTGATTTTATGGTAGGTACTAGTTGACATGGAGGTAGGTGCAATTTGCGAGAGATTTGAAATTAATAAAATGGAAATTGTGCTAGAAATAGAAATTGATTAGATAACAACATAGGAAATCCTCAAATACAAAATAATAGTCGAAATAACACTAATGCATTACAAAAGTTGAAAATACAATTTCATGGAATTTCCGGCATATTATTATCCCTTGCCATTTTATTGGCAATGGTTTTCCTAAGCGTATTTATTTGGTTTCCCTCCTCGGTCAACTGAATGTTTGCAAGGTCACCTCTAAAAGGAGTTAAAAATCCCGGAGTTCTTTGCATAACCAGAATCCATGACATAGTATTTGCCTACAATAATGTATTTTTGAGGGATTTTCCATGCATTTTGGGAGGAAAAACATTTTTGAGTATTTTTCTAATTTTTGGATATAAAAGGGATTTTTTTTACCTTTTTTTGGTATTTTTGGAAAAAATACAAGTTTTTGGCTTTTCTGATTTTTTTGGCTTTTTCATGAATTTTTGGCTTTTTTTTGGATTTTTGGCATTTTTGAAAATATGAAATATTTTTGATTTTTTTGATTTTTGTGAAAATAAAATATTTTTTAATATTTTTGGAAAATAAATTATTTTTGATTTTTCTCGATTTTTTTGGAAAATAAAACATTTTTTAAACATTTTTTAAATATTTTTTTGAAAATAAAACATTTCTGATTTTTGATATAAAATATTTATTTTTTATTTATTAGAATATTATTTTATATTAAAATAACAAAATAAAACCGACCTGGTCGGATCCGCGGTTGGGTCCGAGAAATAATTTTATTTCTACTTGAAATGAAATTTAAAATTTTTAAACTTCTCATTTCTCACCAAAACAATTTTCAAATGCATTTCTATTCCTAAGCAGAAATCAATTTGCGTTACAAACGGGTTTTGTTCCAAACCCTGTTAGAACAGAGAATCGGTGAAATTGAGAAACGAAATTTTACACACGCGCGCCTAATTAAACCGTCGGAAGAAAAAAAAAAAAAAAGAAAAAGATTCACTCATACTTGTCTGAGATGCGTCACTTACTAGTTGGTGTCGAACCACCTGGCCATTTCCATAGCAGGGACGGAGGCGTTCCCTTTGGCTATCGAGAAGTAAACATCGAATCCAATCTCGCCACCGTTCCAACCATATCGGGTGGGAACAGCACCAAGCATCACGGTGGTGTCAAGCACCTGATCGTAGTATGAGAAGGTGTTGCTGGGAACGTACTTGATGCCGGCACCAGCCATCTGCTTCCAGATATATGTCCTGAGATCAACCGCAACTTTTTGCAACTCCTCCGGACTGCTCTTTCCATCCCAGAACGATTCCAGGGCGAACTTGAGCTTCCTCCTGGGGCCCATGCGAGGATACCCGACGACGTGGGACGCCATTTCTCTGCATCATCGGACAAACATCAACTACTGCTAAGCAACTGGGGTAACTCACTCACTTGCCCACCCTAAGAATGGAGAAATACGAGCGATGCGAGGATCCTACCTTGGCGGAGACTTAACCGGGGAACGAGACCAACGGCAGTCTAATGCACTGACGAGAGTGCAAGGGACAGAGAGACGAAGAAGAGAGAACGAGGCGATGTAAAGGAAGTGCGGGGCTACATTTATATTCCGCACTCCGGGCAGACCCAGGCAGGTGCCCGTTCTGCCCGTTCGGTGGACTTTTGGGAGCACTCCGGGCAGCCCAGGCGATGGAGAGGAAGTGCGGGACTAAACGGGCAAGTGCGGGACTAAACGGGCAAGTGCGGGACTAAACGGGCAGGTGCCCGTTCTGTCCGTTCGGTGGACTTTTGTGAGCACTCCGGGCAGCCCAGGCGATGGAGAGGAAGTGCGGGGCTACACGGGCAGGTGCCCGTTCTGCCCGGCGGCGGTGGGTGCCCCAGGGGCCCGCACGTTAAGAGAGCTGGCAAGGTTCCGCCAATGAAGAAGAAGAAGAACTGACCAAAAAAAAAAGAAAAGAAGAAGAAGAAAAAAATTAAAAAAGAGAGAAATGGGGTCAGGCAAAGGAAAGAGACCTTTCTGAGAAGATGCTTGTTTCACGGGATGATTAATGGTAAAGGAAAATGCTTTTTTTTTAAGAATACGACTTATTTTCTTTTATTTGGCGATATATAATTAAAAATGTTTTCTACCGTTTGAATCCTATTAAAAAATAATTTCACACTTCATCATAGGAAAAAAATGAATTTTTAATTTAAAAACTTCAAATTTTTAATTTTGTTGTTTTTTATTTACTTTTATTTTCTCTTTTTATTTCCTTTTTTTCTTTTTCTTTTCTCTTTTTCCTTCTTCTTGTCCTTCATTCCTCAGCTTCCTCATGCCATCCCTTCTGCTTCCTTTGGGAGTTTGTTCCCGGCTGGCTTACAAGGGGTGAGCTCCAGCTGTTGCTAGAGGCGACGAGCTCGCCGCCTGGCCACTAGAGGCTATGAGCTCGCCTAATCGGCGAGGCTTGAGCCTCATTGCTGGAGCCCATAAGTTCACCCGATTTAACGAGGCTTGAGGCTCATCGGTCTCATGCAAGCTCAAGCCTTGTTGTCGAAGCCATGAGATCACTCAATCTAGTGAGACCAGAGCTCACCTGGCCGTCCTTGTGGCCAGGCGACGGGTGAAGAAGAAGCAAAAAAAAAGAAAAAGAAGCAAATTCGATTTTTTTTTTATTTCTAAAATGTTTTCAAATTTTAATTTTAAAAAATAATAAAAATTCAATTTCAATTTTTTAAATATATTTTTATAAAAATAATTGTTTGTAAACCAAGCATCAAATCTAAGATTTGGTAGATTCATAAAACGTTTTTCGGTCATTTCAAAGGGGAAATCATTTTCCTGAATTTAAGTTTTACTAAGAAAACATTTTCCATTGACTAGGAAAACGTTTTCTGTTAACTCATTTTCCTAAGCGACCCAAACATCGAAAAATAAGGAAAATGTTTTCCTCGAAAATGTAGTCCGCGAAACACACGCACCTTAAGTGTGAGTCTCGACTCTCACGCCCGCCAAGCTGCTGCGGGCAAAGTCTAAAGCAGAGTAGAATATGTGAACGGGACGAGAGAGGATTAGGGAGGGAGACAAGACTGACTTGTGGGTTGCGTATGACACGTGTCTTTTTGCGGAGTTGCCCTTAGAGCTCTACTCGATATTTTATCCACTCCCTGTGATGACAATTTCCTGCCTTTCCAGTCATTGGCCCTCCGAGAATACCCGGAGGTGGGTCCCACCTCCACTATATAAATATAGGAATAAGTGAAGACAATTTAATCATAATTTTTTTACAAAATCTAATTAAGTTCTAAAATTTATCACAAAAGTATTATTAAATTCTAAAACTTACAAAGAGTATAATTAAATCTTAAAATTTATCACATCAATCCAATCAAATCCTTACATTGATTGCATACTTTGAAAATGTTAGAACTTGATTACACTTTCATAATAAGTGTTATGAATTGATTGCTTTTAAAAAAAAAAAAAATTAGGACTCGAATGCTCTTTCATGATAATTTTTAAAACTTAATTACATTTTTTTGAGTTTTAAAATTTAATTACATTTTTATGGCAAGTTTTAGACTTAATGCTGTTAAGAAAATCCCTCCTTGAAGCTTTGCCCCTATTTTGCCCTCACAAAACACGAAAAGGCTATTTTGCCTGCATCTCCATTCGTCAAACAAGAGCTTTTTAGAATCTGTCCTTAAAATAAATTGTTTTGTAATTCCCTTTTCATCTTAAAATAAATTGTTTTGTAATTCCCTTTTCATCTCCTATAATGACGCGGATGCCTTCATGGTATGGTGGCACACAGTGGGTTATAATTCTTGAGTTCAACTTGTTGAACGTGTGAGTCGGATTGAATTTAGGTCGGATGAAAGATGGTCCGATCTAAATTTAATTTCCTTA
Source organism: Eucalyptus decipiens (assembly GCA_014182575.1). Lineage (NCBI taxonomy): Eukaryota > Viridiplantae > Streptophyta > Magnoliopsida > Myrtales > Myrtaceae > Eucalyptus > Eucalyptus decipiens. The sequence goes on from CM024619.1 coordinate 18,572,003, forward strand.
GCCTATTTCTATACAATATAAATCTAGTGACCAACATGATCATTATAATTAAAACACCTCCGTATGTAACCAAATCAAGGTAAACTCATACCCAAAATTGAGGTGAGATCGCAGGGCAAGCAAACGCGGGATCAAGTGACAGTAGGAGAAGTGAAGAGGGAGTCATAAAGGGAGGCTGAATTTTAGTAAGTTGTGAATCCATTTAATACCTATATTGTCCCAGTTCTACTAATCTAAACATATTTATTGAATATACTTAACATATATAATAAGTTGACCCTTTACGGATGCATTTGGTTTAGCATTCCTAAAAGGCTTTTAGCTTATAAAGCCCCTTGGGGATATGCTGGATCATTTGGCAATTATTTTAAAGGAACTTTCACTTAAAAGTTAGCATTGAGAAGACTGAAAGCTCAATACTAGTAGGACATAACTTTGAGCTTTTGGCATTTGGCCAAATGCTGAACTTATTTTTTTTCTTTTAAAACCACCCTCACTAATTCTTCAAATTTCTAATTTTGTCCCTCATTATTTTTTTTATTATTAAAAAAGGCCAACCCTTTTGTCGATCCGGCAAAAGGCTACGGTTGTCAAAGAGACAAATCTAGCGTCAATAGCCGTTGGTCAAGGTCACCTGAGGTCGGACGACCTCCGGCAGTGACACACGACCCAAGCGACCGCCGCCTAGGTCTGATGGCCTTAGGCGGCCCTCACCTAGGTCTCATGAGGGTCACGCGACGACCTTCAACGGCCCTCATCGGGTCCCACAACCCTCACTAACAGCCACCGACATCAGATTTGGCTCGGCGCGGTACCATGTGCCCTTCGCCGGTATGGCGGAGGGTTTGTTCTTCTTCTTTTTTAATTATATATATTTGATTTGTTTTCAATTTTAAACAAATAAAAATTAAAAAAATAATATTAGTCACCAAAGGGCTTTTCAAATGTATTTTATACCAAACGACATTTCTCTCAAGATTACTTCTCAAAGCGTAGTTTACAAAAAGACCTTCGCATTTACCTAAAACCTACAAGGTTAAACTACTTTGCATTTGTTCAATGGATTTTCAAAATGCCAAATCATAAGTACCTAATATGATTTAAGAAATGGATTACGATCCATTTTGACAAGTTTAATTTGAGTAGACGTGATTGTCCAATAGATCCAAACACTGGACCAAGATTTCTAGATGAGCTTCACTTAGCTAAAATGTAATTTAAGTGAACGTCTTTGTCGACTTGTTGCGATTATTTTACACAATTGATTTAGTTAAGGATATATTGTAATGTTAATGGACAAAACGTATTGCTTCGTAAATCAATTTTCGCATACAAATCTTAATAAGTTTAATTTTTCCTCCAAACAAACAAGGTAAAGATTGATCAAAATCTATTCAAATTGTCACCACACATCACCATTGCCTTCTCTCTCTCTGCACATTGGATGAACGACAACGATGACATCATTGGACTGCCCCCATGTAAAATTATGATGTGTGGAAAGGCGAAAAAGATAGGAAAAAATATATATGTATATATTATAATAATATTCGGACATGGAAAGAGGACTACACGCAGGATGTTTGACGGGCGAGGCACCCACCAATCACGTTGACTAATCTCACATTCTTTGCTTCGAATTCAATTAGCAATTTAGGGCGCCCTTGATAATTATTCTATTTTCAGGGATAATTTCTGATCAGAAATGATTCTTTTTTATTTTTCTCCGGAAATAATTTATAAGTATTTTAAGATATTTGATAATCATCTAAAATTTCTTGTAACTATCAAAAATTTCTATTTTCGGAATAGAATTGAGTTTGCCAATGTCCTCAAAATTTTTATTCCTAATCATTTTCTTTTAATTTTTTTATGCTTTTATCACTTTTTCCTTTTCTTTCTTTCCCTTCTTCTTCTTCAAGCTCTGGCCAATTGCCGGCCTCGGGAAGGCTAGCGACCTAACTGGAGAGTTGTCGGCCCTCGACGAAACCGCGCCTCGTTGGCCGAGCCTTGGCTGGGTGAGCAACCTCACCCAAATTTGGCGAGGTTGAGCTCGCCCAGCCATGGCTTAGCCAGGCCTAGCCACCGCCTAGCCAGTCGAGGCTCACCGGTGGCTAGGCGAGCCTCGCTTGGTTGGCCAGTGGTTGGGCGAGCTCGCCGGACCTCGCCCAACTAGTCACCGGTGATTGGCAGCGGTGGACGACGGCAGTAGTAGTGGAAGAAGAAGAGAGAAGGAAGAAGAACAAGAAGAAAATAAGAGAAAAGAGAAAAAATTGATTGGCTTAATTTTGGAATTGTTCCTGAGAATAAAGAATCAATTTTTTTTACTTTTCGATTCTACTCTAAATCTATTATTGAGAACAAATTTGTTCTCAGGAACAAAAAATTTACCAAACTGATTTTTGTTTCAAATCTACTTTCAAAAACAAAAGAATAAAATTTTTCACTGTTGGATAAGTTACTAAACGCACCTTTAGCCGGAAAAGGGGTACCCCACCAACACATTGAAAAAACATGCTGATTTGAGCACATTGTCCATTTTGCCCAAGAAACGGCGAGAGTCATCGGAGACTTGCTAAGATTGCTTCGTAAATTTGATTTATTGACGTGATGTATCAGATTTTCAAGCTCTGGAGCCCTAGAAAGGAGCCTAAGAGAAGATCGGGCAGTTTTGTCATGTTTGTGAGGACAATTCAGAGAGTCATGCAGACCCATACAGAAGCAAAAGGCTCAATTAATGGGAAAACACTGCTTTGTCCTTGTGAGTATACTCTAATTGTGTGCAGATTGCAGATACGGTTGCTAGAGAAGATGGTCAACGGCTCCTTTGACTCTGAAACAGCTCCCAACTAACGCTTTGGAGGTTTAAAGCCTCTATAAACAGATCAAAGGTAAACTCCAAAGAAGGTCGTGATTCCGAACTTGCACTCTCACTACGTCGCAACGTGCACTCTAGCTTTCACTTGTGAAGTGTTTGTCTACAGATTGCAATTCCCCGTGAGGGCTGAATTCTAGAAATCTAGGAAGAGAAGAGATTGGAGCATTGTAAGAGGTGCTTGTGCTTGTAGAATTGTCTTCTGAGCTTCTTACAGTGGGAGCACCATTTACAAACCGTAAAATCTCAGTGATTACTTAATGGATTCGAGTCTTGTTCATGACTATTAGATTTGAGAGAGTAAAGTGTGCCAAGTGGAAGGTGGAACCCCTATAAATCTATCTTACAATATCTTCTATCTCTTTTAACTCTTTTAATATACATTAGATAGAAGTTACCATACTCGCATAATTATTCTCCTTATACAAAATCACATTCTTATATCTTTTACTAAAAAAATTTAAATTTTCTTAAAACAACCAATCACCATTGTATGAATGAGACTAGCATCTGAACCTCAATAATAATAATAATAATAATAATAATAATAATAATAATAATAATAATAATAATAAATCAATAAATCAAATGACCACTAATAGAAATGATCATAAAATCCAAATTTTAATTCTTCAAAATTTGAAGTTTTAAAATTGTGGGAATTTCATGATATGATACTAAAGCGTGTGTTCGGTTTGACTTTCAACCACATTAAAAAGCCTTATTCGAATTTCTCGTTGAGGATTAAAAATTATATTTAATAAACGATTTGCAAAGGTATTCTAATTTCTTAGATGTGTGAAAATCTTTGACTAATGTCCAAAAACATTCCGGTTTCATTTTCAAAAACAGAAATCGCAATTGATACCATCTCTCCTAAGTCCTAAATTTGATTTTTGTTTTTCCCATTAACATCCGCCCTTTCAAAAGTAGACTCTCTTTTCAATTTCCAGTTAAAGCTACTAAATACAAACAATTAAAGATAGCTTTAATCGAAAAATTGACTGATAAATTAAATTAGAAGATACTAAAAAGACACTCTTTCCAGAAAATTGAATGAAGAAGTACAACAAAATATTCAAAATGGTATGGATTCCACAAATGATAAAACATTTTCACTTAAACTGGCAAGCGCCGCAAAGCCGCCGTCTGTCGATGGAAGGGAAGAAGAAAAAGAAAACGAAAGAAAAGAAAAGAATGACATTTCAATTTAATAAAAATATAAAAATTTATCCAAGTCATGCAGTCGTCTTACATGGCATTATTAGTGTACATGTTAGTGATTTCCGACTAAAATTGGTCATACAAACTCAATTAGTAAAACGTGAAAGATTAAGGAATCAATTAGCAATATTAAAAGATATATGACTTTTTTAGATAATTTTCCCCTATTAGAAGAAATTAACTTCTTGGGTCCTGATGCTAATCAAACAAATTACAAAATGCAAGAGTGTTACACGAATACTCAAATTTCCTCTCTTCCTCTCGCCCTGTCGTTTATCATCATTAACAAGTAGTCCGAGATTCAAAACCCTTTTGTTGAATCACGACAATATATGCAATTCCGGAGACCTTTGCCAGCATATTCTGGCTGGTTTACTCAAGATCTTTCAAGGTGCAATTGACAACAATGCTTAAGCCAACGAAACATATTTCCAAGACCCTTTTTTGCCTACCAGCCCGGCCCGGCCCGGCACAGGCCCAATCGTGCCGATGGTGTCGTCGTACATCAATGTCAAAACCTAGACTAAAGTGCACTTGTACTCTACATGGAGTTCATTTTCCCATATAACACATTAATGCGAGATCACACGCCAGACACTTTTCCATTCTGTAAGGATCAAGTGCATCAGACAAGTAATTGAGTGGTGATCATAAATGCCTAATTGGGTGTTTGAAATATTTATAAAAATATGTCTCACATATATTCGATCTAACTATAAATCAAGCAATCTCAACCATTAGATAAAGTGAGATCTACGGAAGAGCTACAACGATCCAACAAATGAGAGTCATTTGGTTCATCGTGAACTGGATTTGTCAATCAGTACAAAGCTCACTCTATTGCTCTAGGGAAGCCATGGCCCCAAGCTTCAAATTTCTCTATGTTTTTGTATACATTGATGTCTAAACTCGCCCCTTTGGACAACAAATACATCTCGAACGTACATTTCCTAACAAGTGCGAATCTCTCTTTTCCTTATTAAAAACAATAATACTTGCGACCATTGAATATCCAACAATCGATGCACGGAAGCGTGGATTGAAGTATGGTAGACCATCACTTAAAATCTAATCCGAAACTAGCAAATGTATGTTATGGCGGAAACCTTTGCTGACGAAATCTTGTCAACCGGATTATAAATCAAACGAGTGGAGATAAGCCAGATCGTCGACCATGTGGATCTTACCACGAAACTTATGCAATTACATGATTTGAAAGGCATCCGATGCGCAAGTCTCTCATGTGTGGTTGCCAAAACTCATTGGAATGAGAAAATCAGGAAAACATATTATTTCACAAAATTCATTAGTTATATAAGTTCCACGTCCAGCGTGTCAGCGGACTAAGCAAAGCAGCTAATACAAATTCCTTTTTTTTTTTTTTCCGCTGATATAATATAAGTAGACAGGAAGGATGAAGTCAACCGGCATGTTATCGCTCCGATCCGACGCTGTTCGCCTGCAAGAACCGAACGAACCCTCAGATCTGACAACCTAGAAATTAAGAGAAACAGCGATCCGTCCAGCAAAAACAAGTTACTCTCGATCTATGATGCCTCGGATGAACGGATGAAGATGAAATATTACCTGACCGCGAAACGGGGCTCAGTCGCTGTCGCTGCTGCTGCTGTCATGGCCGTGCTCGTGTCCGTGCTCATGCTTCTTCTCCTTCTTCTTCTTCTTGTCCTTCTTCTCGTGACCCTCCTTGTCATGGTGGTCGCCGCTGCCGTGAATCTGGTCCTTGATCTTGTCGGAGAAGCCTCCCTTGTGCTCCTCCTTCTTGTGCTCGCCCTTGTGCCCCTCCTTCTTGTGCTCGCCTTCCTTGTGGCCTCCTCCTCCCATGTGGAGGGTCTCCTCGATCTTGTGGATGATTCCCGCCATTCTCTTTTCTCCCTCTTCTTCTTTCTTCTTCTTCTTCTCGCTCTATATGGGTTTGATCCGATGAGAAGAAAGATGGGATCTGATTCTGGTTTGGCCCTGGGCTGGCTCCCCTATTTATAGGCGGAAGCCAGTGCTCAAAACGGAGAAAGGAGAAGACGACGACGCCCGAGGAGGCAGATACACGAGCCTTATCCACTCTTATTTTTCGGAAAACTTACTTTTTAAATATTATGCGTGGTGACTACGCGTACGCGGCATGGTGACTACGCGTACACGCGTACACTCCTTAAAGCTGACTTAAGAAAAATCCTAAGGCCGCACGAGTGTGGGATTGTCTGGAATCCGCCAACCTGTGACAGTAGCCTACGGAGAACTTGTACTCACTCGCGAAACACTTCATTATCTTCAAATAAAAAATTATTCAAAAAGTCTCAAATTTATTATACGATAGTTAATTTAGTCTTAACCTTTTAATTTTGTCAATTCAATCCTAAATGTTCTAACAACTTGTCAATTGAATCCTAAACTTTTTAATTATGTTTATTTTGTCCTAGACCTTTTAACAAATTACTTTAATCATTTTGGCTAATTTTAGCTGAACGTTGGTGACTCGGTAGCCCAATTAGTGCCTGTAGTCCTACGTGATGTGGCTAACACTAACGTGAAGAATTTTAAATTCCAATTTCTTTATTGATTTTTTTCCTTTTTCCCTCTTTTTATAGAGGCCCCGTGGAGCTGCCAACCTTTGCTTGCCACTGAGCAAGGGTTGGTGACCCCACTCAACCTAGGTGAGGGTTGCAAAGCCCTCACCAACCAAGGGTGAGGGTCACGGCCCTCTTTGTGGCCGGCAAGGGCAACCCTCGCCCATGGTTGGCAAGGGCATTGTGAGCCCTCACCTAGGCCATCGTTGCCACAGTAAAGGCGGGCAAGGGCCAGTATGCCCTCACCAAATCCAATGGGAGTCACAACCCTCACCCGCAACTAGCGAGGGTTACAAATCCCTCACCCATGGTTTGCCCAAGGTCACCAACCCTTGCTCAATGGTCGGTGAAGATTACTAGCAATTGACCAGTGGCTAGCAGCACCACTAACCCTCTATAAAAAGAGGGAAAAAGAAAATAAAATATTACAAATCAATAACAAATTAATAAAAAAATCATTTTTAAAAAATTAAAAATTTATTCACATTAGCGCCAATCATGCCATATAGGACAGTCAATGTTAATTGGGCCAGCATGTCAATGATGCCTGGCCAAAATTAGTTTGAAGGATTAAATTAGCAATTCGTCAAAAGATTTAAAACTTATTTGGCAAATCGTTAAAATGTTTAGGACTAAAATGGCGTAATTAAAAAGTTTAGGACTAATTGGCAAATTGTTAAAGTATCTAAGACTGAATTGGCTAGCATATAATAAATTTATGACTTTTTGGTTAATTTTCTTGTTCGACATATCACATGAAGATTTTTTATTTTATTTATTTGTGGTGTAAGGATTACGTATGTCAAACAATTCATTTAGTGGTGATCATAAATTCCTAATTGGATAATGAGAGGTCTCACTTGTATTCGATCTACTATGAATTCAATCGTTGGATAAAGTGAGATTCCCATGAGTTACAACGATCCAACAGATGAGATTTATTTGGTTCATCAATACGAAGCTTACTCTATTGCTTTGGGGGAGTCATGGCCCCAAAATCTTAATTCCTAATTCCTCATTGCTCTCCAAAAGATTTGGTTGATTCATGGAAATGGCTTAGGCCAGGACGATGGGCCTCCATGCCTCTGCCTGCATACATCCATGTCAAAACAATGAATACTCCCGTCGAAGGCTGCGGCCTCAGGTATGAGGTGGCGCCGGCCTCAATTTTAAATGCGAGGGAGAAGGGGAGACAAAATCGCGATGGCCTTTGGGTGATGGAGAACGGCGATGATTGGGGGAGAGGGAGAGAGGGTAAAGACGATGATGGCGCCTAGTTGTGATGGACGCGACGATGATGGTGGTGATGACTGGCGGTGCCAACTGATTAGGAGGGGAAGAAGAAGAAAGGAGAAAAAAAAACTAGGAACGGAAAAGGAACAAAAAGAAGGGGAAAAGATGCTGACTTGAAAACTAAAAAGGATGTGGCCAGCCACATCAATTTGTGACCAACTCATCGCTGACTTGGCATTTCACGTTAGAAAATTCCAAGTGACGTGGGGCAAAACTTGACGGAAGGATTATATTGAGTTGATTTTTTCAGAGTTTAGATACTAAATTGAATGAAAAAATTAAGGTATCACGTTAAATAATAAAAAAAAGTTCAAGGGTCATCGATGCTATTATCCTTTTAATTAAGAGGGTCATATGAGTTTTAGGAAAAGAAAATATTGAATAGGCGCGTCAAACTCGAGTTAAGGTTTTAAATAAGATTATGAAACGGGGAATATTTAGTTCGGCCTAACTAACAATGCGTCCTTTACTTTGATTTATGTATTGGCTTTTTTTTTTTGCCAGGTTATATATGTTAGCTTAACTACAAGACAAAATCAATGAATTTCTTGAGCATAATCGATAATAAAAGCACTTAAGTCGTGTTAAAATTATTAATTACATAGTTACATCATGGGGTGTAATCTTCAACAAACAAAAAGTCGGTGATTTATTATTTTCCCCCAAATCAAAACGGTTATAACACACGTGATTAGACAAATATTGCATGCTAAAAAGATTGTAGATATGATCTTTATAGCACATGGTATTCAAATATTTGGTTGCAACTAACCTTTAAGAATACATGCAAATTGTCTTGTCTCCCTGTACAAGATAAAACTCTACTCATATAGATAGATGTTTTGCGAATGTTACTATGAATGGAAGAAGCCATGATTTGAATATTAAATTTTAAATTTTACTCACCAACCACAAAGAAAAAAAATGCTTTTTTTGCATCGAAACAGTTGTTCCATTGCCAGTATATCATTAGCCTCCTTAAATTTTTCAAGAAATGGGAAGTTGACAAACTGCTCCATTTTCTTAAGGTCCCACATCTTACCTATTTATCAACGACAGTAAGATTGTAAATGGACAATGGCCACATCAATCGACTTGTGTTTCCGGCTCAATTGCTCAGAGAACTGTATCACTATTTAACCTAGGATAGGAAAAATGTTGATTTGCCTCCCAATCAACTCTTTTCTGTTAGGCTAGTTAAGTTTTGTATAGTGAGATTTTGTAAGATTCTGAATTTGCATTTGTCTATTCGGACAAAGTTTTTACAAGGAATGCTAGTTTATAATTATCAGTTATACGTGACTATTATGAATTAGTCAAGTGGTCCAAACAAGGATACACTAAGAGGCAAGTAAAGCTCAGATGAATGAATTAAAATTTACTCTCTGTGTATGCAGATTATGTTTTTTTGTTCCTGCTTGGCAGAAGTTTTAAGAAGAGGTCAAGCAGATTAAATTTTATGGATACTAACATTAGCTCGACTTGTTGGACTTATTGCTTTTGACCGGGTGGAAAGAAACCATAGAAACCTTAAGAATATGACAGCTATTTTAAAATTTGACGGGAATATAACGTATGATTAGTCCATGACATGAGTACAAGCTTAACTCAGCACAACCTTAACCTTTGCGATGGCTATCGATGAAGCCGATACAGCAATTCGAAAATTACAGTTGTGCACTACAGCACATCAAGTCAATCATCTTGCGCTACCCAAACTCTCATACTCATTCGAACTCAGCACTCGGAACCACAACCAACAGATTTTATAGATGAAATGTTCATGCATGGACAAGCTAGTTTAAAGATCACCATATCATTTAGCAGCCAATGCATTCGGCAGTGGATATCGTGTCTTCAAATGAAACAGCAGGAAAGTTTCTTTCGAAGGGACGGTACCCACAAAAAGAGAAGTTGAAAGCAGGACGTTCATGCGCAAGAAGGTAATAATAATTTATTCATTATCTATATCATTATATTCGCACATGTTCTGGGGGAGAGAGTACAAGGACAAAACTAATATACTCCAAAGAGTATGACTCGTAACATTACATAGAGAAACTCAATTATTGGATCAATAGTAAAAGACAGGTGTATTCCCTCGTGTGTAGGAAGAATCGATTGACGAGGGAAGTTACTCATACTTCTCTTTTTAGCATGGGCAAGTTCGGTGCGGAGGAGCTCAGCAGCAGCAATGAAGATCTTGAGCGCAAGCTTGACCCCAGTGTGTTTACAAGTCTTGAGCACAAACTCAGGGTTAAACCACAATATGTTTGTTGTGAGCATCTTGGTGATCCTGTCGGCAATCTCTTCAGCCGATGGTATTATGAGAGAGTGGATTTCATAGACACTGGGGCCAATCCCGGTACCAAACTCCACTCCCTTGTGGATAACAGAGACGAGCTTCTCATCAGAGCGAGAGTTCTCGATTGTGATGGACATCGGCATCCATGTCGATGATTGAGTGGATGATGTCGTTGAAGTGGGAGTACATGTGGGTGTGGATCTGCCAATCGATAACAGCCACCAAGTGAAATCAGTATACATGGGAAATGGAACTTTCCACACAGAAAAAAGGAAAAGAAAGAGAAACAAGGAATGGAGCTATGAAGGAACCTGGGTAGTATCCTTGGCACCACAGTTAGTGATCCTAAAAGAGTGGACAGCCCAATTCAAATAGAAAGATTGTTCAGACTTTCTCAGTGGCAGACCCTCTCTCAAAGCTGCCTCATCAATTTGAATAACATTAATCCCCGCCTTCTCAAGATCCCCAACTTCGTCCTTAATGGCCAAGGCAATTTGATAGCAAGTTTCAAGCCTGTAAAATAAATTTCTATCATTCTAGTCCTGAAAGGAGAAATAAAGATCATGTTCTTTCTTCGATCCCATGTACACATGAAGTTCATGTCTTTTGTACCTGGGTAGGTCATTTCGGACAAAGGACCAGTTGAGAATAGTGACAGGGCCTGTGAGCATTCCCTTCACTGGGCGAGCAGTCATGCTTTGGGCCATGGTGGACCACAAGACAGTCATTGGCTTGGGGCGGCTAACATCACCATAGATGATGGGTGGTTTTACACAATGAGATCCATAAGATTGCACCCACCCGTTAATGGTGAAAGCAAAACCTGACAACTGCTCCCCAAAGTATTCAACCATATCATTCCTCTGCATTAGATACATCCAGATCAAGATGTCAAAGAAAGAAAACATAGCTCAAAAGATGCTTACCTATCTATCCGACAGATCTGTCTTAATTACAATGCCAGATTCAAAGACTGTCTTACCTCAGGCTCCCCATGAACCAAGACATCTATGTCAAGCTCCTCTTGAAGCTTGACAACTTTGTTAATTTCCTCCTTGATGGCCTTAACAAATTCTTCCTCGGAGATCCTATAACGAAGTGCAGTCAGAGGACCAATGAGGGTCATAACGAAAAGGATTGACAGCCCCATGTCATATCTGCCATCGTTTAATTAAAAAAGAAAGATCTAGTTTACTCACTTTTTGTCCTTGTACTCGGAGTGGACTCTTCTGAGTTCCTCAGTCTGAGGGAAGGAGCCAATGACGGTTCTTGGGATGACTGGCAAATTAAGCTTCATTTGCTGAGCACCAAGTCTAGCACTCACAGTTGTGGCACGGCGATGATCAGAGCCCCTCAATGCAGCAGCCTGAGAGAGACGAGGATATCACGAGTTCAAGACACCAGTAATATAATTTTAATTGCTATTTTAGGAACGCACAAAAAATGAAGGGTGACTTAGTAGAGGAACATACAGCCTTTTGGACAGCTTCGTTTGTGACTCTTGGAGAGGACTTTCTTGATGCCTGAGCAGCAGCATTAGCTGAGAAGAATGCCTGAAAACAGAGCCATCACCAGTAAGCATTGAAATACTCTCTCACAACATTAGTAATCAATACTTTAGAAACTGAACATTATGCTTGACAAACACCCTAGAGGTGCCAGTTAACAGGCCTAGATTACATTAACTCATATTTTTTCGTTGCCATATGTATGTAACTCTGTACAGCCAGTACTTAAAGAGACCCACCACAAGGTAATTGCATTGGTTTCAGCCGATGTCTATTTGGAATAGAGAAGAAGCAAATAATTATAGAAAATAAGCTAACAATGTGGATTACCACCGCTGCCAAGACTACCTAATACCAACAATGACAGTGTGGGCATAGTATGCCGCTTTTCAGCATCATCTTTAACAAAAAGATAACGGACCGTACCTCGTCCTTTTGTCCAGCCAAAGCCTTGGCCAAAGCATTGACTTCAACGACCTTCTGAGAAGCAAATGCAAGCCATGACTTGATTTCCTCATCCAACTCAGTCTCGTTAACTAGGTCAACAGGAGTGTCCAAAAGAGAGCAAGAGGTGGAGACCACAACTTTTTCTACAGATAAATAAGGAATTTCAGAAATCAACTTAAGGATACATAACATGCAGATCACACTATATTGAAAAACATATGGAGAAAGTAGTACCTTTTCCCACGATGCTCTCGAGAGCATGGAGGGTGCTGAGCGTTTCAGCAAGATCATTGGCCCAGATGTTCCTCCCATCAACAACTCCTGCAAAGAGATACTTGCCTGTGGGGAAGCCACCCTTGATTAAATCAAGGGTCTTGGTTCCACTGACCAAATCAAATCCAAATCCAGTGACGCCCTTCAAGGAGGTAAGAACTTCATATGCCTCAGCAGGAACATCAGCAAAATAGGTTTGGACGAGAACATTCACGCCAGAAAGACATGATTCCAGCTCCGAGTATGCTTCAGTGAATGCTTGCAGTTGGTGAGAGTCAAGATCCAACACAAGGGTGGGCTCATCAAACTGAATCCATGAAGCGCCAGCTGCCTTAAGTTCGGAGACAACTTCCCTGAATGGTTGATCATTGGTCAGGAGGAGTATTCAAAACTTGGGTAAATGAAGACTGCCAGAGAAGAGTTTAATAATATCTTACTTGTAGATGGGAAGTATTTTTCCGAGAAGGGACAGAGGAGAAAAGGTCGTCTCCACTCCTTTTGCAGGCTTGGATAGCAGCAGATAGGACACTGGGCCAATAAGGACTGGAACAGTGTCTACTCCAAGCTGGAAATTAGCAAACGAATTCGAAAAAAGACAGCTTTAGATAATGCAAAGATTATATAACGGCACCGGGAAGACGAAAATTAAACAAGAAACTACACCAACTAAAGATCAGAATTCGTCGACGAGGACGAGAGCCGAGGGCGGGGGAGCTCGATCGAGATTTAGGGCTGGTCTTGGCCTCGGATCAGCCGCAATCGAGGTCTTGAGAGGCAAGCGGGGGCCTTAGCTGGTCTGCAGGAGCGTCGACGACCGTCGTTGGCCCCGGGCGGAGCGTTGCAGAGGATGGGAGTCGGAAGAGGGGAGAGTCAGGGGATGGTCGGGCAGATCCGAGGGTTTCGGCGGTGGCCATCGAGATCGGAGGGGGGTCGTGGGGTTGCCGGCGAGGTCGCAGCCAAGGGACGGCAGAGGCGGCAGCGTCGTGAGGTGGCGTCTGGGTAAGGATTGAGACGGAAAAGGGAGGGAGGAGAGAGAAAATCGCAGAGAGGGGCAAACATGAACATCGATGGACCTTTGGAAAATTTCCTAAATTGCAAACCCCAAACCGATAGCCCAACGCGATCCGACCCGATTCATCATCCGGTTCAGGTTGCTTGCGGATCGGGTCACTAAGACGTAAACGCTTCATTTTCTGGGCCGGGCCTAATATAACCCAATCGAACAGACAGCTGAGACAGCAAGAATGAAGAGAATAACAAGGCCAAGCGTTTACCTTCTGGGCCTCCCTGTACTCGGTGACGGCCTTGCGGGAAGCGTACGAGAACCTGACATCAGGACCCAATTCAGGCACAACGCAGTGGCTGGACGATATGAGATGAAAGGGTTAGTTAAACGTCGAAAAAATTAACCAAAAAAAAGGAAAAAGATTTACTTACTGGTCGAGATCCATGACTTACTAGTTGGTATCGAACCACTTGGCCATCTCCATAGTAGGGACGGAGACGGTCCCTCTGGCCATCAGGAAGTAAACATCAAATCCAATCTCGCCACTGTTCCAACCGTATCGGGCAGGAACAGCACCAAGCATCGCGGTGGCGTCGAGCACCTGATCGAAGTATGAGAAGGTGTTGCTAGGAACGTACTTGATGCTGGCACTGGCCATCTGCTTCCAGACGGATGACCTGAGATCAGCCCCCACTTTTTGCAAATCCTTGGCAGTGCTATTTCCATGCCAGAATGATTCCAGGGCAAACTTCAGCTCCCTCGAAGGGCCCATGCGAGGATATCCAACAACGTGGGACGCCATGACTACCGAACAAATATCAACTACAGTTAAGTAACTAGTGTAACTCGTTCAGTTACGTAGTCTAAGAATGGAAATGCAAGCGATGCAAGGATCCTACCTTGGTGGAGACCAAACCGGGAATGATGAACTGTAGTCTAATGCAGTGGCGAGAGTGCAACAGATAGAGAGAGGAAGAAGAAAGAGAACAAAGCGATGGAAAGGATGTTCGAAGGATTGGTGTTTATATGGACCCGAGGTGGGACCAACCCAGGTCGACAAATGGTGAAAAAGACCCTTGGCCTTGGCCACAACTGACCAACTGCAAATGGTGAAAAGACCCTTGGCTTTGGCGAGGTCAACAAATAACAAAAGGTAAAAAGACCTTGGCTTGAAAAGACCCCTGCTTTTCACCTTGGCTTGAAAAGACCCTTGGCTTTGGCAACCAAAGCCAAGGGTCTTTTCACCATTTGTTATTTGTTGATCCGGGTTGGTCCAACCACAGATCTATATAAGTGGTATTTTTTTTTTTGGTCGATATATAAGTGGTATTGACAAACTGGTTTTGGATTTATCTTAGGAGTACGGTCTTGTCTCCGCGAAGACATATGTTAAATAGAAAAGAGGTGGGGGGTTACACCGCACTGCACTGCACTTCCAATTTATCCTCGATTGGAGCATAAGGGTGCGCTGTTAAGGAAATCCCTCCTCGGTGCTTCGCCCCCATTTTGCCCTCCCAAAACATGAGAAGGCTATTTTGCCCATGTCCTCATTCGTCGAACAATAGTATTTTAATCTCCGTCCTTAAAATAAACCATTTTGTAATTCCCTTTAAATCTCGCATAATATAATGACGCAGAAGCCTTCACGACACAATAGTACATGATGGGCTGTGGTATTTGAGTTTGACTTGTCGAACATATGGGTCAGATTGAATTTAGGTCAGATTAAAGATGGTCCAATTTAAATTAATTCATTTAACTCGCCTTGACCTATTTTCATGTAACATAAATCTAATGACCTAGCATGATCATTATAGTTAAAACATTTTCATATTTAACCAAATCAAGATAAAGTCATACCCAAAACTGAGATGAGATCGTGGAGCGAGCAAGCATGGGATCGAGTGATAGTGAGGAGAGTTATAAAGATATGTTAGGTCTTAATAAATTGTGAACCCATTTGATATCTATATTGTCCTAAGTTTTATTAATATAAATCTATTTATTATATATAACTAACCCAAATAGTAACTTAACTCATTAAATATGGATTAAGAAATAAGTTTATGATCCATTACAATGGGTCTAATTTGAATAGAGGTGATTGTTCAATAAATCCGAGATTGGGCCAAGATTTCCAGATGATCTTCACTTAGCTGAAATGTAATTTAAGCTAACATCTTCATAGACTCACTGCGATTATTTTACACAATTTACTTAGTTAAGGATATATCGTAATGTTAATAGACAAACGTATTGCCCATAAATCAATTCTCGCATACCAATCTTAATAAGTTTAATGTTTTCCTCCAAACAAGCAACGTGAAGATAGATCAAAATCTATTCAAATCGGCACCACACGGGCACACATCACCATTCCCACCCTCCCCCCTCCCTATCTATGCACATTGGATGAACGTCGCTATCATAAATGATGACGTCGAACTACCCCTATGTAAAATTAGGAAAAATTACCAAAAAAATCATAAACATATTACAATTATGCAATTCGATTTAAACTTATTTTTGATCAATTGAGTCTGGCTAACTTTTTACAATTATTCCCGATCGATCTATCCGACTAAAATTGGCCGATCGCGACTTTTTTTTTTAATAATATTTTAATTTTTGAAATATTTTATTAATTTTATTATCTTTTTTTTTTTTTTTTTTTCCCCTTCTCCCTCCTCCCTCCTCCTTCCTTTGGCTCCGCGGGCTCGCCTCACCAGTCAGCAAGCTTGCGCCAGCAACGACGCCTTGCGGCTCGCCGTCGCGTCTGGCAAGGATTCACCTCGCCCCAGTGGCTCGCCCGCCGTTGCTGGGCACGAGCTCGCTGATTGGCGAGGCGAGCCCACTGGAGCCAAAGGAAGGAGGAGGGAGGAGGGAGGAGGGGAAAAAAAAAAAAAAGATAAAAAAAACATAATAAAATTAATAAAATATTTCAAAATATAAAATATTAAAAAAAAAGCTCGCCTGCCTTTGGTCGGCTTTCACACGCCGGTCAATTTTATGGATAGACGATCGAAATAATTGTAAAGGTTTAGACTCCAATTGGTCAAAAAAAAAAAAACAGTTTACGACTCCTCCAACTGACGCTCTGCAATTTTAACCAGCAAAGCAATTTTAACCGTCAACTCTCTCTCTCTCTCTCTCTCTCTCTCTCCAATGGAGGATGACACCGAGGAGCTTTCAGAAGTCGGTCCTCCTAAACAGCTCCCACCTCCTGTAAGCGCTTTCTCTCTCTTCAGCCCCTTTTGGCGAGCATTTACCTCCTCAAATTACTCCACAAAACTGATCGTGGAAGTTTTCGCGATGCATTTTTTGGTTGTGTCGATGTATATCGCGAATCGTTTCCCTGTAATAACAATTCGGAGAGATGGGTTCCCTTCGGCATCGCCTTTTCGACTGACCCGCGCGTAATTTTCGCACCGCCTTTCGATTCTTTCTTTCGAGTGTTGATTTGGGTCGACGTTCTGATGCCCGAACAGTTCCTGGAGGTGGTGTGCAAGAGCTCCGGCAAGCGGAGGAGGTTCGCGGCCGGCACGGAGGCCGGATTCACCGTGCGGGTGATGAACAAGAAGCTGGAGGGCGGGTCTCCGTTTGCTCTGTGCATTTAGGCGGTCAAAGAAGGGGAGGAAGGCGTGACTTTCGGCCCTAATTCGGCTCTCGTGGACTATGGCTCTGGATGGAGGTTGCAGACGGTCACTGAAGTGGATTATGCTGGTAATTTACATTTCCTCGGAGGATCGGAAAACCATGAGATGCAGCGACTTTCGATGTCGCTGTTCTGTTTCGTTGCGTCTTCTTTTTGTGAATGATTTGCAATTTCGTTTCTGATTGCTCTTCTTGATTAGGCGAGGATAAAGGTGAAGAATTTCGGCGAAAGATGGCACGGGCGCCTTTCCGGGTAAGGGTTGTTAATGTTCGGGATTTGTGAATTATTTAGAGTGGCATTGGAGGAATATATGTTCTGGGATTTTAAGGATCCTATAATTTGTTATTAAACTGATGCGATCAATCTCGGATGTTCACCGAGATGTTACCCTGCTCTTAGCTGACGCCGTCTTCGGTAGAAATGTTAGGACCTCCTTCGTTAATCATCTCTCGTCCTCCCAGTGACCTCTGTTTGCACGGGTTGTGAATTTTCTGCCATTTCTATTAGGAGGAAGCAGAAAAGGGTCAATTAGTTATACTTAAATGAGTCTATATTGCTGTTAATTTACGAAGAAAGTGTATCTTGCCAGTAGCTACTGAGCATTTACGAGCTTACTGATGCAGTCTATCCTATAATGATGCTTTTGCAGAATGCCAACGGCTCGAGTGTTGTGATGGATGTAGGAAAACCGGTCATCAGTTTGGTGTACATTGGGAAAATATTAGTTGCATTTGTTTTAATATTTGTTCTTGGTGCGATTTTCACTCTGGCTCTTGAGTATCTTCCCATGTTAATTTTGTCCATCAACTCACTCATGTAAAGATCTACGATCCAAGTCGAATGGACTCTAGCGTTCATTTCTTCAGGTTATTTGGACAATGCACATTTCCTTGTCACAAACATATATATTCATCGCCGAGGTCGGCACATACATGTAAGGCGGCTGTTTTGTACAATGCAGTCTGAGCAATAACAGTCGGGCATTGTCAGTCAGTTTATGCCTCTTATGAAACATATCTTTATTGGGTGTTGCTGAGAATTGATACAAGGGATGTTGTATGATTCTACTGTCTTTACAACAAAGGAGCGAGACCTTCAGATTCCCTTGAAGACTTAATGTAAATAAGGGGAGGGAGGAAATTCATTTTATCCTCTCCATGCGTCCCTATTATCGCCAAATAGAGTACAATGAGTTGAATAAATCATGGGGCTTGCGAGTAAATCTTTGCAGGCAGGAACTATGCTTGACGATTGGATGGGGCTTGATAAATCTATTGAGCATATGCTGAAGGAACATAGACTGCGCCTTTCAATGAGCTGTGACTCCGGCCATAGAAAATGTAGACTAGAGCTCCGATCAACATCCATATTTAGGAGAAAATTGAGACACGGAACCATGTTCCCAACCTGGGCATCCAGTTGTCAAACCGAGAATCAGATCAGTTAGAAAAAGAGCAAATAGGGGGTATGCATGAATCATTGAGAAGAAAACACTCAAATTATGAGGATGCTCACGGAAGACTAACTAATAGGCAGGTGTTGACAAGAATACAGGCAACTGGCAAGAAAGGGACGAACGGACACTGGAAACCTGTTAAAGGAGAGTCAATGACAGTTTGGATCATTTAAACACTGAATTATTAACTCCTGAAGAAAACCTAGTCTAATCAGGACTGAACCATCGTCTATCGACACACGTAAGCAATAGAAGTTACCTCCTGCAAGTCCAAAGTCATGCCTTGCATTATCTTGTCCTATGTAGGCCAGCACGACCAAACTGCCTAAGACAGGAACTCCAGCCAATCCACATAATATCGAACGAACCATGCTGTCAAGTTAATGCAGTTAGGATTTATGAAGCATAAGACAGTCATGAAATAATAACTGCAAAGTTTCGAGACGCACGCAATCAAGGTTATTTCGTGTTTCCATGTAAATTTTGTGCCTGCATGTGTATCAAGAAAGCATCAGCGTTTCCATTGTGCCACACATACTTCTGTTGTGGATTTGAATCTACGAAACCTGCTTCATATATCTATTGTGCAAACACCTCGAAGCATATGGGCCACGGCTATTCAACAATTGAAGAAAGGACTCATCCTTGTCAATCCCTTTATTACCCTGAGACAACTGATGCTCATGGGCCTTTCGGAACTTACCTGGTAGAGTTAACTATTGATCCATAAAAGTTTGTCCATTCAGATGAATTAAGCTCCATTGAGATGTTTAAAGCCAATCTAATATATCTATAGAATGTTCCAGATATATGAGTATAGCTAAACTCCATGTCAAATGTGAAAATTGTCTCACAAAAGACTCAAGAATTAACGACTTGCTCTAATAAAAGAGAGGCGGGAGTAAATGAAAGGTTGACCAACCTTGAAAGGCCTCCGACTGAAGCAGCAGGCGCAAGTATAAGAATTCCTACACACACAAAAACTATACTCCAGGCAGCAATCTTCCGCCTTCGTTCTTCATTATCATCTGTATATGTCCAAGCCAAAAATTAAGAAAGAAAATGTGCACATAGTGGAAGCAGATGCAGAGGCAATGCAATATGAACAGGAAAAATTTTACACTTGGAAACAAAAACCCACAAAGACCAATTATTTTGTCCATAATAAAAGGAGGAACCTTCCTGTAATCTAAAAGGCATGTCTATTTGCACAGTACTAAGAGGGTAAAGACTATTTTACACAATGAAGAGGAACCCGATTAGCCAGTGTTCATCCACCAAAGAGCTGGCAAAGAAAAAAGTGACCATAGCCAGTTTAAATAGAGGACGATGATGTGCACGAGGAAGAGGATGGTTCTTGGACAAATTCAGTCGACATGTTAGGATGGAATTGCAATTCCCACAATTATGTCAAACAATTCTTTGCTTGATATTGTCCTCAGTCAACGGCTGATCATCTCCCCTGGATGAGATAACAGAACATTCGATTTCCGTGGAAGCAGTTCATCTGGTGGAACATACCTGAGAATCAGGACAGAAACTGCAGCAGTGATGAAAGCAAGAAGGGTACCCACACTAACCTGCACCCATATAGGAAAATGGAGAGGCAAGCACAGATAAACAAGTGATTTTGACCCAAAAAGCTCTATATACCGTTCCAATTGTTATTCGACTTACCATCCCAGCCAACTGCGAGACATCCATGAAGAATGCTTAGGCTGCAGCCAGAACACCAGTCATCACTGTACTATTAACCGGAACTTGAGTATGTCTGTTTATATCTCCAAAGAATGATGGCAACAGTCCATCCCTAGCCCTTGCCATCCAGATTCGCGGCTGCAAAGAAAGGGAGTTACAATTCAGTCAATCGTACTTGTGTTTCCGGACTAGCGATCATTATAGAACTCACTACAGCCTACAGGATAACACGAAGAAATAGGAAATTACAGACTGAAAATGTTGAGTGCATTTGTTTATATCGGAAAAGAATGATGGAAAAAATCCTTTTCCGTCTACTGTGATCAAAATTCATGGCTGGAAAGAAACAGTTCACTCTCCAAGAAATTTGTGTTTCCTGTCTAAGCAATTACTTTAATTACAGAACCACACGAAGTCAACTTCATATTTGACGAATTCAATGGGATACGAAATTTCAGGTATCGTAAGGATTAAATTAATAATAGATTGCTTTAAGAGAGGACTAAGTGAATCAACATTTATAACCTGTTGACATCATGAACGAGTGAAATTCTTAAGACTGCAGTATCATGTCTAAGCAGGAGAGGGGGTGAAAGTTGGAAAGTCTCGATAGTCACTAACTAAAACCACTTGATATAATGATGCTAAAGCCCGAGTTACATGCATACCTGAGGGAGAATTAAACCCATCAAACTTGAGCATAGAGCCATGACTGCTCCAGTGGTTAGTATATACCTGCAATATAAAAACCACACCTTGAAACCAACTGGTCCGTGGGAAATGGACTCAAGCTTAAATTGTTTGTCCACATTTTAATAGCAGAATAACATGCTTACACTGCCCATCGCATCCCATAGTGAGCAAATGTTGAGGAAATCGGGGTGTCTGGATCGAATGCATAGCATGGTACCAAGCCAACAATTACAACGGACACAAGCGTGTATGATATGCAACATATAGACAGAGCCACTCCTATACCCACGGGCAGATCTCGTTGAGGATTTTTCACCTGTCATGTTGATCAGAACCCAGATTGAGGTTTGATATTTCTCAACAAGAAAAGCTATGAAGATAATTCAGTTAATTTGTGTCAATCAATTATAACATCACAATAAGTAAATGATGAATCAACTCTGTGCCATTACCAGTAAGGGAGCAAGTGACCAGAAATAAAAGTATTTATGTGCCGTGTCATTAGAAAGTACTCAAGCTATCAACCTTATTATCAAATAAACTGTTGAATTTTTGCCCCAAATTTTCATTGAATTGTCTACTTCATCTTCATTAGACCTGGCTTTTTTTTTGCCACTGATAAAGCTTGCACAGTTTTCTTCACCTGCAATGACTATTTACAACTTATGGCCACATACATAGTGATTGATTTCCAGAAGATTTATCAACTGGCTGCTCTCTCTTGATCATTTATTACAAAAGAAAAAGTTAGGTCTATGCTGGATTAAACTGATTAAATGCCACATGCACGCATTTCAATATTTTTAACGGCAAAGAAGGATGAGTCAGAATTTATGATAGGTTTAAAACTTCCCAAGAGATCTTTGACCCTAGCTTGATGCGGCAAATAGTCTTAAACCTATTATACCATGACTAATTCAGTCTTAAACCTTTCAAATTTGGCAATTCAGTGCTAAATGGTTCGACAACTTGTCAATTCAATCCTAAACTTTTTAATTGTGCCTATTTTGTCCTAAACTTTTAACGAATTACTAATTTAGTCATTATGGCTAATTTTGGCTGAACGTTGGTGACTTGGTGGCCCAGTTAGTGCCTGTAGTCACATGTGGCGTGACCAACACTAACATGGAGAATTTTTTAATTTTTTTAAATTCCAATTTCTTTATTATTTATTATTTTTTTTATTTTTTTCCTTTTTTATAAAGGCCCCATGGAGCTCCAACCTCCGCCAGCCACCGAGCAAGGGTTGGTGACCCGCTCAACCTAGGTGAGGGCTGCAAAGCCTCGCCGACCAAGGGTGAGGGTTGCAGCCCTCGTTGTGGCCGACACGGGCAACCTCGCCCATGGTTGGCAAGGGCATTGTAAGCCCTCACCTAGGCCATCACTGCCACGGCAAGGGCGGGCAAGGGCTAGTATGCCCTCACCAAATCTAGTGGGGGTCGCAACCCTCACCTGCAGCTAGTGAGGGCTACGAATCCCTCACCCATGGTTTGCTAAGATCGCCGGCCCCTTGCTCAATGGTCGGCAAAGATTATTGGCAATCGACCAGTGGGGCTTCACTGACCCTCTATAAAAAGAGGGAAAAAGAGAATAAAATATTACAAATCAATAACAAATAAATAAAAAAATTAAAATGTTATTCAAATTAACACCACCCATGCCATGTAGACAGTCAATGCTAATTGGGCTAGCACATCAATGACACCTGGCCAAAATTAGTTTGAAGGATTAAATTAGCAATTCGTCAAAAAATTTAAAACTTATTTGGCAAATCGTTTAAAGGTTTAAGTTTAAAATTGTACAATTAAAATGTTTAGGACTAATTAGCAAATTGTTAAAGTATTTGAGACTAAATTGGTTAACATACGATAAATTTATGACTTTTTAATCAATTTTCTTGTCTTGGACATATTACATGAAGATTTTTTTTTTTTTTTTCGGTGTAAGGATTACGTCAAACAATTCATCGAGTGGTGATCATAAATGCCTAATTGGGTAATGAGAGGTCTCACATGGATTCGATCTACTATGAATTCAATCGTTGGATAAAGTGAGATTCCCGTGAGTTACAACGATCCAACGGATGAGACTTATTTGGTTCATCAGTACGAAGCTTACTCTATTGCTTTAAGGGGAGTCATGGCCCCAAAATCATAATTCCTAATTCCTCATTGCTCTCCAAAAGATTTGGTCGATTCATGGAAATGGCTTAGGCTAGGACGATGGGCCTCCATGCCTCTGCATACATCCATGTCGAAACAATGAATACTCCCGTCGAACATCCCACGATCGATTCCCCATGAAATGATTCGTGTTCTTTTCCCCTGCTGCTACCATTTCCATCACTTCAAATCTAATCCAAAACTAGCAGACGCACGCTACGGCGGAAACCTTTGTGAGCGAGAACTTATCGAACGGACTACAAATCAAACACGGGTCGAGATAAATCCGAATCACTGATCGCGTGGATTCCATGATGAAACTCATGTGGTAAATTTCCGAAACTCAGTTGGAACGAGAACGTTAATGAAAAACATTTTATTTGACAAAACACATTAGGAGTTACATAAGATGCACGCCCAGCGTGTCATCGGACTAAAAGCAAAGCAGCAAATACAAAAGTCCTATCGTTATTTCTTTTTTCCTCTAATATGATTAGAGTGGACGAGAAGGACGAACTCAGCCAGCACGCCCTCGCTCCGATCCGACGCCGTTCGCCTGCAAGAACCAAACGCACCCTCAGATCCGACAGATGTAAAGGGATAAACAGAAACAGCTAACAGTCGGACAATGATATGTTTCTCTCGATCTATGATGCCTCGGATGAAGGGAATGAACGTGAAACATCACCTGACTGCGAAACGGGGGGGGCCTCAGTCGCTGTCGCTGCTGCTGCTGTCGTGGCCGTGGCCGTCCTCGTGCTTCTTGTCCTTCTTCTTCTTCTTGTCCTTCTTCTCGTGACCCTCCTTGTCATGGTGGTCGCTGCCGCCGTGAATCTTGTCCTTGATCTTGTCGGAGAAGCCTCCCTTGTGCTCCTCCTTGTGCTCGCCCTTGTGCTCGCCTTCCTTGTGGCCTTCTCCCATGTGGAGGGTGTGCTCGCCCTTGTGCTCCTCCTTCTTGTGCTCGCCTTCCTTGTTGCCTCCTCCCATGTGGAGGGTCTCCTCGATCTTGTGGATGATTCCCGCCATTCTCTTTTCTCCTTCTCCTTCTTTCTTCTTCTTCTCGCTCTATATGGGTTTGATCCGATGAGAAGCAAGATGGGATCTGATTCTGGTTTGGCCCTGGGCTGGCTCCCCTATTTATAGGCGGAAGCGAGTGCTCAAAACGGAGAAAGAAGAAGACGACGACGCCCCCCGAGGAGGCAGATATCACGGGCCTTATCCTCTCTTATTTTTCGGAAAACTTACTTTTTAAATATTATCCGCGGTGACTACGCGTACGCGGCGTGTCGTTATTGGATAGGAGAGATTCCCAATAAATAATATCTTTTAAAAGGAAAGAACGCGCTTGATAATTTTTTGGAGAATTTTGATTTATGTAATTTCACGCTCATTTGAGTTGAATGTACATGAGAATTTGCTGCCTGTGATATTCGACGCGGAAGCTGTCCCATCCAGAGGACAAACAAAGCATGGTTCATAAAAATCAAGCATTTCTTCTTTATCTAAGCCAAAATGATAATTTTCAAAAGATAAGTGATCCAAGAAGTTGATTTTTAGAGGCACTTTGGTATCGTGATTGATTTTCATATTGGAATTTTGTTAACTAAAGTCTCGGGAACACTTGTCAAACGCATTTCATTTGGGACAATCAGAGTGTCGAGGCGCCAATCGGTCATTGCCACGAGATAGAATATTTTAGATAAAGTGTAGACGTCGGTAAGCGATAAATATGCAATCTTCCGATTTCTTTTATTGGTTGCGCAATCAGTGGATGCAGACAACTCTCGCGTGCATCCGACACCTGTAATGACATCGTCTGGACTGAACGCTGCTCTCTCTCTCTTCCTTCCGCTTTCGGAAAGTTGTCGGTCAACAGAGAACGCGTCAACTTTTTATTTGTGTGGTTGCCGACAGTTTCAGAGGAAGATTTTTGTTACCCGCAACTTGGAGCAATTCTTTTTCTTTCCTATTATTTATTTAGATGACCTATTATTCTATAAATAATCGGGAAAATTAAGACGAAGCTAGGAAACTTTTGGAAAATTAGAAGGGAAGCAAAGCATTGTGAGAGAGAAGCACGTGAAATTCTAAATAAATATTCAAGATATTCGACACTTGATGAATGCTTTTATAAAAAGAGCATCCTCAAACAATTAATTAAAAATCAAACATTTCTCATTATACATTACATGACAATTCTTGAAATATCAACACGGAAATTAACTTAAACTAGAAAAATAATAAATGACACAAAAAATTCAGGTGATTCAATTCGAATGTTAGTACTTATATCTATGAAAAGAGTCAATAGTAAATAGTCAATTATAATAAAAAAAAATCATAATTACAATCGTCCACATATTCAAGTAATTTTCACATCTAAATTAAACTCAAACTTAAATATTTACAAATAAAATAACTCAATTAAATATAAGATTATTGCACAAAATCATCGGAAGCCTTTTCGCACGGGCGGAAATCAAGAACGTTAGGAATCCACAAACTTTTTCTTTTATATGTTCACACCGCTACAACGGGAGAGAACAAAAGCGACAAAGCAAACCCTTGCTTTTGTTCCTTTCTCTCTTTACCCTTGAATAAGTCAAAAGAACAAACTCTTTGGACCAAAGTAAGTCCTAAAACTGCTTCGTCAGCCTGAAGAAAATTGCGAATCTCGACAACCTTAGGATATTAACAATCAAGAGGGTACTCTCTTTCCCCGAGGAAGAAAAAGATACAGAGGGTAGTTGATGAAGTTGAAAGTGCGAGGGAAGAAAAAGATACAGAGGGTAGTTGATGAAGTTGAAAGTGCGAGCACTAGTATGTTAAAAAAAAGAAGCAATCCTACCAGCCTATAGATTACCAAACAAGCGGGATGGCCCCAATTCAGAGCTTTTGAGCTCTTGCCATATGGTGAAGTTACATGTAATAGACACTAATGATCCATGCACTACCCCACTTTACAAGAGGGAGAATTACCAAAAAATTTCTAAACTTATTGTAATGATATCAATTCAATCATAAAACTTTTATAATTGTATCGACTCAATTTACCCGATCAATTTTAGCCAGCCGATGCCCACCATTTGACTAGTGCTAACATAGCAATTTTTTAAATAATTTTTTTCCTCTTCTTCCTTCAGGATAATTCACAGGGTCAACCGCACAAGTGAAAGATTGACCTTCTTCTTTTACTTATTTCCTTATACGATCAAAATTGCATATTGATCCAGAAGCACTGAATTTGGTAAACACTTCAAATTCAAGACATAATTTAACAATATGACAAGTGCTCTCAAGTCGGGACACCGTGAGAGCGTGATTCTCAAATATAAATTGAAATTACAAGTACTAATGGATAAATATAATAAAATAAAAATCATTTTAATTGTGCCTTATCCTCTTTAAATTTAGTTTAGAGTCGGATTATTCTATTTGTCTCAGTAAATCGATCGTGGGCATGACGACCTGCTTAAGCTCTCACGAGCCCACAAGCTTAAATCATATTAGGACAAATTTAAATAAGACTATCAAAGCGTCACAAGATTTATGACAAATTTGTTTAGCTTCAGCAAATTCTCCAAAAGTTTGTATAGCGCGAATTCACGTATCAAAATTTATATGTGTTGTGAAAATTTCAAATGATATGTATTAGGAAAAAGTCAGCGCATCTGTCTTGAGATTAAGATCAAGCAAAAAATAAAAATCAAATGACTATCCAAACACACCCATATTTGAGAAAAGATAAAAAGTAAAAATCAATCCAAACACATGCTTGCGGAATTCGAGTAGATGATCGTAATGCTAATTTGCTCACGAGCATCTAATACTGGCGAAGGCAGGGGCTGTAAATACCAAGTGGAGGACGGGTTTATGGCAAAGGAAACGAGCATATGACCAAACACCAGTTCATTATTTCCTTTCCATTTCTTGGCCAAACCAGCTGATTAGGGCAGAAAATTTAATCAGCCAAATAAATTTCATCCTAGTGGATGATAGCATATAGAGCAACTAGAGTATCAAGTTAGGTCCAGTTCATGCATTAGTTACTTGTTAGCAAAGTCGGCACAGATCAACATCAGAGCGGGATCGTTGATTGGGGGAGACTGGAGACAAAATGTGCCGAAGCTGCCAGAGCAATAAGACCTCCCTTAATAGCGGCTGGATCAATACTCAAGTACTCACATGCAAAACGAAGTCGATAGTAATGATCTAGATTGGCTGAGACTGTAGACAACCTGATGGGCTAAGCTGCAAGCATCCATGAGTTCTACTGGTGCTTCCTATTATATGCCGAACTTCCTCAAGTGCACCAAACAGTGCATACCGGAGATGGACCTCTCGCACTACTTCTCTACTAATTTCCTCTAGCCTTCTCCAAGTCAGGAAGATCTGCAAAACAGGGCGGTGCATGATTAGAAATGAATAACTTCGTCCTCTTGATCAGGTGAACCGGCAGTAGCAATCAAGGCTAAGGGAAAGGCCACTGTTGACTAACAGCGATAATGGGGCAAAGGTCACAATACAGATTCTTTCCTTTTTCATATGATAGAGAAGGGTTGGCTTATTCAGACACAAGCAATCGCAGTAGGTACACATGCACCTACATATTTAAGTAAAAAGCAAACAAGTTCCTCAACTAGACAAAAAACTCAACTTGCCACTGCTTAATAAAGCTCAAAGAAGCAGAGAAAAGCTGACCATTACTGCAAGACGAAGAACATTTAAAATTAACAATCAATACTAAACATACCAAAACTTGTCTACTAAGCGATGGGGCAAAACTTGTCGGACAAGTTGGCACTCTAACTCAAATAATCACTTATAGAGTATCACATTACTAAGTAAACCAATCTAGTAAACTGGTTTCAGCATCTCTAGCAGTGCTCTAAACTGCAAACGCATTTGGATTTTGTGAAGTGCAAAAGCAAAAGAATTTTTTCAACAAAAACACAATATGCAACCAATAACATTTCAGTAATTTACGAGTAACTTCATTATAATAGAACAAAGTTCTGTTGAACTCACAGAGCATTCCTCCATCATCACTGCTTTCATCATCTTCACCTCCATACTGCAACAGAACAAATAACATGATAAGTTTGTCTACCCTATGAAATATATTCAGGCAGAGACAAAGTAAGAGCCCATCAAATTACCGTAGCATCATCGCCATCAGATCCTAAATCAGCTGGCCAAAAAAGTAAAAAGAGAGAGAGAATTCAGATGAGTGAAACATCCATTGAATAATCAAACCAGTTCATGGATGCAACATGCAATATTTAACTTGATAGCAATAGGAACCTAAAGGCCCCAGAGTAAGCAACATCAAGTTCAGCTCACATGCCATTCTAAACGATACAAGCATTTACATGGATCGTAAAGCTGAGTCATTCATATTCTCAAACTCACAGTAGATATACTTGAGGAGGAAAGGCCAATATTGGCAGTTAAGGACAAGACTTCCTAAGGCATTTGCATGTGCCAAAAAGCAGTGATATAAGGCCTTTATACAAGGAAAAAAACTCAAAACATCAAGAAACATAACTACACTGTGTAAGCCATGTATAAGCATATGATTGTGGTCAAAGGGATGTAAAGAATACACCTTTTCAAAACAACAAGAAAATTATGAGTATTCAACCTGGCAATTACATTCAGTTAGGTCAATGAACTTTAAGAAATTTCAATAAGCTTATAAACTCCTGAAGTGCCTTCAACTTGGTCACTGAATTGAATAAGTAATTACTTAGCTCTTAACAGAAGCTACTATGGCAATTTATCCATGTGCCACATGCCATGGCCCAATGACAAAGTGGCTCAATTTAAACTTACAAGCACTTCAAAAGCATAGGGACCGAACTGAAAGTAGCCTCACTGTTTGGAACTAAAAGAAGTTGTCCCTGATAAAATTTTGCTAATGACAGGCCTTCCTTTTGTATCTAGTAGATAATCCTGGGATATCAATGCTTCAACGTTAGAGGATGAAGGTCTGAGCTACAGCTATCAAATCCATTCTAAGGAATGTTGCTTTAGAATGATGGGCCTAGAATTACCAACTTGCTTGCAACCGAGAGAGAGAAAGAGAGAGACACACATTTAATCACGCGATTTTTATAGCTTTCACTTCCAAAGAAATTCTGAAACCTATCTTCAGTCTTTTACGTCTGTCATCATGCACTTGGTGTATTATTCTCTATTTCTAAAATACATAGTTTCAACCTTTTTCTCCTCATATTTACTGGAAATGAATGGTCAACAACAGATCCTCTATGAAGTTTACTTTTCTATCTGTGCAGGTGGGTGGGTGCCAGTACATTTACACAGCCAAGAACATGGAAAAGCAACTTTTTTATAAAAACTGTGCTTTGTTATTAGAAACTGAAAACAAGGCTAGCAACCAGGCAAATTCTTTCTCTCACTTTTCTTTTGGCAGAAAATTTTCTCATCAACAAATGAATCATCACAGGGCACGGCAGGGCCATTTAAAACCCTATAATATTTGTCTCCAGCTATAAATCTTGAATAGGTTGAATGAACAACATCGACAACCAAATGTTATGCCGAAAAGGAAGACGTTCAAAATGAAACAGAAACATGTCATGCAAATAAATACAGGTATATCAGACAACAGCCATCCTATTCCACACAAGACCTTTGACAATTACCCTTCTTTTAAATCTACAATACAGTTGCAGCGAAGTCTTTGGATGTAGTTCCCAAGCAACAAGATAATCAACTACAAATGTCATAGGTGCCGCCAATAGAATAAAAAATACCACAGGAGGAATATATTGTGAACTTACAAGATGATTCCTCATCTTCATCACACCATTTGTTCCAGTCAACCTTCAGGTAAGGGGCAGGTTTTTCTTCCGTCTTCAAAAGTCTTTTCCACCAACCTTTCTGCTCTTTCTGGATTGTGCATAATATATTCCTCAGCCCCATTTTTGTCTTACAACCCTGGTAAAATACGAACGTAACTCAAAGCTTGAGAGCTGAAGGTTCAAGCACAAGAGCCACTGGGCAATGAAAATCTTAAAAAAAAAAAAAAAATTCTCAAAAGCAAAACATTGCATATGATACTCAAAATATAGTATATCTGTATGTCTCGACCATCCCATCTGCATATGGTTTCAGCGGAGCAACTCCAGGAAGTGTCACAGGGACTTAAAAAAAAAAAATGGTAGATATGAAATTACCCGCAAAAATTGTTAAGTCTCTTTTTTTTGGATAAGTAACAATCGTGTCGGCTCTTATGATGGTAATGTAGGTGGATGAGAAATGAACAATTTCTCATACTCCCTAAAGGTTTTGCTTATAAGCTCATCCCCATATTAAAGATGAAAAACTGGTGTTTTAGATTTTTCTGTCTAAAATTATACTTGAAGGACTTTCAATTTGTTGCACAGATTATAGTGTCTGCACGTTCAAAGTTAAACCTCAATTCTGGCAGGGTACCACCACAGTTTCTTTTGGAATTCGGGGTAGAGTTTGCACGGTTCATAATTCCCATGACAGCACTTCCTTGAGCAAAGGTTATCGAGTAAGTAGAACTAACTTGTTACTCTTTGAGATTATTATATCAGCATAGCTATCCTCTCGTGTCCAACATAGCTCCCTTAGCACAAACTGTCAGCTCTTTTGAACAAAAGTAGTGTCTAAATGTAAAATTGCTTATCATCTTAAACACAGGCTAAAGACAGACGAAGCAAAGTCCCATCTTTCTACCAAATACAGACCCCTCTAAAAGTCGTATGATCTCCTCCTGGCCAATTGAATTGATTGTTACAAATCAAAAATAGGATACCTGACAATTGACATAGACTATGCATAGTGCAATGTGAGTTGAACTAAATGAAATTATGAATAGCTGACCAGTGATTTCTGTATGCTAGGTCAATGGGAACTCTTGGGAAGTAACAAGTAATTAAAAACAACATAAGCCGATGCATATCAATGATGCGATATCATCTGAACCTGTAGAAAAATAAAGCATTAAATGGCATAGAGCCCCACCTCCGCCACTATCGCTCCATACAGTTGCAAGCTGAAACTGAAGGGTTCCCCTGCACCCCAACAGCCGAGAAGCTGAACGAACCCTGTTGCTCGCATTTCACCGAGACATCCTTCGCGTCGGGCAAAGAAATGGTAAGGTACACCCTGTCTGACCTCTGCGCCCAAAGAACCTCGGGTTGACGACTGCATTTGGAAGCATAAGCACCATCACATGAAATGCCAAAGGAAGGTCTAAATTCATTGCATACAATGTCAAAAAGCAAAAGAGACCTACAAAAACCAACTCCATCAGCGCAACAACATGGAAGAACCGAAACTCTTGTCCTATACAGTGATCCAAAGAGGCCGAACTTTCGCTAGCAACATCATTCACCGTGTATCGCACAACAGAAAAAATCGCATCTTTTCCCGTCTGCTTGCAAAACCTAAGACGCATTCGGTTCGCGAAATGCATATCCGAACCATGAAGGCACCGCAGAACCAGAACCGCTGAAACCGCACAAGAAGACAAAAAAACACAAACGCAATCGCCGGGAGCTGAAGCCACCCTAATCTGCGAGCGGCTCCGGCGAGCGCTGGGAGCGAGAGGACCGCCTCGCCGACGAACACGGCCGGATTTTCGAAGCACGCGGAGGGAGAGAGCACGATCGCCGGCCGGCGGTTTTACCTCATTTCCGGCCGCGGATGGAAGGCCGACGGCGAGCGAGACTGGCGCGAGGCGGCGGAGCGCAGCCGGAGGAGGAGGAAGAGGAGAGGGGGAGCGGGGAGGAGGGAGGAGGAGGAGCGCGCAAGTGTCGGCGGCGGCGTCGTTTGTGAGCGTCGCTTTCCAGTAAGGAATATCAGCTTCGGGGAGTCAATGGGTCAAACCGTTTGTCCTACATTACTTGGGAATTTCGGCTCTAAAAGATTCTCCGTTGTTGTAACGCAAAATTTTTTTTTAAAATAAAATAATATAAAAGGGCAAAAAGCGGCCAAAAAAAAACAAAATAATATCCATTGCAATAAATTTATCTTAAACTTTTTTTTATGTGATATAAAAAATCCCAAACTTATACCTATATAATATTTTTATCTTTTATTGAAGTTTTGTTGTTAAAAATCGGCCTACATAATGGCAAAAAGCAAATAGTATTGACATGATGCACTAGATAATTTAAGTAAAACGACTTTGTTTTTTGCTGAAAAATTATTTAATGGAATTTGGATGTAGGGTAAATATGTCGCATAAATACAAATCACAAAAAAGAAAAGTAAGATAAATGCGTTATAGTGGATAGGAGTGAGTATGATTTTAAAGTAGAACCACAAATCCTAAAAAATCGAGCTGGATTCTGAGTTATAGGATATGTAAGGGTAGGTTCTAAGTTCAAAAAATTGGAGAACCTATCCTGTAAGTGCATTGGAACAAATTATTATGTTTTTCTTATTCTATGTTTTTTTGCGCAATTCTGCAGCATTCCATGCTATCTAATAATGAATATGTAATCTAAAATCATTAGTATAACCTTCTATTTCTAGCAATATTTATGATCTAAATTTTTTTTTACTTTATTAATATTTCACAATATATATGCGGATGATCATTAGAGGTGGTGAATTCATTAGTCCATCTTAAAGATATTGGAAATGCAAAGTTCTTAAGGAGTGCTAAGAGAAGTTGGGGCATTTACAGTGGTAAGAGTGAAAATTTTGGAAGAATTTGTCATAGTGAAGAAGTTCTTCCTTTGTGCATTGGATATTCAACCCAAAAACTATAAATATGCTGAAATATGCCATGAAATATGCCATGGCCCTGATACCATAAAATTAGCCTATGATAGGAACTAGGGAAAACAAAAATGGAATTTGTGATAACTATGTTATCTCACACATATGGCCCCTTCAATACCTTCGACCTCAGAATAAAGACTATCTGCTCGCCCCCAAATTCATTTTCATTTTTTGGCTCTATCATAGGAAATTTTATGAAGACAGAATTTCAATGCACGTGTATCATTTAATTAAAAGCATATGTAAAATCTAGACAAATCTTAAAATCGACTATGAAATTTGAGACAGGATATATTTTAGATAGTATGTATAATAAGTTTCAGATTTCAAAAATTAAAGAATTAGTTCCGACAGAATATGAAATCACTTATCCCTATATATAGGAGCGCGCGCGAACGTGTGCACGCATGTGCGGAAAACATGGATCACTTGCAGGATCGACGGATTCATTCCGTTCCGAAGTATCTGCACAATCCATATGGGGACGACGCGGTGCCCAAGATAAATTCATCCTATATTTATGTATAAAAATTAAAAAGACTAAAAATAATCGCAAAAAATCTTTTAATAACATGAAATTTTATTTGTCAATAATATCCCGCGATCAAGAGAATTGGCTGAATCCCGTGAAACCATTTCATAGACGGTGGAGCGGAGCCCGGCCCGAGCGGAGCAAACGGAAAACGGCCACCGAAAAGCAAAATTAAAATTCACGCCTCGTTCAACCTCCTCTCTCTCTCTCTCTCTCTCTCTCTCTCTACGCGTGGGAAATCTGAATCGCGATCGCATCCCGACGACGACGGCGGCGGCGATGGACGGAGGAGCGGGCGGCGGGGGGACGCTGTCGGAGGTGTACCAGAGCGCGAAGAGGCTGCTCCTGCGGACGAGGGACGCGCTGGAGCGGCTGGAGAGGCTCGAGTGCTCCGCCACGGCCGCCGCCGGCGGGCTGGACTCCCCGGAGCTGTCGGCCTCGATCAGGAGGGACGTCGTCCAGATTCAGTCCCTCTGCATCGAGATGGACCGGCTCTGGCGGTTCCTAGGCGCCAAGTCTCAGCGCGATCTCTGGAGGAGGTATCCGATCTGTCCTGCGATACGCTTAAATCCGCCGACACCTGTTGTTGAATTTCGCGGTTATCAGGTCATTTCCGTGTATGCGGATTCGAATTGACGCGTTGCGCTTTTCATTTGAACCGAATGCGAAGAACTTCGGTGCTGTTGTCTCTGTGTGAATATCGGATGTTTCGATGTTGAAGCTGCATTTGATAGGAGGGTTGGATTACAAGTCAGGCTTTCGTGAGGGTGGTGGTTGTTCCAGCTTAGTTCGTCTTGGTCTTTGGTCTGTTTTTTTGAGTGCCAAAAGGCTCTGAAGTTTTTTGTGCGATCCCATGGTGATGGAAAGTACCTTTACTTTTCTTCCTGTCATGTCCTTCTAATACGATAGTGGTATGTTGCACAATCATATGCTGCTCTTTCCTGATGAACTTTACCTATGCGAAGACTAGTCGAGTTTCGTAGGTTTACACTGGCCTTGATTTCGGGCCTTGGTATAATTTTAGACCGGATTTTGACTTAATTCAGGAGATCAACGGAGAATTCTCTTTTCTCATGAAATCTCTTTTGGGTTGCTTTTGCAATTTTTGTTGTGGCCCATAGTCAACAAAAATGAAAATTCGAGGCTCAGGAGTACGTGTTCCTCTGTAGATTTGCTTGTTTACATTGCTTAGCCATTGTAGAACCTCTGTAAGTAATTATTTCAGTAGTCAAACCATGTATAGTCACTCAATTGAAAGAAGAGTAACTGATTTTGCAATTATGGTCCATCATTGGGAACCTATGAAGCTCTATCAACTTAAGCATCTAAAATCTTTCGGTGAAGTTGAATAAACTGTTTTTTTTTTTTTTTGGTGCTCTTGGAAATCAAACAGACGTACGTTTGAAGTAGTTCCAATGGTGTATACTTATCCTTTAAGCTTTTCTCTTTGTCCTTTTAGGTCAAGATAACTCTGTTGTCCTTTGATTTCAGCTCTAGTTCGTTAACATTTCTTATTGATGTAGCTTTATCATTTCTGTGAAATTTCAAACTCTGACTTTGTTAAGAGTTGTTCATCTCACGGTCCCGTTGGCTTTGTACAGAAAGGTGGAACAAGTAGCTGAAGAGGCTGAGTCATTGAAAGTGAGCCTAGACAAGTACTCCTCAAGAAATCAGCAAAAAATGATGGAAGCTAAAGAGAGGGCAGAATTGCTTGGACGAGCTGTATGTCATCCTTTATCTACTGTATAACATCAAGTCAAGGGTTCTATGGCAGTGAAGCTATCTTTACTCAGCATCTAATGGATTTTGTGTTCCAGAATGGGGATTCTGCTCACGTTCTAAGTATTTTTGATGAGGAAGCACAAGCAATGCAATCTGCCCGTAATTCATCCAGGATGCTGGAAGAATCATATGCTACTGGAGTAGCCATCCTTTCTAAATATTCTGAGCAAAGGGAACGCCTCAAGGTATCTGGAAGCTGACTTTTTATGTACTGTGCATAAAAAGGCTTTTCTTTTCATGGGTACACTGACAAGATTAAAATGATGAATAGAGAATCCTTTTTGAAGATGTATTCTTCTGAGATACTACTTGACTTTTTGAGGTGGCACACTGAACATTTGGCGACTGATGAGACAATGAAAAACTTAATGATCAGGGAAACTCAGTCATATATGACTAAGGTTTGTCCATTATCAATTAGTTTAGATGTTCCCCCTAACTATTCTGGGTAGCCAAAGGCCACAAATAATTTTGGAGAGCTAGGATGCTAAAGGCATGAAGCACAAGATTGTTTTTATTTTTGGACCATAAAATTATTATATTATCCTTAAAAGTGACAGGCAGTTCTTTTATTTTTCCAGAAAGCTCAACGAAGAGCATTGGACATTCTTAACACAGTAGGACTCTCTAACTCTGTACTGAAACTCGTTGAGAGGCGGCATCATGTTGACAAGTGGATCAAGTATGCAGGCATGATCTTGACGCTCATCATATTGTATGCCTTCTGGAGATGGACAAGGTGATCTGGTTTATACGTTTGGATGGTCACACTATAACTTTCCTAATTTTTTCAATTGTAATATCTTTCTCCTGTGATGAGTTGAACTTGAACATGCCCTTCTTTTCTAAAGAGGGATAGTTATTGTATATGTAAATTTTGGTTATATCAACCATTTACTAATTGTGAGGGAGAAAGTATGCCTGAAAGAAACAGGGGGGAAAAAAAGAAAATAGATGCTTGCAATCTGCTTGGCTGTCACTCTTATCGATGATTTTGGCTGTGATCCATGAACATTTCATATTTGTTAAATCTTCAGGATTGTTACCCCAGAAAAGTAAGCCTTCAAGTGGTGTTTGGGAAATTGAATTTTTGCTCGAATCACTTCAAATTTTTTCCCTCCGAGCCTTTTCTGGCCTTGGATAGTCCTTTTTTCCTCTCTCTTCTCTCTCTCTCTCTCTCTCTGATGCGAGGTGGTGTGGAGTTTGAAATCAAATCGTTAATCCACCGTCCCTACCCCGACCGCTAACGACTAGACCAAATGCCTAGTGGCATCAGAATTGGAGAATCGAGTTCATCTGAATAGACAAGAGAATGCGCTGTCCTTTGGCTAAGGCTATTGAGGTAATGTTCGGCGGGGGGACAAACACTATGCTATTGGCTAATGTTGCATGTGACTATCAAGGGCAAATTGTCCCTTGAAATGATCTTTGTTCCCGTTTTCTTTCTTTTCTTGAGAATGAGGTCCATGACATTTGGTAGAGCCATGCATTGCATGTTGTCATTGGTTATCGCACGCCACTTTATATGACAATGTGGGGTGTGATGTTTATCGAATGTCTCCTCTAGTTCCTAGATTGCTCTTTCGAGTAAGTTGAGAAACGTTCTAGTTCGAAGCATAGCTCTCCTGATCAGGGAGAGTTGGAGCTTGATTTACAATTCCGAAGTTTTTTTGTGGCATGGGATTTCGGAATACTATAATAGGATGGAGCGAAAAAAGATATATAACCGTATGAAGTATGACCATGCGAGCACTGTCGAAAACAAATCTGAAATACGAGACTGTTGGGTTTATTGTGTATTCAGAATACATGTCCTGAATGAGTCGATGACATGGTTTCATGGTGAAGCATCTGTTCTACCTTTTTCCCCTGGAATCTCTTCTCATTTCGCGTGTTGCTAGTCTGCTATTTTTATTTGATTTCACAATTCTTAGTTCGTCTTTCCTTGGGGCAGCTTGCCCCATTTTGCGATCTAAAGAGTCGTGCTTGTAGATTATTTATGCTCTGGGTTCCATGCCGAATCTGGTTATGAGTCATTGCAGATCTCAATACCTCAGAAAAAGAATAGAAGATCCACGTTTCTACACCATAACCCATGAACGCTTCACGGAGCTTCAACAGAAGAACGTGCTCTCACATTCAGTGCACTCGTTGCTTTCCTAGCGTTGGTTCTCACGCATCGATACGAACGCATTGATGCTGATGTACGTGTGGGGAAAGAAAATCGAGTTCTTGCCCTATTTCTTCTGGTGTAAGCAAGACGGTGAGATCAACTTGAGTAAGTTGGCACGGCGGCAAGCCATTTAGTGCCTTCCCCTTGAGAAGCGGCACAGATGGCCTCAAGGTGCAATTCTCCATCTACTGCTGTTCACGATTACCTTCAAGAGTCGCAAATCTTAAGTACCCCGGCATGCTCCAGATAGAAGATTACCTTAAACTACTCAAATTGCTAATTACCTAGTAACATGAAAAAGAGCAAGTCGCAAAATTTGTCGAATCATCTCTAAACCTTATGATGGTTTCTCCCATATCAATCACCGTCAAACAAAAGACATCCGCATCATTCTTTCAATAATTATGATGGGTTTGGAGAAAAGGGGTACGTGCTTACAACCGGCAGCCAGTTCACTCAACGAAAGAGAGAGCTGACAGAGAAAAGGGGGAAAAGATGTTCAACTACTATGGGATGCATCTTCTTCCTACGTGCAATTATGGGGCAACTAATAGTGTTGCTGCCGTGGGAAGTTCGGTGATGACTGATGGGTGACCTGTGGTTCCTTCATTCCGTCGCTTTAGAAGGTGGGGCCTCCTGAATTCCCCCCAGATCTCCTCCATAATCACCAACTGAATTAGACATTTGACTTTTGAATCAAACTTAGTTATCATCCTCTTCACAAATTGTTGGGTGGCACTTCGCTTTTCTCCTGCCGACAGTTTTCCGACTAGGGAAGGATATGCTTGAATTGAATTAACTAATGCTTTTTATTTTTCGTTCAAATGAAATCTCACTGTATATTCTGATGTCTCCTTTTGAAATCAGCCATATTCGGGGGGATTTGCATCTTTTCATAGGGAAGTAGTTTATAATTAGATTCTATTTTTCATAAAAATGACGTGAATTATCGACTGAAGACGCGATATTCTAGAAATGGACCGTGAAACAATAAATTTTATAATTGTGTTATACATCGAGTAAAGATTTTCTTGTCGGGAAGCAATTGAATTTGCACAAATATATAGTTGTCCACCACATGACAACATTGAAGAAGTGACGTACAAATTTTGTAGGGGTGCGATTGGACGAACTTTCGCAAACTTGAATATCAATCTCTTTCACAGAAGTACAGGTGGAAACTTCTCGCTAGGGCCGTCCTCCAGTGTCATATGCATTGAGAAATGCCTCTTCTGTCACGAGAAAATGTTTGGTAGCTCTTGACTTCCATGTCAGTTACGGGCCACTCCACTCATCGATCCCCTAATGTCCAAATGAGTCCCAAAAATTGCTGGTATTGTTCATCAAAAGCGCAAATATTATTTAGTTACAGATAAGCTGTCCTCTATTAATATAATAAATGCTGTTGCTACAACTTTCCATTCCCACGATCATGCGTTTTCTGCTAATTATGGACGTTCGATCCAACGTGCTAATGGAAAACATTTAGGATAAGACTTCCAGATGATGCATGAATTCCTTTCGGTAGTTAAGCAGCTGCAGTCAATGCTGCAATCAAATTTTTGGACTTTGATTGCAACCGACGAATTGCATTGAATTATCATGGGATTGAAATCGATGCGCTTTTACACATGCAACTTTCC
The DNA here is from genome assembly GCA_014182575.1 of Eucalyptus decipiens. Taxonomy (NCBI): domain Eukaryota; kingdom Viridiplantae; phylum Streptophyta; class Magnoliopsida; order Myrtales; family Myrtaceae; genus Eucalyptus; species Eucalyptus decipiens. Next base: position 18,611,099 of record CM024619.1, read on the forward strand.
GGATATCGCGCCATTGTCACGCAGACAATTGCATCGGTATTTTGAAAATTGATCTAATTCTAATTAAGGGGGCATTGCTAAAGTAGTAATTGCCAAATATTTGAGAGATTGAAATCAAATTAGTATGTTGGCAAAATATTATCCGCTTGATTAGATGAACGGACGATGTGGATTGAAAAGATCGTTGTCGCGTGATAACGAGGCTAGCATTTTCAAATGAACTAATTTCAGGTAAGGGGCACCTATAACGAAAAGAATTCCACTCATTTCAGAGATCGAAATCCAACTAGCGAAACCGATGGAATGTGGCCCCATCTAATCACCTCTGAATCAGCGCACATGAATTATCACATGATGGAATGATTTTTCATGTGAGCAAGGACCAAACCCGGATCTGAGTCGTTCAAGGTTTTTGCCTTTTTGATGGGGGAGAGACAGGAAGGCAAAAGGCAAGGAAGCATTGCCATAATGCCATTCACTTTGCGGTAATAACCGTCGAATTATTACTTCTTGTCTCTTTTGTTCAAACGAGCGTCGACTCGAAACTGTTTGATGGCACTATGGAGAGTAAGACAGAGCGCCAAAAGCGAGTAGGGAAGGGAAGGGGTGAGTGGACGAGGGTCCACATGGATAGCGCAGAATCGCAGGCTGCTTGCAGCAAAATGACGTGACGACAGAAAGCCAAGCCTCACCTGACTCCGAAAGCGAAAGCTTGCGTTGAAGTTGAACCTTATGGGCAAATCCCCCGCCCGCTTGCCATTCTCTTACAATTTCAAAAACTCTGCTTTCGTTGCTTTTTTATATTTTGTACAGAGAGTTTGCAGCTCTGTTGAGAATCTTGAGATGGGTTGGCCTCCACATACGAAAAGAGAGAGAGACGGAGACAGCGAGTGATGCGTTGTTGCTTCTGAAAGCGAGAGGAATAAAGGGTCGTCTTCTGCTAGAATCTCTCTCTCCCTCTCTCTCTCTCTATTTACATACATACCACAGAAAGTGCAAAACTATAGCGAGAATAGTTTAAAGAACGCAAGGGAGTTTACGCTCTTTTTCTTTTTCTTCTTTTTCTTTTGAAGGGGTGTTCCGAGGAAAGTGACAGAAATGTCGGTTTGTGGGATTTCCAGGTCACCCTCTCGTGTTGTTTTGTGGTTGCTTTGAATTGCCCTTGAGCAACCCGTGTCACGGTGTTGTCTTGCTATCAAGCAAAGTGATGAGGGTGTCACTGAAACCCTGCAGAAAACAGAGTCTCTGACTCTCTGTGTCTATGGAAGAGAATCACATGAGCCTGGGTTGAAGGAAAAAAGGATAGTAAAGCTGCTTACAAGTGTGTGGTGTGGATGAGATTTCATCTTTTTTGGAGCTTCATTGTGGTAAGCCATATGGGTTTTTTCTTTTTCCTTGGTATTTTACTTCAGAGTCTGTTTCTACTTAGTCGAAGTGGAAGCTTAATTTAAGTTCTTAATCTTTCTTTTCCTTCGTTCATCCTGTGACCAGGTGAAATTTTGAGCTTGGGTAAGGGTTGGTCTCTGCAGGAGAAGTTTGAGTTGGGATTTTGGTGCTTGCTGCTGAAAATTAGTGTGCTTTCTGAAGTCTGTTTCGGGGGCTGTTTCAGAAGGCTGTTGAAGGAGCTCTACTGTTGAGGGGATCCATTTGTTCATGTTCATCGGCAACATAAAGGTGAGTTTTTTACTCGAGCATTTAATATTATCTGTTAAAATAACAGCTTGCGGACGAGCAGATGTGTTATTTACGAGCTAGGCAAAGTACACAGCTTCAAAGAGAGGTCTCAGCTTGCCTGAACTTGGTTGGATTGAACCAGCCCTTTAAAGAAATAGGAGAACTCTCTCTCTCCCTCTCCCCCTCCCTCCCTCCCTTCCCTCTCTCTCTCTCTCAATGGATAAATCGCACAAAAATTCTTTTTAAATTTTTTGATGTTAGCTATCGTATTTTATGTCAGTTCTTTAACAAGATTAATGACAATTATGCTTGCAGATCTCTATTTTAGTCTTGAGGACGAAAAGTTCAGCAATTGACAAGGACACAGTTTCATAATTTTTTGTAGAACCCACAGGGGCATCTCAAGTGTCCACCTGCTATTTTTGCAGCTGTTCAGTCTGCAAAATATTCATCTTTTGTCTTGAGGGAACTATGTGATGTCTTGTGTATTCTACTGCCGTGACAGAGCAATGGCAAAAGCACTCAATGGATATCTATTTCTGGTTCTTGCCATCATTTTGCTCTCAATTGGCCCCACAGAACAGCTTCAGTCTTCCCAGGCCGAGACCCTTCGGAGAATTCAATATCTCCTGGACAATCCACCTGTTTTAAGTGGCTGGAAGGACGGCACAGATTTCTGCAATACTGAGCCCAATTCATCTCTCACCATCGTGTGCTATGAAAAAAGTGTGACACAGCTTATTATAATAGGTGAGAATGGAGCTCCTGCATTGCTTCAAAATTTTTCCATGGATTCCTTTGTAACAACGCTGGTAAAGCTTCCTAATTTGAAGGTCCTCACACTAGTTTCTCTGGGTTTGTGGGGGCCATTGTCTGGTAAAATCGCACGGCTTTCATCGCTTGAGATTTTCAATGTGAGCTCTAATTTCTTGTATGGTGCACTTCCCCATGAGCTTTCATTTTTGAAAAGCCTGCAAACGCTCATTCTTGACAAGAACATGTTCTCCGGTCCACTACCAGATTGGACTGGTAAGCTCCTGAATTTGACCGTGCTAAGTCTGAGACAAAATTCATTTAACGGGTCTCTGCCTGATGCTTTGAATAATTTGGAGAATCTCAGAGTTCTCTTGCTGTCACATAATCATTTCTCAGACGAAGTGCCAGATTTAAGCAGTTTGAGAAATCTTCAAGTTCTTGATTTGGAAGATAATGCTTTTGAAGGTCAATTTCCGAAACTTGACAATAGGTTGGTCTCTCTCATACTCAGAAAGAACAAGTTCAGATCTGGGATTCCTTCTGAACTGAGCTCATATTATCAGCTTGAGCATCTAGATATCTCCTTTAATAGTTTCATTGGGCCTTTCCCGCACTCTTTGCTAGTTCTCCCCTCAATTATTTATCTGGATATTGCGGGAAATAAACTGACGGGCATGCTTTCAGAAAATCAGTCTTGCAATGATGAATTGACATTTGTGGATTTATCATCCAATCTTTTGACGGGAAGCTTGCCTGATTGTCTGTCTGATTCAAAGAAACGTGATGTATCATATGCTAAGAATTGTTTGGCTGCTGAAGATCAAGATCAACAGCCACTTTCATTTTGCCGCAATGAGGCTTTAGCTGTTGGCATAGTGCCTGGCCAGAAGAAGCGAAAACAAGCAACTAAAACAGTCCTTGCCTTGGGCATTGTTGGGGGGACTTCGGGAGGAATTTTGCTTGTCGGTCTGATGTTTTTGGCTATCAGAAGAACCAATGCCAGGAAGCCAAAAAAATCACCTCCTACGAGGCTGATAACCGAGAATGCATCGACTGGGTCTGGGTACACCTCAAAGTTGTTCACTGATGCCAGTGAGTGCTCTCTCTCTCTCTCTCTCTCTCTCTCTGCATTCCCACTATGCTTGTCCTTTAAATACAGATGCAAGAATACCTGTGCAAATAAGTGGGAATGAATGTATTAGTATGCCTCTTTGGCTTCTCTTATTATGTATTGACCTGTAGTGATTTCTAAGGGGACCCAAGCATTTTAGAAGAGTTTTAATTTTGGCCAACCTTTAGAAGAATGAAATTACTTACAGCAGTACATTAGTATTAGTTCGCTATTCCAAAAGAATTTATAAGAGTAAAAAGAACAACATGGTTGTGCAGAAATAATTAAGTGGAATTGGATTAGTCAATGTGGTACAGCTCATCCTTGATTCTTTTCTACTTGAACCAGTGGTGATTCTCTAGTGAGTGCAGAAGAGGTTTTTCAGTACTGCTTGTGTGGTTGTGAAGTGTATCTTGCTAAACATGATAGGAAATAACCGCCTACTTCAACTTGCACTCACCCAGACGTGCGTGCCCCAGAGGCTGAACAAGCAGAGCATGATTGTCCATTATCTTTCCAAAGAAAGAGAACTGTACAATGCATGCCCTTTAGTATTTCTGCTTTGTGATGGTAAAAGTGATCTTACTGTACTTGATATATAATCACCTACTTCAACTTGGACTGGTCAAAAAACAAAAATTGGACTGACCTGAGACTGTCTGCATACCCTGGAGGTTTTAGGTTCTAATTGACAATCATTGACAAACAGAGCTGGGTTGTAGTTGTGTTCTTTGGGTGAGAGGAGAACTGTACAATGCACACGCCTGAAATGATTGAGAATGAAAACCATTGCAAAAAGAACTTATTTTCACATTTGATAACTTAAGTTCCACGTATCAAGTACAAAGAGTGATATTTTCGTTATGCCCATGTGAAGGATACATATCTCAAAGCATGAAGCTGGGAGCACTTGGGCTTCCACCTTACCGAACCTATTCTTTGGAGGAGATTGAAGAGGCCACAGGCAACTTTGATACATCTGCTTTCATTGGTGAAGGTTCTCATGGCCAGGCATGCTATCTAATCTAATATTAAGTGACACCTTTTGTTACTCTCTTTGTTTAATATGCTTCTACAGTTTTTTTTTGGCATGATAAATCTTGGCATAGACCATAAGAAGAAGCTCCCACCTACTTCTAGCAACTGCTAATCAGTGATAGGCTTTACATCGCATGAGATTTGCATCGCGTATTTCGATCAAAATTAAGCATTTTCAGCCTCAAAATTTTGGAAAAATGATTTAAGAAGCATGTTAGATTGTAATTCGCCATTGTCTTTGCTCCATTTAAGTAGTGTCTCATCAGCTGAGCATTGCCTAAAGTGATTGTCAAATTTTCCTGTCTGATCTAGAGCTCTTATATAGTATTCGGTGTGTCAGATTCCCATGCCTCTCTTTGTAATGGTTTCAGATGTACAGAGGTCAGCTGAAGAACGGGTCTCTTTTAGCCATCAAATGCCTGAAAATTAAGAAAAGCCAGAGCATTCAGCACTTCATGCACCACATCGAGTTAATTTCAAAACTTAGACATCGCCATGTTGTCAGCGCTCTTGGACACTGCTTCGAGTGTTACTGGGATGATTCGAGTGTGAGCAGAATCTTTCTTGTGTTTGAATATGTACCAAATGGTACATTAAGGAGCTGGATCTCAGGTAATTCTTCAATTTCACTTTAGTTCTAGGTTGGAACATAAACGTGAAGGTCTTGATCCAGCTAAACCTGTAAAATTAGTTATTCTGCTTTCTTCTTGCTATCTTTTGGGCAGAAGAATTATTTTTGTTAGGAACTTCTCATGTGGACTGACCATGAATCTTTGGACGTGTTTGGCAGGCCGGCGTGGTAGGCAATCACTCACCTGGTCTCAAAGGATAGGTGCTACAATTGGGGTAGCGAAGGGCATTCAATTTCTACATACTGGGATTGTGCCCGGCTTATACTCTAACAACTTGAAAATTACTGATATTCTTGTTGATCAGAATCTTGTTGCCAAAATAAGCAGCTATAGCCTACCGTTGTTAGCAGAAATGGTGAAGGTACCAGAGAGAAACTGGCTGTGGCTCTTCATGCTTTTCTATTATGACAGATTATCGTTATGCTGCTAAAATATTCCTTTTTCTCTTCTGCAGGAGGGTAGTAAGATGCCTTCTGGAGGATCCAAGGAAATAATTGCTAGGTGCGTGAGGAAATTCTTAGTGCTATAAGTGATTACAACTTGTTATGACCGTAGAAGACTTTATGAAGCTCAAATGTTTTGGTGAATAATAAAAGAGTTCTGTGGTGCTTACACATTTTATCACAAGTAAAAAATATCTGACACTCTAACTCACTAGTAAAACAACGGAATAATTTGCACAACAGGGACAAAGTCTTTTCTTTCCCAAAGTACATGCATTCCACTGGTATGGTGTCTCTGTTCGGTACACCATTGCTCTCTCTGCCATGGGAGTCAAAACTGCATGATAACTGGTGCATTTTGTATAAATATTATCAATCAACTTATTTACCCTTTGTATGTTCACAGTTTAATTTCCTCTGAGTTTACAATTTTTCAGGACGAACCAGGATAAGACTGATATCTATGACTTTGGAGTAATCCTGCTAGAGATCATATCAGGAAGGCCATTCAAATCAAACAGTGAAGTTGATGTTGTAAAAGACCAAGTAAGAGCAGTTCCATTTGTCAGTTTATTATCAACCACCAAGTGATTGAATGTTTGTGTCCTACTTATTCGCAAGCTCTTTACACAAGCTGCAGTTTCTTGCATTATTAGATAATGGAGAATACTTATGGTCGTGCTCCTGCAAGTTTCTAGATTAAATCAAACTCATTTATTGCTATATTACTTTGCAGTAGCTTGAAAACTAAAATTATCAATTGCTACACTTAAGATTTCACCCTGTCATGCATATTTTTGTATAGAAAGAGCACCAAAAATGGTATGTGCAGTTAGCTCTATAAATGTTGACCTCTGTCACAGTAGTAGTTTGCCTCAAACCGACAAATTTTTTCCTTCTCATTTTGGGTAATACAGCATCGTTGAACATTTGCAGCTACAGTCAAGTATGATGGGCGATGATACCACCAGAAGGAGCTCCGTTGATTCTTCAGTTCGAAGAGCATGCTCAGACCAATCATTGAGAACGATGATGGAAATCTGCGTGAGATGCTTGAACAAGGAACCCACAGATAGACCATCTATTGAGGACGTGCTGTGGAACTTGCAATTCGCTGCTCAGGTCCAAGATGCATGGCGTGGAGACTCACAGAGCAGTGAAGGGTCTCCGACGTCCCCTTCCCGACAACCGAGCCTACATCTCTCCATCGGATGAGGTTCTTATTCTTTGTCCCATCCTCAATAGAACAGCAAGTCATTTTGAAATGATATCAATTACCTACTTGCTTTCCTTCTAACAAGAATAGAAAAGTCTGGCTTATCTATAATCCCATTTTGATGTCAATGAATGGACCAACAATGATGAACAGATCTTGAAAATTTGAATGGTGTTGGATGGTTCTGACCGGCTGTGTTTGAAATTCTCAAACTTCTTTAGGAGATAGTCATTAAATTACTACAATTTTGGGAACACCATCACTAGATAATGAGAGAAGCCTTATAGAAACACCATACAAAAGAAAGAAAAACCATTATTCAAAACTCCATGCATTGTACAGGCATTCTATTAAAATTAGTAATTGTGACACATTTTGGTTTGCAGTTAAGGGAATTAAAAGAGCAACGCAGGAAACACAAGTAAATCAAGACGTTATTTTCAGGAAGATTTTCCCCGCTGGTGCTCTACTATAATTTTTCTTTGGCTTGATAAGTATACAATAGTTCAAGCTTCTCCTTGCTTGGTTATGCTTTCTTGCAATTTTGTAAGTTTCCTGTGCAACTCAATGACAGTGTGCATCCTGTATATTACAAGCTCTGTGAAATAGAGAAGAAGCACTTTTCCTTTACTCCTGCACAAGTAGTCAATCAAATGTACCTTTTCTTATACTCACTACCCCTCTGGGAATTTCCACAATCTTCCTAGCATTGCCCTTTTATGTTATTGGGATATATTCAATAGATGTACAACCACCGATGTTATGGTTAGTCGATTGCATAAAACTGCATCATAGCTATCCAGCCAGCATATTTGTGGTATGTGGTGTCTGTTTTAACATTTTAATGATGAGCAACTCTACTTTAGGGTGAAAATGATAATGAAACAACTCATTGGCACGAATTTCTTTTGTCTTTTTTTTTTTTTGGGTCATAGAATTCCCTCTGTTATCAAGCATGTCTTTTAATGAGTAACAGGAACAGATGAAATTCAGAAACCATAAACTGGATTATCTGTGCAAGTAGCATTCAAAAGCTTGAAAACATCTAACTGAGAATTCCATGGTGTTTGGTGCTTGAGATTCTGATGCATAATTAAGGCATAGAAAGGACATAGCTTTTTAGATTCTACAAAGGAAAAGAAATTCTCTTTGCGAACTCTTGGCCCTTAGATTGAAGCACCGATACTATGTCAGTACCAGCTATAATGAGAACTTAAGCATGATTTCAGTTTGTCAGTTCACAGAGGAGGGAGACAGGGTGTGTTTAAGTTGAGTGGACATGCTTAAAAAGCATGACAAATCATGATTACTTAACATCCTACATCTTCTGTTATATTTAAGTAAAATGCAAATAAAGAAAATAAAGAGAAACTTTGTGGATCCAACGTTGCCTTCTTGTGCATTCCTACATGGTAATTGGTAAGACATGCATGCACGCCTAGTTCCTAGCATTCCACACGCCACGGGAAGCACAATTCTTGCACCTCCCTCTAGCAACACAAACACAATCTTCTTCCTCTTCACACACAACCGATTTTCACCAATTAATTATTGTTATTCATTTTTATTCTTCCCAATTTTTCTCAGGGTGAAATATGAACTCACTCTCTTTTGCTATTATCACTTCAACCCTGAACAGACTCTTCCCATGTCTCTCTTCTCCATCCCTCACCAAACATAACGTCTCCCTCTCCCTCCCTCTCTCTCTCTCTCTCTCTCTCTCTCTCTCTCTCTCTCTCTCTGCTATTACCTCATTCAACTCGCCTCGCCTCGCCTTGCCAGGGCTCTTCACGCAAGCAACGTGCCATCGTCCGCTTTTCCTTTTTCTCCATTTGGACACTAGCCACCACCCTTTTCTCTCTTATAAAGCACATTAAGTAACATCACAACCTTCTCCTTTTTGATTCACCCACAATCACCAACAAAAAGGATCGGCACCTTCCTCGGCATGGACAGGATGCAAGGTGATGGGATGTCAGGTGATCGGCGCAGGGGCCGCAGCACGGCCAGGCGTGCCATTCCCCCGGGGGAATTGCCGGCTGAGGAGGTGACAGCGCCTCCTCCTGGGGCTCCATGTGGGGCGTGCAAGTTCTTGAGGAGGAAGTGCATCCATGGGTGCATATTCGCGCCCTATTTTGGGTCAGATCAGGGCGCGGCTAAATTCGCCGCCGTGCACAAGGTGTTTGGTGCAAGTAATGTGTCCAAGCTGCTCCTTCACATTCCCATCAACAAGAGGCAGGATGCGGTCGTGACGATCTCATATGAAGCCCAGGCGAGGCTGGCAGATCCCGTTTATGGCTGCGTATCGACCATCCTTGCATTGCAACAACAGGTTCACAAAAACACTGACTTTTGTGCAAAATCTTGTTAAATCTCTCTGAATCAATGATGCAGAACAAACGCAGCTCCAACAGCAAATGAGATAATTAAACTTTGGGGTTTGAATTACCTTTCCCTTTTTGCTCCGCTTGACTTGATGGCTGATTCCATAGAGATTTTCTACCAGGAAATTTAACAGAGACAATTAATCCTTTGTGACCAATGTATTCATTGCACAAATCCAGCATATCTGCTAAGGATTTAATAGTTTTCAAAACTCTTCAAGTAAGATAGAACGGCTGGCCGATCCCACCATAAGAATCGTACAAAAAATCAACCTTTCTATCTGTAACAGCAAAAACTCTCTATCCTCCGACCAATTCACGCCTTGATGGAAAGCCGATCAGTAAAAACATGAGAAAAGATAGTGAGGATTGTCTGAAAAAAGTAAGCGAAATGGTACTCTGACCCAGGTTCTAAACTTTGTGTCGGATGCTTTAGATGAAGCGCTTGGCAATTCCTCCTTGGCAAATGCTAGGCTAAGGATCTAGGACTAATCCAGCAAAGGGGGAAAAGAAGAGAACATAACTCAAATGGGTTCCCAGCGTTCATTTCTCTCTCTTGAAGCCTGACTCTCATCTGTTTCCCCATTGATTGCCCAGTAGCATCCGCGTGTTCCGCAATCTTTTCTAACCACCAGAGAACAAACTAACGAGAGCGATGTCTCCACAAAGTAATGCTTACGTCTGCAGGTGGCGACCCTGCAAGCGGAGCTCTCGCTGGTGCAGACGCAGCTGATGAGCAGCCGGTACGCGGTGGCGAGCGCCTTCCAGGCCCCGGAGATGCAGCAGCCCCAGCCGGCGGCGCACCCTTGCCACCTCCCCATGCTGCAGTCGGAGTACTCCAACAACTCCTCCGCCACCTCCAACAACAACTTCATCAACATCAGCGGCTTCACCGCCGCCGCCGCCGCCGCCGCCACCAACAACTTCGCCGCCGCGTCCTCTCACACCCTGGAGCCGCTTCCCCAGTTCCCGCACCCGCCCAGGGACGAAGACGAGGGAGAGGACGAAGTGGAGGAGGAGGAGGGAAGCCATGTGCCCGCCATTTTCGCGGACGAAATCTTCCGCGGAAGGTGAAGAGAGTTTCTAGGGAAATGGCGCCTTGGGTGCTGGTGCTGGTGGTACTTACTGACTTCTCATTCAGTGATGCGAATGATGGACTTTGTTTTCCTGTGCCATGGCTGGCGCAGTTTTTTAACTTCTTCTCTTCGCTTCTATTCCTTTTTGTTATAATTATGCGTCCCACATCGGACGGGAATGGAGAAAGAGAAGGGAGGGCTTCGATAAAACGGGGGCTACGGCACAATTGCAACATACTTACCTGCACGGGGTCGATGGGCGAGCAGGAAGGCCTATGGCCTAGGTTGGCGACCTCCATTGCACTTCAGGAGGGGCGCCCGCCTAAGGTCAGCCCAAGTGGCTGAGCCTACGTCATAATTTGTGGCAGCGGGGGCCAGCGTTCGCGCGGCCCCTACCCAATTCCAAATCGAAAAGTTTTGTTAGTGTGGTGGTACAGGGTTTCTGGCGTTGTCAAATAAAGGAGAAATGTCCTTAGGTTAGAACTTCTCCGAAAATCTCGATGGTAGTACTGCCACGACATCGGCCTAAAGGACTGTAGGGGTGAAGCCTGAAGGCCTCAGAAGGAGAAACCAACGTTGGAGTAGTCCTCATGTGATGTATCATGTCGATTGAGGCGCGAAATCCCGTCTCCTTTGCTTGGACATTTGATGAAACTAAGTAATTGGGGGTGAACATATTACCGGGGCTTTACAGAGATCGGCTCGAAAAATATAAAAAATATCAAGCGGACTTTTTATTGACTATCATTTCAAAAATTGCTCCCGGTTTGCCCTTTGAAGAGGGCTGAACCAACGTGTGCTCTTATGTACTCTCTCTCTCTCTCTCTCTATGAGTTTTGCCACTGTACATCAGAATGTTGTTACGAGGCCTATACCTAGCTCTTCTGCCAGTTCGTCCCATATCGGGAGGAGCGTCAGCACAACCAGCACGATAGCTGCTACCACCACTGCTTTCCTCCACGTCCCGACTTCTGATACGTCGTTCAGGCATGGTTTCTCCGGGGTTCTCTGTACAGAGATGAAAGATAAGCAAAAAGGCGCGCTCGAGACCGTTTTGAGCCTCAAATTGCAGGGACACATTTTTAATCGAAGATCATTGTGCTTACCTGACATATCAGAACATAAAGCCCCCAAGGAAGTGACAGAGGTCCGCCCAACTGGAAAAAAATTAAAAATCCAATCAAAACTTTGCATGGAAAGCAGGATTTTGATGACAAAAACAATGATGACCGTAGACCTATATCATTTTGCAGTATACTGTAACAATAATGATCCATATCAGGTTATATGAGTGAACCCAGAACCAGAAAAACCACCCTCAGCTTTCCATTCCAGGGACAGCGTAGCTTCTTGCACATGTGATTAGTGAATGCAGATGGATGCAGTACGAAAGCTCAAGTAGATTTAGCAAAGAAAGTGACAGAAATAAAAGCCTCACCACTCCTAATCCCAACATTGTGTAAGTGGCCAGACCAGATCCTAGTAGAGCACTTTTACCAAAGGCACCCTGCATGAGTGTAAGATTTCAATGCCAAATGGATAAAGGAATATTGGAAGTTCAAACAGGGTGCTAAAATGTCCAGAAATACACTGAAAACTAGAGACAATGCAAGTTTAAAATTCTTAGTCATGCATATGTGAATTCCACTCCTCAAAAAAATTCCTTTGCCAAATACTTCCAAAAATGCAATATAACAATCCTTAAGCATCCACCCCAGATTGGTAATCATATAGAAAGGTAGCTTCAGCATTGCCTGACATATGCTTGCATGAACCGAGGAATCGAATTACATCTAGAAGCTGACAAAGTTAAAGGAACTAGATAGCTAAGAAAGGATAATCACTCTCGCGCTCCTGATTAGATCTTCCAAAAACAAAGACTCCCACTACTGCAGTTCTCAAAGTTAATCTCAACTGCAAAACATAGATGGAATACACTCTATCAAGTTACAATATCTTCCATGACCAAAAAAAGAGATGTTGCAATGTTTTTGCCGTTGAAGTTCCAAATGCTAATAAAGTAATTTCCAAAGTTAACCGGCTCCCCATTTTAACATGGTTGTTATATCATCTTATGCTTTTGAAATTTGCTTTTTTTAACAAAAGAAAAGGGACCTGCTAATGCATTGGTTCTTCTAGTTCTCATTGTTGCTAGCATCACTTTCACCAACAAACTAACTCTAATTGACCTAGTTTTTTCACCCCTAAGCAAGCAGATATACCTGCACAGCTCTTCCACCATCTAAGCATCCTACAGGAAGCATATTGAAGGCTGATGTAGTCAATCCACACCTGCAACACGTGACTAGAAGATAAACACTCACGTATCACAATAAGTGGGATGAGATATTGCATCATAGTGGTTGGACAATCCAATTACCATCCTGCAATCAGAAGAGGATGAATTGAAACAGTAGCAGCATGCATTTCCCTGCATATTTAAAAAGGCAAAGCATACTTCAGAATCTTGGAGAAGAAACATCTCCAGCAAATTGCCAAGAATGTACGGCTAATAGAAGGGAGACATACGCATAACCAAGAGTTGCTCTACTGATGAGTCCAAGAAGCAAAGAACCTTGAAACAACATACTAGGAACTTGCACCAAGTCTCCAGAAGCATCAGGGTTCGATGAAAGCAGAAGACCAACTATGAACATTGAGAAAGAGAGTGCAGCACCAGCAAAAGGCCCAGCCAAAGAAATGTCGACTTTTGTACTCTGATCAGGAAGTATGGACTTGAACTGCAGAAATTTTAATCGTATAGGGTAAAAAGGACTTCAGTAGTATACAGCATTTTTAAACTTTCTAGAAGATTACTTCACCATCCAGTGACACACTAATGCATTTTGCAACTGCACTACTCTCACAGATCAACAGAACTTTAAGAGGAAAGTTAGAAGTAGATTGGTCAAAAAGAGATGTCTAGCTTGCTTTGAAAAAAACAGAAAAGAAGAAGAAACCAGCATGCTTATGATACCCATGCATCTTAAAACATAATAAAATCATGCTATAGACTGAAATGAAGGGTATCTATAATCCAAAGGGATGTCTAGCTTTTCTTTTAAAAAAAACAGAAAAGAAGAAAAAACCAGCATGCTTATGATACCCATGCATCTTAAAAGTTTATAAAATTATGCTATAGATTGAAATGAAGTGTATCTATAATGATAAATAAAATCCTTGAGTAACATAAACCCAGGTATAGTATGACTGCAAGCCCAGTAAAGGTTATACATTTATGTGGAAATGCACATACTGAAAAGGCTGAAGTTAACCTTGGACAGACTGGACTTTGAAGAGAAGACAGAAATGAACACTGAATTATCAGAATAAGCCAAACAAAACACTATTTTCTAGCTTGCTGATTACGTTAAACAGCTATATTCTTAAATTATTGTGCAATATGTAAACCGGTGGAAGGTTGAAAAAGGCTGTGCCGAAAAGTTTAGGCATTGATATCTTAGGTAAAGCATCACCAGAGAAGCTCACTAGGAAGCTGGTGATAGTTGGCAGGTTCGAAATGTATTTGACAAGCCGATTACAAAATTAACCTGCTAATGACTAGCATATTAGGAGAGCATGATGGCTGCAAAAGGATGTTACTTGACCAATAGGGGTTAATGATTGCTTTTGTTTTACCACAATAATATCAAAATAGCAGAAACTTGGCTCTATAAGATGTTCTGAGTTACATCTTCAGCAACATAAAAAATGCAAAACTATGCTTATCAGCACATCAATTTCATTCTCCAGAAGAATATTTGTCACAAACGTTGCCTGTAGGCTGTATCAACTGGAATAGCCATTTTAATGAGTCAAAAGACTACTCACCTGAGTTATGGCACCAAAACTTCCAAGAGTGATGTTGGGAATAAAGTAAGGAATGCTCAACTTAACTTTCTTTGGAAAGGCAGCAAGCAAATGCCCAACTTCCTACACATAAACAACTCTTTCATGTATGAATAGAGCCAAGGTCTATAGTTCTGAAATAACTTCTGATCAGTTAATGACATGTCCATGCTTTGATGGCTAGAACATGAAAAGTGGATTTAATGAGTTTAGAAATCAATAATGACATGAATACATCAAATTTTTTGGCTACAAGACTCCCCGATTGCCCATAGGCTATTCTGCCTGCCCCAACTGAAAAAGAAAAGAAGAAAAAATTCTAATAATAAAACAGTGGTCCTTGTCCATTGGTGGTTAGCTTTAACTCTTACACTTGTATGAAGTACTCCTTCACTTGGATTTAGTGCATATTATCACGTTCCTATAAAGATGCTTACTAAAATATCTTAGAGGTACTATGCAGAGTGACATCTAATTGGCAATTGACTTGAGACTCAAGGCATAGAATTATGACCACCGTATTTAAAACAATGGAACAAAAAGACAATTACTTCACAGACAGGATGTATACCATGAAAAAAATGTCGAACCATTATTTGCAAAACGAATTTCATCCCAAAAGGACAGAGCCACACTACTTACATGAAATATTAGAACACCCAAGACACCATACGCTACGGGCAATGCAGATTCCACAAATGGAAATAGCAGCGCCATATCTGGTGGTTCAGCAGCATCTGGATCAGTGAAGTATTTCACAACTTCCGGTGGAAGACGATTTATCTGTGCAGTTAAATACATGGAAATAAGGACTTACTTCTAGTACATGAAAAACTCACGACAGCACTTACGTAATAACAAAAAAAGCAAGGCAAAAAAATCAGAAAAGGCAGCAAGGTGTAAGGATCAGGGAATACATAGTTGAGCAGTAATATTAGTTGCTAAATACCTGAGATGCAATTCCCAACTCCACTGATGAACCGATGGTTAAGAGAAATAGCAATAGAGCTATCACATACTGCCAAAGAGTTGTTGGTCTTGGTTCTGAGACCTCTTTCCTCAACAAACCAAAGCTAATGCGTGGCCCCCCTCGAGGGTCAGGTCCTTCTGAGTTGGGTTCCTCAACCATGAAAAGATTGTACTTATCTCCAGTGACTTCAACCAGCTGTTTTTGCAGCTTAGCAAACACATCTTCTCTCTTTGCCCTGAGATTTCCAAGAAAAAGTACACCTTCACCCAGATCTCCAAATGGCTCTTCTTTTGTAACCCAAAATGTTGAGTAGCCAAAGAGCTTTTCTTTGATTAGTTTTACATCAGCAGGATCAACTTTTTCCGGTCCAAGAAGCTCCAAAAGTTTAAAAGAGTCTACTTGAAAGCTAGTGTAAGTTGGTCCAAATGAAGGTGTTTCTGGCAGCTGGAGGAGTAATAAAACATTTCATACTCATCAGATTGATATCATGTAGCATTTGTAATGAGCTGACTCTGCTCTTTTGTCTCTTTCTCTTTTCTATCTCATTGACATTTGATACATAACTTGCTAATTTTGAAAAGAGAAGGCACAAGAATTGAAACCCTTCATTACATGTATTGTGCACTAACCGGCAGATTATCTCTGAGGTCAAAATTAAAGCAACACAGTTACACAGCGTACTGCAATTCAGTAAACAGCTTCCTTTAATAGTTTCAGGAAAAAGATACTACTCCATAAGACATGAAGATAGTCAAATTTTCAGGAGTGGTTTCGTTTCCTGGCAATGATGTGGAAAAGGACATGCAGGATATCATACTTGACCAAAACGCTCAGGACCAAGTTCTCCTCGTGGAACTACCTTCCAGAAGACACTGTGCACGGAAGTATCACTACATAAGGAACACACATTACGCACAAACTTAAGGACATTTATAGTCAGTGAAGGCACTTTTCAATCCAACTAGCATGAGCACATCCCAATTCATTTCAAACAATTCGTAGCCACTCAGTACTAAATCCAAACCACCCTCGCCTCATGATTTAGCTCATCGACAATTCAACCCAACCAATCATTACCGACGAGAGAGCCAGAGAATCAACACACGTACCCTCGACGAAATCTTCTCAGGCTCGAACTCAGCGCGGCTCCTCTCTTCAGCCTCTTCGGGCGGGGCCGGCGGGGGCGGCGGCGGCTCCGCTGTGGTCACGCTCAACTCTTTCCCCGAGTCACTCTCGCTCTCCGGCCTATAATCGCCGTCGCCGCCGCCGCCGCCGCCGCCGCCGCCGCTGCTAAATCGCCGGAACCTATCTAACCTCCTATACGAAACCGAACCGCCTCTCCCGCACAGAAAGCACGGCCCCCTCGACCTCGCGGGCTGGAAGGGCCGAGCTCCGGCGCCGCGAGCGCGGACCACGGGAGACGATGAACGGAGCCTGATGCTGAGCGCGCCGAAGCTCCAGCTCGTGAGCGTCCCCATCGGGCCGCGACAGGGAGAACCTCCCCGCTGCAACGGCGTCGGCGGGAGGCGGGACGGGATCGGAGCCGGCGCAGAGCTCGGAAACGAATCGGAAATCCCTCGGAATTTGGCGCCA
Source organism: Eucalyptus decipiens (assembly GCA_014182575.1). Lineage (NCBI taxonomy): Eukaryota > Viridiplantae > Streptophyta > Magnoliopsida > Myrtales > Myrtaceae > Eucalyptus > Eucalyptus decipiens. The sequence goes on from CM024619.1 coordinate 18,627,841, forward strand.
AAATCGGGGAGAGCTAGAGAGAGAGAGAGAGTGGAGCTGGAGCTTAAGGGAGGGAGGAGGATATCTTCTTCTTCTTCACTGGAATTTTTGGGAAGAAATATCCGATACGTGTGTTCGGTCGGTTCCCTTTTGGCGTCCACGTAGGATTCTGCGGGTCCGGGTAAAGCCCGTTTGATTTTAAACGGTATTTTCCTGCATTTTCATTGTAATTAAGTTTGAAAAATGTGAATTCTTTAATATTTTTATTATTTTTAGGAGAACATGCTCCGTTCGGGCACTTTCGCGCTTTTTTTGTCTAGTTAGGTCCTCTGGGTTATAAATTTTGACCGTACCATTACAAAATCCCAGGATGTGCCAAAGTTTTGGAATTTTTTAACTCATTGACCGTGATAGGTAAAATGTTATCGATAGTTTATCGAAATTCTTACGATAATAGTAATAATAGGAAGTTTGTGTCCTAATGACTATGCAGTGAGGAGGTCAATAGTACTTGAGTGTGAATCTCGGGTTATCAATTAAAATATCCATTTAGTTATTACCATGAAGGTAACAACACTAATTATAAATACTTATACGTAGCACGACTAAGATAAAGGCCAACAAAGTTAGTTAGGTAGGTTAGCATGCGGTGCTTTTCTTTAGGAGGGCTAGACCTGAACAAGTCCTTAAACTATTATGTTTATCGGAGTCAATCCCAAACGTAAAATGGGATAATGATAAACCTCTGGGGATAAATTATGCTCGTTCAAATCCTGCCCAACCTCACGAGATGTTGCTCACTTTTTTCTTGACCATTGGTTGCTTTTGCGGCAGTCGGCATTCCTATGTATTCCCATCGGTGCATTGCGTCAAGTATGGGATTAAGTATCTATTATTTCATAGTCATATGTTATCAATTCACCTTAGTTAGCTGGTTCACTGGTAAGAGTATGGAATGAACTCTTGCTGACGAAGCTAGAAGAACTAGCGAACAGAGCTACATAACGAAATGCGGATAGTTATACTGAAAATCCGATCAATCAATGCCACAAAGACTGCAATTGTTATAAAGACGAAGCAGAGGATTATATCTGAACACGACAAAACGAACAAAGACTAAAAGTGTCATTTTTATATAGAGGCTTGGTCGGAACCCATATGAGATTACTATAAATATTGGATTTTTGACCAAAGAAAGTATAAAGATCAAAAGCGAACTCCTCCAATAATACAAAGGAAAATAAGAGATCTGAACATCCAAGTATCAAAATTTGGCATAGGTAGACACTTAAGTGTCTGGTTCCCGAATGGATTCATTAAACCGATCTCTCCATACATTAAATAAATATTGCCAATCTAGACTTGCACGACTAGAACAAGGGAAACCAAAATAGGCAATATAATAAGAAAATTCTGTGCACTTAATAATGTTGCAAGGAACAAGTGGGCAAATTTGGGACTCTAGTAGTGGAATGAGAATGCACAAGAAAGAAGTCATCCCCATATCTTATTAATGATTTGCCTAGAATAACATTTTCTTTACTAAAATGAAGGTTTTTGATTTAGAGATAAGAAGCTTTGGAACCCTCTAGAACAAAAGCATAGCAAATAAATTTAGACAATTGCTTGTTTGACTTGATTGAGCAAGATAACAATCCAATCAAATTCACCTCTTTTATTTAAGTCAAAGCAACTGAAAAATTGCAATATTTTGAATTCTCAGGCTAACTTAAACTAGCAATACAACTTCTCATGATTCAACCGCAAAGCAAAGAAATTCTCTATCCACCCCAAAAATGTTGCTACCCTTGTGGTTGAGAAGCATCCAATGTTTATGCAAATCGGGTAATACCATAATGTGAGACCTTGACATAGATGGTGAGAACTTGAGCGATTTCAAGAGAGACAAGATGGAGAATTGAGAGAGAATAACGTGAGCCATAAATTTTAGATTTATTAATTAAGATTTATTAATATTTAAAATTAAAATAATATAATCAATCCAGTATGGGCAAGTGGATCCGTCCATTGAATCATGAATCAAACTAATTTCCTTAAGAATCACTGGTTTTGAACTGATCCGATTCAGTTTCGGGCGGTTTAGGCGAGATCGTACACCTCTAGTAAGTAAATATATTATAAGTGCATTAAATTTTTTTTATGGTATTAATTTTTTTATCAGTAGTGAAAATCGTGAATTCTTCGACCGCCAAGAATTTACAAAACGAAAGCGCGAGGCAAAAAAAAAAAAAAAAAAAGAAAACAGAAGAAGAAAATCGAAAAGGAGAAGACTCCTCCCTCGGCTCCTCCTGTACACGGGAAACAGCAGCTTTCCCCAGGAAAACCCGACGCGAGAAGGTAAAGAGGTTTGTTTTTAAAGCCTTCCGCCCGATGGCAACGAGCTCGGTAACATGATCATCGCCCCACCTCCTCCTCCTCCTCCTCCTCCTCTCCTCCTCAATTCAAATTCGCCCGCCCGCCCGACCGCGAATCCCCCCTCGCCCCGCCACCTCCCGCGCGCTCCCCCGATTCTCCGCCCCCGCCGGATCCCTCTCCGACCGGCCGGCCGGCCCGGGGCGATTCGCGAGCTTGACCGACCCCGCGATGAATCCGCCCGCGAACTCGAGCGCCAGCCCGCTGGTGTCGCCCACGTCGTCGCAGTCGCTGACCAAGACCGTCAACGGCTCCCACCGGTTCACGATCCAGGGGTACTCGCTCGCCAAGGGCATGGGCGTGGGCAAGCACATCGCGAGCGAGAACTTCACCGTCGGCGGGTACCAGTGGGCGATTTACTTCTACCCCGACGGGAAGAACCCCGAGGACAACTCGGCCTACGTCTCGGTGTTCATCGCGCTCGCCAGCGAGGGCACCGACGTCCGCGCCCTCTTCGAACTCAAGCTCCTGGACCAGAGCGGCCGGGGCAAGCACAAGGTCCACAGCCATTTCGATCGCTCCCTCGAGGGCGGGCCCTACACGCTCAAGTACAGGGGGAGCATGTGGTGAGTCGGGTTTTCGTTCGGTTGCTTCGGGTCTTGATTTCCTATTTGGTGTTTTTTGATGATCGTTGCGTTGAATTTCGCAAGAATCCTCGACTTTTTTTTTTCCTGCGATGTATGTGCTGAGTACTGATGAGCTTCGGGTTGCTTTGGAATGGTGAATTTCGATACTAGTAGTTTTTCTGCACCGATTAAAGCTGTTGGTGGTTGGAAGAGAGCCCGTGTTACTTATCTCATGCTGGATTTGTTCCGTTGAGTGTTGAGTTCGAATGCTAAAAATTATCGACACTCTTCGTTCCTCACTGTGCACTTTGATGCCGAGCCTCGAAAGATTGGATGCTCTGAGAAAGATCGATTCAAATAGTGCATAAGCAGCAAAATGCATCGCAGCTGTTACTGCAACAAAAGGATATGGTAGTGAGGTCGAAGTGTTTACGAAAGCAAAGCATTTAGAAACAGCTTGGGAAAACTGGAGTATATGGGTTGAGAAGATTGGATGAGTTTAAATTCGCATTATCATCTGCATCCATATAGGAATTAGCCACTTTGCTTTGGCCAAATAGCCAACTCGTTGCTTTTTTGATCATCACAAAAATCTGCTGCTTCAAAAGCAATTATCAAATGACATATCTGCATTGTTTCTTCCTCATCATTTCTGTAGCTTCTTATGCGAACTTGCTTGACTTCAAGTGGCATCTGTCATTCCGCTTGCTATTTGACTACATGCTTTGCCTCTGCCACGCGATCAAATCTTTTCCCGGTTTATAATTTTCCTGTGACCTTCTAGATTTGCTGATGGATTACTGTAAATCAAACTAAAGTACTTATATCTATTATGTAGATCTAATAATTTTATGATAGAACACAGGATTTTAGTTTGACTGCAAGTTATTAAATCAACTTCTTTCCCAATTCCAGTGCTTCCCTTCTGGACTTACACTAAAATGATTCCATGTTTAGTCTGAGTGTTAATGTTGTTCTCTGAAAAGAAACTTCTGTAATAATGTACTTCCATGACCTTGTTCTTTGTTACACTTAATATAGTACCATGGTAATTATACTTAAGCAGAGCTTTTTCAATTTTTGTTTCTCTAAGTATTTATGAATCTGATAAACTTGGAACTGAAATAGATTCCGTGCTTTTGGCAATATTAAGTAATCAGTACCACAAACGCCGCACTCCTCTCCAAGAATAGTTTCAACCACTTTTGAGGTGCAATAGAACTTTCTTTCCCCCCAAAATCATAGAAGTGCCACATACAATAGCTAAATTGGCGGTTGCCACTACTCACCTTTCACTCCATAGTAGCGGTACTCTCCTTGGAGGGCTAAATGTTGTCATCTTGGTTAACCTTTCCCCATATAATTTCATCATGAATAACTGTTCTATAGGAGGGGTTTTTTGCACACATCATGTAAAAAATATTCCCTATATTGTTTGGCCACTTACAGGAGCTATTTCACCAAAATTCAATGCTTTTGCTGTTCGTGGACTAGCCAATGGATGCTCATATTAGTTGTCTGCATAAACTTCTTAATCTTCTGAAATGTTTTTCCGTTTTCGGATTTATGTTGTCAAGAATGATGGTTCTCAATCAATGGCCTCTTGGATTGCATGACTTGAGCTTGTTTGCAGATGCTTTGCATGAATGCTTCCTTATGCATTGCATCTTGTGGTTCCACCTTTAAAATTTTCTTCCAAACTTATGACTTGTGATTGAAGCTGGAATCAGTAATCCATGTTGGCTCATTCCCTCTGCAAAATAGCTAAAAAGAGACATATGCATTCTCATCCCATCATACAGTAGTTAAATAAGAGTTCAATTTTTTTAATGGTTCTCCAGCAAAAATAAATCAGCGTAGTTCTTAGGCTGGTTGGATCATTTGGGTTTTGGCGGTTCAATTGGGTCAACACTGGGCGTGAGGGCCATGGCCAGACTGGACCTTATACCCATATCTGGTTCTACCGGTTGAACCAGCTGTCTTATCCGGTTCTTTAACACATTGGCGTTACTATCTTTTAAATTTCAAGATTCTCTTTTCTAATTTCAAGGAACATTCGTTCTGTTTCATGAGGGCTGTTGAAAATAATTCTTGTACCCTCAGGCAATTTTGTCCCACTATTCTGTGTTGATTTTTTTCCTTGTTGCCTTGTAGGGGGTATAAGCGTTTCTTCAGACGGGCTATGCTTGAAACATCAGAATTTCTTAAGGATGACTGTCTGAAGATCAATTGTACTGTGGGTGTTGTGGTCTCGGAAATAGACTGTCCAAGATTACATTCCATACAAGTTCCTGAGTCTGATATTGGTGCACACTTTGGCTTCTTGCTGGAGAAAGAAGAAGGCTCCGATGTTATTTTTAAAGTGTCTGGGGAAAAGTTTCATGCTCATAAGCTGGTATTGGCTGCTCGATCTCCTGTATTTGAGTCTGAATTCCTGAATGCAATGGAGGAAGACAATGATGAAGTAATTATAAGTGATATGGAACCTACAGTCTTCCAGGTATGTTTTGGTTTCCTTGCTCTAGATATAGGCTGCACAGCTTGAATTATGGACTATCCTCCTCCTTTCTAGCTTTGTATTCCTTTTATCTTAATATCCGTGTGTTTGTGGAGCAGGCTTTGCTACATTTCATCTACAAAGACACTTTAGATGAAGACGAGGAGCTTTCAATACCAAGTGCCTTTTGCAGTCCATCAGAAATGCCGGTGGCAAAGCTTCTAGCTGCTGCAGATAGATACAATTTGCCTAGATTGAAACTGATTTGTGAGTCCATTCTCTGTAAGGGTATATCTGTGGATTCTGTTGCCAGGATCTTGGCCCTTGCTGAGCAGCATCATGCCATGGATCTAAAATCTATTTGTTTGAAATTTGCTGCTGAAAACCTTGTAGGTACGTTTCTCTCTCCAGTTGACACACAATTTTTAGTTTTATAGAATTTAAGCAACTTGTTCTCAAATTGCCATATGCGCGGATGGATATGATTGTTTTGTTGCAGTGTGCCTGGTTACTGCTTCTGGGGCTCACTTGCATAATTTTTAGTTGAGATTGATCGCACTTGAGATATTATCACATTAGCGATGTTGCATGCTGAGGTTAGCATGTTTAAATAAATTTTCAGTTTAGATCAATGCATGCAATCCTCATTTTGAGGATATACGAAGTCTGAACCTTGTTTTGTGTTATCAATGATGAACATGTCTTTCTTTTTCTCCAGAATTCTGTACCTTTTGTACAAGGTTCCAACTAGGATTTGGTGTAACTGCATATGTTTCATTGCAACGATTTCTTTTTTTAATCAAAACTTCTTTGGTGTTTTGTTGTCATAATCATCATCAATTATTGCAACAGATTCTACATTTAATGCTATTCATACCTAAGGTGCCCAGTTGCTAAAAGGCCTGGAATCAGGAAGGAAGCTTAAAGCTTTCATTGGTGCTTTACATATGCTAGCTGCTCCTTGTGCTGGGATTCACATTCTTTCATTATTTTTTTCTATTGGTGCAGCTGTCATGCGCTCAGATGGTTTTGAGTATCTTAAAGAGAACTGCCCATCTCTGCAGTCAGAGCTCCTAAAGACAGTTGCGGGATGCGAAGAGCAAGTCAGTGGAGGAGGAAATCGAAGTGTTTTTGCACAATTTTCTGATGGCAATGAAACAAATGACAGGAGTATTAGGCAACAAGACTGGGATAATTTGAACGTGAGAACTCAGAGCTTGTGGATGCCCCTCTCCGATGGAGGAGATGCAAGTGGTCCGAGCCCTGGCCAAGAAAGCTGAATGGTAAATATGTTGCTTTGGATGACCAATTAACATTTTCGTTTGCTGCCAGATCAAGAATGTGAAAGAAAAGGACTACATTAGAAACAAAAGAGTGGGGGGAAATTTTTCCCTCCTCTTCCCTTTGTCCGTTAAACCATCCATGTCTCTCAAAGATTTGGGTTCTGTAGATTATTCCTGGCTTTCCTGAATGTCAAAACAGCAGAGAAACTTCTCTGCCTTTATTGTCTCGTTATTTGACTTATATTTGGCTGATCTGACTTAGGTCAAGCTCATGAGCCGTTGTTCTCTGTATTCCTGGGAATGCTGGATTAATAATAGGGTGATTTCAGCATGTGAAAGGAATTTCTCTGTCTGAAGATCATCTGTCCATTTATTTTACTTTCATTTGCAGGTTTGCAGACGAACTATCTAATTTGCATGGTTTGTCCCTCTCCCTCTCTCCCTCATTCTATTGAACATATGGGATAAGAAGCCTCGCATTTTCTTTTTGAGCTTATTTGAAGAAACGGATGGGGACTTGGAACTTTGCAATGGCAAGATTCTTGAACTTGGATGATAGAGGAAACGCTTTTTGTGTTCCTGGAATTTTTCTAGCGATTCGACATTGTTATTTGGGACAGTCTTGGTTACCGAATGTGCAGTGATATCACTGCGATGGGGCCAGATTTTGTATTTTGTAAGTGCTTGAGCGATATGGGTTTTATATGGAAGGATTCTTTGACCGTTTCCTAGTTTTGCAATCCTGTCATGGGGCTGTGCTTTATGACATGTTCGTAATGTTCGGTGTCTGATGGCTTTTTGCCACTTGAGATTGGTGAATGAGATCTTACGGTGGACTACACTCTGATATAACGTTTAGGTAGAGAAACGGACATTAGTTTTCGATGCATGAGCAGAAATGAAACCTTTCCATAATCTTGGATTTGCATGACGAAGACTCAGATGCCGGAGCTTTGTATTTCTTATGCATTCGTCCATTATGACGCAAAAATTCATTTCTTAGTGAATCCTAGGTAGCAGGGTCACTGGCTCATTTACTGTGCATTGGTCTATTGTGACGCGAAAATTCATTTCTGACATGATGCTAGGGAGCAGGGACGTCATCTGACGACGAGGATAAAGAGCGGTTCTGTCTAAAGTTTCCATTTTTGCCGTGGCTTCAGAAAATTCCGTCAATAGAAAACATCCGGTCGCGATCGTATCGAGAGAATTTGAGGTTGATGTTTAGAGAAGAAATGTTTGATGACTATCCATTGCCCAAGTTTCAATCCATAATGAATTGAGAAACCAGGAAATGGAAATTCCGATTCAGAATCACGTGAATAGTGGCATAGAATGAATTTCCCCATCACAAATTCACCTGTGGTCTGGACAGTAATTGGCAATTCCAATCCATTCCCAAATAGCAACTTTCCAATATCATTTTAGCCGCCCGCAAATTGGAGAGAACACGTCGGATTTGAGCTGTTGATATCATTCCGAATCGAATGTCTTTTTCGAAATCAAGATTTTCCGAGATCGAATAAGCGCATGGGGATGGCTGTCACATCCCCCGTGTTCCAGTAACCACTGGCCGTATGGCCGGTATACAAACAAATCGGGACCTCTTCACGGCCTTCCCAATCCAATAATTTTGTTCCCCTCTCTCTCTAGTCAACACTGCAACTCTCTCTCTCTCTCTCTCTCTCTCTCCCCGCCATCTCTTCGCTCCATCGGGGCCGGCGGTTCATCCATTTATCCGTCGGAATTCGCATGCGCCGACATGGTGGGGAGCTTCTGCGGGGGCAAGTGGTCGGGGGCGCTGCGGAGCTTGGTGCGGAGGAAGCAGGTCGATTCCGTCCACGCGCGGCGGGAGGGGCATCATCAGCAGCTGGCGCGGCGATTGTCCGTCTTCGACCTCGTCGCCATCGGTAACGCCTCCCGCCTCGGTGCTCTGGTCTGATGACCGTTACTTCAGTACGTGCGGAAATCGTGGTGATCACGTCGTTTTTTTTTTTTTTTCTCCAATATCAGGTGTCGGGGCGACCGTCGGGGCCGGGGTGTATATTCTTGTCGGGACGGTGGCTAGAGAGTACACCGGACCTGCTCTCACCATCTCCTTCCTGATCGCCGGAGTAGCCGCCGCGCTCTCCGCGTTCTGCTACGCGGAGCTCGCCTGTCGATGTCCGTCCGCCGGCAGCGCCTATCACTATACGTACATATGCGTCGGCGAGGGGTAACCAGTCTTAGCTCTTTTATTCAGCGTTGAGTTCTTGATGTGACTAAGCCATTAGATTGTGCATTCTGCACTTCAAGTTGGAGCATATACTGCACCAGTATCATAAAGCTAAAAAAATTGTCTTTTTTTTTTTTTTTTTGTGGGGGGGGGTGGTTTAATATGCCTTATGTCATCAGCTTATTCATCTGTCGTTACTTACTCCCAGTGTTGCTTGGATGATTGGCTGGTCACTGATCCTGGAATACACAATCGGCGGTTCAGCCGTTGCTCGGGGTATCTCCCCAAATCTGGTGCGCTATTCTCATAATTGGTAACTACATGTTATAAGATCAACCCCTGTTCTATTTAATATGTTAGAACACGTGTAAATGGTTTGCTCATGTTCTCCATCCAAACTGTTGGCAGTTTATCCACAGTCCTTCATTGTTATCACATAATACGGCTGCGACTCAAGGGATGCAATGGTACTTGGTCAACTAAGGGCATCATTGCTGAAGGGTTTAGTTTAGATTCTTTCATTGACAAGACATTATATATTGAATTGATTAAGCCCTGGTTTAATACACACCATCTTAATTGGCAAAAACTCCCATAGTGCTTAACCATAAAGAGAGCAGAGTAAATCTCTGTTTGAGAGCAGAGTAAATCTCTGTTAAGTCCATCATCTACTATGGAGTTTCTTGATGGCTTGATATGATGTATTGATATGAGAATTATCAAGGAGCATCGCAAGAAAAATCTTGATAAGCATTGAAATAGATATTAATTCATCGTACTGGTCTCTTTTCATGATTATATAACTCAATCCTTGTCTTCCTTTGGCGTTCACAATTATCTGATCTTATTCTGTATAACATGTAATTTATGGACAGACCATCCAAGTCTGATAAGCATGACGTAATTAAACTCGCAGAGTTTATAGTCATAATGTCGTAATTGCCAAATGCATCAAGAACTCCTACTTGGGAGTGTAATCAAGGGATTACGAAACATCCGAGTTTACTAGCCAACTATTTACTTTGATCTATGAATCACTTTGGGAAACTATAAAGATTGAAGAGGGGTGGTATTGTTGAATAGAAGGCTTTCTCATAGAAAGAACATCAGGGTCACTTCTGCTCTTCTTATTTTCATGCCGTTAAATGGTAGATGAGGTTAGGAATGGTTATCATGTTACCTCCTCTCACCTCTTCTAATGCTACGCCGGGTCATACCAGACACTTTTTGGAAGTTACAACTTATAGGGAGGATCTGTAGGTTGATTATGACATTTTGAATAGAAACTTGGGGGGTTTTAGTCCTCATACTCTACTTGGTCCATGTTGTAATACAGAGCTGGCATCACATAGTGCTTAACCATAAAGGGGGCAGAGTAAATCTCTGTAAAGTCCATTATCTACTACGAAGTTTCTTGATATCTCAATATAATGTATTGATATGAAAATAATCTAGGAGCAGTGGAAGAAAAATCTTGATAAGCATGGAAATAGATGTCGATTCATCGTACTGGTCTTTAGTCATGATTATATAACTGCCTAATCCTTTGGTGTTCGCAATTATCTGATCTTGTTCTGGGTATCATGTAATGGATGAATGGATAATCCAAGTCTGATAAGCATGACTTAATTAAACTTGCAGAGCATAATGTCATAATTGCCATAAACGAAAATGATAAGTATGTGCTTCAACCAATTTATTCCTTCCTTTATCTCCATTCCTTGGGAATGATAATTATTGTAAAAAGAAAGAGAGTAACAGCTGTTTCTTAGTCTCTTTAATAATCTGTATTATCCTGCTTCCTTCCTCCTTTTCTTTCAGGCCTTGTTTTTTGGAGGAGAAGACAAGTTGCCCTCTTTCTTGGCTCGTCATACTATTCCTGGGATTGGGATTGTAGTTGATCCTTGTGCAGCTGCCTTAGTTGTTACAGTGACAGTGCTTTTGTGCATAGGCATCAAGGAGGTACCAATTCCTTTTATTACTTCTGAAGCTTTTTTTTTAAGCTTTCAAATTGAATCTTTGAGTTTTAGTTTCTCTCTAGTAACTGTAAATTAACTTTTCAGAGTTCAATGGCGCAAACCATCGTTACGACAATAAATGTCTCTGCCATGATTTTCATAATTACAGCTGGTGGATATATAGGTTTCAAAACTGGATGGGTGGGCTATGAACTTCCGAACGGGTAAACTACTGTGTTGGTACTTCCCTTGCTGTGTGTTTTAGAGGTGGGCGGAAACTTAATATTGTTCTTGTACACTATAGGTACTTTCCTTATGGGGTCACTGGAATGCTCGGTGGGTCTGCAGTTGTATTCTTTTCATACATTGGCTTTGATTCAGTTACCAGTACAGCTGAGGAGGTAAGGATTTTCCATATGTACGAACTATACAAAAAGTTATATAGAAAAGATGCTGATAAAGTGTAACAAGAAAGTATTAGGCTCATGCTGTCTTTCCTGTCAGTGTGGTTTTCAACAAAATTATATATTATAGTAAAATGGCAAAAGAATGACTTTGGGATAGATCTCAAGAATAATTACCTGGAGATTGTCTATCTAGTTTGTCCCATGGCATAATGTGAGTACGCATAAAAGAAAAACAAAAGGAGAGGATCTCAAACACTTGGTTCCATTAGTTATTTCTAGTGGAAGGAGTTCAACATATACTAAAATACATATTTAGCCATTATTTTTCTTTCAAGACCAAATTCAAATTAATATTCTTTCTGATGTCTCCCTAATCTCTCCTCTCTCTCTTCTCTCATAAAGGATTAATAGTATTTCATACTCTGCCTCATCAAGCTAGGGTCAAAGATCTCTTGGGAAACTTTAAATCTATCATAAATTCTGACTCATCCTTCTTTGCGGTTGAAAATATTGAAATGCATGCATGTGGCATTTAATTAGTATAATCCAGCATAGACCTAACTTTTTCTTTTGCAATAACCAATTAAGAGACAGCAGGCAGTTGATAAATCTTCTGGAAATTAATCACCATATACGTGGCACAAAGTTGTAGATGGTCATTGCAGGTGAAGTAAACTGTGCAAGCTTTATCAGTGGCAAAACAAAGCCAGGTCTACTGAAGATGCAGTAGACAATTTGATGATAATTTTGGTCAAAAAGTCAAAGTTTATTTGATGTTTAGGTTGATAGCTTGAGTACTTTCTGATGACACGGCACAAAACACTTCTATTTCTGGTCACTTGCTCTCTTACTGGTAGTGGCACAGAGTTGATTCATCATCGACTTGTCGTGATGTTATAATCGATTAACATAAATTAACTACTTCTGAATTATCTTCGCAGTTTTTCTTGTTGAAAAATATCAAACCTCAAGCTCACTTCTGATCAACATGACAGGTGAAAAATCCTCAACGAGATCTGCCTGTGGGTATCGGAGTGGCATTGTCTATATGTTGCATATTATACATGCTTGTGTCCGTTGTAATTGTTGGCTTGGTACCATACTATGCATTAGATCCAGACACCCCGATTTCCTCAACATTTGCTCACTATGGGATGCAATGGGCAGTGTAAGCATATTATTCTGCTTTTAATATGTGAACAAACAATTTAAGCTTGAGTACATTTCCCACAGAGCAGTTGGTTTAAAGGTATGCTTTTTATATGGCAGATATATACTAAGCACTGGAGCAATCATGGCTCTATGCTCGAGTTTGATGGGTTCAATTCTCCCTCAGGTATGTATATAACTCGGGCTTTAGCCTCATTATAAAAGGTGGTTATAGTCAGTGACTATCGAGACTTTCCAACTTTCACCCCCTCTCCTGCTTGGACATGATAAGCTGCAGTCTTAAGTATTTCACTTGTTCATGATGTCAACAGGTTATGAATGTTGATTCACTTAGTCCTCTCTTAAATCAATCTATATTTAATTTAATCCTTACAATACCTGAAATTTCGTATATCATTGAACTCATCAAATATGAAGTTGACTTTGTCTGGTTCTGTAATTAAAGTAACTGCTTGGACAGGAAATACAAATGTTTTAGAGAGTGAACTCTTTCTTTGCAGCCTTGAATTTTGATCACAATGGATGGGAATGAATTTTTTCCATCATTCTTTTCCAATATAAGCAAATGCACTCAAAATTTTCCGTTTGTAATTTCCTCTTCCTTCACGTTATCCTGTATCAGGCGATATGGCTAGTTCTATAATGATTACTCGTCGGGAAACACAAGTATGATTTATTGACTGAATTGTAACTCCCTTTCTTTTCAGCCACGAATCTTGATGGCAATGGCTAGGGATGGACTGTTGCCATCATTCTTTGGAGATATAAACAGACACACTCAAGTTCCAGTAAATAGTACAGTGATGACTGGTGTTCTGGCTGCAGCCTTAGCATTCTTCATGGATGTCTCACAGTTGGCTGGGATGGTAAGTCAAATAACAATTGGAATGGTATATAGAGATTTTTGGGTCAAAATCACTTGCTTATCTGTGCTTGCCTCTCCATTTTCCTAGTGCAGGTTAGTGTGGGAACCCTTCTTGCTTTCACCACTGTTGCAGTTTCTGTCCTGATTATCAGGTATGTTCCACCAGATGAAGTGCCTCTTACATCAGGACTCCAGGAGTCCATTGGTTCAGTATCTTCACAGTTCAATAATGACCTCAAGGGAACTGCTTCCACGGATATTGGATATTCTGTTGTCTCATCCAAGGAGGATAATCAGCTGTTGATTGAGACAAGTGAGTCCTCAATTGAAGAAGATATCATGCAAAAACATGTGATTAAAGGTATTGAGAGACTAACTAACCTACTTCTTTGTCATTCACATTATTGTGAAGAATCGTTTGACATAATCGTGTGAATTGCAATTCCATCCAAACGTGTCTACTAAATGGCAATTCCAAGAACTCTCCTCTTGCTCCTGCACACCTTTGTCCTCTATTTAAGCTGGCTATGGTCACTTTTTTCTTTGCCAGCTCTTAGGTGGATGAGCACTGGCTAAGTGGGTTCCACTTCATTGTGTAAAATAGTCTTTCCCTTCTTAGTTCTACGCAAGTAGACATGCCTTTTAGAATACAAGAGGGTTCCTCCTTCTGTTATGAACAAAATAAGTGGCCTTTGTGGGTTGTTGATTCCAAGGGTAAAATATTTCCTGGTCATAGTGCATTGCCTCTACTTCTACTATGCATGTGCTCTTTCTTAATTTTTGACTTGGACATATACAGATGATAATGAAGAAGGGAGGCGGAAGATTGCTGCCTTGAGTATAGCTTTTGTATGTGTAGGAATTCTTATAGTCGCGTCTGCTGCTTCAGTTGAAGGCCTTTCAAGGTTGGTCAACCTCCATTTACTCTCATCACTCTTTTGTCAGAGCAAGTTGTTTATTCTTGAGTCCTTTGTGAGACGATTTTCGCTTTTGACATGTAGTTTAGCTATACTCATCGATCTTGAACTTTCTATAGATATATTAGATTGGCTTTAAACATCTCAATGGAGCTTAATTCATCTCAATGGACAAACTTTTATGGAACAATAGTTAACTTTACCAGATAAGTGCTGAAAGGCAGAAGAGCATTGATTGTCTCGGGGTAATAAAGGGATCGACAAGGATGAGTCCTTACCTCAATTGTTGAATAGCTGTGGTCCATGTGCTTTGAATTGTTTGCGCAATAGTTAAATGAAGCAGGTTTCATAGATTTAATTTCACAAAAGAAGTATGTGTAGCACAATAGAAATGCTGATGGTTTCCTGACACACATGGATGCACAAAATGTACATGGAAACACTCAATAACCTTGATTGCGTGCCTCTTGAAATTTTGGCATTTAATGTTTCATGACTGTCTTATGATTCATAACTCCTCACTGCATTAACTTGACAGTGTGGTTCGATTGATATTATGTGGATTGGCTGGAGTTGCTGTCTTAGGCAGTTTGGTTGTGCTGGCGTACATAGAACAAGATAATGCAAGGCATGACTTTGGACATGCAGGAGGTAACTTCTATTGCCTACAAGTGTTGATAGACCATGGTTCATTCCTGATTAGACTAGGTTTTCTTCAGGAATTAATTATTCAATACTTAAATGATCCAAACTGTCATTGACTTTCCTTTTAACAGGGTTCCAGTGTCCGTTCGTCCCTTTCTTGCCTGTTGCCTGTATTCTTATCAACACCTACCTATTAGTTAATCTTGGGTAAGCACCCTCAGAATTTGAGTGTTTTCTTCTCAATGATTTATGCATACCCCTCATTTGCTCTCTATCTAACCAATCCAATTCTTGGTTTGACAACTGGATGCCCAGGTTGGGAACATGGTTCCGTGTCTCGATATGGATGTTGATTGGAGCTCTAGTCTACATTTTCTATGGCCGGAGTCACAGCTCATTGAAAGGCGCAGTCTATGTTCCTGTAGCATATGCTCAAGAGATTTATCAAGCCTCATCCAATCGTCAAGCATAGTTCCTGCAAAAGTTTACTCGTGAGCCCCATGATTTATTTGATTCATTGTACTTTATTTGGTGATAACAGAGACGCATGGAGCGGACAAAATGAAATTCCTCCCTCCCTTTTTTACACCAGTCTTTAGGGAAACCTTAAGGTCTCGCTCCTTTGTTGTAAAGACAGTTGAATCATACAACATCCCATGTATCAATTCTCAGCAACATTCAATAAAGATAGTTTCATAAGAGGCATGAACTGACTGAGAATGCCCGACTGTTATTGCTCAGACTGCATTGTACACAACAGCCGCCTTATGTGTATGTGTCAACCTTGGCGTTGAATATACATGTCCGTGACAATGATATGTGCATTTTCTAAAAGAAATGAGCAAAAATTCCATTTGACTTGGATAGTAGATCTTTACATAATTGAGTTGATTGACAAAATTAACATGGGAAGATACTCAAGAGCCAGAGTGAAAATCGCACCAAGAACAAATATCAAAATGAATGCAACTAATATTTTCCCGATGTATGCCAAACTGATGACGGGTTTGCCTACATCCATCGCAACACCTGATCCGTAGGCATTCTGCAACAGCATCATCAAAGGATAGACTGCATCAGTAAGCTTGTATATGCTCAGTAACTATTGGCAAGACACTTTCTTCATAAATTAACAGCGATATAGACTGATTTAAGTAAAACTAATTGACCCTTTTCTACTTCCTCCTAATAGAAATGGCAGAAAATTCACGACCAGCGCAAACAGAGACCACTGGGTCGGCGAGAGATGATCAACGAAGGAGGTCCTAACATTTCTACCGAAGATGGTGTCGGCTAAGAGCAGGTTAACATCTCGGTGAACATCCGGGATCAATCACATCACTTGAACAACATATCATAGGATCCTTGAGATCCCAGAACATATACTCCTTGAATGACAACTCTAAACAAATTTTTGCAATTCAATCCCGAACATTAACAACCCTTACCTGGAAAGGCGCCTGCCGCGCCATCTTTTGCCGAAACTCTTCGCCTTTGTCCCCTCCTAGTCAAGAAGAGTCAGAAACGAAATAGCAAATGATGCGCAAAAGAAGACGCAATGAAACAGAACGGCGACATCAAAAGCCACGGGATCTCATGGTTTTCCGATCCTCCAGGGAAATGTAAATTACCAGCATAATCCGCTTCAGTGACCGTCTGCAACCTCCATCCGGAGCCATAGTCCACGAGAGCCGAATTGGGGCCGAAAGTCACACCTTCCTCTTTTTCTTTGACCGCCTCAATGTAGAGAGCAAACGGAGACCCGCCCTCCAGCTTCTTGTTCATCACCCGCACGGCGAATCCGGCCTCCGTGCCCGCCGCGAACCTCCTCCGCTTGCCGGAGCTCTTGCACACCACCTCCAGGAACTGTTTTCCAATCCCCCACGAAGGGTCGACGAGCATCAAAACGATGACTCAATTCAGCACTCGAAAGAAAGAATCGAAACGCGGTGCGGAAATCAAGCGCCGGTCAATCGAAAGGCGAAGAGAACCCACTTCTCCGAATTGTCATTACGTGGAACCAATTCGCGATACACATCGACGCATCCAGAAAGTGCATCGCGAAAACTTCCCCATTGGATTTGTCGAGTAATTTAAGGAGGTAAGTGCTCGCCAAAAGGAGCTGAAGAGACGAGAGAGAGAGAGAGCTTACAGGAGGTGGGAGCTGTTGAGGAGGACCGACTTCTGCAACCTCCTCGGCGTCATCCGCCATGAGAGAGAGAGAGAGAGAGTTGACAATTGAACTTGGATCGTTTTGCTGTTTATAGAATTGCAGAGCCCGTTACTTGGAGTTGGAGGGGTCCCGGTCAACGGCTGATTACAGTAAAAAGAAAAAAAAAAGTGAAATAATTTTGGTCTGGGCTGATAAGATTGTGGTCCAACTAAAAGTCAAACCCGATATGAAGGCCCATATCAGGGGAAGAAAAGAGGGGAAAAAAAGACCTTTTCTCTTAATGATCTGACTATTTTTTCCTGAATTGAATTTAACTTGATGGGCTGATTTTTCCTTTACTTCTTTGTTAGACTAAATTTTAGAATTTTCATAATAAATTTCCCCTTTCTTGTTATGTAATGTTAACAATAGGCACGTCAAACAATCACACTAATGTAATTAAGTGTGATATTACATTATAAAAAAAAAAAGAACTTGATTGGAAAAATCACCCAAGTTGGTGGATTTTTGAATTGCACCAAAAGAAGTTTGGCGATCTGGTTACAAAATTGGACAAGTTAGAAAACTAAACTTGGGTTTATCCCAATCGAGTCTTGGGGAGTTGATTGCAAAGCCTCTTGAGTTCTATCTGACTATTTTCCAGGCTTAATTTCAGTATGACATAAGCAGGCGTATTTATCACGATTGATTGTTTCTGGAATTCTTGGTCTGCTGAGCATTGGCCGTTTCGTTTGCTGCCAGATCAAGAATGTGAAAGAAATGTACTACATTGAAAAACAAAAAGAGTGGGGGAAATGTTTCCCTCCTCTTCCTTTCGTCTGTTAAACCATCCATGTCTCTCAAAGATGCGGGTTCTGTAGATTATTCGTGGATTTCCTGAATGTCAAAACAGCAGAGAAACTTGTCTGCCTTTATTGTCTCGTTATTTGACTTATGTTTGGCTGATCAGCCTGATCTGACTTTTGTCAAGCTCATGAGCCGTTGTTCTCTGTATTCCTGGGAATGCTGGATTAATAATGGGGTGATTTCAGCACGTGAAAGAAATTTCTCTATCTGAAGTTCATCTGTTTTACTTTCATTTGCCAGGTGCTCGGATGAACCATCTGAATAAGATGGTTTGTCCCTCTCCCTCATTCTATTGAACATATGGGATAAGAAGCCCTGCATTTTCTTTTTGAGCTTATTCGAGGAAGAAAAGGATGGGGACTTGGGACTTTGCAATGGCAAGATTCTTGAACTGGGATGATAGAGGAAGCGCTTTTCGTGTTCCTGGATTTTCTTGAGCGATTCGACACTGTTATTTGGGACGGTCTTGGCCACCGAATGTGCAGTGATAGTCACAGCGACAGGGCCAAATTCCGTATCTCGTCAGTGCTTGAGCGATATGGGTTTTATTTGGAAGGATTTTACTACCGGTTCCTAGTTTTACAAACCTATCGTGGGGCTGCGCTTTATGGAATGTTCGCAATGTTCGGTGTCTAATGGCTTTTTGCCACTTGATATTGGTGAATGAGATCTTACAGTGGACAGCGAGTGGGGCGATTAGAAAATGCACTCTGATATAACTTTTAGGTAGAGAAACGGACACTAGTTTTCAATGCATGAGCAGAAATGAAACCTTTCATAATCTTGGATTTCCATGACGAAGACTCAGATGCTGGAGCGTTGTATTTCTTACGCATTCATCCATTGTGACGCAAAAATTCATTACTTAGTGAATCCGAGGTGGCAGGGTCACCGGCTTATTTACTGTGCATTGATCTATTATTTCTTTGACGTAATCCTGGGGATAGCGGCAATCGAAGAAGGGCATGGGATGGCCGGCCGCATCCTCCATGTTCCAGTAACCACCGGCCATATGGCATGATATAAGCAGATAGCAGCAAGGTCTCAGTATATAAACAAATCGGACCTTTCATGGCCTTCCTAACACTCGCCATGTGAGATTTCATGGGACTACTGCTGACTATTGTTTCAAAAGCTTAAACCGTTAGATAAAGGCTTAGTTTAATATTTAATTATTTTAAGACGCCGGCCTTCCCAATATAACGTAGAATCAGATTTTTATTTGTAAAATATGACAATTTGAGAGCATAAAATTAGACAAAATAATCTGAATTATCTCAAATAAACGCACGTACTAAATCAAATCTCAACTCACAAATCACAAAAAACAAATCATATGATTCTTTCTTCAATAAAGCAAAATATGATCATTATAAAATCTCAATCAACCAAGGATATATCAAATATCAAGCATAATGAGAATTATTGCCCAAATCAAATTGGAGAATGGCAAAAATAACTTAGTACCCATTTTTTCTGGGTCCATGAGAGTTAGCAGACTATGTTGTAGGTCTTGAGAAAGATCTTGTTGCCTAAGTCGCATTCTTTTAATCCATTTGATTTGAACAAAGCTCATTTTATATACTTTGAAACTTTGAGAGGAATTTTTGAATTGCTTAAAATTCATGTCCGAGCCGACTAGTAATTTAGTTCGCCCCAAGGTCTCTCTCTCTCTCTCTGCCATATATTGGCTCCCTCGGCGCCGGTTCATCCATCCATTTATCGGAATTCATATTGCACCGACATGGGCGGGAGATTCTGCAGAGACAACTGCTCGCGGGCGCTGCGGAAGCCTGGTTCGGAGGAAGCAGGTTGATTCCATCCACGCGCAGCGCGAGGGCCACCACCAGCTGGCCCGGCGGTTGTCCGTCTTCGACCTCGTCGCCATCGGTAACGCCTACCTCCCTCCCCCGCTCCCTTTCGCAATCCCGTTCCTGTACTCCGAGCTTTGGTCCGACGGTCGGTACTTCTGTACGTGCGGGAAATCGTAGTAATAATGTCTCTCTCTCTCTCTCTCTCTCTCTCTTTTTTTTTTCCCAATTTCAGGAGTCTGGTCGACCGTTGGGGTTGGGGTGTACACACTTGTCGCGACGGTGGCTAGAGGACACGCCGGACCTGCTCTCACCATCTCCTTCCTGATCGCCGGAGTGGCTGCCGCGCTCTCCGCGTTCTGCTATGCGGAGCTCGCTTGTCGATTTCCCTCCGCCGGAAGCGCCTATCACTACACGTACATATGCGTCGGCGAGGGGTAATGAGTCGAGCTCTTTTATTCAGTTTCTAGTTCTTGATGTGACTATTATAAGCCATTATAGATTGCGCATTCTGCACTTCCGTTTGGGGCGTAGTTACTGCAACAGTATTATTAAGCTGTCCCTCCACCGTGCCGCCTGCCAAGAGTTTTTTGAAATTAACGGATCGTTCATTTCACGAAAAATATAATATTTTTACAAAATATGTTTTAAGAAATTATTTTTTAGAAAAATATAATTAGTTTTAAGTATACAGCTAAAATCTGAAAATGAAATGAAAAATATATATTTTTTTGATAAGAAAAATCTTTCTTTAGGTACTTTTTAAATAGTTTTTATTATTTTATTTTTAAAATTAATATTTTAATTATTTTTAGTTTCCTTTTTTTCTTTTCTTTCTTTTTATCTTCTTCTTCACAGCCACGATGACTAGCCAAAGGCGAGCTATCACTGCCTCACCAATCTAGCGAGCGGCGAGCTTGAGCTCACTAGCCTTTGGGCTCACTAGATGGGCGGGCCAAAGGCTTGCGGTCATTGCTGGCTCATCAATTTGGCGAGCGGCGAGTGCGGAGCAATGAGCTCGAGCTCGCTAAATTGGCAAGCTAGAGGCTCGTGCTCACCATTGGTTCGTTGATTTGGCCAGTGGCGAGCACGAGGACCCGCCTCAAGCTCGTTGGCCTCTAGCCTCACTAGATTAGTGCCACTGGTTCGCTGATCTCTGGCGGTTGGCGACGGTGAGACTCGAGCTTGCCTAAGCTCCATTGAGATGATGAGTGAGCCTTGGGCTTGCCAAATCCAAGCGAGCTCGATCTTCACTGATTTAGGCAAGCTTGAATTCTGCTGGGGACGGCGAGGTCGCGGCTCACCAGATTTAGGCAGGCCTGAGCTCCGTCGAACTAGGCGAGCTCGAGTCTCACCCTTGCCGAATCTAGCCTTGGGCAAAGTAGAGCTTCGCCTGCCTCACCACAAGCTGGAGAGGAGCTTGTTGGCCTGTGATAAGGCTCCAGTTGGCTTGTGGATGGTCGCTAGGAAAGAAA
The DNA here is from genome assembly GCA_014182575.1 of Eucalyptus decipiens. Classification (NCBI taxonomy): domain Eukaryota; kingdom Viridiplantae; phylum Streptophyta; class Magnoliopsida; order Myrtales; family Myrtaceae; genus Eucalyptus; species Eucalyptus decipiens. The sequence continues at coordinate 18,649,081 of CM024619.1, forward strand.
GAAAAGAAAAAGAAAAAGAAAATTACAAACTTGATTTAAAAAAAAAAAAATATATATATATATATATATATATATAATAAAAATAAAAATGTATTTAGTAAAAGAAAATGAGGTGGAAGAAGTATGGAAAATGTTTTCCACTTTTGACTATTTCATTTTCCGTAAAACGAACACCATAAAATACAAAAAATATTTTTTTAGAAGTTATTTGTTGTAAATAAACGGAGCCTAAGCTGAAAAAATGTTTTTTTTTTAGGGGGAGGGGGTTTACATGCCTTATGTCATCAGCTCATTCTTCTGTCGTTACTCCCAGAGTTGCTTGGTTGATCGGTTGGTCGCTGATCCTGGGATACACAGTCGGCGGTTCAACTGTTGCTCGGGGTATCTCCCCAAATCTGGTGCGCTATTCTCATAATTGGTAACTACATGTTATAAGATTGACCCCTGCTCAATTTAATATGTTAGAACACGTGTAAACGGTTTGCTCATGTTCTCCATCCAAATTGTTGGCAGTTTATCCACACTCCTTCGTTGTTATAACATTACATGGCTGTAACCCAAGGGATGCAAATGGTACTTGGTCAACTAAGGGCACTATTGCTGAAAGGTCTAGTTTAGAATCTTTCGTTGCCAAATCATTAAATATTGAATCAATTAAGCCTCGGTTTAATACCCACCATCTTATTTGGCAAAAACTATCATAGAGCTTAACCTTAAAGAGAGCAGAGTAAATCTCTGTTAAGTTCATCGTCTACTACCAAGTTTCTTGATAGCTCGATATAACGTATTAATATGAGAATAATTAGGGAGCATCATATGTGTTGGGAATAACGGATCCCCGAAAACCGGATTCGACACTAAATCGAACCCCTAAATCGAATGCGGAAGCGAAGCCCGGGAAAAACACGTATCACCGATCGTAAAGCACACCACAGTTTTGAGGGTACCTTGTTAGCCACAGATTAAACACCCACGTTGATGGAGGAAGAGAAACTGAGCAATTCGATCCGATGAAGCAAATTTGGCCTTCGCGCTTCACTGTTTTCCTTTGAAGAAAACGTGAGAGAGAGAAAGGGAGAGGAGGGAAACGTACGTCTTTTTTGTTTTCTAAAACAAACGGTACATTCTCTCTCTCTCTCCTCCCTTTTATACCTCCCCCCATCCACGGGCCATATTCCCGAGGGCCGGGCCTTTTTGGGCCCAACTTGGGCGGACGGGCCTTAAGCCCATCTTATAAATCCATCATCTCCCACTCGCACATGGTGGTACAAAACCAACATGGGCGGACAGGCCCTACTCATCCCCATCGGAGAAAAATCCATCATAGACTCTCACTTAACATGATGGGTCGAACAAAATCCTCTTTTCCTCTCTTCAACATTCATACCGGTGAATAATCCGTGCGACTAGCATACTTTGAGAGCTCGTTGTTATACATCTGTTAGGAATATATAACAGTTCATAATGGGCATCGCATCCTGAGTAGATTTAGTATGCAGTACCCTAGATCGATCGATCACATTTATATTTCTCTTGATCTCTTTTAAACAATGATATACATATATTGTATTCACAATTATGATTATCCCAAAGACAATCATAATTGGTTAACCGGTGAATACAAAAACTACAATGTGATTCTCCAAAATCGATCTTCCTCTTTCCTTCAAACTCTCAATTTCAGTTGAGCTTGCTTTTCTAGAAATGTCCCATTAGATCGAATCAAACTCATGACCATTGGCAACATCCTAAGATAGCAAACACTAAATAGAAATCTTGAGAATAAGTAAGAGTCATGAGGGGACTAAAAAGTTGAGGAACTCTTTTCCTCAAGAGTCTCACACGACATAAAAGTTGAGATCAAACTTTTGCCACTCTTATTGGTCGTCTCATGCATACGTAGTATGAAATACGTATTACGATATTAACTCCTTTCCCACGGAGCGTATGTCTACACCTTCAGTACCGTACAGATGATAGTTCAGATATACCCAATGTCTAACTTGAGTTCACGTATCTACTCATTCACAAAATTCATCAGAACTCACATCTAGCATCATAGACAGATAAAGTAAAATATGTGGGGTATTTTACTTTCGGACATCGTAAGAATTATGTCCTCATCTTAACACTCAGTTAAGGCGACATACGTGTTTTAAGCTTGAGCTCTCGATTATCACCTAGATAATAAGCTTAAAAACATTCTCATATCTATTTATCACACAGTAAACAGAGGCGATTACCCGTATGAGTGAGCTAATCTTATATCTGTCCGACATACTTCTCAACTTAAAGTAATGCACTGAGCATTAAGATGCCTAAAGATCATACAAAGATTCATAGGCATTAATGATGAAAACACAAATTCATCAAATTGTGAACACTTAGGGAAATTACAATATTCAGTACATCAGCCTCTACGCAATCCTAGAGATTTCATATAACCACAAAACACATCTCTAGGTATCGGCTTTGTCATAGGATCTGCTACCATTCTATGCGTAGTATGTACTCTAAGTTCACATCATTTCGTGCAACCAAATCTTTGACAAGATTATACTTGGTATCTATATGTCTAGTCTTGCCATGATATTTTGGATATTTGGTGTACACTTTTGCTGCTTGGCTATCACAGTTAACCAACAATGCAGCACTTCTAATAACACCTAAATGATCCAAAAATCTCTTAAGCCAAACACCTTCTTATACTGCTGCTGATAATGCCACGAACTCAACTTACATCGTGGACAAGGCTATACACATTTGTTTCTTACTGCTCCAACATATGGTGCCATTATTCGGTAAGAAAACAAATCTAGAGATAGATTTTCTTTCATCTAAATCTTCTTCCCAATCAGTATCAAAATAGCCTTTGAGTTGCAGATCATTTCCTTAATAACTCAGCGTATAATCAGCAGTTCCCTTTAGATACCTCAATATTCTCTTAACGGCTTTCCAACGTGCTTGACCTGGATTGGATTGGTAACTACTCACCATTCCAACTACAAAACATATGTCAGGTCTTGTACACATCATAGCGTACTTCAAGCTTCCAACAGCACTAGCATAAGGAACATATTTTTTTTGTTCCTTTTCTTATAGAGTCCTTGGACACAGTCTATGGCTCAATCGTTCACCTTTTGCAATAGGAGTGTCTATGGGTTTATAATCTTGAAATCTTAATTCCAAGAATGTATGCAACATCACCTATGTCTTTCATATCAAAGTTGGAAGATAATCAATTCTTCACAGCATTAACATAACTCCATATTACTTCCGGCAATTAGTATATCATCAACATATAATGATATGATCACAAATTGATCCTTGGATCTTTTGATATATACACTATGATCATCGTATATCATTGTAAAATCATATGCCATTATGGCATTATGAAAATGTATATACCATTGTCTCGATGACTGCTTAAAGCCATATATCGACCCCCAAAGTCGACATACCTTTTCTTCTTGGCCTTTCACTATGAAACCAGCAAGTTGTTCCATATATTTATTTCTTCCTCTAATTTACCACTGAGGAAAACAGTATTTACATCCATTTGATGTAACTCAAGATCCATACTAGCTACTATTGCCAGAATAATGCGAATCAAGGTAAATCACACTACATGAGAAAATGTACTTTCATAATCAATTCATTCCTGTTGATTATACCCTTTCGCCACAAGGTGAGCCTTATGCCTTTCTATCGAGCCATCCAATAGCTTTGCGTCCTTTTGGAAGATCAACCAATTCCCAGACATGGTTTGACTTCATTGACTCCATTTCCTCTTTCATTGTATGAATCCATTTTTCCTTACTAGGGCAATTCAGAGCCTCATTAATATTTCTTGGCTCATCCTCATCTTGTGGAGCAACCATAAAAGTTTCCCCTTCAATGTCAAAACGTTGACGGGGAATACTCTGGCGACTTATTCGCCATATGGGAGATTGTACACTTAGCACATTATTCCCCATAATGCTCCCACTTGGATTAGGTAATGATGATGTCGTCTCATCATGTGATTGCAATTGAGAATGAGTTGAATTCAATTCATCACTTCTCATATTACTCCCACTTGGATGAACTCCACTAACATCATTATCCTGATCCAAGGTCTCAAATAGGGAGTAATTTTCTCCTATTTCGCCCTTCTTAGGAAATTCATTCACTAAGAATGTGACATCCCGTGATTCAAATTCAGTTATATTCCCACTTTCCTTCTCACCTATGAACACATACCCTTTCGAGTGTTCGGAGTATCTCATTAAAATACTCTTATTTCATTTTGGGACCTAATTTCCCAAACTTGTGAGAGGACTTATGAGTATAGGTAGCACATCCCCATGGCTTAAGAAAACTTAAGTCCGGTTTTCTACCTGTCCATAACTTATATGGAGTGGAGGTAACTGATTTGGAAGGCACCCGGTTAAGTATTAGGCAGCAGTTAACAACACATCACTCCAAAGAGTAATAGGTAAGTTAGCATGCGCCATCATGGACCTAACCATTTCCGGTAGGGTTCGTTTCTTCTCTCCGCAACACCATTTTGTTGAGGAGTATATGGAATAGACAACTGTCTTTCTATTCCTTTTTCATCACATAATTTTCTGAACTCATCAGATAAATATTCTCAACCTCGATCGGATCTCAATGCTTTTATTTTCTTGTCTAATTGATTTTCTACCAAGTTCATAAACCTTCTGAAACAACTTATGCTTCAGATTTATGAGAAATCAAATAGACATATCCGAATCGAGTATAGTCATTTATTAAAAAAAAAAAAGTGATGAAATAAACAGCCCCATGCCTTCTACTCACATTCATTGAACCACAGACGTTATAATGGATTAAATGCAGAGAAAATTCAGCTCTTTTACCTTTTCTAAATGGTTTCCTTGTTATTTTCCCTATTAGGCGATGCTCACATCTGAGCAAATCGACTTTTTCAATGTTGTCCAACAAGCCCTCTTTGGCTAGTCTTTTCATATGTTGTTGGCCCATATGACCAAGTCCAGCATGCCACATAATCACATCACTATCATATGAAATAGAAGACGTGAAACAAGGGAAGAACATATTGACATCACTACAGTCAACATATAGTACAATGAAATCATCTAGAAAGTGACCACAACTATAGTAGTTTGTATCCAAATACAAATCTACATCTCTATTACGGAAGTTCACACTAAAACCAAGCTTAACCAACATCAAAACAGACACTAAATTTCGACGAATCTCCGGAGCATATAGAACATCATGTAGGAACAAAATGCGTCCACCACGCATGCTTGATTGGCAGGTGCCAATCCCTTTAACTTCAACTCTGAAGTTATTTCCCACATAAATCCATATAGTTTCAGTTGGTATCGTTGGAATTTCACGAAGGATCCTCTATCCTTCCTTACATGGTCTGTCGTTCCTGAATCTACAATCCACAAAGGATTGGATTCAGCCAATAATTCAGAACTTGACACATAAGCAAAGTTCTCAAATGTACAAGAGGTGTTTACTTTCTTTGGCTCACGACAGTCGCGAGCATAATGACTCTTTTGTCATAATTGTAACATCTCGCCCTTGACATTTTCTTCACTTGAGGACGTTTTCCTCTCTTGCGTTGGTTAACTCTTGATTTCTTGCAATAAGGACTTAATCCTTTGCATTCCCACATATTGAACGAATCAATACGCTTGCGCTTAGAGCACAAAGCCATTTCTAAGCTAGAACCTGCATTGCAAATGTCCATTTTCGGCTCATATGCCGTTAGGCGGTCCTCAGCTAGCTCAAGGTGGCACATGGCATCCTCAAGATCTTCCATAATATGGTCAAGAGCTTTTAGTGCTTCTTGCTTTTCCAGCACATATTGAATCTTCATATTCAATATTTCACAATTGTTGCCGTTCATATCAGCAATCACGTTCTTAGTTGCTGAAAGTATCGATCTGAACACATCAGACATATATGCACGAGCAATTAATGCCTATCACTTATGCATCCCTTTTGCACAGACCCATCATATTAATAAACAATTTCAAGTAAGGTTTTGGAATCAAAAGGTCACTATGTTTCCAATCATTCTCCAAAAAATCCTAACTTAAAATTATCATTAATATAATTGTCTTATGCAAAATTAATTCTATGAAGCTACAAAAGCTTCTAAAACTACCCACAGCTAATTACCCACAGCAACCAGCAATAACAGAAAGCAACAAATAACTAACATCCAATAAAACAACAATGCTTTCATATAATACAACTATACATTACACTAATCAATATATACAGAGAAATATCAAGATATTTACACCCATAAAACATCTCATCCTAATCAAAGAAATAAGTAGGGAATGTCCCTTCTAATCTATCAGTCAAAATATCTGAGAAATTTGAAGGCACATTTGCCAACCATGGAAAAACTTTTGGAGAGCTGTCATGTCGCCACCAAGGCGCATTCACTCTACGCCATGTGGCGCTCATTCTAAGGGTTGAAGTTTTGGCCAACTCAATCCTATAGTACTCTCTTACAAAAGCTTTCACTAGCTCCCTATAATCCGGGACCATGTTGACCTCCCATAGCCGACCTAACACGCTTGCCATTCGGGTGGAAGAGTGTTCATCAAAGCCTCCTGTACCTTCTCAAAATCCGGCATAAGATAACCATTCCAGATGATTTCTTGTATCATCGATTGACCCGACCACATATGATACTAAATCACCGTCATGCCACCGATAATTAGCTAAATCTGACATCAGCCTTTTAAGTCTTGCATTTCCCTCGTCCATTCTCGGGATTGCAGGTATCCGTGCATGACGCATCATAGTTCCTGCAACAAATGCATACAACACATGCATAATAAAAAAAAATGGATTACATATAAACCACATAGGCATACATGAAAAAAGAAACAAATTCTTTTTTTTTTTTTGGGTCAATGGTCAACGGTCAAAGTCAACGGTCAACGATCGTCGGTCAGCGGGTCAACAGGTCGGGTCAACGGTGCGTGGGTCGGATCGGCCGAGACGGTCGAACCGGTCGGACTGGACGGGCCGGTCGGGCCGCTCGCGAGGACCGACCGCATGTGCCTCGCGCGTGCGGGGGATGACGTCACGCAGACGTCATCCGGCACGTGCCGGGCGCTTGGTTCGGGTCGGGTCGCCGGCCGGTGATCGCCCGGCGAAACGTCGTCGGTGATGACGTCATCGGTGACGTCATCCGAGCGGTTACCGCCGTTGGATGACGTCACGATGACGTCATCGCGTGACATCAGCAAGCGTCGGTCCACGGACCGGCGCATGCCGTTTCGCCGGTTGCCGGCGCGCACGTGCCGGTTCGTCACCGGCGCGTGTGGCGCACACGCTGGCCATTGCCAGCGCTTCCGGGCGTGTCGCACCCACGCGCGGCCCGGCGCGCGTGTGGGCGCGTGCGGCGTCGTACGGCGGCTTGCGACATGTTGCCGGACTCGTCTCGACGTCACCTTTCTCCCCATGTGTTCAGAAAATGATTTCGACTTACGAAAACTCAGAAAAATGGCCGAACAACGCTCGGGTGTCGGGATTTCAGCCCCGATCCGTACGGCCGAAGTGTTTTTGCAAAAAATCATTAAAAAAAAACATCAAATTGATCGGGAAAACGTGAACTAGGGCTCTGATACCAATGTTGGGAATAACGGATCCCCGAAAACCGGATTCGACACTAAATCGAACCCCTAAATCGAATGCGGAAGCGAAGCCCGGGAAAATCACGTATCACCGATCGTAAAGCACACCACGGATTCGAGCGTACCTTGTTAGCCACAGATTAAACACCCACGTTGATGGAGGAAGAGAAACTGAGCAATTCGATCCGATGAAGCAAATTTGGCCTTCGCGCTTCACTGTTTTCCTTTGAAGAAAACGTGAGAGAGAGAAAGGAAGAGGAGGGAAACGTACGTCTTTTTTTGTTTTCTAAAACAAACGATACATTCTCTCTCTCTCTCCTCCCTTTTATACCTCCCCCCATCCACGGGCCATATTCCCATGGGCCGGGCCTTTTTGGGCCCAACTTGGGCGGACGGGCCTTAAGCCCATCTTATAAATCCATCAATATGAAAAATCTTGATGAGCATTGAAATAGATTTTGATTCATCATATTGGTATTCTTTCATGATTATATAACTACCTAATCTGATCTTATTCTGGATATCATGTAATTTATGGACAAATGATCCAAGTCTGATAAGCATGACTTAATTAAACTCGTAGAGTTCATAGTCATAATGTCACAATTGCCAAATGCATCAAGAACTCCTACTTAGAAGTGTAATTATGGGATTACGAAACACCCAAATTTCCTAGCCAACTATTCAGTTTGGTCTACAAATCTCTTTGGGAAACTATATAGATTGAAGAGAGGTGGTATTGTTGAATAGAAGGCTTTCTCATAGAAAGAACATCAGGGTTCTGCTTCTCTTATTTTCATGCTGTTAATGGTAGATGAGGTTGAGAATGGTTATCGTGTTATCTCCTCTCACCTTTTCTAATGCTAGTTGGGGTCATACCAGACACTTTTTAGAAGATACAACTTATAGGAGAGGATCTGTAGGTTGATTATGACATTTTGACTAGAAACTTGGGGAGATTTAGTCCTCATACTCTACTTGGTCCCGATGTAATACAGAGTTGGCATCACATATGGCTTTCTTGGGAGAAGATTTAGGTTAATGCGCCTATTGAAACATAGGGGAACACACTCATTTTATCTCTTTCCAAAAGGAATTTATGATTGTCTATCTATATTCTAATTTGGACACGCTATATAGTATAGCAATGTCATGGAGAGAGTGAAAAGGGTCCTGATATGAATGGCAATTAGTTTTTTGCTATTTTTAATGCTCTCTACACTTCCCCTCGTATCTTTTTCTTTAAGATGCACTTGCTTCGGTCCATTGTTACACTGCAATAGCATTACCGCTTGTAAATGAAAAAAAAATACTGAATATTTGATTTGAGAAAGTGGAATCAAAGAATATTCAATTAGAAAAAATTCCTTGTCGCTGACAATAGTAAAAATCAAGTGCCTAAGTACGAAAATGATAAGTTTGTGCTGCAACCAATATCTTCTTTTCCTTTATCTCCATTCCTTGGGAATGATAATTATTGTAAAAAGAGAGTTACCGGTGATTCTTAGTCTCTTTAATAATCTGTATTATTCTGCTTCCTTTCTCCTTTTCTTTCAGGCCTTGTTTTTTGGAGGAGAGGACAAGTTACCTTCTTTCTTGGCTCGTCATACTATTCCTGGGATGGATTGGGATTGTAGTTGATCCTTGTGCAGCCGCCTTAGTTGTTATAGTGACGGTGCTTTTGTGCATAGGTATTAAGAAGGTAGCATTTCCTTTTTTTACTTCTGAAGCTTTTTTTTTGCTTTCAAATTGAAACTTCGAGTTTAGTTTCTCTTTAGTAACTGTAAATTAACTTTTCAGAGTTCAATGGCGCAAACCATCATAACGACAATACATGTCTCTGCCATGATTTTCATAATTGCAGCTGGTGGATATATAGGTTTCAAAACTGGATGGGTGGGGTATGAGCTTCCAAACGGGTAAACTACAGTGTGAGTACTTCCCTTGCCATGTGTTTTAGAGGTGGGCAGCAACTAAATATTGTTCTTGAACACTATAGGTACTTCCCTTATGGGGTCACCGGAATGCTTGGTGGGTCTGCAGTTGTATTCTTTTCATACATTGGCTTTGATTCAGTTACCAGTACAGCTGAGGAGGTAAAGATTTTCCAGATGTACAAACTATACAAAAAGTTATATAGAAAAGAAGCAGATAAAGTGTAACAAGAAAGTAATAAGCTCATACTGTCTTTCTTTTCAGTTGGTTTGCAATGAAATTGTATATTAGAATAAAATGCTAAAAAGATGACTTCAGGATAGATCTCAAAACGATTACCTGGAGATTTTCTGTATAGTGTGTCCCACGGCATAACGTGAGTACGCATGAAAGAAAAACAAAAGGAGAGGCTCTCAAACACTTGTTGCATGAGTAATTTCGAGTGAAAGGAGTTTTTTTTTTTTTTTTTGGTCGGTAAGTGAAAGGAGTTCAACATAAACTAAAATATATACTGAACCATTATTTTGCTTTCAAGACCAAATTCAAATTAAGATTAATTCTGATGTCTCCCTAACCTTTCCCTCTCGCTCTCTCTTCTCACCTAAGGAATTTAATAGTATTTGCCGCATCAAGCTGGGGTCAAAGATCTCTTGGGAAGTTTTAAACCTATCATAAATTCTGACTCATCCTTCTTTGCGGTTAAATATATTGAAATACGTGCATGTGGCATTTAATCAGTTTAATCCAGCATAGACCTAACTTTTTCTTTTGTAATAAATGATCAAGAGAGAGCAGCCAGTTGATGAATCTTCTGGAAATTAATCACTATGTATGTGGCCATAAGTTGTAAATAGTCATTGCAAATGAAGAAAACTGTGCAAGCTTTATCAGTGGCAAAAAAAAGCCAGGTCTAATGAAGATGAAGTAGACAATTCAATGATAATTTGGGGCAAAAGTTCAACAGTTTATTATAAGGTTGATAGCTTGAGTACTTTTTAATGACACGGCACATAAATACTTTTATTTCTGGTCACTTGCTCTCTTATTGGTAATGACACAGATTTGATTCATCATTTACTTATTGTGATGTTATAATTGATTGACACAAATTAACTGAATTATCTTCATAATTTTTCTTGTTGAGAAATATCAAACCTCAATCGGAGTTCTGATCAACATGACAGGTGAAAAATCCTCAACGAGATCTGCCCGTGGGTATAGGAGTGGCACTGTCTATATGTTGCATATCACAACCGCTTGTGTCCGTTGTAATTGTTGGCTTGGTACCATACTATGCATTGGATCCAGACACCCCGATTTCCTCAACATTTGCTCACTATGGGATGCGATGGGCAGTGTAAGCATGTTATTCTGCTATTAAAATGTGGACAAACAATTTAAGCTTGAGTCCATTTTCCACGGACCAGTTGGTTTCAAGGTTGTGCTTTTTATATTGCAGGTATATACTAACCACTGGAGCAGTCATGGCTCTATGCTCAAGTTTGATGGGTTTAATTCTCGCTCAGGTATGCATGTAACTCGGGCTTTAGCATCATTATATCAAGTGGTTTTAGTTAGTGACTACCGAGACTTCCCAACTTTCACCCCCTTTCCTGCTTAGACATGATGCTGCAGTCTTAAGAATTTCACTCGTTCATGATGATGTCAACAGGTTATAAATGTTGATTCACTTAGTCCTCTCTTAAAGCAATCTATTATTAATTTAATCCTTACGACACCTGAAATTTCGTATCCCATTGAATTCGTCAAATATGAAGTTGACTTCGTGTGGTTCTGTAATTAAAGTAATTGCTTAGACAGGAAACACAAATTTTTTGGAGAGTGAACTGTTTCTTTCCAGCCATGAATTTTGATCACAATAGACGGAAAAGGATATTTTCCATCATTCTTTTCCGATATAAACAAATGCACTCAACGTTTTCAGTCTGTAATTTCCTATTTCTTTGTGTTATCCTGTAGTAAGTTCTATAATGATCGCTAGTCCGGAAACACAAGTATGATTGACTGAATTGTAACTCCCTTTCTTTGCAGCCGCGAATCTTGATGGCAATGGCTAGGGATGGACTGTTGCCATCATTCTTTGGAGATATAAACAGACATACCCAAGTTCCGGTTAATAGTACGGTGATGACTGGTGTTCTGGCTGCAGCCTTAGCATTCTTCATGGATGTCTCACAGTTGGCAGGGATGGTAAGTCGAATAACAATTGGAACGGTATATAGAGCTTTTTGGGTCAAAATCACTTGTTTATCTGTGCTTGCCTCTCCATTTTTCTATATGGGTGCAGGTTAGTGTGGGTACCCTTCTTGCTTTCACCACCGTTGCAGTTTCTGTCCTGATTCTCAGGTATGTTCCACCAGATGAAGTGCCCCTTGCATCAGGACTCCAGGGGTCAATTGGTTTAGTATCTTCGCAGTTCTATAATGACCTCAAGGGAACTGCTTCCATGGAAATTGAATGTTCTGTTGTCTCGTCCAGGGATGATGATCAGCTGTCGATTGAGACAAGTGAGTCCGCAACTGAAGACAATATCACGCAAAGAATTGTTTGACATAATCGTGGGAATTGCAATTCCATCCTAACATGTCTACTGAATTTGTCCAAGAACCATCCTCTTCCTCGTGCACATCATTGTCCTCTATTTAAACTGGCTATGGTCACTTTTTTCTTTGCCAGTGAAGGATTTAAATTAGTAATTGGGCTTAAGGCCCGTCCGGCTAAGTTGGGCCCAGGAAGCCCAGCCCACGGGAATAAGGCCCGTGGAAAGAAGGGGGTATAAAAGGGAGGAGAGAGAGAGAGATTACTGGTTGAAAAAGTCAGAATTTACGTATTCTCTCTCGTGCGCGTTTTCTCTCCCGAAAGAACAGTAACACATACGGCTTGTTCTTCCTCCCTTCAAGGCTTCATCTGATCGATTCGACCGGATTCTCTTCCTCCATTGGCGTTTTGGTGTTTAATCTGTGGCTAAAAGGTACGCTCGAATCTGTGGTGTGCTTTAGGATCGGTGATGCATGTTCGATTTCCCGGGCCTCGCTTCCGCATAGTTTTAGGGGTTTGATTCGGTGTCAAATCCTGTTATCGGGAATCAGTTATTCCCAACATTGGTATCAGAGCCCGCTTTCATGTTTTCCCGATCCCTTTCGTGCTGTTTTTGATTGAATTTCGCAAAAGGAGTTTCGGCCGTACGGATCGGGGCAGAAATCCCGACACCCGAGCGCTTTACGGCCTTTTTTCCGAGTTTTCGTAACTTGAAATCAAAATATAATGGGATAGGAAGAAAGGCGACGTCGAGACGATTGCGCGATACCTCGAGCGCCGCCGGAGACGCCGCACGCGCCCACACGCGCGGCCAGAAGTGGCTGCGCGTGGGCGCGACGCGCCCGGAGACGCTCGGTCGCCAGGCGCGTGCGGCACACGCGTCGGTCGACGGACCGGCGTGTGCGTGACGCCGGCCGGCGAACCGGCGCGCGCCGGTCCACGGACCGACGCGACGCTGACGTCGGATGACGTCACCCAACGGTCAGTAACCGCTGGGGTGACGTCATCGATGACGTCAGCGACGTCGGTTGGCCGGTCGGTCACCGCCGGCGACCCGACCGGAGACCCGACCCGCGGGCGATGGCACGCGCAAGGCATGTGCCGCTGACGTCTGCGTGACGTCATCGAGGCACGCACACGGCACGTGCGTCGGTTCGACCGACGCGGTTCGACCGGCTGATCGGTTCGACCGGTCCGACGACCGGCGACCGTTGACCGTTGACCGACCGTTGACCGACGACCGTTGACCGTTGACCCGAAAAAAAAAAAAAAGAAAAAGAAAAAAGAAAAAGAATATGTTTCTTTTTTCAATTAAGTCTATGTGGGTTATAAGTAATCCCTAATTTTTGTTCTGCATTTGTTGCAGGAACAATGCCTCCCCTGAGTTTGCGCACACCTATTCGCGCAGTTACCGATGAACAAAAGGAAAGGCTGTCTAAGTTGATAAGCTGAGCGACTCGATCATTGATGGGAGAGAGGTGACTTAATTGATCACGTCCTTGAAGTCAACGGGAAAATTCAACAGGTCATATGGAATGGTCGTCCCATGTCACAGTCAAAGATGGTGCGATTTTTCATATGCACTCTTCCACCTGAATGGCAAGATGTGTTGAATCGCATATGGGATGTCAACGGAGGTGCTTCCTATAAGAAAATTGTGAAGGATTTTGTAAATGAATATTTCTGTATTGTCTCAAGGGAAAAGATCAAGATATTAAACAAAAGAGGATCTTTCCCGTTCGTATCTTGATTAGGTGTTAGTTATATTGACTGTTTGTTTAGTGTGCTTTGTGGACACATTATGTAATGATTGACTACCTGATTGTTGTTGTACAAGCAACCTATATGTTGGTTGTGTTAATTGAAAGCATTATTTATTTATTTTTTTTAATTGTATGTCAATTATCTGTTGCTTTCTGTTATTCTTTGGTTCTTTGTGGGTAATTAGTCGTGGGTAGTTTTAGAAGTTTTTGTAGCTTCATAGAATTAATTTTGCATATGACAATCATATTAATGATAGTTTTAAGTTAGGATTTTTGGAAGATGATTGGAAACGTAGTGACCTTTTGATTCTAAAGCCTTACTTGAAATTATTCATTAATATGATGGGTCTATGCAAATAGGGATGCATAAATGATATGCATTAATAATTCGTGCATATTTGTCTGATGTGTTCAGATCAATGGCTTCAGCCACAAAAAGCATAGTTGCCGAGCTGAACAAAGGTGAAAAGCTCAATGGTGACAACTATGAAATCGGCAAATGAAAATCCAAGTATGTCTTTGGAAGAGCAAGAAGCACTTGAGGCTCTTGTCATGACCATGGTAGAACTTTGAAGAGGGAACCACCGCACAAAGACAAAAGAGACAAAGAAGCTTTTTCTGCGTGGAAAGAATGAACTCTCTAGCTCGCATCACGTTGCTGAGCAGCATGGAAAATGACGTCATGCGAGAGTTTCGACGTTTCGACAATGATAAGGAAATGTGGGAGGCATTGGCAGCTAGATTTGGTCATACTTCGGTGACTAGACTGAGGCAGCTCACTATCAGGTTTGACTCTTATAAGAAACCTCATGGTCGACCATGAAGCAACATCTTAGAAAGATGTCAAACATGATAACCGAGCCGAGAGATGCTGGCCATGTCCTCACGGATGAGCAAAGCAGTGCAAGCGGTGATTCGTTCCTTGCCTCGAGTTGGGAGCATATGAAGGTGCACGACCCATAATGAGTCTATCAAAACCTTCGAGGATGCAATGCGTCATCTTGAGCTGGAAGAGGACCGCCTCTTGGCGTCTAAGCCGGATGCTGAACTATACCATGCTAGTTTTAGCTCAAGTGGAGCTTCGGGCTCCAAGCGCAAGCGCCCTACCTGGTTTGATAAGGGGAAAGGCAAGGAAGAAGCTGGTCCTTCAGGGAAGAAACCCAAGTTTAACCAACATGATCGAGGAAAGCGTCCTCGCATGAAGAAGCCGGCAAGGGTGAAATGCTACAACCTGTGACAAGAAGGGTCACTATGCTCGCGACCGTCGTGAGCCAAAGAAGGTATGCACCCTTGTACTTTTCAGAACTTTACTCTTGTGTCGAGTTCCGTGTTCTTGACCGAGTCTAATCCTTTTGTTTGTGGATTCGGGAGCGACGGACCATGTAGCGAAGGATAGAGGATCCTTCGTGGAATTCCGACGAGTACCAACCGGAACTAAGTGGATCTATGTGGGAAACAACTCCAGAGCTGAAGTGAAAGGAATTGGCACTCCGCCAACCGAACATGCGTGGTGGACGCACTTTGTTCCTTCATGATGTCTTTGTATGCTCCGGAGATTCGTCGGAATTTAGTGTCTGTTTTAATGTTGGTTAGACTAGGTTTTAGTGTGAACTTCTGTAGTAGGGGTGTGAATTTGTTTTTGAATACAAATTACTATGGTTGTGGTTATTTTCTTGATGGTTTCATTGTATTGGATATTGATTATGTTAATGCAAATGTGTGTTATTCCCTTATCACGTCTTCTAATACCTATGATAATGATGTGAATGTGTGGCATGCTAGGCTTGGTCACATTGGCCAACAACGTATGAATAGACTAGCCAAAGAGGGCTTGTTGGGCAACATTGAAAAAGTCGATTTGCCTATATGTAAGCATTGCCTAGAAGGGAAAACAACACGGAAACCATTTGGGAAAGGGAAAAGAGCTGAATTTCCTCTGCATTTAATCCATACTGATGTCTGTGGTCCAATGAATGTGAGAGGAAGGCATGGGGCTATTTATTTCATCACCTTTATTGATGATTATACTCGACTCGGATATGTCTATTTGATTTCTCACAAATCCGAAGCAATAAGTTGTTTCAAAAGGTTTATGACCTTGGTAGAAAATCAATTAGACAAGAAAATAAAAGCATTGAGATCCGATCGAGGTCGAGAATATTTATCCGATGAGTTCAGAAAATTATGTGATGAAAAAGGAATAGAAAGACAGTTGTCTATTCCGTATACTCCTCAACAAAATGGTGTTGCAGAGAGAAGAAACAGAACCCTACTTGGAAATGGTTAGGTCCATGATGGCGCATGCTAACTTACCTATCACCTTTTGGAGTGATGCGTTGTTAAGCGCTGCCTATATACTTAACCGTGTGCCTTCCAAATCAGTTACTTCCACTCCATATGAGTTATGGACAGGTAGAAAACCGGACTTAAGTTTTCTTAAGCCATGGGGTTGTGCTGCCTACACACATGAGTCCTCTCACAAGTTTGGGAAATTGGGTCCCAGAGGAAAGAAGAGTATTTTTATAAGGTACTCGGAACACTCAAAAGGGTATGTGTTCATAGGTGAGCAGGAAAGTGGGAGTATAACTGAGTTTGAATCACGGGATGTCACATTCTTAGAGGATGAATTTCCTAAGAAGGGCGAAATAGGGAAGATTGTTCCCTATTTGAAACCTTGGATCGGGATAATGACCTTAGTGGAGTTCGTCCAAGTGGGAGTAATATGAGAAGTGATGAATTGAATTATACTCATTCCCAATTACAACCACATAATGAGACGACATCATTACTACCTAATCCAAGTGGGAGCATGATGGGGAATGATGTGCAAAGTGTACAATCTCCCATACGGCGAACAAGTCGCCAAAGTATTCCCCGTCGACGTTTTGGCATTGAAGGGGAAACTTTTATGGTTGCTCCACAAGATGAGGATGAGCCAAGGAATATTAATGAGGCTCTGAATTGCCCTAGTAAAAAAAAATGGATTAATGCAATGGAAGAGGAAATGGAGTCAATGAAATCAAACCAAGTCTCGGGAACCGGTTGATCTTCCGAAAGGACGCTTGAGCTATTGGGAACAAATGGGTTCTCAAAATAAAGCGAAAGGCTGATGGCTCGATAGAAAGGCATAAGGCTCGCCTTGTAGCGAAAGGGTATAATCAACAGGAAGGAATTGATTATGAAGATACGTTTTCTCCTGTAGTGAGATTTACTTCGATTCGCATTATTCGGCAATTGTGGCTAGTCTCGGATCTTGAGTTACATCAAATGGATGTAAAGACTGCTTTCCTCAATGGAAAATTAGAGGAAGAAATATATATGGAACAACCTGTTGGTTTCATAGTGAAAGGCCAAGAAGAAAAGGTATGTCGACTTTTGAGGTCGATATATGGTCTTAAGCAGTCTTCGAGGCAATGGTATATACGTTTTCATAATGCCATAAGGGCATATGAATTTACAATGATTGATGAGGATCATTGTGTATATATCAAGAGATCCAAGGATCAATTTGTGATCATATCATTATATGTTGATGATATACTAATTGCCGGAAGCAATATGGAGTTTGTTAAAACTGTCAAGAGTTGGTTATCTTCCAACTTTGAGATGAAGGATATGGGTGAGGCTGCATACATACTTGGAGTTAAGATTTCAAGAGATCGTTCGAAGAGATCGTTGTCTCTTTCGCAAGAAACTTATATAAACAAAGTTCTTGAACGATTTCGTATGCAAGATTGTAAGCCCATAGACACTCCTATTGCAAAAGGTGAAGGGTTGAGCCATAAACCGTGTCCAAGGACTCCACAAGAGAAGGAACAAATGAAACATGTTCCTTATGCAAGTGCAGTTGGGAGCTTGATGTATGCTATGATGTGTACAAGACCCGACATATGTTTTGCAGTTGGAATGGTGAGTAGATACCAATCCTATCCAGTCCAAAGACATTGGAAAGCCGTCAAGAGAATACCGAGGTATCGAAGGAACCGCTGATTTCAAGTTGAATTACCAAGGAAAGGATCTGCGACTTGAAGGCTATTCAGATGCTAATTGGGGAGGAGATTTAGATGAAAGAAAATCTACCTCGGGATATGCTTTCTTACTCAAAGAATGGCGCCATATCATGGAGCAAGTAAGAAGCAAACGTGTATAGCCTTATCCACGATGGAAGCTGAGTTCGTGGCATTATCGCAGCGGTACAAGAAGGAGTTTGGCTTAAGAGATTCTTGGATCATTTAGGTGTTATTGAGAAAGCTGCAAATCCATTATTGGTTAATTGTGATAGCCAAGCGGCTATAGCATACACCAAAGATCCAAAGTATCATGGCAAGACCAAACATATAGATACCAAGTATAACTTTGTAAAAGATATGGTTGCACGAAAGGATGTGAACTTGCGGTACATATCTACGCATAGAATGGTAGCAGATCCTATGACAAAGCCAATACCTAGAGATGTGTTTTGTGGTCATGTAAGATCTCTAGGATTGCGTAGAGTCTGATGTACTGGATTGTAATTTCCCTGAGTAGTTCACTTTTATGAAATTTTGATTTTCATTGATTAATGCCTATGAATCTTTATGTGATCTTTATGCATCTTAATGCTTAGTGCATTACTTTAAGTTAAGAGGAGTATGTCGGACAGATATAAGATTAGCCCACTCACACGGGTAATCGCCTGTTTCTTTGTGTGATAAATAGAGATGAGACTGTTTTAAAGCTTATTATCTAGGTGATAATCGAGAGCTCAAGCTTAAAACACGTATGTCGCCTTAACTAAGTGTTAAGATGAGGACATAATAGTTGTGATGTCCGAAAGTAAAATACCCCACATATTTTACTTTATCCTGTCTAAGATGCCGATGTGAGTTCGATGGATTTTGTGAATGAGTAGATAGGTGAACTCAAGTTAGACATTGGGTATGTCCGAACTATCATCTGTACGGTATTGAATAGTATAGACATACGCTCCATGGGAAAGGAGTTAATACCGTAATACGTATTTCATACTACGTATGCATGAGACGACCAATAAGAGTGGCAAAAAGTTTGATCTCAACTTTTATGATGTGTGAGACTCTTGAGGAAAAGAGTTCCTCAATTATTTGTCCCCTCATGACTCTTACTTATTCTCAAGATTTCTATTTAGTGTTCGCTATCTTAGGATGTTGCCAATGGTCATGTGTTTGATTCGATCTAATGGGACATTTCTAGAAAAGCAAGTTGAACTGAAATTGAGAGTTTGAAGGAAAGAGGAAGATCGATTTTGGAGAATCACATTGTGGTTTTGTATTCACTGGTCGACCAATTATGATTGTCTTTGTGATAATTATAATTGTGAATACAATATATATATCATTGTTTAAAAGAGATCAAGGGAGATATAAATGTGATCGATTGATCTAGGGTACTGCATACTAAATCTACTCGGAGTGTGATGCCCATTATGAGCTGCTATATATTCCTAACAGATGTATAGCAACGAGCTCTCAAAGTATGCTGGTCGCACGGATTATTCACCAGTATGAATGTTGAAGAGAGGTAAAGAGAATTCTGTTCGGCCCACCATGTCAAGAGAGAGTCTATGATGGATTATTCTCTGATGGGGATGAGTAAGCCCTGTACGCCCATGTTGGTTTTGGACCACCATGTGCGAGTGGGAGACCAATGTTGGGAATAACTGATTCCCGATAACAGGATTTGACACTGAATCAAACCCCTAAAACTATGCGGAAGCGAGGCCCGGGAAATCGAACATGCATCACCGATCCTAAAGCACACCACAGATTCGAGCGTACCTTTTAGCCACATATTAAACACCAAAACGCCAATGGAGGAAGAGAATCCGGTCGAATCGATCGATGAAGCCTTGAAGGGAGGAAGAACAAGCCGTATGCAAGTTCGTTCTTTCGGGAGAGAAAACGCGCGCGAGAGAATACGTAAATTCTGACTTTTCCAACCAGTAATCTCTCTCTCTCTCCTCCCTTTTATACCCCCTTCTTTCCACGGGCCTTATTCCCGTGGGCCGGGCTTCCTGGGCCCAACTTAGCCGGACGGGCCTTAAGCCCAATTACTAATTTAAATCCTTCAGCCAGCTCTTTGGTGGATGAACACTGGCTAATCGGGTTCCTCTTCATTGTGTAAAATAGTCTTTACCCTCTTAGTACTGTGCAAATAGGCATGCCTTTTAGATTACAGGAAGGTTCCTCTTTTTATTATGGACAAAATAATTGGCCTTTGTGGGTTTTTGTTTCCAAGGGTAAAATTTTTCCTGTTCATATTGCATTGCCTCTGCATCTGCTTCCACTATGTGCAAATTTTCTTTCTTAATTTTTGGCTTGGACATATACAGATGATAATGAAGAACGAAGGCGGAAGATTGCTGCCTGGAGTATAGTTTTTGTGTGTGTAGGAATTCTTATACTTGCGCCTGCTGCTTCAGTCGGAGGCCTTTCAAGGTTGGTCAACCTTTCATTTACTCCCGCCACTCTTTTATTAGAGAAAGTCGTTAATTCTTGAGACTTTTGTGAGACGATATTCACATTTGACATGGAGTTTAGCTATACTCATATATCTGGAACATTCTATGGATATATTAGATTGGCTTTTAAACATCTCAATGGACAAACTTTTATGGATCAATAGTTAACTCTACCAGGTAAGTGCCGAAAGGCCCATGAACATCAGTTGTCTCAGGGTAATAAAGGGATTGACAGGGATGAGTCCTTTCTTCAATTGTTGAATAGCCGTGGCCCATATGCTTCGAGGTGTTTGCGCAATAGATATATGAAGCAGGTTTCGTAGATTGAAATCCACAACAGAAGTATGTGTAGCACAACGGAAACGCTGATGCTTTCTTGATACACACGCAGGCACAAAATTTACATGGAAACACGCAATAACCTTGATTGCGTGCGTCTTGAAATTTTGCCGTTATTATTTCATGATTGTCTCATGCTTCAAAAATCCTAACTGCATTAACTTGACAGCATGGTTGGTTCTCTATTATGTGGATTGGCTGGAGTTCCTGTCTTAGGCAGTTTGGTCGTGCTGGCCTACATAGGACAAGATAATGCAAGGCATGACTTTGGACATGCAGGAGGTAACTTCTATTGCTTACAAGTGTCGATAGACGATGGTTCAGTCCTGATTAGACCAGGTTTTCTTCAGGAGTTAATAATTCAACGCTTAAATGATCCGAACTGTCATTGACTTTCCTTTAAACAGGGTTCCAGTGTCCGTTCGTCCCTTTCTTGCCTGTTGCCTGTATTCTTGTCAACACCTACCTATTAGTTAATCTTGGGTGAGCACCCTCAGAATTTGAGTGTTTTCTTCTCAATGATTTATGCATACCCCTCATTTGCTCTCTATCTAACCGATCCGATTCTTGGTTTGACAACTGGATGCCCAGGTTGGGAACATGGTTCCGTATCTCGACATGGATGTTGATTGGAGCTCTAGTCTACATTTTCTATGGCCGGAGCCACAGCTCATTGAAAGGCGCAGTCTATGTTTCTGTAGCATATGCTCAAGAGATTTATCAAGCCTCATCCAATCATCAAGCATAGTTCCTGCAAAAATTTACTCGTGAGCCCCATGATTTATTTGATTCATTGTACTTTATTTGGTGATGATAGAGAAGCATATAGCGGACAAAATGAATTTCCTCCCTCCCTTTTTTACACTAGTCTTCAGGGAAAGCTGAAGGTCTCGCTCCTTTGTTGTAAAGACAGTTGAATCATACAACATCCCTTGTATCAATTCTTAGCAACACCCAATAAAGATATGTTTCATAAGAGGCATGAACTGACTGAGAATGCCCGACTGTTATTGCTCAGACTGCATTGTACACAACGGCCGCCTTATGTGTATGTGCCGACCTTGGCGTTGAATATACATGTCCGTGCCAAGGATATGTGCATTTTCTAAAAGAATTGAGCAATAATTCCATTTGACTTGGATAGTAGATCTTTACGTAATTGAGTTGATTGACAAAATTAACATGGGAAGATACTCAAGAGCCAGAGTGAAAATTGCATCAAGAACAAATATCAAAATTAATGCAACTAATATTTTCCCGATGTACACCAAACTGATGACGGGTTTTCCTACATCCATCGCTATACTTGAGCCGCGGGCACTCTGCAACAACGTCATCAAAGGATAGACTGCATCAGTAAGCTTCTAAATGCTCAGTAGCTATTGGCAAGACACTTTCTTTGTAAACTAACAGCGATATAGACTGATTTAAGTAAAACTAATGGCATAATAACGCTTTTTAAATGCCATAATTTGGCACAAAATGACACTTAAGTGCCATAACTTACGAAAGTGACACTTAAGTGTCATATTCAAAGAAAAACGGATTATTTAAGTGTCACTTCGGCCAAAACGCTGACGTGTCAATTTTCCGGCTAAGCGAGTGCAAAACGACGCCGTTTTGCATGCCGACGTGGCTAACTAATACAAAAACGGCATCGTTTTGGGCTGATGTGGTAAAAAAAAAAAAATTAATTTAAAAGTAAAAATAAAATTAGTTAAAATATTTTAAAAAATAATTTAAATATTAAAAAAAAAAAGAGGGAGGCGGTTGAGGGTCGACGACGGAGGGGAGAGGGTCGGCGGGGTCACCGAGCCTTGGCCGAGGGCTAGTGACCTCGGCCGACCGGCGACGAGGGCTCGTGAGCCCTTGCCCTAGATCGGGCGCGGGTTACGGGCCTCGCCTAGATCCGTCGAGGTCGGTGGCCCTCGCTCGGCCGGGCCAAGGGCCGCCGCTCATCGGGGCGACCCCCAGCGGGCGGTGACCCTTGGCCCGGTAGGGCGAGGGTCTTCGACCCTCACTGGATCTGGGCGAGGGTTGCGAACCCTCACCACTCGCCACAGATTTGGGCGAGGGTCGCAGCCCTGGACCAGATCTAGTGAGGGTCGGCGGCCCTTGGCCCGGCCGGGTGAGGGCCATCGACCCTCGCTGTCGGTCGGTTGGGGTTGCCGACCCTTGGCCAAGGTCCGGCGACCTTAGCCGACTCTCCTCCCTCCATCGCCAGCCCTTCTCGGTGACGGCGCGGAGGTGGAGGTAGCGGCCGAGCCCTTAGCCGCCTCCCACCACTTTTTTTTTTTTTTTTTTTTTCTTTTAATTTTTTTAATTTTTTTAATATTAAAAATATATATTTTAAATAATTTAATTATATTTAATTAAAATATTTTTTTACCACATTAGTCCAAAACGACGCCATTTTTGCATTATTTGGCCACGTCAACGTGAAAAACGACATCGCGCTTTGCTAGAAAATTGACACGTCAGCGTTTTGGTCAGATTTTGGCATCCCCTTCTCTCTAATTTTGACACTCAAGTGTCACTTTCATAAGTTATGGCACTTAAGTGTCCTCTTGTATAAAGTTATGGCACTCCAGGAGTCCGCGTGTCTAAAACTAACTGACCCTTTTCTACTTTTTCCTAATAGAAATGGCAGAAAATTCACGACCAGCGCAAAAAGAGATCACTGGGCCGGCGAGAGATGATCAATGAAGGAGGTTCTAACGTTTCTACCGAAGATGGTGTCGGCTAAGAGCAGGGTAACATCTCGGTGAACATCCGGGATCAATCACATCCTCGAGATCCTCGAGATCCTAGAACATATACTCCTTGAATTATCACTCTAAACAAATTTTTGCAATTCAATCCTGAACATTAACAACCCTTATCCGGAAAGGCGCCTGCCACGCCATCTTTTGCCGAAACTCTTTGCCTTTCCCCCCGCCTAGTCAAGAAGAGCAATCAGAAACGAAATAGCAAATCATTCACAAAAAGAAGACACAATGAAACAGAACAGCGACATCAAAAGCCACGGGATCTTATGGTTTTCCGATCCTCCAGGGAAATGTAAATTACCAGCATAATCAACTTCAGTGACAGTCTGCAACCTCCATCCGGAGCCATAGTCCACGAGAGCCGAATTAGGGCCGGAAGCCACGCCTTCCTCTCCTTCTTTGACCGCCTCAATGTAGAGAGCAAACGGAGACCCGCCCTCCAGCTTGTTGTCCATCACCCGCACGGCGAATCCGGCCTCTGTGCCGGCCGCGAACCTCCTCCGCTTGCCGGAGCTTTTGCACACCACCTCGAGGAACTGTTCGAGCATCAGAACGTTGACCCAAATCAACACTCTGAAAGAAAAAATCGAAACGCGGTGCGGAAATCACGCGCGGGTCAGTGGAAAGGCGATGCCGAAGGGAACCTATCTCTCCGAATTGTTATCACTGGGAAGCAATTCGCGGTACACATAGATGTGACCAAAAAAGGCACCGCAGGATTTTTTTTTTTTTTTTTTTTTGTTAACCGAGGATCTGCCAGGCACCCTTGTCCTCGGCTTATGCCATTGGGAGTCCACGGACCTCCGAAAGGTCCTCGGCGACTATACTTCGGAAGAGACTGGCCCAACAATCCACCGCCGAGACCCCGCTTCAATCGCTACTGACGCAGGGTTTCGAACCCTCGACCTCCATCAAAGGAAGGAGAACTTCACGATCGTATTTGTTGAGTAATTCGAGTAGGTAAGTGCTCGCCAAAAGGGACTGAAAGAGAGAGAGAGAGCTTACAAGAGGTGGGAGCTGTTCGGGAGGACCTGTTGGGGTTTCATGAATCATGTATAAGAAAAATTAACAAAATAAACGCAGCGGAAACAAATATATATTTTACACATGATTCTCCTTAGGTGTTGTTCGTGCATTTTAATAAAAAATCTAAACATAAAAGGGAGTTAAACGAAATACCTCTCGAAGCGCGCTTTGAAACAAATCGGTTCGGATGTTCTACAGTACGAGTCCCACAAGCGTCGGACCTCTAGTTTAGACACACCAACAACGAACGTCGAACGGAAGAGAGAACTTTCGGATATCCACCACTTCGATCGTGCTAGCAATCACGTGGAAAGAATCTGTCGTATTCTTGATGTATAATAGTCACAGCCCGAACGAGATAACGCTCTTCTTTCTAGCGCCTCAAAGACAAAAGAACACGTACACACTTTGCTTTCTATTTTCAGCAAAGCATCACTGATTTCTCGCTTGTGTTTCTCTCGAACAAAACCAAAACCACACTGACTCTTTTCTCTGTTTTTAACAACCCTTTTAACTCTCGTCCCTCGTTCCTTTTTATAATAAATGACCAGCAACGGTTGCTGATCGTCCATAGCGGACGATCGTGCATGAGCGGTTGCTCATGCATGATCTTGGCATGATGGTCAGCGGTTGCTGACCATCCATGCTTCGTGCATAATGGTCAGCAACCGCTGACCATTACGCTTCGTGCATGTGCACGAAGCTTTACTTTTTTTTTTTTTAATTATTTTTTAATAAGTTAATTTAGGGCATACTACTAACAATCTCCCACTTGCACTAAAGTCAACTGGTTTGGTATGTTAACATATATCCACTTTGGGCATGCATGTGCATCATATGCAAGTAGGCTCGTGACTATAATACAAATTAAATTAAATCTTATTTAATTTAATTTCAAATCGACTCAATTCGATTGCAGTAATTGCAAACATATTTGCAATAATATTTCTCTCTTGTTCCACGTCATCCTAGTTGTTTATGGTGTGTGACATCCCTAGGTTCATCACTAAGCTGGTAGTAAGACTTGTACTAACACATTAGTACTTCCAAAAGAATTAATTGTCCCGATTAATCTTTTAGGTCCTACAAGCCACGATTGACATCTAGCAATATGTCATGGCTACCCAGATAGTGTGAATACTTTAAGAACATAATGAACCTGTCAGTTTTGGCTACAGTGTAATTCAATCCCTCTGTCTTACTATGTCTCGATCAAACAAAGACCATGGAATATGTGTCAAGTCATTAATTCGATCATATGCACAAATCTAATTGACATGCATTTTATTCGAGACATAAACAATTTATTCTCGGTTACAACCCCGGCCGAGGATTTCAATGCAGTGTCACAATTAGATCGCATAGGACATCATTATCATACCTTGTATATAACAAGGAGACAGATTCCATATTGCGCACACATGTAACTTCGTATATGAACAAACTATGACCATCGGGTATAAAGACGGATCAACGACCCGGCATTATGTGCACCCGTGAACCATAGTTGTTCGATACACAAGTTAACATTGTGCCTCAGGTCTAAGGATTATTTACACAAGACCAAAGCATGAACAATTAGACATTGACCATGCTAAAAGCTTCCATGTCGCTAATCGTTCCATATGTGTCACGTTCAGTGAATTTGTCTAATACAAACACCTGTGTTCTAACCCGGGCATCATAATACCCAATAACATGTGACTCATCATTCCCTTAAGTATCCAATACTTAATGGCGAAGTTAAGAACACACCGGTCTCAACAGGATTATTAATATCCACTCAATAATCCATCGACCAGGAACGATTTAAAGATTCAGTCTAACTATGAACCCGTCACATATATTCTCGACGTCTCAAGAATAGGTCTAGTTGCAACTGATCTCATGGAATTATTCATCAATATAAAATAATTGGACAAATGAATGAATACGTCGTTACCATTAATTAAATAATAATAATGAAATTACAACTGAAATCCCTAATATGTAACTATTACATAGCAGCTTTAGGGTATACATCTAACAATTATCTCTTGCACTAAAGCCAACTTGTCCGGTACCTCAAACCCATTTTATCAATATGTTTTTCAAAAGAAGGCGAGGTAAGGCCTTAGTGAAGGGATCTCGCCACGTTTTCTGCCGAGGCAATTTTCCGCAAGGCGATATCACCTCTCCCAACAATTTCTCCGATGAGATGGAAGCGTCTCTCAATGTGCTTGGACTTCTGGTGAGACCTTGGTTCCTTAGCTTGAGCTATCGCCCCATTGTTGTCACAAAACAATGTGATCGGTTGCTCAATTGAAGGAACAACTCCAAGTTCAGAAATAAACTTCTTCATCCAAGCAGCTTCCTTTGCTGCTTCAGAAGCAGCTACATACTCTGCCTCAGTGGTGGAATCGGCAATTATACTTTGTTTGGAACTTTTCCAACTAACTGCACCACCATTGAATGTGAAGACAAACCCGGACGTAGACTTATAATCATTAGGATCCGATTGAAAATCGGAATCAGTATAAGCTACAATTTTAAATTCTCCTTCTCCATATATCAAGAATAAATCTTTAGTCCTTCGCAAGTACTTAAGAATATTCTTGATTGCTATCTAGTGCTCTTTTCCTGGATCAGACTGATATCTGCTGGTAATACTTACAGCATGCGCAATATCAGGTCTAGTGCATAGCATAGCATACATTATGCTTCCAATAGCGGATGCATATGGTATCTTTGCCATCCGCTCTCTTTCTTCAGGAGTGTTGGGACACGTCTCCTTAGAAAGACAGATCCCTTGCCTAAAAGGCAATAATCCTCTCTTGGAACATTGCATGTTAAACCGTGTTAACACTTTGTCTATGTACGTAGATTGTGAGAGGCCAATCAATCGTCTTGATCTATCTCTATAGATCTTGATACCTAAAATGTAGGTTGCCTCTCCTAAATCTTTCATGGAGAATTTTTGTGACAAGAATAGTTTTATTGATGATATCATTGGTACATCATTTCCAATCAAAAGTATATCATCGACATACAAAACCAGAAATGCAATTGCTCTCCCACTGATCTCCTTATATACACAAGGTTCATCCAGATTTTCGATGAAGCCAAACGATTTGACTACCTCATCAAAACGGATGTTCCAACTTCTGGAGGCTTGTTTGAGTCCATAAATGGATCTCTTAAGCTTACACACCTTCCGTTTTTCACCATTGGATTCAAAACCCCGTGGCTGTTCCATATGGATGTCCTCATCGAGAAAACCATTTAGAAAAGCCGTTTTGACATCCATCCGGGAATATCTCATAATCAAGGTGTGCAGCTATAACCAACATAATCCGAATGGATTTTAGCATGGCCACAGGTGAGAAAGTTTCGTCATAATCAATTCCTTCTTTTTGACGATATCCTTTCGCCACCAGCCGTGCTTTGTAAATTCCAATTTGACCTTCAACATTCATCTTCCTCTTGAAGATCCATTTACACCAATTGGTACAATACCATCGGGCGGGTCGGTCAAGGTCCAAATCTCATTGGAATACATTGAATCCATTTCGGATTTCATGGCCTCTAGCCATTTACCGTAATCGATGTCCAACATCGCCTCCTCATAGGTTTTAGGATCACCGGGTTGATCACTATCATTCACAATGAATAATGGTTCAATATGATCAACCGAGTGTCTATAATGAGCAGGTGGGCGAGACGTTCTCGCACTTCTCCTAAGAGGTTGTGTATCAGAAGCTCCCACTGAATCAGAGATTGGTATCTCGAACTCGGTTGTTTGATACTTCATTATTTTCTTCTTGCAAGACTATTTTCCGCCCAAAGACCACTTTCTTGGACGAATTGATTCTCCAAAAAGAAGCGTGCTTGCATACCAAAATTCTTTGGTTTGAATGAAAATAGAAATAATATCCAAGAGTTTCCTTTGGATATCCAATGAAGCGACCTTGTTCAGATCTTGCCTCCAATTTTTCCATTTTCAGCTTTTCACGAAAGCTAGACAACCCCAAATCTTAATATGATTAAGACTAGGTTTCCTACTATGCCATATCTCATAGGGCGTAGTTGGAACAGATTTGGATGTCACTCTATTCAGTATATATACAGCTGTCTCAAGGGCATATTCCCAAAGGGATATTGGCAAATCGGTGTAACTCATCATAGATCGTACCATATCTAATAAAGTACGATTTCTTCGTTCGTATACACCATTATGTTCGGGAGTTCCGTGGAGGTGTCCATTGTGATAAAATGCCATTCTCTTTAAGATAGTCCAGAATTCAAAGTACTAAGGTATTCACCTCCTCGATCCGATCGAAGAGCCTTAATACATTTTCCTGTCTGTTTCTCAACTTCAGCCTTGAATTCCTTGAACTTTTCAAAGGATTCAGATTTATACTTCATGAGGTATAAATAACCATACCGTGATCGATCATCGGTGAAGGTAATGAAGTAATTATAACCACCTCTAGCAGCTTCATTAATTGGTCAACATACATCTGTATGTATTAATTCTAATATGTCAAGCAGCTCGCGCACTTTGTCCCACAAAAGGCGCTTTGGTCATTTTTCCTAGAAGACATGCCTCACAAGTCGAGTATGACTCAAAATTTGAAGGATCAATGTATCCATCATTACTCAACTTGTTAATTCTGTCTTCTCCAATATGACCTAATCGGAGATGCCAAACATACTTTTTATTTGGACCGTCTCTAGGGCGTTTATTAGTTATGGCATTCATATCAATTCTATTTTGCTTATTGACATTGGTAATCGCATTACCAGAGACATTGTAATGGTATAAAGATTGTTGGTTAATAAGCTAGAACCAACACATATTCTATTATGATAAATAGAACATACATCATCAGCAAAAGAAAATTCATAATTCTCTTTACCCAAACGAGGTACGAGATGATGTTCCTAATGACATTCTTATAATGCAAATAGTTCTTTAAAACCATTACATGTCCAGAAGGCAAACATAAACGAAAAGTCCCTATAGCTAATGCAGCAACTCTTGCTCCATTGGCAAACGTCAGGACAATCTCATTTCGCTCTAGCATCATGCTTACTTCCGCATTCTCGCAAAGACATACAAATATGTGAAGTTGCAGCAGAATCTAGAACCCATGAGCTGGATTCAGCACTAACCATAAGATTAGTTTCAATAAGCATAGACACCATACCTTCATAAGGTCGGTTTTTGGGCTTGACCTTCAAGCTCGCGAGGTACCTCTTACGGTTCCTCCTCCAAAGTGCCCTTTGACACCACAAGTAATGACATTTCCCTTTATCAATCATGGGTTTTGGTTGCACAACGGGTTTGGCGAGGCCTCTTCCATTTATTCTTCTTTAAAACAGTCTTACCTTTTGAAGAAGAAGCCTTAGCCATAACCACTACATTTGGCCTCGTGTTATGCATTTCCTTCTCATAAACTACCAACATGCTATGTAACTCAGAAAGGGTTTTCTCCATCTTATGCATGTGGAAGTTTTGGACAAAACCAGAGAAGGAATCGGGTAAAGATTGGAGGATCAAATCCACGCCTAACTCATTATCCATAACGAGATTCAGGCTAGCCAATTCTTCAATGTGCCGAGATCATTTTCAAAGCATGATCATTAACTGATGATCCTTCAGCCATCCTCATACGGTACAATGCCTTAGATATCTCATATCTAGAGGTTCGACCATTCTCATCAAAGTATTCTTTTAAGTGCAAAATGATCGACGCAGCATCTTCCATAGATTCATACTTCTTATGTAATTCATTATTCATAGAAGCAAGCATATATGACCTAACTTTTAAGTCATCATCACGCCACTTATCATAAGTGACACGCTCCTCTTGGGTCCCACCCTCAGGAAAGGAGGTTGGCATCTTTTCATCAAGCACATACCCAATTTTTTTTGAATTGAGAACAATTCTCAAATTCCTCACCCAGTTAGTAAAATTGGGTCCAGTCAAACAATTCTTGTCAAGTATAGAAGCGAGTGGGTTTGTGGTCACCATTTTCAGAGTAATAATATATCTGTTGCAGAAAATAAATTGTTAGCCTTTGTATCTTTCAAAGTAACTATTTCATTTTGGTCTTTAAATGAAATAGATCCTCCCACTAAATTTATATTCGAATCCCATACTCCTTAAGATGGGAAGCGGTAATCTTTGTTGGGTAAAGATTACTAGTGGGGATTGGAGTCCCACTAGTCCAAAGTCCACCTCACCTAACAGTTATTGGTGTCCTATGAACTTAGTGAGTGAACCGGCTTGTTCAACGCATCATATGCGAGTCCCAATCATAACTTCGGCCTCTAGACCATGAAAGCCTCACCTAACAGTTATTGGTATCATGATCATAGTTAAGTCTAGCCCATCGTCTCATGCAAGTATTGAAAACACAAATGATTCCCTTACCTGACAGTTATTGGAAATCATTTGGTTCCAACCCCACAGCATCATATGCATAATGGAGTGGTCCAATATTATAAATGGTAATCAACCCTATGTATCCATAACCGGTTAATTAACCACTATAATATTGGATCAAACTACGACGATGGAAGGCCACGAGTCCAAAACCCGTTTCGACTTAATATTATTAATAAGGAGATTTTGGTCGTTATTAATGGTCTCACTTTGCACATTAACCGGTTTAATATGCACGATACCATAAACACAATAAATAAATAGATATCACATAATATCTATCCTATGTGGTGATCATGGAATTATGGTTCAATGGGTCTCGAGCCAAAGAGACCCATTTAGCCATTTTAATGTTTTAATAATATGGACTTGCTCTTCACTTTTTCTTCAATCTTTGAACTCTTCAAAAACCGGGCCCAAAGAGCTCACTGGTTTAATGGCTCCTCCAATGGCTCCTCCTCTCTTGTAGTATTTACATCAATAATTGAAATACTAAACTATATTAAAATCAAATAAAAGGAAGAACACAACCTCCATTTAATAATTACATCCCCAAAAATGAATACCTGTAATCATCATACATTCATCCATACAACAATCACAACATTTAGGATTTTTCCATGATCACCACCCTTCCTTACGAGCCATAAATTCAAAATTTAAAGCTCTGGAAGGCATGCATAAAATTCTGCATATCATTTGCAAAATATAAACATCAAGTATAACAAGTTACGGATTTTTGATTCAAAATTGATTTAGTTCTAATTTTTGCTTTGTTGATTAAATTTATCACATAAATCAATCAACTTCTATAGGCCACATAAGAGTGAGAGAACCAATTCTCTTAACAAAAATAAATTGGCCATTAGAACGCAAAAATATATTTGAACTATAAATCAATTAAACGCACGAAAACGCCTAAGGTTGGCTCTGATACCACTGTTGGGGTTTCATGAATCATGTATAAGAAAAATTAACAAAATAAACGCAGCGGAAACAAAGATATATTTTACACATGATTCTCCTTAGGCGTTGTTCGTGCATTTTAATCAAAAATCTAAACATAAAAGGGAGTTAAACGAAATACCTCTCGAAGCGCGCTTTGAAACAAATCGGTTCGGATGTTCTACAGTACGAGTCCCACAAGCGTCGGACCTCTAGTTTAGACACACCAACAACGAACGTCGAACGGAAGAGAGAACTTTCGGATATCCACCACTTCAATCGTGCTAGCAATCACGTGGAAAGAATCCGTCGTATTCTTGATGTATAATAGTCACAGCCCGAACGAGATAACGCTCTTCTTTCTAGCGCCTCAAAGACAAAAGAACACGCACACACTTTGCTTTCTATTTTCAGCAAAGCATTACTGATTTCTCGCTTGTGTTTCTCTCGAACAAAACCAAAACCACACTGACTCTTTTCTCTGTTTTTAACAACCCTTTTAACTCTCGTCCCTCGTTCCTTTTTATAATAAAAATGACCGGCAACGGTTGCTGATCGATGGACGATCAGCAACGATCAGTAACCGTTGCTGATCGTCCATAGCGGACGATCGTGCATGAGCAACCGCTCATGCACGATCTTGGCATGATGCTTCGTGCATAATGGTCAGCAACCGCTGACCATTACGCTTCGTGCATGTGCACGAAGCTTTACTTTTTTTTTAAAAAAATTATTTATTAATAAGTTAATTTAGGGCATACTACTAACAGGACCGACTTCTGCAACCTCCTCGGCGTCATCCGCCATGAGAGAGAGAGTTGACGATTGAACTCGGATCGTTTTGCTGGTTATAAAATTGCAGAGCCCGTCAGTTGGAGGGTTCCCGGTCAACGGCTGATTACAGTTAAAAAAAAGAAGAAGGTGAAATGATTATGGTCTGGGCTGATAAGATTGTGGCCCAACTAAAAGTCAAACCCGATATCAAGGCCCATTTCAGGGGAAGAAAAGAGAGAAAAAAAGACTTTTTTTCTTGACGATCTGACTATTTTTCCTGAATTGAATTTAACTGATGGGCTGATTTTTCCTTTACTTCTTTGTTAGACAAAATTTCAGAATTTTGATAATAAATTTCCCCTTTCTTGTTATGTAATGTTAACAATAGGCATGTCAAACAATCACGTTAACGCAATTAAGAGAGATATTACAAAAAAAAGAAGAAGAATGAACTTGATCGGAAAAATCACCCAAGTTAGTGGATTTGAATTGCACCAAAAGAAATTTGACGATCTGATCACAAAATTAGACAAGTTAGAAAACTAAACTTGGACTTATCCCAATCGAGTCTTGGGGAGTTGATTGCAAAGCCTCTTGAGTTCTATCTGACTATTTTCCAGGCTTAATTTCAGTATGACATAAGCAGGCATATATATCATGATTGATTGCTTCTGAAATTCTTGGTCTGCTGAGCATATAAAGCAAAGATGGCATTAGCTGTTTCGTTTGCTGCCAGATCAAGAATGTGAAAGAAAAGGACTAAATTGAAAAAACAAAAGAATGGGGGGAAATTTTTCCTTCCTCTTCGTTTCATCTGTTAAACCATCCATTTCTCTCAAAGATGTGGGTTCGGTAGATTATTCCTGGATTTCCTGAATGTCAAAACAGCAGAGAAACTTGTCTGCCTTTATTGTCTCGTTATTGACTTATATTTGGCTGATCTGACTTAGGTCAAGCTCATGAGCCGTTGTTCTCTGTATTCCTGGGAATGCTGGATTAATAATAGGGCGATTTCAGCATGTGAAAGGAATTTCTCTATCTGAAGTTCATCTGTCCGTCTATTTTACTTTCATTTGCCAGGTTCTCGAATGAAGATGGTTTGTCCCTCTCCCTCATTCTATTGAACATATGGGATAAGTAGCCCTGCATTTTCTTTTTGAGCTTATTCGAGGAAGAAAAGAATGGGGACTTGGAACTTTGCAATGGCGAGATTCTTGAACTGGGATGATAGAGGAAGCGCTTTTCGTGTTCCTGGATTTTCTTGAGCGATTCGGCACTGTTATTTGGGACGGTCTTGGCCACCGAATGTGCAGTGATAGTCACAGCGACAGGGCCAAATTCCGTGTCTGGTCAGTGCTTGAGCGATATGGGTTTTATTTGAAGGATTTTACTACCGGTTCCTAGTTTTACAAACCTATCATGGGGCTGTGCTTTATGGCATGTTCGCCAATGTTCGGTGTCTAATGGCTTTTTGCCACTTGATATTGGTGAATGAGATCTTACAGTAGACAGCGAGTGGGCCGATTAGAAAATGCACTCTGATATAACGTTTAGGTAGAGAAACGGACACTAGTTTTCAATGCATGAGCAGAAATGAAACGTTTCATAATCTTGGATTTGCATGACGAAGACTCAGATGGTGGATCGTTGTATTTCTTATGCATTCATCCATTATGACGCAAAAATTCATTTCTTAGTGAATCTCAGGCAGCAGGGTCACTGGCTTATTTACTGTGCATTGGTCTATTATTTCTCTGACGTAATACTGGGGATGGCGGCAATCAAAGAAGGGCATGGGATGGCCGGCCGCATCCCCCATATTCCAGTAACCACCGGCCGTATGGCCTGATTTAAGCAGATAGCAGCAAGGTCTCAGTATATAAACAAATCGGGACCTTTCACAGCCTTCCTATCACGCATCTTGTGAGATTTTGTATGACTATTGCCAATTATTATTCTAAAAACTTAAACTGTTAGATAAATGTGCGATTTAATATTTAATTATACTAACATGCTAGCCTTCCCAGTCCAATAATTTAGTTCACCTCTCTCTCTTCCTGCCATATCTTCGCCGGCTCATCCATCCATCCACCCATTGGAATTCACATTGCGCTTGACATGGGGGGGAGATTCTGGGGAGGCAGGTGCTCGCGGGCGCTGCAGAGCTTGGTGCGGAGGAAGCAGGTCGACTCCATCCGCGCGCCGCGCACGGGCCACCACCAGCTGGCCCGGCGGTTGTCCGTCTTCGACCTCGTCGCCATCGGTAACGCCTACCTCCCTCCCTCGCTCCCTTTAGCAATCCCGTTCCCGTTCTCCGAGCTTTGGTCCGATGATCGGTACTTCTGTACGTGCGGGAAATCGTAGTAATCATGCCTCTTTTTCTTTTTCTTTTTTTGTTGCAATTTCAGGAGTCGGGTCGACCGTCGGGGTTGGGGTGTATACTCTTGTCGGGACGGTGGCTAGAGAGTACGCCGGACCTTCTCTCACCATCTCCTTCCTGATCGCCGGAATGGCTGCCGCGCTCTCCGCGTTCTGCTATGCGGAGCTCGCTTGTCGATGTCCCTCCGCCGGAAGCGCCTATCACTACACCTACATATGCGTTGGCGAGGGGTAATTAGTCTGCCTCTTTTATTCAGTTTCTAGTTCTTGATGTGACTATTATAAGCCATTATAGATTGCGCATTCTGCACTTCCGTTTGGGGGCGTAGTTGCTGTCCCTCCACCGTGCCGCCTGCCGAGAGTATTTTAAAATTAAGGTACTGTCCACTTCACAAAAAATATAATATTTTTACAAAATATATTTTAAGAAATTATTTTTCAGAAAATATAATTAGTTTTAAGTATACAGCTAAAACCCGAAGATGAAATGGAAAATATATTTCGTTGTTTGATAAGAAAAATCTTTCATTTGACACCACCGCCTTGTTGGCCGCGATGGTTTGGACTCTCTCCCCCTCACGAAGGGAGGAGTTCGAAATCCCTCACAGTCACTTGGAGTTTTAAGTGGGACGCCGGGGGTGGTGGGTTTACGTGTTTCTCGGGTTTATTTTAGGTTTACTTGCTGGCTACCGGTCTGTACGGGGTTCCGAGTCACAAAAAAAAAAAAAAAATCTTTCATTTGGCACTTTGTAAATAATTTTTAAATTATATTTTAAATTATTTTTTGTTTCTTTTTTTTTTCTTTTTCTTTTTTTATCTTCTCCTTCTTTGGCGATCACCCGCCAAATGCGAGCTATCATTGCCTCGTTGATCCAATGAGCGGTGAGTGGTGAGCTTGAGCTCACCGGCCTTTGGGCTCGTTGGATTGGCAGGCCAAAGGCTTGCGGTCGTTGTTGGCTCGCTGATTTGGCGAGCGGCGAGTGCAGAGTAGTGAGCTCGAGCTCACCGGATCGACAAGCTAGAGGCTCGGGCTCGCCGCTGGTTCGTTGATTTGGCTAGCAAGGAGCATGAGGACTAGCCTTGAGCTCATAAGCCTCTACCCTCACTAGATCAATGCCACTGGTTCGCTGACCTGGGTGACAATGAACCTCGAGCTTGCCCGAGCTCCATTGAGATGATGGGCGAGCCTCGGGCTTGCCAAATCCAAGCAAGCTTGATCTTCACCGATTTAGGTGAGCTTGAGTTTCACTGGGGATGGCGAGGTTGTGGCTCACTAGATCTAGGCAAGCCCGAGCTCCGTTGAGCTAGGCAAGCTTGAGCCTCACCCGCCGAATCTAGCCTCCGGCAAGGCAGAGCTTCGCTTGCCTCGCCACAAGTTGGAGAGGGGCTCGTTGGCTGTGATAAGGCTCTAGTTGGCTTGTGGATGGTCGCCAGACGCCACCCAGCAATCGGCCAAGGCCAAGGAAGAAGAAGAAGAAAAGGAAAGAAAGAAAAGAAAAAGAAAAATAATTAAAAACTTAATTTTTTTAAAAAGAAAAAGAAAATGTAAAAAGAAAATAAAAATGTATTTAGTAAAAGAAAATGAGGTGGAAGAAGTTATGGAAAATGTTTTCCACTTTTGACTATTTCATTTTCCATAAAACAAACGTTGGAAAATACAGAAAATATTTTTCTAGAAGTTATTTTCCGTAAATAAAAGGAGTCTAAGCTGAAAAAATGGTTTACATGCCTTATGTCATCAGCTCATTCTTCTGTCGTTACTCCCAGAGTTGCTTGGTTGATCGGTTGGTCGCAGATCCTGGAATACACAGTCGGCGGTGCAGCTGTTGCTCGGGGTATCTCCCCAAATCTGGTGCGCTATTCTCATAATTGGTAACTACATGTTATAAGATCGACCCCTGCTCAATTTAATATGTTAGAACACGTGTAAACGGTTTGCTCATGTTCTCCATCCAAACTGTTGGCAGTTTATCCACAATCCTTCATTGTTATAACATTACATGGCTGTAACTCAAGGGATGCAAATGGTACTTGGTCAACTAAGGGCACTATTGCTGAAAGGTCTAGTTTAGAATCTTTCATTGCCAAGTCATTAAATATTGAATCGATGGAGCCTTGGTTTAATACCCACCATCTTATTTGGCAAAAACTGTCATAGAGCTTAACCTTAAAGAGAGCAGAGTAAATCTCTGTTAAGTTCATCGTCTACTACAAAGTTTCTTGATAACTCGATATAACGTATTGATATGAGAATAATCAGGGAGCATCGGATGAAAAATCTTGATGAGCATTGAAATAGATTTCGATTCATTGTATTGGTCTTCTTTCATGATTATATAACTACCTAATCCTTGTCTGCCTTTGGCGTTCACGATTATCTGATCTTATTCTGGATATCATGTAATTTATGGACAAATGATCCAAGTCTGATAAGCATGACTTAATTAAACTTGCAGAGTTCATAGTCATAATGTCACAATTGCCAAATGCATCAAGAACTCCTACTTAGAAGTGTAATTATGGGATTACGAAACACCCAAATTTCCTAGCCAACTATTCACTTTGGTCTACAAATCTCTTTGGGAAACTATATAGATTGAAGAGAGTTGGTATGGTTGAATAGAAGGCTTTCTCATAGAAAGAACCTCAGGGTCACTTCTGCTTCTCTTATCTTCATGCTGTTAATGGTAGATGAGGTTGGGAATGGTTATCGTGTTATCTCCTCTCACCTTTTCTAAGGCTAGTTGGGGTCATACCAGACACTTTTTGGAAGATACAACTTATAGGAGATGATCTGTAGGTTGATTATGACATTTTGACTAGAAACTTGGGGAGATTTAGTCCTCATACTCTACTTGGTCCCGATGTAATACAGAGTTGGCATCACATATGGCTTTCTTGGGAGAAGATTTAGGTTAATGCGCCTATTGAAACATAGGGGAACACACTCATTTTATCTCTTTCCAAAAGGAATTTATGATTGTCTATCTATATTCTAATTTGGACACGCTATATAGTATAGCAATGTCATGGAGAGAGTGAAAAGGGTCCTGATATGAATGGCAATTAGTTTTTTGCTATTTTTAATGCTCTCTACACTTCCCCTCGTATCTTTTTCTTTAAGATGCACTTGCTTCGGTCCATTGTTACACTGCAATAGCATTACCGCTTGTAAATGAAAAAAAAAATACTGAATATTTAATTTGAGGAAGTGGAATCAAAGAATATTCAATTAGAAAAAGTTCCTTGTCGCTGACAGCAGTAAAAATCAAGTGCCTAAATACGAAAATGATAAGTATGTGCTGCAACCAATATCTTCTTTTCCTTTATCTCCGTTCCTTGGGAATGATAATTATTGTAAAAAGAGAGTAACCGATGATTCCAAGTCTCTTTAATAATCTGTATTATTCTGCTTCCTTTCTCCTTTTCTTTCAGGCCTTGTTTGTTGGAGGAGAGGACAAGTTACCTTCTTTCTTGGCTCGTCATACAATTCCTGGGATTGGGATTGTAGTTGATCCTTGTGCAGCCGCCTTAGTTGTTATAGTGACAGTGCTTTTGTGCATAGGTATCAAGGAGGTAGCATTTCCTTTTTTCACTTTTGAAGCTTCTTTTTTTTTGCTTTCAAATTGAATCTTCGAGTTTTAGTTTCTCTCTAGTAACTGTAAATTAACTTTTCAGAGTTCAATGGTGCAAACCATCGTTACAACAATACATGTCTCTGCCATGATTTTCATAATTCCAGCTGGTGCATATATAGGTTTCAAAACTGGATGGGCGGGGTATGAGCTTCCAAACGGGTAAACTACAGTGTCGGTACTTCCCTTGCCATGTGTTTTAGAGGTGGGCAGAAACTAAATATTGTTCTTGAACACTATAGGTACTTCCCTTATGGGGTCACCGGAATGCTTGGTGGGTCTGCAGTTGTATTCTTTTTATACATTGGCTTTGATTCAGTTACCAGTACAGCTGAGGAGGTAAAGATTTTCCAGATGTACAAACTATACAAAAAGTTTGTACATTAGAAAAGATGCAGAAAAAGTGTAACAAGAAAGTAATAAGCTCATAGCCTCATACTGTCTTTCTTTTCAGTTGGTTTGCAATGAAATTGTATATTAGAATAAAATGCTAAAAAGATGACTCCAGGATAGATCTCAAAATGATTACCTGGAGATTTTCTGTCTAGTGTCTCCCATGGCATAATGTGAGTACGCATAAAAGAGAAACAAAAGGAGAGGTTCTCAAACACTTGGTTGCATGAGTAATTTCGAGTGAAAGGAGTTTTTTTTTTGGTCGGTAAGTGAAAGGAGTTCAACATAAACTAAAATATATACTGAACCATTATTTTGCTTTCAAGACCAAATTCAAATTAAGATTCATTCTGATGTCTCCCTAACCTTTCCCTCTCGCTCTCTCCTCTCTTAAGGAATTTAATAGTATTTGCCACATGAAGCTAGGGTCAAAGATCTCTTGGGAAGTTTTAAACCTATCATAAATTCTGACTCATCCTTCTTTGCCGTTAAAAATATTGAAATGCGTGCATGTGGAATTTAATCAGTTTAATCCAGCATAGACCTAACTTTTTCTTTTGTAATAAATGATCAAGAGAGAGCAGCCAGTTGATAAATCTTCTGGAAATTAATCACTATGTATGTGGCCATAAGTTGTAAATAGTCATTGCAGGTGAAGAAAACTGTGCAAGCTTTATCAGTGGCAAAAAAAAGCCAGGTCTAATGAAGATGAAGTAGACAATTCAATGATAATTTGGGGCAAAAATTCAACAGTTTATTCGATAATAAGGTTGATAG
This sequence comes from Eucalyptus decipiens, assembly GCA_014182575.1. NCBI lineage: Eukaryota > Viridiplantae > Streptophyta > Magnoliopsida > Myrtales > Myrtaceae > Eucalyptus > Eucalyptus decipiens. The sequence continues at coordinate 18,688,947 of CM024619.1, forward strand.
CTTGAGTACTTTTTAATGACACGGCACATAAATACTTTTATTTCTGGTCGCTTGCTCTCTTATTGGTAATGGCACAGAGTTGATTCATCATTTACTTATTGTGATGTTATAATTGATTGACAAATTAACTGAATTATCTTCATAGGTTTTCTTGTTGGGAAATATCAAACCTCAATCTGAGTTCTGATCAACATGACAGGTGAAAAATCCTCAACGAGATCTGCCCGTGGGTATAGGAGTGGCACTGTCTATATGTTGCATATCATACACGCTTGTGTCCGTTGTAATTGTTGGCTTGGTACCATGCTATGCATTCGATCCAGACACCCCGATTTCCTCAACATTTGCTCACTATGGGATGCGATGGGCAGTGTAAGCATGTTATTCTGCTATTAAAATGTGGACAAACAATTTAAGCTTGAGTCCATTTCCCACGGACCAGTTGGTTTCAAGGTGTGCTTTTATATTGCAGGTATATACTAACCACTGGAGCAGTCATGGCTCTATGCTCAAGTTTGATGGGTTTAATTCTCCCTCAGGTATGCATGTAACTCGGGCTTTAGCATCATTATATCAAGTGGTTTTAGTTAGTGACTATCGAGACTTTCCAACTTTCACCCCCTCTCCTGCTTAGACATGATACTGCAGTCTTAAGAATTTCACTCGTTCATGATGTCAACAGGTTAAATGTTGATTCACTTAGTCCTCTCTTAATGCAATCTATTATTAATTTAATCCTTACGACACCTGAAATTTTGTATCCCATTGAATTCGTCAAATATGAAGTTGACTTTGTGTGGTTCTGTAATTAAAGTAATTGCTTAGACAGGAAACACAAATTTTTTGGAGAGCGAACTGTTTCTTTCCAGCCATGAATTTTGATCACAATAGACAGAAAAGGATATTTTCCATCATTCTTTTCCGATATAAACAAATGCACTCAACGTTTTCAGTCTGTAATTTCCTATTTCTTCGTGTTATCCTGTAGTAAGTTCTATAATGATCGCTAGTCCGGAAACACAAGTATGATTGACTGAATTGTAACTCCCTTTCTTTGCAGCCGCGAATCTTGATGGCAATGGCTAGGGATGGACTGTTGCCATCATTCTTTGGAGATACAAACAGACATACTCAAGTTCCGGTTAATAGTACAGTGGTGACTGGTGTTCTGGCTGCAGCCTTAGCATTCTTCATGGATGTCTCACAGTTGGCTGGGATGGTAAGTCGAATAACAATTGGAACGGTATATAGAGCTTTTTGGGTCAAAATCACTTGTTTATCTGTGCTTGCCTCTCCATTTTCCTATATGGGTGCAGGTTGGTGTGGGTACCCTTCTTGCTTTCACCACCGTTGCAGTTTCTGTCCTGATTCTCAGGTATGTTCCACCAGATGAAGTGCCCCTTGCATCAGGACTCCAGGGGTCGATTGGTTTAGTATCTTCGCAGTTCTATAATGACCTCAGGGGAACTGCTTCCACGGAAATTGAATGTTCTGTTGTCTCATCCGGGGGTGATGATCAGCCGTTGATTGAGACAAGTGAGTCCTCAACTGAAGACAATATCAAGCAAAGAATTGTTTGACATAATTGTGGGAATTGCAATTCCATCCTAACATGTCTACTGAATTTGTCCAAGAACCATCCTCCTTCTCGTGCACATCATCGTCCTCTATTTAAACTGGCTATGGTCACTTTTTTCTTTGCCAGCTCTTTGGTGGATGAACACTGGCTAATCGGGTTCCTCTTCATTGTGTAAAATAGTCTTTACCCTCTTAGTACTGTGCAAATAGACATGCCTTTTAGATTACAGGAAGGTTCCTCCTTTTATTATGAAAAAAATAATTGGCCTTTGTGGGTTTTTGTTTCCAAAGGGTAAAATTTTTCCTGTTCATATTGCATTGCCTCTGCATCTGCTTCCACTATGTGCACATTTTCTCTCTTAATTTTTGGCTTGGACATATACAGATGATAATGAAGAACGAAGGCGGAAGATTGCTGCCTGGAGTATAGTTTTTGTGTGTGTAGGAATTCTTATACTTGCGCCTGCTGCTTCAGTCGGAGGCCTTTCGAGGTTGGTCAACCTTTCATTTACTCCCGCCGCTCTTTTATTAGAGCAAGTCGTTAATTCTTGAGTCTTTTGTGAGACGATTTTCACATTTGACATGGAGTTTAGCTATACTCCTATATCTGGAACATTCTATGGATATATTAGATTGGCTTTAAACATCTCAATGGAGCTTAATTCATCTCAATGGACAAACTTTTATGGATCAATAGTTAGCTCTACCAGGTAAGTGCCGAAAGGCCCATGAGCATCAGTTGTCTCAGGGTAATAAAGGGATTGACAGGGATGAGTCCTTTCTTCAATTGTTGAATAGCCGTGGCCCATATGCTTCGAGGTGTTTGCACAATAGATATATGAAGCAGGTTTCGTAGGTTCAAATCCACAACAGAAGTATGTGTAGCACAATGGAAACGCTGATGCTTTCTTGATACACATGCAGGCACAAAATTTACATGGAAACACGCAATAACCTTGATTGCGTGCGTCTTGAAATTTTGCAGTTATTATTTCATGACTGTCTTATGCTTCATAAATCCTAACTGCTTTAGCTTGACAGCATGGTTCGTTCGACATTATGTGGATTGGCTGGAGTTCCTGTCTTAGGCAGTTTGGTCGTGCTGGCCTACATAGGACAAGATAATGCAAGGCATGACTTTGGACATGCAGGAGGTAACTTCTATTGCTTACATGCGTCGATAGACGATGATTCAGTCCTGATTAGACTAGATTTTCTTCAGGAGTTAATAATTCAATGTTTAAATGATCCAAACTGTCATTGACTCTCCTTTAACAGGTTTCCGGTGTCCGTTCGTCCCGTTCTTGCCAGTTGCCTGTATTCTTGTCAACACCTGCCTATTAGTTAGTCTTCCGTGAGCATCCTCATAATTTGAGTGTTTTCTTCTCAATGATTCATGCATACCCCCTATTTGCTCTTTTTCTAGCTGATCTGATTCTCGGTTTGACAACTGGATGCCCAGGTTGGGAACATGGTTCCGTGTCTCAATATGGATGTTGATCGGTGCTCTAGTCTACATTTTCTATGGCCGGAGTCACAGCTCATTGAAAGGCGCAGTGTATGTTCCTGCAGCATATGCTCAATAGATTTATCAAGCCCCATCCAATCGTCAAGCATAGTTCCTGCAAAGATTTACTCGCTTCAACTCATTGTACTCTATTTGGCGATAATAGGGACGCATGGAGAGGATAAAATGAATTTCCTCCCTCCCCTTATTTACATTAAGTCTTCAGGGGAATCTGAAGGTCTCGCTCCTTTGTTGTAAAGACAGTAGAATCATACAACATCCCTTGTATCAATTCTCAGCAACACCCAATAAAGATATGTTTCATAAGAGGCATAAACTGACTGACAATGCCCGACTGTTATTGCTCAGACTGCATTGTACAAAACAGCCGCCTTACATGTATGTGCCGACCTTGGCGGTGAATATATATGTTTGTGACAAGAAAATGTGCATTGTCCAAATAACCTGAAGAAATGAACACTCGATTCCATTCGACTTGGATCCTAGATCTTTACATGAGTGAGTTGATGGAGAAAATTAACATGGGAAGATACTCAAGAGCCAGAGTGAAAATCGCACCAAGAACAAATATTAAAACAAATGCAAGTAATATTTTCCCAATGTACACAAAACTGACCGGTTTTCCTACATCCATCACAACACTCGAGCCGTTGGCATTCTGCAAAAGCATCATTACAGGATAGACTGCATCAGTAAGCTTGTAAATGCTCAGTAGCTACTGGCAAGATACACTTTCTTCGTAAATTAACAGCAATATAGACTCATTTAAGTAAAACTAATTGACCCTTTTCTGCTTCCTCCTAATAGAAATGGCAGAAAATTCACAAACCCGTGCAAACGGAGGTCACTGGGAGGGTGAGAGACGATTAACGAAGGAGGTCCTAACATTTCTACCGAAGACGGTGTCAGCTAAGAGCAGGGTAACATCTTGGTGAACATCCAAGATTGATCACATCACTTTAACAACAAATTATAGGATCCTTAAATCCCAGAACATATATTCCTCGAATGACCACTCTAAATAATTCACAAATCCCGAACATTAACAATCCTTACCCGGAAAGGCGCCCGTGCCATCTTTTGCTGAAATTCTTCACCTTTATCCTCGCCTAATCAAGAAGAGCAATCAGAAACGAAATTGCAAATCATTCACAAAAAGAAGACGCAACGAAGCAGAACAGCGACATCGAAAGCTGATCTCGTGGTTTTCCGATCCTCCGAGGAAATGTAAATTACCAGCATAATCCACTTCAGTGACCGTCTGCAGCCTCCATCCAGACCCATAGTCCACGAGAGCCGAATTAGGGCCGAAAGTCACACTTTCCTCCCCTTCTTTGACCGCCACAATGTAGAGAGCAAACGGAGACCCGCCCTCCAGCTTCTTGTTCATCACCCGCACGGCGAATCCGGCCTCCGTGCCGGCCGCGAACCTCCTCCGCTTGCCGGAGCTCTTGCACACCACCTCCAGGAACTGTTCGGGCATCAGAACGTCGACCCAAATCAACAGTTGAAAGAAAGAATCGAAACGCGGTGCGGAAATCACGCGCGGGTCAATGGAAAGGCGATGCCGAAGGGAACCCATCTCTCCGAATTGTTATTACAGGGAAGCGACTCGCGATGTACATCGACACAACCGAAAAATGCATCGCGAAAACTTCCACGATCAGATTTGTGGAGTAATTTGAGGAGGTAAATGCTCGCCAAAAGGGGCTGAAGAGAGAGAAAGCGCTTACAGGAGGTGGGAGCTGTTGAGGAGGACCGACTTCTGAAACCTCCTCGGTGTCATCCTCCATTGGAGAGAGAAAGAGAGAGAGAGAGAGAGAGAGAGAGTTGACAGTTGAACTGAAATCGCTTTGCTGGTTAAAATTGCAGAGCGTCAGTTGGAGGAGTCCTGGTCAACGGCTGATTACAGAAAAGATAAGGTAAAATAATTTTGATAAGGGCTGATAAGGTTCTGGCCCAACTAAAAGTCAAACCCAATATCAAGGCCCATTGTCAGGGGAAAAAGTAGATTGTTTTTTTTTTCTTAATGATCTAACTATGTTTTCCTGAATTGAATTTGGACTCGATGATGGGCTGATTTTTTTTTTCTTTTCTTTTCTTCTTTCTTAGACTAAATTTTAGTAATAATTTCCACCTGTCTTGTTATGTAATATTAAAAATAGGCATGCCAAACAATCACATTAACATAATTAAGTGTGACATTACAAAAAAAGAAGAAGTGAACTTCATTGGAAAAATCACCCAAATGAGTGGATTTGAATTGCACCAAAAAAGTTGGGCGATTACAAAATTTGAAAATTTAGAGAAATAAACCTGGACTTATCCCTCACAACAATAATCGGCACTTAACATAACTAAAAAACTTTGGAATTATAAAATATCAAAACTTATTTTGTGAAAAACTATAAAAATTGTAGGTTGGGACAATATGATGATCTTGCCCACACCAAATCGGCCTAAATAGGGAAAGGGCTTGGGGTTAGACCTATTTGCTCATCTCGACTCGCTCTGACTTGTAATCCATGTCGAAATTTGTATTTTTTTTTTTCAAATTAAGAGGAATTTTAGGTAAGGATTTTCGAGTTGATTGGGTTCTTTGATCGGCCTCTAACTCCTAAACATGAAAATGGGGTTTTCATTCTTTTGGGCAGCGCCTTCTCTAATTCTCTTTATATGTTAAAAGGAGCCCTTCTATATTAGGTTCTCTAACTTACCACGCGGCATTGTTAATGCAAACAATATTAAAATCAACGCTCATTCATTAGATTTTGTCCCATTGGAACACATACATCTCTCGCGCCCACTTTCGTACCAATTACCATCTACTTTCGGCCTACTTTCTTTACATTTTTTTTTTAAATTTTATTTTTCATTGTCTATTTGTATTTTTGGGAAAAAAATACAGCACACATCATTAGTCAAAGCAAAATTACTCTTTTATTTTTGCACTCCGTTCGTTCATTTTTCGTTTTAGGTTTCCTCGTTTCTGCATCGTAAACAACGACACCAACGGGACTGCCCGAAAACCACAACCGACGACTGAACCAAAGCGCGCGCGCGCTCTCTCGCTTCTCATCCTTCTCTCTCTCTCTCTCGATCGGTTCCCACCGAATTTCGTTTCTTTCGACTCGGAATCGCTCGAATTCAATCACAAGTTCGCTTCCTCGTTCTTGGGGGGCGTTCGATGGACACGCTGACGCTGAAGATGGCGTCGTTTTCGGCGAGCTTGACCTTCCTTTTCTGCCCCCAGATCGATGGATTCGAGCAGCAAGCTCTGTTATGGCCTCCAATTTAACAAAAGAGGAGGACCCATGAAGCGAGTCGATGCAATCGCGCCGGTGCCCAACGGTTCTGCTTCTTGCTCTGCTTCCAATGGGGTTAGTTCGCGTTCTTCTCTCCTTCTTGTCCGTGAATTCAGCTCGTGTGTTTATTTTCTTGTTTACTCGTTTGGTTGTATTGGGCATCTTAGTTTCGTCCTTAGCTCCTTCATTTTCTGCTAAAAGTTCAAATTTTTCCACATGCGCAGCTGTATGCATTCATTCGCTCCAAAGATTTGTAATCTTTGATGTTATATATATGTGGACGCCTGCTTTTTTGGTATGAATTGGGAGAGAGAGAGAGAGAGAGAGAGAGAGAGAGAGAGAGAGAACTTTTAGGGTATTCTAGAAGAATTATAGAGGCTGTGATACAGAGCCTGCCGTCTTAGTTTATGGAGGAGGGAGATAAGCAATCAATAATGAGGACTAGCAATAATGCGGACTTTGCTAGTCCTCATGATTTATGTGGAAATTCCTTTATGAGGAAAGTGAATTAAGAGATGTCTCTGATGAGGAAATATATCTCCTTGACGCTGGGAGATCGGTTGAGTTTTTTTTTTTAAATTTGGGAGTTATTATTGAGAAATTTTAGTGCAGGTCACTGGTTATGAGTGTAATCCTTGGATCATGAAAGGGAAAGAGTAACAGTACAAAAATTATTTACTGCCAACTGCAAGGTGAGAAAATTCTAGAGGAGATGCAACTAAGAAGATTTGGCAATGTAGAAGGCTGGCCAGGAGATACGGATGTACTTAGAGCAAGAGGTTGAGGTAGGAAATTTGATGAACTGGGGACTCAAAGGAGAATGTGATTCTTATGATTGAGAAGCTGTATCCAGTATGATTAGCTGTAGCCTGCGTTTAGCATAAGAATAAGTACACCCAAGTTCATACAATAGGAGAAAAGCGCAAAGCCTTACTTCAGGCTTGGGGAGTTGATTGAAAGGTCTATCTGACTATTTTCTAGGCTTAATTTCAGTATGACATAAGCAGATGTATTTATCATGACTGAAAGCTTCTGAAGTTCTTGGTCTACTGAGCATATAAAGCAAAGATGGCATATGTGCAATTAACTGGTTGATTCATTTGATCAAAGCTGATCAAGAACAAGTGGGTTCTGGTGATGAATAATTTTAGAAAAATTTCTCCATCTTGCAGGCTGAATCAAGGTCTGTTTCCAATGCACATAAAAGAAGAAGCAGTCTTGAATCGCTATTCTGTTATGATAAGCCTATTCCAGAAGAGAGGATTGAGAAGCCAGTTGGTTTGTCTTTAGAAGAAAAACTAATTGGTGATAATCCTCGATGTGACGATTGCAAGGCGAAAGGTGCAGTCCTCTGCTCCACTTGTTCCGGTTCTGGACTGTATGTTGACGCTATAATGGAGAGCCAGGGAATCATAGTCAAAATTCGCTGCTTAGGTAAACTCTCCTTTGTTTTACCAACACTTCCTATCCTCTGATTACTCATGTATGCATTTACTCAAGTGAGCACTTAGCTTTCAACTTTGTCCCTCTTTGTGGGTTGCCACTCTAATTCAATGTGATGTCATCCTGTGGGTGAATTTCTTGATTGAATGACAATACTGATAGCAGAAGCTTACTTATCCTTACGTTGAGCAACTCAGGATATTTATCTATTACAGTCCTCCGCTCTTCACTATCTGTAGATTGGTCTGGGTTTTGTTTTGGAATCATTAGTGATGTGCACTGCCTCATCAGGCTTCTCCAGGGATGGATTTTTTTTTTTTTTTGGGGTGGGGGGAGACGACATTCATTCCTTGCAAACTGGACTTGACTTAGTTTCCTGACCTAGGCTTGCACCCATTTCACATGTTAAGCATAGCTGGTGTATTTGGTGGCTCCCTGTTCAGTGCTATTGATTGTTTTGAACTTGTGAACTTAGTCGATAATAAAGAATGAGCATGCAAGCGTAGATTCTTTCCCACCAGTGAGAGTACCAGTAGAGTTAGCTTCTAGGGAACATTTTCTTTTCCTTCCATTCAAAGACTTCTTCTTTTTTCTATGCAAGTGTACATCCTTGCAATGACTCTCTCTCTTCTATTTTGCAGCCACATCCACTCTGTTTTAGCTGCCGACTCTAAAAGAAAAACACAATTTACTCAATTACTATAGCAAACTTCATGACAGTATTTTGGTTGACCCTGCAGTTTTCCTTTGTTTAGGTAGATTTAAAAGAAATACAAGATATTTTGTTTACGTCAATTTAATAGAAGAAGCATACATTTCTTTACATTGAGAGAACAAATGTAGAGAATTAATGGGATAGAAAATTTTGGATGGAGATCCATCCAATATGTTTCTATTTCATAAATAATTGTATTCACATTATTTAGAACTCTTTTTCTGCCAAATTGTTTTGAAATTTCCTATTTAAATATAACTTGTTACAGTCTTCTCTTTTTCTAAAACATGTGGACTTCTCTATTCGGTTTGAATATTTAGTTCTGGGAAAGAAGAGAAGTGTGGGAATGTGAAGGAATTTGAATCTGTGAGAAGAAGAAATAGGAAATATTTAAAAATGTTTTCAATTTTCACTCCCACTTTTCTTTCCGCACCTTATCCAAATGGACCGCTCGAGCAATTTCTAAGGATATCTTTCCATAGTGCTGAGAGATATTCTTGATGTTCATCTTGGCTATGTATAGCTGATATGAATTTTGTGATGCCTTTGACATTGAGAAATGGCCACTTGATGACGCTGTATTCCTAGTTGAGTAGTGTTTCCTCATTGGAGAATGCCGTCTATCAAAGGCGCAATATGAGATAATGTTGAGTCACGTCCTTACTCTCTTATCGTCTAGTTCCCACAGGGTTTTGTTATAGACATCCTTCCATATGATCAAATCAAATGTATGTTTTAGAACTTGCTCAAGACATTCTTCCATATGATGAAATCCATTTAATGTCCTAAAACTTGCTCCTCTTCTGTATACATGACACATCCATGTTGTGATGGGATCATCCTTCCGACTATAGATTCAAGGAATGCATCTAAAAGAAAATCTCCCGGGCAGTTGTTTAACTGATTTATTCATGAGATGAATCCTGATTCCCAAATGGGTCGCCATTCATGCAGGTTGTGGTGGAACTGGCAATATAATGTGCTCAGAATGTGGTGGTCGAGGTCATCTTGGAGCTAATTGAGCTGCATGGTTTGTTTCCCCTGTGGCTCTTCTGCCAAATCTTGTCCACCATAACTCTCGTCATAAAACTGCAGACTTCATGGACATATTATTTCGTGTTCCTTTGCTTCATGCAATCGGTGCACGCAATTGACTAAGAAACAGAGTTAGCAATTCAATCATGGTGATTTTGTTGAGCCGTAATTGAAGAACAAATGTGATTGTACTGCTGAAGCTTTTGTATTTGCAATGGTAAGAACAAAACAAGAGGTCCTGAAAAGAAAAACTAAAGAAACACCAATATGGTTCTCCTGTGAATTGTTTTGCTGTACAGACTCTTTACTGACCTAACAAGAATGTCGAGCTCTCTATGAAGCAGCAGTTCGCTTGCAAGTAGTGTACTTTAATGCCCATATCTCTGCATTTCTCTAAGGCGAGCTGGGATGGTCGAGTCAAACCGAACGTTGTTAGGGTTCTCCGCATAAGCAACATAGTATGCTGAAACAGATGCTTGTGCCCATGCCACTGATATTCGACTCTGAAACGCACAAACCAAGTTAGAAACTGAGATTACCATTTCCATGTATCGACAAAGCTAAGGACGGGAGTTGAAATTAGTTAGCGTAACCTTACCATGAAATATCCAATCAAGAAAGCATACAGGGACACCTCCGTAGCGTAAGCCTTGTGAACTGCTATTGCCCAGGAACCGCCCGCTAGGGCAGATATTGCTCCTCCGGTTAGGCCACAGAAGAAGCAAAAGACCCCGGTCAGATCAGAGTTGATCAAGGGTCGTAGTCCGGCCCTACCGAAGGCCTCCCAAGCATCCCTCGATGCCGGCACAAACCCTTGGTTTAGTGCTCCGACATGGACGAATCCCCATCTGTTCCCGAATGTAGTCAGCCTCGAAGCAATGCCGGAGTAGCAATTGGTGCATGAGAACAAGAATTCATCTGACCCTCCTCCGATTGAGCTGAGCGCACGTGCAGAGCCTCGCACCGTCCCGAAGATCGGGACCATGGCAGAACCCATGGAGACGCTCCCGATCAGGTATTTCATCGTGTCGCAGGATGCCACGCGAGTGTCCACATTCATCCCATAGCCAAAGTTCATGTACTTGACCCGAGCTATCGTCGCCTGCAGCAAGTTCTTGATGACGTGCATGGTCCATGTATAGTGGAGCAAGATGACGAAGATGAAGATGTCGTCCCAGGTGGTGGCGGTGGTGGTCGCTCCTCCAATCCCGCACACCAAGAAGCCGGAGTAGGCGACGGAGACTACGATGGAAAGCGCGACCAAGAAGGTCGTGTTATCGGGTGGGAAGACCGTGGATACCCATAGAATATTGCCAGCATACGCAAATCGATGGTTAACCCAGCAGCCGTACAGTGCCTGTATGATCCCAGAAATGATCGCGACTATTCCGGCGGCCAAACCCACCGGGGACTCGATCATCACAAGCAGCACGCCGAATGCGCAAGTCAACACGGGACTCAGCCAGAACGCCGCCTTCAAGGCTCTCGCGGGGTTATTCAAGATGAACAGGTGCCACGAGAAACCAGCGATCCCGGCAAATGCCGAGGCGGTGAGGAGCGGAGGGTACCACTCCACCGGCTGGAAGTGGTGGCGATCGGCCGAGAGGAGACCGCGGACCGTGAGGACTATGGTCAAGATCCCCACTAGGATCAGCTGAGCGTAGAAGAGGATCTCGAAGAGCCGCCGGACGAATGGCGAGGCCCTCGCTGCGGCCTGGTTAGGCGTTCCCGCCGGCCGGGGCGGGGGCGGGGGCGGGGGCGGGGCCGGGGCCGGGGGCGGAGGCGGAGGTGGAGGCGGGGCGGCGGCGCCGAGGGTTGCGCCCGGGGCGTTGGTTGTGCCCGCGGCGTTGGTTGAGCCTGCAATCGCACCCCACCCAATCAGTTGCTTATACAGTTGCAAGGTCAACGTTATGTTGTTCGCAGAGAGAGAACAAAATAATGGAAAACAAGAAAATGCCCAGATACGGAAACGGATCAAAGATGATGCAACACAAGCAATGAACAGCCAATGGCAGGAGCTTCAGAACTCGACAAGACTCGATGGGGTTAGATAGAGAGAGAGAGAGAGAGAGAGAGAGAGTACCATGAGGATTGCTGAGCGTCAAATCGAAAGACCAACCTTCTTGAATTCTCGGGCCTTCTTCTGCAATCAAAATGAGAAAAGAAAGGAGTTTGGTAAAAGAGAGCTCTTCAATACGGCCATGTGACGCGTATCTCGGAGCGTCTACCAATCTTCGCTTAAAAAAATCGATGACAGTGCATTGGTTTTAGCATGTTGGCCTCTGCGGTTCACCAAAACCACATTGACCCAAAAGTAGTCACCACCTTCTCCCATACAAGAACATCAAATCAGATTACTGTTCAAATGGGAAGACTTCCCTCAACAGCAAGTCAAGATTCTAGAACCAGACCGAGCCTTGAATCGCGAGCGCCTTCAACCCTCATTTCTTCCAACACCCCCATCAAATAATGAAGAAGAAGAAGAAGAAGAAAGGAGGAGAAGATGAAGATGATGACGATGAAGGGTGTAACGTGCCTGTGAAGGTTCTTGGTGGGTCTCTGCGGCGACGGACGGAAGGACGGATCGGCTCGCGCTCGCTTGGGACGGAAGGCCTCGTTTCCCTCCCGATGCTGCTCGTGACAATTCGCGCGAACAGAGAGAGCTGGAGAGCAGTTCAAGCTTCCCCTTTTGAGATCGGGAGAAGAGCGCGCGCGTGCGTGCGTGGTTGGACTGGTATGCGGTTCTTGCTTTCTGTTTTTAGGAAGTACAGTCCCTACGTAAATTCTCTTTTTTATTCTTTTTCTTTTCCCTTTTTTTTTCCCCTGGGGCCAATGTGTCCAAGTTCCGTGATTCTAATGATTAATTTAGACCAGGTAAAATTACCATGGACCACGAATGTAACCATTATTCCCTAGGCCAACATACGGGCCAGAAACTTATGAAGGTATAGATTAGTGGGTATATTCCAAAAAAGAGAGTTGAAAATGACAGATAAAATTAGTTGGATCGGATCTTCTTTCATTTGAAGATTCCTTAAACATCGTCTTTCATTTGTAGATTTTCTAGTACCCCTCTTGGTTGCCCACGAAGGAAAACGACCACTCTGAATCGATCCAACTCTTTCCTTTTCCCATTCACGAAGCGGGCAACTTCGCTCGTTTCGGACTCCGATGGTAGGCGTGGTCCGGTTCCGAATTCTCCGCGCCACGACGTGGTACCTTTCACGTGTTGCTCAAAGGGTCGACGTCGGATGGCTACTTGTCTCGCAAAATGTTGCCTTAATGGTTGGCGTCGGATGGCTACTGGCATTGGAAATGGCAAAGATATTCTTCCGCATGTTTTGACGGATCGACCAATTTAAGCATTGATGATGACTCTTTCAAGAACAAACCCTCAAGAAGTAAACGGGTGTATGTTCTTCGAAGATGCGGACTTTCTCTAGGCCATTGCGACCGGGCGCCTAATGTGTAGAGCCTGGCAAATCCCACCGTGTGCGCCGCCGTAAGAATGCGATCGGGAGCCAATGCCTTGCACGACGAAAACATACCGGATAGGCCGAACATCTTAATTAAAAAGAGAGCTAAATTTGGGAGAACGTATTCCTTTAAAAGGGGAAAAAGCAAGCGACAAAAGGGGAAAAGGGAAAAAGGTCATGCATTACGAACTCCTCTTTATTCCTCATGAATCTCGTGCCTCTTGTCATGGAATTAGTCATGGGCCTCGCGGCTATTCGACGAGCAAGGCCTTGTTTGGCGCACCGCCGATTGCCGAATCCGCTTGTACTTTCCTTCGTTCATTCATTGCCTCCTCTTCAATTTCGGTTACACTCTCGGTCCATCCTCTTCTGGTCAGGAGCCAGCGAAGCTCGTGCACGCATTCGCAAACACCCTTCCAACGACTGCCACCGGCAGTGGAGCAATATGAAAAAATCGAAGAAATCTCGAGCGGAGGAGCTGTATATGTCTCCGCCCCCGAATCGTCAATTGCACAAAAGCCCTGTTCCCATGTTCCCCAAAGCCAAAACCAACAAAAAGATCCAAATTGTCGCGACCAACGTTCATATAGAGAGAGAAAGAGAGATTGGATTTTGGCTTTACGGGAGCGATCTTCACAGCTTGAAGATTGGATTTTAGGTGAAGGCATTACGTAACGTGTTAGATAGGGTCCGATGATGGGCTGGTGTTTACTGTCTAGTCGTTGTCGCAAATCTGACTTTGTGCAATTACTTATAGTACCAACTTGTAAAGCAAGCTTCGACCAAAAAAAAAAACTTGTAAAGCAAGCAAAGACAGAGAGATTAGCCAGCCTAACCAGCTGGCCGTGTGATCCATTCAGATGTTGATGTCACTTGGAAACCAAAAAATAAAGTCAAGGTCAAAGCTTGATTTTGTTGTTTCTTTCTTCTTCTTTTTTTGGTTAATATAATGAAGTATTTCAAATCAATATATCTGCAATAAATTATATTAAATTAATTTTTTTATCTTAAAAAATCCAGAATTATTACATTTGCGATAAATTTACTCAATGTTAGTTTTCGTTGAGTTAGATTAATATCACAAAAACTACAAATTGATATACTTATAACAAACGTAGGGCAAAATCCCAAATTAAGACATCGTGTTATTCAATTCAACAATTTGACAAAGTGTAAATTTGTCACAAGTGTATCGGTTTGAGATTTTCTTTGATTAAAAAATTAATTTGGAATAAGTTTGTTACAAATGTTCTAATTTATGATTTTTCGTGGTATAGATGACTTAGAACCTATGGATATGTCTCAAGTTTGAGTCTAAAAAGAAAAATTTCCTGATTCAAGTAGGTTATCTATATTAAATTAGTTTCCTAATTGAATGGTTTTTCTAGTTGGAGAAAGTTTCCTAAAAAGAGATTTCCTACTTTGGATTTGATTCTTGCCTATATAAAATAAGTTGAGACAGAAAGAGTCTAAACTTTTTCGAACTACCTTTTCTAATTCTTAATTTCTATAGTGGATTATGTTTCTCATCCCCTGTGGTTTCTCCCACAAGGGTTTCCACATAAATCCGATGTTCTTTATTCTTCTCAATTTCAATTTCGTTAAAGTTTACGTATCCGCCATGACAATATGGTATTAAAGCCTTAGAGTTTTTTTTTTCCTCTCAATCTTTTCGTTATCGTTTTAAGTTCAACAACGAGTTTTTATCAAGAAGTTTGATGGGAGCGACAATTTCAACCTATGGCAAGTTCGTATTTTAGCTATTCTTACATAGCGGAATTTGAAGAAAACTCTATTTGGAAAATGAAAGAAAATAGAAAACACGTTGGATGAAACATAAGCAGAATTGGATGAAAAAGCCTTGTCTGCTATTCAGTTGTGCCTCACGAATGATGTTCTGCATGAGATATTAGATCAAAAAATAGCTGCAGGTTTATGGAATAAATTGGAGAGTATTTTTTTTTTTTTTTTGGACAAAATCCTTCACCAATTGATTGAGGCTCAAGCAATGACTCTTTACTCTTCATATGGCTAAAAGTGCTTCTCTTAAATCTCATATTTCCAAATTCAATGCTATTATCTCTAAATTATGAAATATTGATGTTAAGGTTGATGATAAGGATCGAGCTCTCTTATTGTTAGTTTTACTACCTTCTTCTTAGAATCTTAGAGAAATCATGATTGTTAGTAGAGAAACGATTGATGATATCAAGATTAGTTTTCTAAATAAGTAGAAACTAGATACATAATTGACTTTTGAATGCAATAATGATCATGGGGCTGGTTTAGTTGCTAGAGGAAAGTTTGTTGAGAGAAGTGACGGTGGAAGGTCCAAATCAAAATCAAAGCATAGGGATATAATTTGCAACTATTGTAAGTCTAAGGGGCATATCAAGATAGATTCTCTGAAACTGAAGGCAAAACAACAAAGAGAAAATAATATGAATTAGCAAATTCAATGGAATACAAATCGGTAGAACAATCAGAACTACTAGATTAGGCAGAATAAAGGAAATAAAAACCCCACTTAAGCTGGTGTTGCTGAAAAAGAAAACAAAGATTGGTTATTGGTTGCACATGATAAAGACAAACTTAGTGATAATTAGATTTTGATTCAGGTTGTTGTGCTATATGTGCCCTAACTGTGATTGGTTGTCCATGTACAAAAATTTAATGGTATAGTTAATCTAATGGAAAACAACATTAAATGCAAAGCGGTTGGAATTGAGACTATCAGCATTAAGATGTATGATAGATAATCAGAATAATGTAAAACACGTTACTGATTTGAAGAAAAACCTCATCTCTTTGGGTACACTTGATGCTAATAGTTGTAAGTTTACAACTAAAGGTGGAGTTATAAAGATTATGAGAGGTTCGATTCTATTGATGAAAGGGCTGAAAATTGGTACTCTGTATCAGTTGCAAGGCACCACGCTTACCGATTCAACCGTTATCTCATCCGTTGTGATAGAATTAGACAACACTAAATTATGTCATATGAAATTAGGCCATATGAGTATTAGAGAGACTAAGGAGCTAAGTAAGAGAGGTATCTGTGTGGTCAGAAGATTGAAAAACTTGATTTCTGTGAGTATTGTGTATTTGGAAAATAGCAAATGATCAGTTTTAAGATAGAAATTCACACAACAGAGGACACTTTGGATTATATTTACTCTAATCTTTGGGGCCTGCGAAAGTTCCTTCAAAGGACTTGGTTTGAGGTATTTACTCACTTTTATTGATGATTTTTCAAGAATTGTTGGGGTTTATTTTCTAAAACAAAAAAGTGATGTTTTTATTACATTTAAATAATGGAAAACATTAATTGAGAAGCAAAGTGGTAAGAAGATTAAGCAGTTGAGAATAGATAATGGGCTGGAATTTTGTAGAGGTGAGTTTAATGAGTTTTGTAAAGTTGAAGGTATTATGAGACTTCATATGACAGTGAATACATGGCAACAAAGTGGTATTACAGAATGCATGAATAGAACCTTATTAAAAACCACTAGATACCTATTGCCTAACGCTAATTTAGGTAAAGAGTTTTAGGCTGAAGCAGTCAATATAGCTGATTGGTTTTATAAATTGTTCTCCTTGCACATCTAATGAGTAGAAAAACCTGATGGTCAGGTAAATTAGTTGATTATTCTTCTCTGTGAGTACTTAAATGTCCAGCATATGTACATGTTAATGAAGGCAAATTAGAGACTAGAGTAAAAAAAAATGTATCTTTCTTGATTATGCTTCTAGTGTAAAAGGTTAAAGACTTTGGTGTGCTAATTCATCTAAGATTAT
The DNA here is from genome assembly GCA_014182575.1 of Eucalyptus decipiens. NCBI lineage: Eukaryota > Viridiplantae > Streptophyta > Magnoliopsida > Myrtales > Myrtaceae > Eucalyptus > Eucalyptus decipiens. The sequence goes on from CM024619.1 coordinate 18,705,825, forward strand.
TATTAGTAGAGATGTCAATTTTGATGAGTCTGTTATGCTTCATTCTAAGAAAAAATAATCTATTTCTTGTGAGGAAAATTCGGAAAGTGTTGCAGAGAAAGTAGAGCTTGAAGTAATTTCTTCGCAACTAATTCAATCATCTACTAATAATATTGAATTGAAGCTGAAGAGGAGTAGTATTCTATTACAAGAGATAGACCAAAAAGGATGGTGAAACCTCCATAAATGTATGGGTTCTCAAATTTTGTTGATTATGTTCTTTTTGTTGCAGAGTTAATAGAGTATAGTTAGTTTAAAACCTACAAAGAAGCCGTCTCTTCAAAAGATTCAACAAAGTAGTTAGTTGTCATGAATGAAGAGATGGAATATTTTGAAAATAATCAAACTTGGGAGCTTGTCAAGCCACCAAAAGAAAAGAATATTGTGGGTTATAAATGGGTTTACAAAAGAAGGAAGGTATTCTTGGAGTTGAAGACATAAGATTCAAAGCTTTCTAGTTGCTAAAGGCTATAGTTAGATTAAGGGAATTGATTTTAATGATGTGTTATCAATTTGTTGTTTAACACAACTCTATTTGAGTTTTTCTTACATTAATTGCTATGCATGATTTAGAGTTGGAGCAGCTTGATGTGAAAACAATTTTCTTGCATGGTGAACTTGAAGAGAAAATCTATATGAGTTAATGGGAGAGTTTTAAATTTAAAGATAAGGAAGATTATGTTTGTCTATTGAAAAAATATATATACAGCTTGAAGCAATCACCTAGATAGTGGTATAAAATGTTTGATTCGTTTATAGCGCAAATTGGCTGTTGTAGGAGCAAATATGATAACTATGTATATCTACTCAAACTTCCAAGTGGTTTTTTTATTTATCTGTTATTATATATTGATGATATGTTGATTGCAACAAATGATAAATATGATATATAGAATTTGAAGGCACAATTGAGCGCTGAATTTGAGACAAAGGACATAGGTGTGGCAAAGAAAATGCTAGGCATAGAAATTAAGTGAGATCAAAAAATGGGAAAATTATATTTTTCCTAGAAAAGCTACATTGAGAAGGTGTTAGATTGTTTTGGCATGAAATATACCAACCGGTAAGTACTCCGCTTGTTGCTTATTTTAGATTATAAGCTAAATTATGTCCACAAACGGATGAGGATATAAAATACATGTCGCATATTTCCTACTCTAGTGCAGTTGGTAGCCTTATGTATGCTATAGTTTGTACTCGACCCAATATTTCACATATTATTACCATGGTGAATAGATTTTATCATGCCTAGGAAAAGTTCATTGGGAAGCTATGAAGTGGATTTTGAGATATTTGAAAAGTACTTTTTAATTTTGGTTTAGAGTTTGGGAAAATTGGTGACATTCTGAAATGATATGTTGATTTTGATTATGCTAGTGACCTTGATAAAATGAGGTCTTTGATTGGATACATCTTTACTATTAGAGGTTGTGTAGTTGGTTGGAAAGCTACTATATAACATATAATAGTTTTGTCTAATAAGAAGCAGAGTATAACAGTTGAAGAGGCTATATAGTTAAGAGGCTTATTTAAAGAGTTTAGTGTGGATCATGGTATGACTATTATCCCATTGCAATAGTTAAATTGCTATATATATATTACTAAAGATCATATATATCATGAAAGGACAAAGTACATTGATGTGCAATATCATTTTATTCGAGACACTCTTGTTGATGGCTATATTACTGATATGTTAACAAAGCTTTTACCTATCACCAAACATTGCTTGGATTTAGTTAATATTTGCTACAATTGAGTTTTACTCTAATAAGAGGAGAATATTGTTTGTTGTTTATGTAGATTTTAAGCCAGGCGTGACTCAAATGTCGAACCAATGTGGAGATTGTTAGATATGTTTCAAGTTTGAGCCCGAAAATAAAAGTTTCTTACTTCAAGTAAATTTTTATTTTGAATAGATTTCTTTAATTGAATGGTTTTCTTAGTTGGATAAGGTTTCCTAAAAAGAGGTTTCCTATTTTGAATTTGATCATTGCCTGTACATAAGAAGTTGAGACAAAAAGTCTAATTTTATTAGAGTTACCTTTTGTAATTATTGATTTTTATAGTGAAATTTGCTTCTCCAACTCTGTGGTTTTTCTCGCAAGGGTTTTCACATAAATATGATATTTTTTTATTTTTGCAATTTCAATTTCGTTAAAGTTTTCGTATTCGCCGTAACAGAACTAAAGACCAAAAATATAGTTGACCCTTCGAATTCCATCATGGACACTTTAGAAACCGAATAGAAATCTCGACTCGGCCTTCGAAAAGAGGAAGGAAAAGTAGAGGAGGAGGAACCTTGGTCGGCTCGCTCGCGCAACGGTCACTTGCCCATGGAAAAAAATAAAAACAAGAAGAAAATAAAATATAGAAAAGATCCATGTTTGCCCTTTTTCTTTTTGGGTAAATCAAATGCAACAAGCCCGATACCCTGTCCCGAGATTCCGGGGTGCAAGTAGTAATATGGCCCCACCACAGAGAGCAGAGAGCCGCGACAACGGTCACATTTCCCCCCACCCACTTTACCAAAAAAAAAACAACTCTTTTCCTCACCCAAACTTCGAATATTTCCTCGTTATTTTCCTCTCGAATTTGAATTTTCGAACCCCTAAAAGAGCGAAAAAAGAATTGTCAAATAAATGAATTAATGAATAAATTCAAACAATTAAGCCCGCGACGGGGGATGCACGTGTCCCGGTAGGTAGTTCGGTCCAACTAGAGCATCTGATCGGAGAGCGACGGCAACCGCCGGAAGAAGTTGACGGGGACCGACGGCATGTCGCCCCGGAACCTGGGATGCCTCAGGTAGTAGAACCCGGACCCGAGGAGGAACACCTTGAACGGCACCACGTAGAACCCCAGCGACGCCGCCAGGCAGAAGGCCACGAACAGCCCCGTCGCCCGCGGGTCCCGCCAGCTGAAGAGCGCCTCCAGCCGCTCCCCCTGGGCCGCCACGTCACCCAGGAGGGTCTGCGCCCGGCCCGCCAGGGCCCGCAGCCGGTCATACCGGATGCGCACCACGTCGGAGGGCCGCGTCGTCGGGAACCCGTCGAACTCCTCGTCGAGCTCGTCGGGGCCCACCATGTCCGCGTGGGAGAGCCGTGGGTCCATGCTGTTCGGGACCGCCCGGTGGCGGTACCGGAACCTGAGGATCAGGATCAGGAAGGCGTACATGAACACGGTGGGGAGGATGAGGTGCGGGCACAGGACGACGGCCAGGAGCAGCACGTGCATAAGCACGGTGGTCGGCGGGTGGGCCCATGTCCGGATCCCGTCGAGCCACCGGCCCAGCATCGCCACGCGGGACAGGCAGCTGACGGCCCGGAACCAGTTCGCCTTGCTCCGCCGCATGCTCCACACGTGCGTGTCCGAGTCCAGCACGTACTGGACCACCTCCTGGCCGAGCGGCGGCTCGGACCGGGCCAGCCTGGCCGTCACGAGCCGCATTGCCGTGTGCCGGAGCATGTCTTGCCGGGCAGGGCCTAGCGGGCGCACGTAGTGCATCCTGGGGAGCATCGGCGTCGTGTAGGCTTGGATCAAGCTGAGCCACGACGAGCACGAGAACCGTATGGCGATCTCGATCTCTCCCATCTTCTTTGCTCCGCCGGGAAGCAGCACAGGCAGCGAGTACGAGTTGATGTAGACGCGGTTCGCGTCGAGCGTCGATAGCCGCACGCGTATTTTTCCAATTCTCAAATCTTTCCCGGGTTTACCGTCGTCGTCGCGCTTGTACCTCCCGTTGTCGAAGACGCCGATGGTGAGCACCGTGCACGGATCGTACACGTCCCATGTGTATTGCTCGTTCCACCGCGGGTTAAACCGGTCGAGGATGGTTCGGGTCCGGACCCACTTGATCCCGTACTTGGCCACCACGTAAGCGTCGGTGGTACCGCGCGTTCCGTCTTTGGTCTTCACCGGCAACAGGTTGGTCGCTCCTCGGACGCCCACTTCGAGCAAGCCGATCGGCGCCTTCGCCAGCTGCTTCGCCGAGGCGCGCACGTCGCTGGTCAAGTGAGCGGCCTCGTCGAGCACGTGATACCCGCCTTCCAGGCACACCCTCACGTGGATCCTCCCCGTGTACGGCCTGCTCTCGTCCCCGGCCAAGTTGAACCACTTCGACTTCGGCTCCGTGCAATCGTCCGTCCGCCTCTCGACGGTCGGCACGTGCACTTTGGCCTGGCCGACGGCCCGGCCGTGCGTCGCGTCCTCCACCGTGATCACCAGGAACGGCTCGAACGGCTCGGCGGCGACGAACAGGAGATCCTCGTTCCACGTCGGATTGGACGAGCCGGACGACAGTGAGCCGGCTGTGGTCCGGTTCGTCTTGAACAGCTGCGCGCCGAGCTGACCTTTCACGTAGAGCTCCGGAGTCTTGACCTTAGGTTCGGATAACTGCAGGTCCTGGGTCTGGATAACCGTTAGCCTCAGGTACCACAGCTTCGGAGCCAGGTACACCTTTGCTCGGGTTTCCGGGATCAGCCCACCGGAATCCGACTGCCAGGCCTCCTGGAATGCCTCGTCCGCCTGAGTACCGAACCACGTGGCGAGCATGACGTCATTTCCAGCCGCCGCCGGCGACTTCTCCGACTCGAGAGTGTACCACTGGGGAGCGAGCGGGCTGTCCGGCGGCACCCGCTTCGGCACCTCCTGCAGATCGAATGACACCGTTCCCAGGCAGCTCTCGGCCGCCTGATCGCCTTCCTTCTTCTCTTCGATCCACACGGAAACCTCCAACTGCGTCGAGTTCAGTCCTTCTTTGTCGAACGCGAAGACCTGATCCCATTCCTTGCCGTCGCTCTGGCTCTTCGTTTTCACGGCGTGCGTGCCGATCACGAGCTTGGCGTACGCCGGCGATTTCGAATCGGCGTCTCCGCACTTGGATTTGACCACGCGCACGTAGAGGAACGGCATGCTGTCGACCAGATCGTACGTGCTCCGGCGGTTCCGATCGCTCGATAGAGATCGGAGCTCGAGGTCGTTTACGGCCGCTTTCCCGTTCTCCAGCCTCTCCTTCGGCTGCTGCGCTGGCTTCTCCGACTGGGCGATCGGCTGTTTCTCCACTTCCGCTGTGGCCGCCGGCGGAGCTGTCGCCGGAGCCTCCTCTGCCTTCGAGTTCTCCGGCGGCGCCTCCGCCGGCTTCTCCTCCTCCTTCTTCTCCGCCTCCTTAGGCTTCTCCGCTTCGCCCTTGTCCTCCTTCTCCTCCGGCTTCGGGGCCGCCTCCTCCGGCGGCTTCTCCGGCTCCGTCGCCTTCTCCGCCGGTGGATCCGGCGCCGCCTCCGCCGCAGCGGCCGGGGGATCCTCGTCGATGTAGAAGACCTTGAGCCCGAGCTCGCCCCTGATCTGCGAAAAGACGCTCCTCTTCTCCAGCGGGTAGTAGAGGAGCCCCTCCGACCCGGACTTGGCGAAGGCGCTCCCGGCGATCTTCACCTTGCCCAGGTAGGTGCCGCGCTTGCCGTTCTTCTTGTCGTTGTAGAGGTTGATCTCCAGCATCTGCGAGGGCATGGACTCAGCGTCGTGGACGGGGAACTCCATCCGCTCGTCCCACTGCGGGTTCAGGTCCCGGAACTTGGTCTTCGTCCGCTGCTTCTGGCCGTCGAACTCGACGGTGGCGTAGGCGCTCGCCGTGCCCTGGCCGTCCTTGGGCATCAGGTTCTTGGCGTGGCAGACCTCCACGACGAGCTTCCGGCCGCACGGTTCGGCCATTTTCCGACCGGAGACCTGCACTGGGATTCGGCTTCGGGCCTGAACTGTTCTAGAGAGAGAGAGAGAGAGATTTGATGGGTCTTTGGCGTTTGACTGTTGCGATAGTGTTGTGATGAGAGTGTCGGAGGAGAGGGAGGGACCGGGAGTTTAAATCGGGGGGGTCGGGGGTAGGGAGTGGAGAGAGAGAGGAGCGTGACACGTCAGCCACGACCGACGGACGACAACGAGATTCTCTACCAGGAATCAACCAGATCTCGCCACGTCGGCGCTCTCGTCCCGAGCCTGGTGCCCAGTGTGGGGCCCGAATTAAGCCATCGCGATTGCTGGATTTACGGAAATGCCATCGCCGTGGAAGTGGTTGGAGTAAATGTAACGCCCCGGCGGTGGTCACGCGAGGCTCGTTGGTGGGAAGGAGGTGGGTGTTCTTTTCCTTTCGAGGGAGTGCATAGGAATTGCGTGAATTCCCGTGGGGAGATGCGCTTCTCCTGCTCTTTTACTTTTTCACTTTCATGATTAATTGGTGGACTATTACCGTTGGTAAAAAGCCCCAAAAGGAGAGGAAAAAAAATAGAATGTGATTAGTCGATCATGAACCTTTTTACTTATAATTCGACATCAGGACTATGATCGGACCGGGTCAGACCGATATTCAAATCGGCTATCATCTATCTCAAGGATAAAACCTTCCAATCGGACGGACTTAACGAGGTATCCGATCGACACGATTTGCCATTAAGTGGATCGAGAAGGGCAATTTGATCAGACCCGAGATGCTGCCGTCTCTTTTCTCTTCGTGGGTTTCTGTTCATTTGGCCTCTTGCGCTTTTTCTAACCTCCTTTTTGGGGAAAAGCCTAGTCAGAGATCTGCAGAGAATACTGCATGTCTTTCTCTGCAAATATGAACGTTGCTTTTGGTTCTGCTGGTGCTCCTCCACCAAACCCTAAACACATCCCAACAGTCATGATATCAGCAGCAGGTGCGTTAAATGAAAAAGAGCAGAGCAAGTGGAGCAGAGTCAGGCGCGAGCGCCGCACATGCGCATCGGCAAATCGACCATTTTTAACTATTTTTTATACCCACGTACGGATCTTGGGCCCTTGCCAAAATGCATGTGTGTACCCAACGGGCTCTTAATTATTGTACTCCATTCTTGTTTCGTACGGTGGAGATTTATACTATAATGCAGCCGCCCGTTCTCGCACGATTTGGCTGCATTGTGAATTCCGTGGTTTGGCTGAATGTCTCGATTCTCCCTTAGGCATGTTCGTTGAGTTTATATGCTCTTATGTACATACGATTTCTCCATTGAAAAAGCGATTTGATTTGATTTTGATTCTGATTACGAACTAATTGATTCAATCAATCCATAACGTTAGATATTTAGACTGTATAATTGGAAAATGCCATCCTGTATATTTTTCTTATTTTATCTTTCTTGTATTATAAATAGGCTTATGTACATGTACAAATGTAGAGCAAAACAATTCCAATTCTTCTAATATTTTTCTATTTTCGCCACTTTCTACTTATCGGTTTAAACTTTTGGATCGAACGTTTGAATATATTATAAGAATCAGGTAATGTCCATGTTTTATTTCACTTGTGTGGCTTCTGCATATGTCAAATTTCATGTGTATTCCTAATGTTCTTTTAATGTGAAGGAGGTGGAGGCTCAAAGGGTGCATTTGGGAGGGTTTTACGAAATGCCTATTCATGTAAATGCAAAGGATTTTAAGCTAAATAGTTATGATGAAATACATATAGTGTTTGGGTAAACATTAGTGCATTTGATATGAAATGTAAATATAAATTTATTGAAGGAAACCCCACCTTGACGTGCTTGAAGGCCACGACTTAAGCACCAGAGGTCGCGTGACCTTGGGCGAGACTCATTGGCACCATATTTGACTGTTGACCTTGCTATTTGTGTAGCCCACACAGTGAAAATGGTGAGGGTAAAATAGAAATTTAGATAATTTGGCGAGGGCAAAGTTGAAAGAAAAAAATCTTTCAGCATAATAAAAAAATGCTGGCTATGTCACATAAGATAACTATGGCCAATTGGATCACCACGTTAACGACTTCTAATTTAAATTGGCTAGATGAACTATATTGGAAAATCGTCAAAAGGTCAATTATTACATTGGCCAAATTGGAAAGTTTAAAATCGAATTAGTAGCTATATAGTAGATTTTGTATTTTTTAGATTTCTCAAGATTAGTTGATAGGTTAACGAGCCACATCCATCGCGTCTCTCCAGCAAAATGAATTATGATTACAAGAATCACGAATCCCCTAATTTCTGTTGGCATGAAAATTGACCAATCAAAGACGCTTTGGAGTGTACCTTTGGTTTATATTGATGGGTTTCGATGCCCTAAGCTTAGGCCCAAAAGTTACCTTCCTTTCATGGCGTCGGCCCATGATGTTTTAGTTCAGTCAATCCACGAAGTGCTCTCCCCTCTCGGACGACGACGTTTTAATGGTTTTTTTTTTTTTTTAGGTCAATCGGTATTAATTAGTTGGGTGGATCTTCGCCTACCTCACTTTGGGGAGACTTTCCATTAGAAATGTACCTCATAGGAAGTTTACATTGGGGACATAAAAGAAAAAAAAAAAGGAAAAAGAAGAAGAAGAAATCCTCAGCCCTCACCCGCACCATGTTTGTCGCCGCCGCAACTCAATTGCGCCACTACCTATTAAATTATGTCCCCATTTTGAGCCCGTTGGACAAAAACAAAGTCCAGGGCAGACTTTGTGATTTTTCGAATTTTGTTCCCCCATTAATCCTGGCAGAAGCCAAGGAAGCAGCATGAGTACTTTAATTTCTTTGACTCTCACGTGGGCTGCAAGCGAAATCAGAGGATAGATTTGCCTCAGCCGAAAAAGAGGGCGTCCACAATCTTTGCATTAAATAAGTGGTTAATACTCTAAAAAATCCTAAACTGATATTCACATGATAAAATTACCCTAAATTAATTTTTAAATCCAAAATTGGTACACCTTTAACAAATTTACCTTAAATTGGTACACTTATGATGAATTTACCCCATGTTAATTTCATTAAATTTTACAGTTAAATTGCTAAATTAGATGACATGTGACAACTGACCTGGTGTATTAGTTTGAGATTTTACTTTTTGATTGTCACAGCTTAAACCATTTTTGTGATTTTTTGTAGCATTAATCCATTTTAACGGATGATATATTTATCACAAATATATCAGTTTTACATTTTTTGTGGCTAATTTATCACAAATATACCAATTTAGAGATTTTTGTGATAAAAAAATTAATTTGGGGTATATTTGTTATAGGTGTACTAGTTTGGAGATTTTTTAGGATATTAAGGCTTCATTCATTTCGCGGAAAATAATTTCCAGAAAAACGTTTTCTGGATTTTTCGGCGTTCGTTTCACGGAAAATGAATTTCTTGGAGAAAATATTTTCCATCAAAGAAAAAAAGACTTCTAAAGTAGGAGAAAATGTTTTTCACTTTTGAAAAATGGAAAACATTTTCCTCACTTGATTTCTTTTATCTCTCACCTCTCCAAATTATCACTTCTTCCTTCCCTTTCTTATTCTTCTTTTCTTTTTTTTATTCGAATTACTTTTTAATTTTCTTTTTCTTTTTTTAATTCGAATTATTTTTAATTTCCTTTTTCTTTTTATTTTTATTTTTTTTCTTTGTTTTCCATATTCTTCTTTTTTGGTTAGTTGTCGAATCGGGTGAACCTCAAACTCGTCAATCTCAAACTCGCGCTCGTCGATTTGGCAAGCCTCAAGCTTGACGCTTGCGCTCGCCAATCTGGGAGCGGAAAATATTTTTCTTATCGAATAACGGAAAATATTTTTCAAAATATTTTCAGGTTTTAACCGAACGCCATAAAATATTGTCATTTTCCGAAAAATGACTTTATGGAAAAATATTTTTTGGAAATGGCACATTTTTCGCCAAACGAACGGACCCTAAATTTTAAATAAAGGGACCCATAACCTGTTGCAAATAAACGAAGAAGATTTGGTCTCGCATGGAAGCTCTTCTTTTTTAACTGCGAGTGGAAAATTGAAGAAACAAGATCTTTGAAGACGGCAGCTCACCTCGTTTCGTGGTTATCTTCAAAGATCATGGCCACGTGCTTGTTTTTCCTGTCATCTCTCATTTCTTGCGCCTCATTAAATGCATACCTCTGTACAATGTGCATGCATACTCATAGATTTTGGTGGACGTTGGTGCCAGTCGTGCATGAGTGAGTCCATTGAGTTGAGTTGTTAATGTTAGTTATGTGTCTTAAAGTAACCATGTAATAGTTACACGTTAGAGATTATTTAATGGCAAATAAATATTCATTCATCATCCTATTTATACGAATGAGTTCACAAGATTATTTGCGATTGAATATATTCTTAACATGTTAAGAATATGTGTGACAGATTTACAATTATGCTGAATTTTTAAACAGTTCCCGATCAATGAATCATTTAGAGGATATTGATGATCCTGTTGAGACTGATGTATTCTCGAGCTTCACCATTCAGTATTGGATACTTAAGGGGTGATGAGTCACAAGTAATTGGGTATTATGATATCTGAGCTAGAACATAGGTGCTTGTCTCTGACAAGTTCATTGAACGTGACATACATATAACGATTGACAACATGAAAATTTTTAGCGAGATCAATATTTGATTGTTCATGCTTTGATTTGGTACCAAGGCACGATGTTGACTTGTATGTTGAATGGTTGTGGTTCACAAGTACACATATTGATGCTTCATCGAACCATCTTTGTACTTGATGGTCATAATTTGTTCACATATGAAACCACATGTGTGCATAGTATGGAATATGTCTTCTTATTATATATATAATTGTATAAGATTAATGTTCTATATGATCTAATCGTGATCTTGTATTGATATCTTCAGCTGAGATTATAATTGAGAATAAATGGTTCATGTCTCGAAGAAAATACATGTCAATTAGATTTAGGTATATGATCGAATTAGTGGCTTGACCAATAATTCTATGACCTTTGCTCAATTGAGATATGGTGAGATAGAATGATCGAATTACACAGTCGCCAAAACTAACAAGTTCATTATGTTCATAAAACATTTCACATTATTGGGCACTCATAGTTTGTAAAAATAGGAGACCGATATAGACAATCAGTTCTCTTGGTTGTGCTAATGTGTTAGTAAAAGTCTTACAACCAACTCAGTGATGAAACTAGGGATGTCACACTTAAACAATTAAAATGACGTTTGAACAAAAGAGAGACTATTACAAATGTATTTGCAGATGAGCAAATTAGATTGAATCGGGCTAAAAATAAAAGATCTGAAAAAAAGGGTTTTGGAAAATGCCTATTCAAATAAATGCAAAGGGTTTTAAGTTAAATGGTTATGATGAAATTCATATAGTGTTTTGGTAAACATTAGTGCGTTTGATATAGAATGAAAATATTAATTTAACAAAGGAAACCCCGCCTAGATGTGCCTAAAGGCCACAACTTAGGCACCGGAGGTCGAGTGTCCTCGGGTGAGACTTGTTAGTGCTAGATTTGACTGTTGACCTTGTTGGCGATGTCGTGCGAGCTCGCACAGTGAAAGTGGTGAGGGTAAAATTGAAATTTAGATATTTTGGCGAGGGCAAAGGTGAAAGAAAAATTTTGAGCTTTTTGAAAAAAAGCCAGTCGTGCCACATACAACAACGGGGGTTGATTGGATCGCCACATTAATGACTTCCTGTTTAAATTGACTTGACGAACTATATTGAAAAATTATCAAAAGGTTATTAACTACATTGGTCAAATTGGAAAGTTTAAGATCGAATTGGCGGCTATACAATAAATTTAGTATTTTCATAGACAATTTTCTCAAGATTAGTTGATAGGTTAACGAACCACATCCATCGCGTCTTTCCAGCAAAATGAATTGATGTTCCAAGAATGACGAATCCTCTTGTTTCTGCTGGCATGAAAATTGACCAATCAACGACCATGGAGCTTATCTTCGGCTTGCATTGATGGGTTTCGACGCTCTAAGCCAGGCCCAAAAGTCGCCTTCCTTTCTCGGCTCATGATGTTTTTTTTTTTTTTTTTTGATCAATCCTACTCTATTCCTATTCTACACTCACTCTCAGACTTTTGCCCAGCCTCTTGTAGGGTGTGGAAGTCGAAACCCACTCCTGAAACTTACGCATCCCCATCCCATCCCCCCTGAAAAGGTGGGGATTTAAACCCCTCACCTCCCCTTCCATGTTGGAAGGGTGGCCATTGGGGCGAATCCCATTTCTCGGCCCATGATGCTTTAGTTTCATCATTCCATGAAGTCTCCTTCCCTCTCCGCTCTCGGACGACGACGTTTTAAGGGTATCTTTTATTGATTAGTTGGGTGGATCTCCACCCACCTCGCTTTGGGAAGACTTTCCATTAGAAATGTGCCTCGTAGGAAGTTTACATTTGGGGACATAAAAAAAATTAAAAAGATAAAAGGAAAAAAAAGAGGAAGAAATCCTCAGCCCTCACCCCTAACGTGTTTATGGCCGCCGCAACTCAATTGCGCCACTGCCTATTAAAATATGTCTCAAATTTGAGTTCGTTAGACAAATTTGCATATTGGACAAATACGCATTAGTTTGCATATTGGACAAATACGGATTAGTCTGGCTGAATAAACAAAGTGCAGGGCAGACTTTGTGATGCGTTCGAATTTTGTTCCCCCCATTAATCCTATCTCCGTGCGGAGAAGGCAGAAGCCAAAGAAAGTGGCATGAGTCCTTTATTTTCTTTGATATCGCGCGGGCTGCAAGCGAAGTCGGAGAAGAGAGATTTGCCTCAGCCGGAAAAGAGGGCCTCCACAGTCTTTGCACTATATAAATGGTTAATATCCTAAAAAATTTCAAATTAGTACACATATGATAAGTTTATTTCAAACTAATTTTTTGCAGCGGCCTTCACCATGGCCACGAGACCCTTTGGCAAGAGTTGCACAACCCAAATCGCGAGGTCGCCACGAAGGTTGCGACCCTAGGGTCATGTGATCCATCTGGTCGCAAATCTAGTTGCGACTAGATGTGGTTGTGTGCGACCCCCGCGACCTCCGCCACAGCCACACGACCCTCTAGCGAGGGTTGCGTGACGTAGATCGCAAGGTCACCGTGGAGGTTGTGACCTTCGCACAATCCATCTAGTTGCAAATCTGGTTGCCGCGACCCTTGCCGGAGGATCGCACAACCCCAACGGAGGTCACGGTGCGACGGGTCGAGCGACCCTCCGACGAGGGTTGCAACAACCAGATCTGTGCGACTTTCTGGCGAGGGTCACAGCGACCAGATCTGATCAACGCAATGCTCACTGGACCGCCTACCTTTGCCAGACTACCTGCTCCTCACTAGTGACTACTTGTCCTTAGTTGGCCAACTCTTCTTTTTTCATTCTTTTAATAATATAAGTTTTTTTTTTAAAATATAATTCCTCCAAAAACTATTTTACTCAAAAGTACTTTACAATGAATTTTTACCATACAATTTACTAAATACAATTTGCATTTAAAAAAATTCTTTTAGAAAACTCTTTTAACTCAACTGTATTTACATTTTGCTAAAGACTTTTTTCAAAAACCTTCCCAAACGCGCCTTACCTCCATCTACACTGATCCTCTATCCTCTCGGTCAACCCTCAAATTCACAATAGCAGATGCACAAAGATTGTCGTCCAAACCTCAAATTCAAACGCTCATCCGTGATCCTCTTTCTTCTTCCTACCTCACCGATCCAGAACACCCCGCAGCTGTCACCCTCCAGGGACCATACCAAGATCACCGTCATTGGGATTGGCGACGTTGGTGTGGCCATCGTCTAAACCATCCTCACCCAGGACTAGGGGTGTCAATGGTTCGGTTTTTTTGAAAAACGGAACCAAACCGTTCGGAAAAACTTCCGAATCGAACCGAATGAGACCCGAACCGAATATGAACAGAACCAAAATTTCAGTTCAGTTCAGTTTTTGGTTTTCAACTTTCAGTTTTCGGTTTTTGCATTTGTTTTTTTTTTTTCATTTTTTTCTATTGTATTTTCAAGAAATAAGCTCTTATCGGTTTTTTGGTTCAGTTTGGTTCGGTTAACCGATAAAAACCGAACCGATAAAAAAAATTTCAGTTTTCAATGAGAACTGAACCGAATGAAAATCGAATAAAAAAAACTGTATTTTTCGGTTCGGTTCGGTTCGATTTTCGGTTTGGTTTTTGACACCCCTACCCAAGACCTCTCCGACGAGCTAGCCCTCATAGATGCCAAGCCCCATAAGCTCTGCGGCGAGATGCTTGACCTCCATTGCACTGCTGCCTTTCTCCCCCTGCACAAAGATCGCGGTCTCTGTTGAATACCCTGTCGCCGGCCAGTCGATGGAGGCCAAGATCTTGGTGAAGGAAAGGCCGACTTCCGTAAACACTAAGTTATTTGCCTTTGTTTCTGAAGGAAAGAGACGGAGAGAGAGACGGAGAAGAGAGACGGAGAGATTTACGGAAGAAAGAAATTGATTGAAAATAAGAATTTTAAAAAATCTGAAATGCGGGCCTCACTGGACATTTTTTTTTTTAATCAACTAATGGAATTGTTATTTTGCTGACTGAGCACCCAATATTTTATCCTCTGTTCACCTTCTAGATCGATTATGCCAATTGTTGAAAGCCTTCCCTAACCCGCTTGGCCGCCCACTCCGGACTCAAACGTTAAACTCGTGAGTGGGAAGCGAACTGTCTGAAGCTTCCTTCCTCGTTTGACTTTGACACGACAGGACGTCGAAACAAAATACACTCAATTCCAATCTTGAGTGGCTTTAGCCCTCATCTCGTTGAAAGTGACTTGGCCCCACTTCGTTCGCGCGTGGTGGTGGCCGGTTCCCTCGCTCTCCTTCCCTCTGTCCTCCTCTCATGATTTCGATTGACTAAGTCATTTATAGTCAGCTAGGAGGGGCACTAAAGCAATGATTGAAATCAGGAATGAAGTAATTCAACTTTAGTATTCTAATATAAATTAATCTCAACTTCGCTTTCGCCTTTATGGGGCACAACCTAATTTTGGAGTATTACCTAAAAATTATGCATGTGAAATATTCCCTTAGGTGTTGACAAGATATGCGGCAATTTTTGTTTATTCGTGACTTTTTATTTATGAATGAAAATATTTGACAAAGTAAGGCACAACTTATTTCTGGGGCACAACCTAATTTTGGAGTATTACCTAAAAATTATGCATGTGGAATATTCCCTTAGGTGACCAGACATGCAGCAATGTTTGTTTGTTCATGACTTTTTATTTATGAATGGAAATATTTGACAAAGTAAGGCACAACCTATTTCCGGGGCACAACCTAATTTTGGAGTATTACCTAAAAATTATGCATGTGGAATATTCCCTTAGGTGTTGACTAGACATGCGGCAATATTTGTTTATTCGTGACTTTTTATTTATGAATGAAAATATTTGACAAAGTTTAGGTTTTGATTTTTTTTTATATGTATTGATTGATGGATATGATGATTATTCAAGGAATTGGGATTTACATTAATTTTTTTTTCAGGATTTTCTTTTTATTAGGGCCACTATAGTAATGGCAGATTGATAAGATCAGGATCTCACGCTGACGTCGCGTTGATCTGATCTCCTTTCTGTCACCAAACTTTTCCGAGGAAAGTACGTGTAAACCTGGTGCAAAAATTTAGGTTTTTCGCCATTATTGTGGGCCGGAGTTTCCTTCGAAGAACAATCTGACTGTGATACGAAAAGACAAGCGGAGATAAGGCTGTGGCCTTAGTGGGAACTCGATCAGCACACACTTTTATTCCGTTTGTTGACCTAGGTGGACATCAATTCCTTCTCTCTCTCTCTCTCTCCATAAAGATCGCCTGAACTTGCTCTGTCTTTACTTTCCATCGACAGCCGTCTCGGTTTTTTTATATTGTTTTTCATCGAGAACTCGACTTCGAAGATGGGCATGGCGTTTAAGATCTTCATGAGGCTGGCGGTGTGTTATCTGGGCTTTTCTTGGTTCCTCTTGGCTGCTGCCGTTCCCGCCACCCGTAAGCTTGAGCCGGTCCTTCGTGTTTGATGCGTCCTATTCTGATTCGTTTCTTCTCACGTCTTTTCTGAATCTTGGGTATCGATTTTCATTTTTCTGTCGGATAGGAATCTTGAGGTCGGGCCACGAAATCAAATCACTCCCGCAACTGCAATCACTTTCTCTGGTGAGTCGCCATCTCTCTCTCTCTCTCTCTCTCTCGCTCTCCCTCTCTTTACGCTCGCACACGATAATCTGACACGTCGTAAACGGCTTCCGATGGGGCTTTGGCGATCATCTGATCGTCATTTCTGGAGATTAATCTTCTGCTGGACTGTGTGTCTGCTAACGGACCGTGTCCTAATCTATTCCTAAGAAGAGTGGCTGAGGGTTGATTGCAATCTTATCTTTAGGGTAGGTAAGGGTTTTGTAGTAGTCTTAAAAAGTGCTCGCACAAAAAGTGATTACGGGGTCGTTCAGTCTCGTCTTTTCGTTACAAGAACCTCGAAAAGTTTCTGATAAATATCCGGTTGCTGTTGATGATGATGATGATGATGCGTAGGATGGTGTGGAGTTGATGGAATCAGGAGGGACTCATGTAGTGAAGGGAAGGATGGACATAGAGATCAACGACTATGCAGACCCAGGCGCTAATCCTCGTCACGAGCCACCCCCGTTCTCTTCCCCTTGACACCATAATGGAATTCGTCATTCATTTAGTTGCTCCCGGAATACAATAAGTAGTGTCTTTCTGTCATTGTAAAGAGATCGCGGGATGTATTTATTGTAGGAGAGGTTGGATTTGGAGGTTCTTTTCTTTTGGTTGTGCCTGCACGATGCGCAATATTTCATGTAAGATAAGCTTATGTTTGTGTTGACTGTCTCTAATACGATCACTAGCTAGAACGCAGATGTGATTCATTGAACATGGGTCGATCGCTATTTTTTTAATTTCAAATTACCAACAATGAATGAGGAATCTTTCAAATTAGCTTCTTTAATTGTCCCTCGTCGTCGGAGAACGCACTGACTTTGAAGTTAGTCGATCACAATCCAAATCACATACTGAATACATACATAAATAAGAAGCTCGTTAAAATAATCATACCGTGAAGTGGTTTCGACTCATATGATCATATGGAATTCGAGATTTAATTAGATGTGACATCACGCGGTGATTTGGTGAAATGATTACTATGTCATTAAGGTTATATGCATAATAACAAACAAACATCTACTAGTGTGCCATCTCGTATTGACCCTTCTTCACTTTCTCAAACTACGTCCATTCTATGGTTATGGGATTAGCAGAGGCTAACATCTCGACTAAAGTATAGTTCTCTTGTGTCCTATCGTTATGTAGCAATTTGTGTTCTTTGCTGACGGCTCGTACCACCAAAAGTTCGTATTACAACTCCTCTAAATATCTAGCGAACCACATGGACTGCGTGCAACCTTCCAACACAAACCAAAACCAATTGCATCAAATTTGATCTTGAAAGGTCGATAGAAAGCATTAAACAATGGTCGAAGTAAACGAATCGGGCGTAGGGTCTCACCTTACTAGGAAACTCAGTTTATTTTATTAGATTCATTCTTCAGGTCTTACGAATGAGAACCGACGCTTAAACATTGTTAATTTTTGTCATGGATGAATACTTAAAAGAACAAAATCTGAGTTGGTGTTTTCCTTTTATCTATTTTATCAATGGTCAAAGTTTGACGTTTCTTTTCTATTGGGAAAATTTTGCAAAAGGTTCTAAAACTATTGTGTGGCAGCTAATTTAATCTTAAACTTTTCAATATGATCAGTTTAGATTGATTTGCCCATATAGTCATTCCTATCGATTTTGGTTGGAAATTGTTTATGTGAACACCAGCCATCCTACTCGGCAAAGACAATGTTGATGTGGACAATTTTGTATTTTTTTTTAAAAATGTGATTTTTTTTTTGTCCTTTTCTTTTCTTTCCTTCTCAATTTTTTCCTTATTTCCCTCTGTTGGCTCCAACCTCACCAGCCACTAGGCAAGAGGCCGCAAAACCTAATTGTTCTTCCATGTAGAACGCTTAACATTTTTCGTCAGCAATTTTCGATTAAAATTGATCATAAAATTGCATTAGAAATTTTACCCAAAAAAAAAAAAAATTGCATTAGAAAACTGTCAAAAAGCTTAGGACTAAAACTAGCCATATTGGACTAAATTGGAAACCCTTTTAGAGAATGATCCCTGTTTCCTACGGCAAGTTTGTCTTCTAGATCGGTTTTACCATTATCTCACAATCGAGTCCAACTCAAATGTGACTTTCGCACAATGCGACATCGGAACCTGTGCTTTCGATTGTGGTGTCTTTAGCCCATGGCGTTGAAAGTGACTCGACCCACTTTGTATCTGTGGGTGGTGGTAGGTTGGCTCTCTTCCTTTTGTCATCCTCTTATGATAATCGAGATTAGAAAAGACATAATTCATCTTAGCACTCTAACTTAAATCAATCAAAAATGTCACTTTCGAGGAAGACCCCTATGTTGGAGAATTGCCTAAAAACTATGCATTTGTAATATTCCACTGGATGTTGACATTACATACGGCAGTGTTGTTTTATGAATAAAACAGTTCAATCGATCCGCAATATGCACTCGTTTTAATGCCCATTCGAACATCGCAATCAATTCGTCTTTATGAATTACAAACTAAAATTCTTTAGACCATGGATTACTGGTGTTTGCAGCGTGTGATACTAATGCTTTGTTCATTGTAGTTAGATACTTTGTTTGCGGCAATGAATAATTCAAATAAACGGAAGATCTAAATTGACAAACTAAAATATCCTGCAAATTTTATAATTTACTTCCATTTATGTATTGATTGACAGATGTTATGACCATTCGTGTTGTCAACTTGCCATTAGGGTTTCTTTGATAATAATATACATTAACTTCTTCAGTGTCCACTTCTTGTTTGGGTCTACAGTAATAGCTGGTTGATAAGATGGTGATCGATCTTCTCCTCTCTGCCACTAAACTTTACTAGTGAAAAGACATAATTCAACTTAGCACTCTAACTTAAATCAATCAAAAATGTCACTTTCGAGGAAGACCCCTATGTTGGAGAATTGCCTAAAAACTATGCATTTGTAATATTCCACTGGATGTTGACATTACATACGGCAATGTTGTTTTATGAATAAAACAGTTCAATCGATCCGCAATATGCACTCGTTTTAATGCCCATTCGAACATCGCAATCAATTCGTCTTTATGAATTACAAACTAAAATTCTTTAGACCATGGATTACTGGTGTTTGCAGCGTGTGATACTAATGCTTTGTTCATTGTAATTAGATGCTTTGTTTGCGGCAATGAATAATTCAAATAAACGGAAGATCTAAATTGACAAACTAAAAATATCCTTCAAATTTTATAATTTACTTCAATTTATGTATTGATTGACATATGTTATGACCATTCATGTTGTCAACTTGCCATTAGGGTTTCTTCGATAATAATATATATTAACTTCTTCAGTGTCCACTTCTTGTTTGGGTCTACAGTAATAGCTGGTTGATAAGATAGTGATTGATCTTCTCCTCTTTGCCACTAAACTTTACTAGTGAAAAGACATAATTCAACTTAGCACTCTAACTTAAATCAATCAAAAATGTCACTTTCGAGGAAGACCCCTATGTTGGAGAATTGCCTAAAAACTATGCATTTATAATATTCCACTGGATGTTGACATTACATACGGCAATGTTGTTTTATGAATAAAACAGTTCAATCGATCTGCAATATGCACTTGTTTTAATGCCCATTCGAACATTGTAATCAATTCGTCTTTATGAATTACAAACTAAAATTCTTTAGACCATGGATTACTGGTGTTTGCAACATGTGATACTAATGCTTTGTTCATTGTAATTAAATACTTTGTTTGCGGCAATGAATAATTCAAATAAACAGAAGATCTAAATTGACAAACTAAAATATCTTGCAAATTTTATGATTTACTTCCATTTATGTATTGATTGACAGATGTTATTACCATTCATGTTGTCAACTTGCCATTAGGGTTTCTTCGATAATAATATACATTAACTTCTTCAGTGTCCACTTCTTGTTTGGGTCTACAGTAATCGCTGGTTGATAAGATGGTGATCGATCTTCTCCTCTCTGCCACGGAACTTTACTAGTGAAAAGACATAATTCAACTTAGCACTCTAACTTAAATCAATCAAAAATGTCACTTTCGAGGAAGACCCCTATGTTGGAGAATTGCCTAAAAACTATGCATTTGTAATATTCCACTGGATGTTGACATTACACACGGCAATGTTGTTTTATGAATAAAATAGTTCAATCGATCCGTAATATGCACTTGTTTTAATGCCCATTCGAACATCGCAATCAATTCGTCTTTATGAATTACAA
Source organism: Eucalyptus decipiens (assembly GCA_014182575.1). Classification (NCBI taxonomy): domain Eukaryota; kingdom Viridiplantae; phylum Streptophyta; class Magnoliopsida; order Myrtales; family Myrtaceae; genus Eucalyptus; species Eucalyptus decipiens. The sequence continues at coordinate 18,726,062 of CM024619.1, forward strand.
ACTAAAATTCTTTAGACCATGGATTACTGGTGTTTGCAGCATGTGATACTAATGCTTTGTTCATTGTAATTAAATACTTTGTTTGCGGCAATGAATAATTCAAATAAACGGAAGATCTAAATTGAAAAACTAAAATATCTTGCAAATTTTATAATTTACTTCCATTTATGTATTGATTGACAGATGTTATGACCATTCATGTTGTCAACTTGCCATTAGGGTTTCTTCGATAATAATATACATTAACTTCTTCAGTGTCCACTTCTTGTTTGGGTCTATAGTAATAGCTGGTTGATAAGATGGTGATCGATCTTCTCCTCTCTGCCATTGAACTTTACTAGTGACAAGACATAATTCAACTTATCACTCTAACTTAAATCAATCAAAAATGTCACTTTCGAGGAAGACCCCTATGTTGGAGAATTGCCTAAAAACTATGCATTTATAATATTCCACTGGATGTTGACATTACATACGGCAATGTTGTTTTATGAATAAAACAGTTCAATCGATCCACAATATGCACTCGTTTTAATGCCCATTCGAACATCGCAATCAATTCGTCTTTATGAATTACAAACTAAAATTCTTTAGACCATGGATTACTGGTGTTTGCAGCATGTGATACTAATGCTTTGTTCATTGTAATTAGATACTTTGTTTGCAGCAATAAATAAGTCAAATAAACAGAAGATCTAAATTGACAAACTAAAATATCCTGCAAATTTTATAATTTACTTCCATTTATGTATTGATTGACAAATGTTATGACCATTCATGTTGTCAACTTGCCATTAGGGTTTCTTCAATAATAACATACATTAACTTCTTCAGTGTCTACTTCTTGTTTGGGTCTATAGTAATAACTGGTTGATAAGGTGGTGATCGATCTTCTCCTCTTTGCCACCGAACTTTACTAGTGAAAAGACATAATTCAACTTAGCACTCTAACTTAAATCAATCAAAAATGTCACTTTTGAGGAAGACCCCTATGTTGGAGAATTGCCTAAGAACTATGCATTTATATTATTGCACTGGATGTTGACATTACATATGGCAATGTTGTTTTATGAATAAAACAATTCAATCGATCCGCAATATGCACTCGCTTTAATGCCCATTCGAACATCACAATCAATTCGTCTTTATGAATTACAAACTAAAATTCTTTAGACCATGGATTACTGGTATTTGTAGCGTGTGATACTAATGCTTTGTTAATTGGAATTAGATACTTTGCTTGCAGCAATGAATAATTCAAATAAACTGAAGATCTAAATTGACAAACTCAAATATCATACAAATTTTATAATTCACTTCCATTTATGTATTGATTGACAGATGTTATGACCATTCATGTTGTCAACTTGCCATTAGGGTTTCTTCGATAATGACATACATTAACTTCTTCAACGTCCACTTCTTGTTTGGGTCTATAGTAATAGCTGGTTGATAAGATGGTGATCGATCTTCTCCTCTCTGCCACCGAACTTTACTAGTGCAAGTACGTCCAAACTTGGTGCAATAATTAAATATCTGCTATTATTGTGGGTAGGAATCCTGAAAGTATAATGCTGTCTGTGATACGAAAAGACAGTGGAGATGGCCTCAGTGGGAACTCGATCAGCACAGACTTCACATTCCGTAGTTGACTTGGCTGGACATCAACTCTCTCTCTCTCTCTCTATCTTCAGTGGTAACTCGATCAGCACAGACTTCACTTTCCGTAGTTGACTTGGCTGGACATCAACTCTCTCTCTCTATATATATCGCCTGTACTTTCTCTGTCTTTACTTCCACTTTCCATACGGTTTTCACGAAGAAGTTGACTTGGAAGATGGCCATGGCGTTCAAGATCTTCATGAGGCTGGCGGTGTGTTATCTGGGCATTTCTTGGTTCCTCTTCGCTGCTGCCATTCCTGCAACCCGTAAGCGAGCCGGTCCTTCGTGTTTGATGCGTCCTATTTGATTTGTTTTTTCTCACGTCTTTTCCATATTACATTTATTGATTTTCATTTTGTTGGATAGGAAGCTTGAGCTCGAGCAACGAAATCAAATCACTCCCGGAATTGAAATCACTTTCTCTGGTGAGTCACCATCTCTCTCTCTCACGCATGCTCACACGGCAGCAAGTGATGGTCTTATACTTCGCAAATGACTTCCGATGGAGCTTTGACGGGCATCCGATTATCATTTCTGGATATTGATCTTCTGTCTGGACTATGTAGCCATTGACGGGCCATGTCCTGATCTGTTCGTATTAATCCTACACGACATTCTCTCTGACTGAGGATAGATTGCAGTTTCATCATGTTTAGGGGAGGTTAGGGTTTTGTAGTAGTCTTACAAATTGCTGTCACAGAAGTTGATTTTGGGTTCGTTCAGTCTTGTTTTTGTGATATCCTTAAATTAACTCATCTAAAATATTATCCGCTTTGGCCATCCCTTGTTGAGCCCATAGTTTTCTCCTTTGATGTACACTTTCCCATGAAGTCACCAATTCTACTTTCACTCGTCTCATACCAAGTCTCATGGTTTGGTCTTTGACATATACTTTCCCATGAGGTTGCCCATTCTGGTTGTGCTCTAACTTGTACTCACTAAATTTTGGATTCAAAACAAAACTCGTCGTTACATCAAAAGGCGTATCGGCAAGTTAATTCTAGTTTGTGTGCACATCTCAAAATCATTCTCTTATGTTCGTTCCTACCTCCTTCACTATCCTAGAAACTTGCCAGAAGCTCCTCCTCCTCCAAGCCCTCAGACCCCAGCAATCACAATCGCTCCTCGCCCTGGTTGGATTGGGTCGTTATAGGCTCATCAGCTTCCGCCTAATTTGTCCCCAAACCCTGAACTACATATTTACTAGAGGGATCCCATTTTGATACTATATTGTGACATTCCTAGATTAACACACTCGAGGTATTGTTCATTTTAACTCATTTCAAATTGAGCCTCATGATTTTGTCCTTTGGTATACAGCTAGGCACTTTCTTAGGAGATCACCCATCTTGATAGTGCTCTAGTCTAGGCTTACTTAACTTCAAAGTTCCAAAACAAAGTTTGCCATTATGTCAAAAGGCACCTTTGTAAATTGATTTCAGTTTTCACATATATATCTCAGAATTATTCTCCTCTTATTTGGTATATAGTTTGATTCATTCATATTCCATTCGCCATCCTAGAAGCTTGTCAGGAGTTGCTCATTGTCCAAACCCTCTGATCTCACTGGCCACTGCCCGCCTTTGTTGAACTGGGTTGTTAGAGTTTCCTTGCTACAAAAACATTTAAAAAGTTCCTGATGAAGATCCGTTGCTGTTGATGATGATTATGATGCATAGGATGGTGTGGAGCTGATCGAAGGTGGAGCGTCACACGAAGTGGAGAGAAGGATGGACGTGGAGAAAAACGACTATCCAGGACCAGGCCATAATCCTCGTCATGACCCAGCCCCGATTCCAACCCATTGACGCCATAATGGCATTTATCATTCATTTACTTGCTCCTGGAAAACAATAGATAATGTCTTTTTGTCATGTGGACAGATGGATGAATTTATAGGAAAGGTTGGGATTTGGAGGTTCAAGTTAAGGACAACGAACAAGGATTTCCCTCAAACTGGCTTCTATTATTGTCCCTCGTCATTGCAAAACATGCCGACATCGAAGTTAGTCGTTTCCAATCCAGATCACATATATGAACAAGAGGCGTGTTAAATTAATCATATCATGGAGCCATCTCGACTCGCATGATCATATGAAATATCGGTAGATGTGATGTTATATGGTGATTTTCTCCAGCATGAGAAAAGGTAAGAGATCGATGTTGATGTTTTGAACGACGGAAGGGATTTAGTATAGTGATATTGGATTAAGAGAATGGGGTCATCAAATTGGAATTGATATCCAAATTCCATAAATGCAAAGCTGCTGTATTCCTTAAATTTAATTAAGAAAAAAATATAGTATAATAAAATTAATTATTTTACGAAAAATAAATGATTAAGAAAACATTACCCTAAAAATGATAATTTAAATCATACTGTGGAGTTTCTAATTGGCTTATGTAATTGTCCCTCGCCGTTGCAGAACACGCAAACATCGATGTTAGTCGCTCATAGTCCAAATCACGCGCATACAGAATGCATTTATAAGTAAGAGGCGTTTTACAATAATCATTCTGTTGAGTCATTTCAACTTGTATGATTATACGGAATATTGGGATTTTGGTGAAATGATCAGTATGTCATTGTTGTTTTATACACAGTAACAAACAAGCATTTACAAGCCTGCCGTCTCATAACGACCTCTTCTTCACCTTCTGAATCTACATCCGTTCTTTGGTTATGTGATAGCAGACCCTAACTTCTCGACTAAACTATAGTTCTTTCGTGTGCAGCAATTTGGGTTCTTTGCTAATGGCTTGTTAAACCAAAAATTTATATTACAACTTCTCTAAATATATCACAAACCACTTGGATCGTGTGTAACCTTCCAACGCAAGCCAAAACCAAATGCAAATCAAATTTGAATATGGATGGTCGATTGAAAGTATTATACAGTGGTTGAAATTAACGAATCGGCTATAGCGAAAACTCGTCCAAGTCAAATTTGAGAACTTACCGAGTCCAAACTCAAACGTGACGCTTATGGGGGGTCGATGGAGAGATTCCTTCCTCGTCCGACTTTCACACGAGATGACGTCAAAGCACATGCTTTCTGTTGGGAAAAACATGGTTTTGAATTGGGTAGAACAATGAAGTTGGATCTTTAGATTAATCAAGTTGGACTTTGAGGCATGATGTTACTTTTTTTAAGGATTTATTTGGTCCACAAAGTTGTTAATGGTCACCGGCAAATTTCCTCTAGATACAACAAAGTCTCAAATGAGAATACTAGATAGCGATTCTAGTATTTCTCCAGAGTCTCTCATGGGAAATAATTGAAAACAATGGCTGTATAATCCTTCGAAAGAAGATGAAAATGGAAGAAGATATATGTTTGATCTTAAAACAAATGTACTTATCTTTGTCTTTCGAAGAGAAGCAACCCTTTAAAAGGTTGCAAAAGAACAAAGGCAACCTTTCGAGAAATGTTACAAAATAAATAAGTACATTTCAAAGGTTACGTTGAAAAGACATAAAAAATTCGGAATTAAATAAATAATAAATAATAAATAATCGTAACTTATCGTCAACAAATGTCGCACTGTTTTAATAAGATTTATAACTTTTTTTTTGTCAAAAACAAGATTTATAATTAATTTTTTATAGAAATAAATCCGAATTTTCAATAAATAAAAATAATGATCGTCGGTTAATGCCAAATCTCGTCCACGTGCGCACTCACATTTTTTCGATGTGAGACAAGGCACATCTTCATTTGTTTTATAAACAAACTACCAACACTTTCGATCTCAGTGTCTTTAGCCCATCGCGTTGAAAGCGACTTTGACCCACTTTGTTTTGTGGGTGGTGGTGGGTTCGCTCTCTTTCTTCTATCATCTTCTTATGATTTCCATTGACTCGCTCATCCATAGTCAACTATAGTCAAGCGATAATCGAGATTAGGAAAGACATAATGTGACATCCCGATTTTCCAATTCTATTTTCAATAAATTGAGACGGGCATTTCGTTGGCACGCATATAGTTCTTTTCCTTGAGTCGGCCACTCATGTGAAAACTAGTTTATCGGGTGAAGCTGTTAAGAGTTTCTAATGCATCAGACTCGAGAATTTGACTAGGAAGCGACCTTTCGACTGAGCTAATCTGCAAGGGTCATTACAGCACGATTAAAATCGATTAGAGACCGGAGATAGGTTGACTCGACAGAGGCATGTGATCGAGTGTGGGTGATTCCACAAGATCGCACAATTCTTGTCGATCGACACTGGACCGACTTTTCTATCGATTGGGTACCTTGTGTTCGTATTTGAAACCTTGAGATTACGCCAACAACCGAAAGTCGTCAATGTTTCAAAGATGTACATTGTGGCTTGAGATAATCAACCACATGTCAAATGCATGAAAATTTCTAAAGGCTACCCGGTAGGTTGGGCCGCGTTAGTATCATGCCAAAGTGAAATTAACAATGGAATTGAGATCGAATTCAGAAATTGGAAGTCTGGGTGTGTCACAAATCATTTTTGGAGTATTAACTCATATTTGGAAGATTTTTCATGTAATCAAAGTTCTTTGGCAAATTAAATCAGAGAATGGCTATTTTGGCTCAAGAAATTAGTAGGTCCGTCTTTGGTCTTGCTTTTAGGACTTAAGTTGGTTCTATAGGGAAGTGAAGATGTGAATTGAAGTGTGGTGACATCGGATTAATTTTATGGACTTTAATTGGACTCAATTGGAAGAGAATCGAGTGAAATTGAAGAAATTGTTGCACAAAGTTTTATGCCCCGGCGGAAAATGAAATTGAACCCATTGAAATAGGTTGTAGAGGAAATGAGTTAGTGGAAGATGACATGGGATTATGTCATGGTGGTTGGGCCAAAGAGAATGAGATTTGGACAAGTGGAGGGTGGATATTGGCTCTTGGAAAGGCACCCATCAACATCATCTTCAAGCTTGGGACTTTGGAGGAGAGAGAAGGGAGAGCTTCGACCGGAAGCTAGCCGAGCCCGACGCCGCCCTCTTCGCCCATTCGCCGGAGCTCGCCGTCGCGGTCGCTCGTCCGTTCGTTGCCGCCAAGCCAGCCCGCTTGCCGTCGTTTGCCGTGCCGTCCGCGTGCCTCGCCCGCTCGCCCAACCGGCCGAAGACCAGCGAAGGTTGCAGCACCGTCGGAGAAGTTGCTCGCCACCCACACTCTGCTCGCCGTCGCCGGAGTCGCCGTCCTCGCCTCACGTTGCCCGTCGCCGCTCGCCGTCTCGCGCTCCGCCGCCGCCCGCGCTCGCCTGCGCTTGGCCGACATCCCGAGCTGCTGTCCAGTTCGTGTAGGAAACGTCGGAGCTCCCTCCGCCGTCTCCAGCCACCGTGAGACCCCGCCGTTGGCCGCACAGCACCGCCGCAGCTCCTCCGCCGTTCCTCTGCCCAACCGACGCCGGAACCGCCCCATCTCCGCCCACGACCAGCAGCCAAAAAAATGGGTTTCTTAGCTCGGTTTTGGCCCGTTTTGGCCGCCTTCCCGAGCCCGGATGCTCGGCTCGCCTTGAGGAAAGTCGATCATCACATCATCCTCGTCGTTTTGGTTCGCTCGGTTCGCTAATCCGGTGAGTTTAGCTCACTAAACCTTGATTAGAGGGTTAATGATGCTTTAGAGGTGTTTAGTTTATGTTAAGTGTTATTAGGTGGTTAGTTTAATTTATTTAAGTGTAGATTATATTAAGGTGTTTGATTAACTTAAATTGTGTTTAATTTAAGGCTAAGTGAGTGGTTATATTAATATAAACTTTGATGTGACATAAATGAATTTATTTTTGATTTATTTAAATATTCCGAAATTATTAAATAATTAAATAATATATTATTATTCGAAATTATTAAAAAATTATTTAATTATTTATTAAATTCCAAAAATTTTGTTAGGGACCCTAAATTCTCAGAATTTCGTCTTGGCCGTCATTTCTTTGTGTAGTCAGATTTTGAAATTGATGGTTGGATATTATAAATTGAGTGTGGATCGTGAAAAATGGATATTATTATTTAATTAATTTTCGGAATAAATTTAATTATTTAATAAATTCTGAAAATTATTTTGGAACCTTATTTTCTCAAAATTTCGTGCTGATTGCTGCTGTGCATTTAGAAATTGAATTTGATGATTGATTGTGGCAAATTGAGTCTTGATTGTGATAAATATGAATTTTATTCATAAAAACCCAAGTGTCGGGTTTTGATGCGAAAATTGGATTTTAATGATTATATTAAATAGTGGGGTTTGAAAAAGTGAGATATTGATTTTTTGATTCAAAATTAGCATGTTCCCACACACGTGAGTAATTTCCGGAATATTTTTAATATGAAGAAAAATTGCCAGGATCACTATTTTAAGTGGAAGCATTGATTGAAATATAAAGTATCCTGGGGCCGAGTATGCTTTGGCCGTGTGATAACTAAGAGGAATCGTCCTGGGCTGTTGAGCCGGACTTGCCCCTATATGGGATGCCCACGCGGTGGATGCGAGTCGCAGTTGATTCTGGGCCCATGCTCCTTCGGGAACGCCGTCGATGTACTGACGAAGCCGCGCTCCATGGGGGGAGGCGATGCTTGGCTATATGCCAGTAGATAGCCGAACTGCGAGTAGGCTATGCCCTTGTGTGGCAGTGGATAACAATTGGAATGCATGTTGAGTGTTGTTGATGTGTCGGATTATGTGACGGAATTGTGTGACATGGAATGTGACGTGTCATAACGATTTAGTGATTTGAATTGTGAATGCGTTCCGGTTGTTTAAGTTCATATTACTATCTGTGATTGAGTGATTTGAATTGTGCTAATCTGCCGGAAGGAACTGAGGCAAGGTAAGTTCTCTGTGTGATGTGGCTAGGCCATCCTTGGGCGCATTTTCTTTCTAATAGGGGTTTAGGGGGTTGAACTTGCTGAGACATTGTCTCATCCCGGTTTTGGGATTAAAATTTCAGGTCCCTAGATGGCGGTCGTGGAGGACCCGAAGCCCTAAGTCTGGAAAGGTGGAGACTGAAGTATCGATGAGCGTGTCCTGCTAGTTGGTGTAAGGATAGTTCCCCTTTTGTCGAGCTGGTCTATTTTGTAGACAGTCCAGACTTATATGTAAACCTATGTGTTTGTATATGAGTGTTTGGAATTGTGATTGATTGCCTGCTTTTCTATCCCAAGTTAAATGTTGTCAGGGGATTTGTGTCGCTTCCGCATGCGTAATAAAATGAATGGGTCGGCGACGTATCCTGGGATGTCGCATATTTGCATGACCATGGTGGGATGTTGGCGTGCTCGAGGTTCGGGGCGTGACATCCCCGCTTAAGTGGTATCAGAGCATGGTCTGTGTATGGAGTGATAAGGTGCGATGAGTCATGGGATAATTAGTAGGAAAGGCTTTTAATATGCTGATGCATGTGAGTGATAGCTGATTGATAGCTTGTTCGTGGGGTCACTCAAATTCTAACCTGATGTTGGAATCGGAAAACAAGCATCTATAAAGAGCCTGTAGGATGAGTGACCAGGAGTGGAGAACTCCTTGGAGGAGGTCGATAGGACCTATATCTCAGGGTAGGATGCTGACAAGAGTTGGTACCCAAGGTAAAGCACAGGCTTAGATCGGCGCGAGTGTAAGAGTACCATCGCAAGTCGGTGCTGAGAGTGTAGAAACATTGAATGATCCTAGGTTCGTCGGGATTGTTTGGGTGCTCAGGTCTTTGGGAAGTATTTTGGGTTAGTAAGCTCAGGACCGAGCCGCCGCAGTTGCCGTTGTTTCTACCGCTGCCAGTGTTGTGACTATTGTTATTGCCATGCCTGTTGAGGCCTAATATGGAGTTGTGATCGAGGATCAAGCCACCGTATCTGAGTCAAAGTTCAGTTTAAGTAGAAATGGAAATCGATTGGGGGAAATGCCGATGTAAGAAGAAAGGTGTCCCATTTCACCTAACCAGAAGAGTAGAATTGGAAAGTCAGTGCTCAACTCGATCGATGGGTGTCGTGTCTGTAAGAAAGGACAGGGATCTGTTCCGTGCTGTAAGAGAGAAAGGACTTGTTACAAGGGTCGCCAGTACAGCCATCTGATCAAAGATTGTCCGTATAGACAGACGAAATCACAGCTGTTTCTGTCACTGCCATTGTAAGACAGAACAGAAGAAGCATGCTTCGGGACATTTAGTGGGGTACTTGGAATGGACCTCAGTGCAAGGATGGGTGCATGATGTTCCTTGATAGGAGATAGAGAATTCACCGGTTGTGTGCCGAGTTTGTGGAAAAGAGGCTTGAGTCAGCCTAGTGTCAGCGTAAAAAAGGGAGCATGCTTTGAATGTGGCCAGCACATCCATCGAGTTAGGAACTGTCCGTGTAAGTTCAGGAGAGTGTAAGCACTGTTACCGCAAATTGGACGCCACTAGGATGGCTAGAGGAGCATGAAGGGATCGACCATGCATCAATCAGAAGAAGAATGTTTTTGAGATGTTTTTATCAGAGTGGCGCAGCATAATTTTCAGTGAAGGTTGTAGGATTTTCGTTGTGGTAATAAAGTGATAGAAAGATGAGTCTCTGACTATAGTTGTACTTGAAGGGTTTGCTTAAGTATGACTTGGAAGTCATTTATGAAAGGGTTTTGCTCAAGGAGCTTTCTGTTGTTTTGAATCGTGGTAGTAACATAATTCAGTTTGTTCAGCTAGCGAGCGAAAGTTTTGAATCACTGAAAGTTGAAGAGGAACTTCAATCTTTGTTATTCATCACTGAAGATGACCTGATTCAGGTTGTTGGTTATCGAATCTTCATGGCAACTGTAATGGATGCGTTAGTTGAGGGGCCGGATATGGAGAACATGATCGTGGTACATAAGTTTTCTAAGGTATTTTCTGAAGAATTGACAGGTTTGTTGTCAGGGAGAGAAATAGAGTCGTAATTGAATTAGCACCCGGAACAGAGCTAGTTCCTAAGGCTTCTTACCGGATGGTGTTACCCGAGTTAAAAGAAATGAAGGTGCAGATGCAGGAATTGTGGAATAGGAGATTCATACGTTCTAGTGCATCACCTTGGGGAACACCCATTCTATTAGTGAAGAGGAAAGTTGGTTCATTGTGTCTGTACTTTGATATTCTTCAAGATCAACTTGAGGTGAGGGTATCCTCAGTTGAGGATAAGGAAGAAAGACATACCGAAGTTAGCATCTCGTACCTGATACGGCCGTTATGAGTTCGTTGTAATACCGTGTGGTTTGATAGACATCTTAGCTATTTGTTTGGGTTTTATGAGCAGAATGTGTAAGGGTACTTGAATCAGTTGTGATCGTGTTCATTGAAGTTATCCTAGTGTGTTCAAAGAGTGCTGAGGAGCACGAGAGTCGTTTAGGGATGGTACTTCAGACCTTGAGTGCTTTTGGATTTTACAATAAGCTTATCAGATGCGAGTTTTGGATGACTCGTGTTGCGTTCCTAGGTCATGTGATTTCAGGAAAAGGAATCTCCGTAGACTTCGTCCAAGAATGAAGCAGTGAACAGTTGGCCGAGATTGACTACAGTGACAGAGATTAGAAATTTCCGAGGATTAGTAGGATATTACAAAAGTCTTATGGAAGGGTTTTCAATGTCAGCGTTACAGTTGAATCGACTATTGAGGAAGTAAGAAAAGTTCGTGTGGACAGATGAGTGCGAGCGTAGTTTTCAAGGGCCTAAGAAGAGGCTGACTACCGCACCTGTGCTTACTATTCCATCTGGTCCAAGAGGGTTGAGATCTACAGTGATGCGTCGTTTAAAGGAATGGGTTATGTGTTGATACAGCATGATAGAGTTGTTGCATATGCGTCCCGTCAGTTGAAACCTTAGGAGTGGATTATGAGACATCGTCGCTGGATGGAACTCATTAAGGATTATGACTATGATATTTTGTATCATTCTGGAAATGTGAGCAAAGTCGCAGATGCACTGAGTCGAGAGTCCTTAGTTGCACAATTGGTACTCAAGGATTGGATCTTATTTGAGAAAGTTCGAAATTCGGTTTTCAAATCTAAGGTAGGCCACATTTTGAATCTTATGACTATTCTCAGAATTGAGCCGAGAGTGCAGATCAGAATCAAAGCGCTTCAGTGGACAGATTCAGAAATTCAGAAGACTCTATAAGAGAATGCAGATGAGAGAGAGGTTGATTTTCAGATTTCTGAAGACATAATGCTAAGGTTCCGAGGATGATTGTGTGTAATTGACGATACAAAGATTAAAGAAGATATCTTATGAGAAACTCATCATAGCAATTTCAACGTTGTCCGAAAAGTACGAATAGATCTTTGTTTTGAGTGTGTGACATCCTGATTTTCAAACTCTGATTTCGATTGGTTAAATTGAGCATTTCATCGATGCGATTACAATGTTTTTCTCTGAGTTGGCCTCTTACGAGATAACTAGACTAGTTGGGTGAGTTATTAAGGACTTTAAGGCAAATAGACTTGAGAATTCGACCAGGAATCGACTTCTCGACCGTGCTCATCTTTAGAGATCATTACGGCACAGTTAAAAATCGAATTAAGATCAGAGATAGGTCGGTTCGACTGAGATGAATGACTGATCGTGGGTGACTCCACTAAATTGGAAACTCTCGTCGACTGATACTAATTTGATTTTACTGTCGTCTTGGTACCTTGTGTCCATATTTGAATCATCGAGATTTTCACGACCCTCGAGAGTCGCCGATGTGTCGAGTGGGTTCATCGTGGCTCGAAGAAAATTGACCACGGGTCATTTGTCCTAAAAAGCTACGAAAACTACCTAGTAGCCTATATCACACTAAAAGCGTGTCGGAGTGAAATTAACCGCCAATCTAAGTTCGATTTCAGAAATTGGAGATTTTGTCTTGTCACAAAGTGGGTATACCGAAGTGTGTGTATATCATATAATTCATCTGCATGGAGTGCCGATGATGAATTGTATTTCAAATTTAGATCAGATGTTCCAAGTTGGCAGAGCTTTCAGATGTTTCTTTCTTAAGCAGTGTATAGTAGAGAGTGCACAATTTCAATTGTTGAGATGAAGTCAGGGAAAGAAAGATCATAGGCCAAGGTCAGTACAGTAGTCAGTGATTGCAATTGTCGAGATCAGTGTCAGAGTTATATCAGATCTTGACTGAAGGTTCCTAGTTTCAGCAGATCAGTCAGATAGTTTCTTTTTAGTTAGTGTAGAGCAGAGTGTTCAGAACTTCAGTTGTTGAGATGAAATCAGAGATTAGAAAATCACAAGTCCAAAGTTGGTTCATAAATCAGTAATTCAGTCGCAGTTAGTAGAGACAGTCTTGAGACCGCTCAGAATCGCCAGTTTAGCTTCGCAGATTTTGTGTTGAAGACCTTTGGAATTTTAAGTGGGCAAGTGTTTAGTATTTTGGATCCGAAGTGATTTGAGCAAGATAGCAATGATCTAGTAGCATTGGTACAGAAGGAGCAACCTGAGAAAGAGAATATTATATGAGACGACTGTACCCCCACATTTTTGTTTAAGAATTGGTAAAGGTTTAAATTTCGAGGACGAAATTTTTATAAGAGGGGAAGAGTTGTGACATCCCGATTTTCCAATTCTATTTTTAATAAATTGAGACGGGCATTTCGTTGGCACGCATATAGTTCTTTTCCTTGAGTCGGCTACTCATGTGAAAACTAATCTATCGGGTGAAGCTGTTAAGAGTTTCTAATGCATCAGACTCGAGAATTTGACCAAGAAGCGACCTTTCGACCGAGCTAATCTGCAAGGGTCATTACGGCACGATTAAAATCGATTAGAGAACGGAAATAGGTTGACTCGACAGAGGCATGTGATCGAGTGTGGGTGATTCCACAAGATCGCACAATTCTTGTCGATCGACACTGGACCGACTTTTCTATCGATTGGGTACCCTGTGTTCATATTTGAAACCTTGAGATTACACCGACAACCGAAAGTCACCAATGTTTCAAAGATGTACATTGTGACTTGAGATAATCAACCACATGTCAAATGCGTGAAAATTTCTAAAGGCTACCCGGTAGGTTGGGCCGCGTTAGTATCGTGCCAAAGTGAAATTAACAAAGTGGAATTGAGATCGAATTCAGAAATTGGAAGTCGGGTGTGTCACAAATCATTTTTGGAGTATTAACTCATATTTGGAAGATTTTTCATGCAATCAAAGTTCTTTGGCAAATTAAATTAGAGAATGGCTATTTTGGCTCGAGAAATTAGTATGTCCGCCTTTGGTCTTGTTTTCAGGACTTAAGTTGGTTCTATAGGGAAGTGAAGATGTGAATTGAAGTGTGGTGACATCGGATTAATTTTATGGACTTTAATTGGACTCAATTGGAAAAGAATCGAGTGGAATTGAAAAAATTGTTGCACAAAGTTTTATGCCCCGGCGGAAAATGAAATTGGACCCATTGAAATAGGTTGTAGAGGAAATGAGTTAGTGGAAGATGACATGGGATGATGTCATGGTGGTTGGGTCAAAGAGAATGAGATTTGGACAAGTGGAGGGTGGATATTGGCTCTTGGAAAGGCACCCATCAACATCATCTTCAAGCTTGGGACTTTGGAAGAGAGAGAAGGGAGAGCTTCGATCGGAAGCTAGCCGAGCCCGATGCCGCCCTCTTCGCCCGTTCGCCGGAGCTCGCCGTCGCGGTCGCTCGTCCGTTCGTCGCCGCCAAGCCAGCCCGCCCACCATCATTCGCCGTGCCGTCCACATGCCTCACCCGCTCGCGCAACCGGCCGAAGACCAGCGAAGGTTGCAGCACCGTCGGAGAAGCTGCTTGCCACCCACGCTCTGCTCGCCGTCGCCGGAGTCGCCGTCCTCGCCTCGCGTCGCCCGTCGCCGCTCGCCGTCTCGCGCTCCGCTGCCGCTCGCGCTCGCCCGCGCTTGGCCGACATCCCGAGCTGCTGTCCAGCTCGTGCAAGAAACGTCGGAGCTCCCTCCGCCGCCTCCAGCCACTGTGAGACCCCGCCGTTGGCCGCACAGCACCGCCGCAGCTCCTCCGCCGTTCCTCTGCCCAACCGACGCCGGAACCGCCCCATCTTCGCCCGCGACCAACAACAAAAAAAATGGGTTCCTCAGCTCAGTTTTGGCCCGTTTTGGCCGCCTTCCCGAGCCCGGATGCTCGGCTCGCCTTGAGGAAAGTCGATCCTCGCGTCGTCCTCGTCGTTTTGGTTCGCTCGGTTCGCTAATCCGGTGAGTTTAGCTCACTAAACCTTGATTAGAGGGTTAATATGCTTTAGAGGTGTTTAGTTTATGTTAAGTGTTATTAGGTGGTTAGTTTAATTTATTTAAGTGTAGATTATATTAAGGTGTTTGATTAACTTAAATTGTGTTTAATTTAAGGCTAAGTGAGTGGTTATATTAATATAAACCTTGATGTGACATAAAGGAATTTACTTTTGATTTATTTAAATATTCAGAAATTATTAAATAATTTAATAATATATTATTATTCGAAATTATTAAAAATTATTAAAATATTATTATTTAATTATTTATTAAATTCCGAAAATTTTGTAAGGACCCTAAATTTGCAGAATTTCGTGCCGTGGCTTGTTCTTTGTGTAGTCTGATTTTGAAATTGATGGTTGGATATTATAAATTGAGTGCGGATCGTGAAACATAATTCATCTTAGCATTCTAATTCAAATCGATCGTAAATGTTGCATTTAGAATATTCCACCGGATATTGACAATAGATGCGACTATTTTTTTTTCTTTAAAGAATAAAACAGTTTAGTCGATCCCTATCATGCACTCTTTTTAGTGCCTATTCGAACAATCGACTCGTCCTCTGGAAATAAAGTTACAAACCGAAATTTTTTTGATCGTAGATTATCAATGTTCATGACGACTGATATTAATGTCATGTCATTATAATTAGATATTTTGATTGCGATAGTGAAGAAGATGTAAATGAAAATATTCGGCAAATTTTAAGATTTACTTCCATTTATGTATTGATTGATAGATGTTATGACTATTCATGGAATGTCAATAGGCCATTACTGTAGTAACCCAGGAGGATTCACTTCCTGTTAGGAAAAAATATAAGGTAGAACTCTGATGCCAACTCAGTAAAAAATCAATCCATTCATCTTGCAATATGTGTCGTATGTGGGACCACTTATCAGTCACGGTCTCCCCCTCTCTCACCGTATCGCCCCTCTCTTCTTGTCCTTCTCTCTCCTTTGCTACACTTGCTTTTTTTCTTTTTTCTTGAGCCCAAGGCTTGCGGCCACTATGGCCATGGAGCTTGACGTTAAGTAACTGAGGTCGCGAGCTCAAGATACGCAACCATGGTTGCGAGCTTGTGATCAAGCGACCATGGCTGCTTTGTCCTTGAACTCTAGGCTCAAGCTCAAGCTCCATAGCCATTGTAGCTGCGAGATTGCAAACTAACTGTCCATGGGCACAAGTCTTTGGGTCTAATAGCCATAGATAGGAGAAAAGTCATGGATGCAGTGATCTAGCATAATAGGGAAAAAATGGCAATGTCTGTGTGCTTGAAACTCAAGCTACTATGGCAATCACAAACTCTAGGCTCAAGGTCAAGCTCTGCCATGGTGGCTATCGCATGCTCTAAGTTCAAGGTCGAGCTCCATGGGCATGGCAATCATGAGATTTGGGCTTGAGCTCCACAGTCAAGAACAAAGAAAATGTTGGTGATTCCGATTTGGACAAGCCATTGGGAGGCACTATTTAAATAGTTTGTTATTATAAAAGATGTGTTTCTTGGTTAAGAGGAGACGTGACTCTTGATTAAGAGAAAACATGACTTTTTGTTATGAAAAGATGTGAATCTTGGTCCTAAAGAGAGGTTATTGATGGTCGTGAAAGGAAGTTATTCTTGACATGCAAAGTGGTGATAGTTGGGAATAAGAAACTTATTCACAAAAGATGTGTTGATTGGCTGTCTGTGAATAGATACCAAATCATACATTATTTATTATAACCATAATTGTTCATAACAACTTTTTTTTCAAAGATCTCTCTTATTCTCTTTTCACACACACAAGTTTAACACATTCAAGGTGAAATTCCAATAGAAAAATTTGGACGTGCGGACCCCTCAAGTGCCATAACTTTGGCCAAAGGAACACTTAAGTGCTATAACTTACGAAAGGTATACGTAAGTGCCAAAATCGAAGTAAAATGGATCACTTGAGTGTCAATCTAGCCAAAATGCCGACGTGGCATTTTTCTGGCAAAGCACACCTAAAACGATGCCGTTTTGCACGCCGACGTGGCGAAATAATGCAAAAACGGCGTCGTTTTGGGCCGACGCTGGAAAAAATAAATAAAAAATTAATTAAATTAAATTTAAAATTAATTTTAGTTAAAATATTAAAAAATAATAGTTTTAAAAATTAAATTTAAAAACTTTAAAAAACTTTAAAAATAAAAAAAAGGCAATGACAGGGGAGGGCCAACGACGGCGGGGGAGATCGGCCGGGGTCGCCGGCTCTTGGGGCCGGCGACCTCGGCCGACGACGCCGGCGAGGGGTCACGAGCCCTCGCCCGCCGGATCTAGGGGGCTCGCGGCCCTCACCCGGCCGGGCCAAGGGCCGTCGCCCGCTCGGGGCGACCCCCGGGCGGCGACCCTTGGCCGGGATCCAAGCGAGGGTGCCCTAGATCGGGCGACCTCGCCCCGCCGCGGTTGGTCGGGGTTGCTGGCCCCTAGCTAGGGCCCGGCGACCCCGGCCGACCCTCCCCCCTGCCGTCGCCGGCCCTTCCCGACGGCGGCGGGGCAGCGGCGGTGGCCGAGGGCCGATCCCTCGCCCGCCTCCCCGTTCCCTTTTTTTTTTTTATTTTATTTTTATTTTAATTTAATTTTTTTAAAATTTTTTAAAGTTTTTTAATTATTATTATTTTAAATATTTTAACTAAATTTAATTTTAAAATTATTATTTTTTAATATTTTAACTAAATTTAATTTTAAAATTATTATTTTTTAATATTTTAACTTTATTTATTTATTTATTTATTTACCACGTCAGCCCAAAACGACGCCGTTTTTGCATTATTTCGCCATGTCAGCATGCAAAATGGCGTCGTTTTGGGCGTGCTTCGTCGAAAAAATGCCATGTCGGCATTCTGGCCAGACTTTGGCCGGAGTGGCACTCAAGTGATCCGTTTTTCTTCGAATGTGGCACTTAAGTGTACCTTTCGTAAGTTATGGCATTTAAGTGTCCCTTTGGCCAAAGTTATGGCACTTGAAGCGTTCTTTTGCCGAAAAATTTGAGTAATTATTGAACTCGTTTTTCTACAATTTTGATGTATATCTTGGAAGTATATTTGTTCTAAACTTAGAGTGATTGCCATCAATGCATCAAGGATATATTACTACTTGTCCATCTTTATCAACAATCAAATTTCCCCAAGAGGCACTCCAACATTTTACGATTTTGGTGTCCTAGAGGAGATGAGGAATTGTAGAGGGAGTGAGAGAGAGAGAGAGAAATGGGGCGCGCATTAGACATGTTGCCATGTGCATGGACTATGGCAAGGATGATGCGGCATCAGAGTCATATGCAATATTTTCTCTCTTATTTGGGTTTCTATATTACCTTTTTATGGATTCATCTTGTTAGTGTTTCTACAAAAATGACATACATTAACTTCTTCAGAATTCACTTCTTGTTTGGATTTCTAAGGTAATGGCAGATCGATAAGATCAAGACCATATATGATTTGATCTCCTCCTCTCTGTCAAAAAGCTTTATTAACAAATTTTAATAATGAAAGTACGTCCAAACTTAGTGCAATAAATAAGTTGTGTCATTATTCGGTCAGGATTTTTCACCAAGACTAATCTATCGCTGAATCGGGGTATCGCTTGGACCCTTGGTGCTTTTGCTAACAAATTTTAGTAATGAACGTATGTCCAAAGTCGGTGAAATAAATAAGTTTTTGTCATTATTCGGGCAGAAATTTCCCCCAAGACAGATCCCTCTATAAATGCAAAGATCGCCTTCTCACTATGTACTTCTATTGACACCCTCCTCAGTTTCTCCATATAATTTTCAATAAGAACTTGACTTTGAAAATGGGCATGGCAGCCTAGGACTCCTCCTTAAGCGATGTGGAACGGGAGATATGCGCTTAGCCTCGCCTACGTAGTGCCAAGGTGCAACCTACCTTGTCATCCCTCCATACTACCCCGTGTCCAAGTCGTTGGATTCTCCATCTCTCAAGGCACAATGTCATCCCTCCATACTACCCCGTGTCCAAGTTGTTGGATTCTCCATCTCTCCCGGCACAATGCTACGGCACAATGCTCTTGTTGTAGCCCCACACACTGCGAGAGTCGGCTTTGATACCAACTGTAATGCTCTAAGTTCATCAGAGTACATATATTGTCCACTTTGAATACTAAGTCCTCACAGTTTTATTCTTCTTAAGGCAGTCGATACTACCTCAAGAAAAGACATATGTATAGTTAGAGAATCCGGAACCTTATATGCCAGCCTAGAACTCTTCCTAAGCGATGTGGGACAGAAAATATGCGCTTAACCTGCCCACGTACTACCAAGGTGTAGCCTCCCCTACCATCCCTTCGTATTGCCCTGGGTTTGAGTTGTCACACCTATTGATTGTTGCCGTTCCCACAACCCATAAGTGAGCCGCTCCTTCATGTTTGATGCGTCCTATTCTTTTTTTCTTTTTCTTTTTTCTCGTGTCTTTTCTGAAATATGGGTATCGATTTTCATTTTTCTTTTTGATAGGAGGCTTGAGGTCGAGCAACGAAATCAAATCGCTCCCGGAACTGGAATCACTTTCTCTGGTGAGTCGCCATCTCTCTCTCACTCACACATGCACGCAATAATCCTAAACTTCGCAAATGACTTCTGATGGAGCTTTGGCGGGCATCCGATCATCATTTCTGGAGATTGATCTTCTGTCTGGACTATGTATCCATTGAATGGACCATGTCCTGATCAGTTCGTATTAATCCCAGACGACATTCTCTCTGATTGCGTATAGATTGCCGCTCTATCGTGTTTAGGGGAGGTTAGGGTTTTGTAGTAGTCTTGCCAATTGCTGTTACAGAAGTGATTTTGGGTACGTTTAGTCTTCTTTTCTCGTTAAAAAAACCTTAAAGAAGTGCCTGATGAAGATCCGTTGCTGTTGATGATGATTATGATGCATAGGATGGGGTGGAGCTGATGGAAGGAGAAGGGACTCACGAAGTGGAGGGAAGGATGGACATGGAGATGAACGACTACCCAGCACCAGGCCATAACCCTTCACGACCCACACCACCTTCAACCGCTTGACACCATATGGAATTTATCTTCATTTGGAAGACAATAAATAATGTCTTTTTGTCCTTGTAAAGAAATTTGGAGGTTCAAATCTACAACAAAGAAAAAGGATTTCTCTCAAACCAACTTCTATAATTGTCCCTCGTTGGTGAAAAACACACCGAGGTTAGTCGGTGCCAATTAAGATCACATAGATAAACAAGAGATATGTTTAATTAATCATATCAAGGATCCGTTTCGACTCGTATTGTCATTTGCAATATTGAGATTTAAGTAGACGTGACATCATGGGGTGATTTCCTCCGACATAAGAAAAGGTAAGAGACTGATGCTAATGTTTTGAACAACGAAAAGAGATTTATTATAGTGATCAAGATTAAGAGAATAGGATCATAAAATTGAGAGATATTCCAAATTCCATAAATGCAAAGCAGTTGTACTCCTTAAGTTTGATTTAGAAAAAACAATAATATAATAAAACTATTTGTTTTGCAGAAAATGAATGGTTTAGAAAAATATTATCCTAAAAATGATCATTAAAATCATATTGTGCAACTTGTAATTGACTTCTATAATTGGGGAAAATTGTCCAAAAAATCATAAACATATTGCACTTTTACCAATTAAATATTTTCGATCAATTTTGGCTGAAAATCGTTAACGTGGATAATGGCTGTCCTACAGGGTATCGCTAGCGCTGATGTGGACAATTTTTAATATTTTTTCCAATATTTATTTACTTTTTTCTTTTTTTTTTCTTTCTTTTTCTTTTCTCTTCTTTTCATTTTCTTCTTTCTTTTCCCTTTTTCCCTCGCCCTTCTTGTGAATTCATCAGTTTCTCGATGGATGCCCCGAGAGGTCATTGACTCCGCCCTTCTTGTGAACCCTAAATGTCTTTAGGTGCACGGAGGGATCGGCATCGGAGACGCACACTGAGCTATCCGCCGAAGTGGAGAGAAGGTCGCGTGGGAATGAGAAGTGCAGAGGGGTGTAGAAGTAGAGGGTCGTGACCGTGGCAGAATGGTGGTGAAGGAAGCTGAGGGAGAAGGCCGTTGTTAGGTAGTAGAGGTGGACGGTGTCGCTGCCTTCGTTGGAAGCCGCAATAGGGCTTGTGGCGAATGAGGAGAGGTGCGAAGGGTAGCGAGAGAGCTTTGTTAGGGTTAGGGTACGGCCATCGGGGGAGTGCTTGAGCTCGAAGCCCCAAATGTACTTCTCGTACATCGAGCCGTGACAGCACAATGCGCGACTTGCAGAGATTGGGAAAATCGAAGAGATATTTGCAGAGATGGTCAATTTCCATTCCTCTTTGATGTGCCGGTGATGGCGACGGCGATGGCAACGGAATTAGGGTTTTAGGCCACCGAACGAGGTGGTGTGATCAAGGTGGCAAGGGTGGCCATTGCCAGCCCATGACCGAGGCCGATGACCTCCACCAACCATCGATGAGGCCCCGTGATGACTAGTAAAGGGAAAAAGGGAAAAAGAAGTTAAAAATTTAAAAAGAAGAGAAAAAAAAAGAAAAAGAAAAAGAAAAAGAAGAAGAAGGAAAAGAGAAGAAAATAATTTAAAAAAAAAAAACTCAAAAAAATTAAAAATTATTAAAGATTATCTATATTAATGCCGATCGTGTCATGTAGGACGATTGACATTTACGTTAGGGATTTTTAATTAAAATTGACCGGATAAACTTAATTGGCACTATATTGCCAAATAACTATGCATTTAGAATATTCCACCAGATGTTGACAATATTAGAGGCCATGTTTTTTTTTTTTTTTAATGAATAAAACAGTTTAGTTGATCCATATTTTGCACTCTTCTTAGTGCCTATTTGAACATCACAATCAACCCGTCCTCATCAAATAAATCTACAAATTGGAATTCTTTCGATCATAGATCACTAGTGTTGATGGCAATGAATGATCTGAATAGACGCAAGATGTATATTAAGAAATTAAAATATGCCACAAATTTTAGGATTTACTTCCATTTATGTATTGATCGATAGGTGACTATTCATGGAATGTCAACCTAACCATTATAGTAGAAACCCTAATGAGAAGTGAATCAAGGATGCACTTTTTGAGGTTTTACTTCTTGTGGTGATTTCCTTAGTAAATGCATACATTAACTTCTTCAGGATTCTCTTCTTGTTTTTTTTTTTTTTTTTTTGGGTCGGGGGATTCTCTTCTTGTTTAAATTTCCATTTATGTATTGATCGATAGGTGTTATGACTATTCATGCAATGTCAACCTACCATTATAGTAGAAACCCTAACGAGAAGCGAATCAAGGATGCACTTTTTGAGGATTTTTTCTTGTGGTGATTTCCTCAGTAAATGCATACATTAACTTCTTCAAGATTCTCTTCTTGTTTTTTTTTTTTTTTTGTTGGATTCTCTTATTGTTTAAATTTCTATAGTACTGGCATGTTGATGAGATCAGACCAGTCCGCCTCTCTGCCACCGGACGTTACTAATGAAAGTACATCCAAACTTAGTAGAATAATTAAGTTTTTGTCATTACTGTGGGCAGGAATTTCCTCCAAGATTAATATCTCGACTGTGATACGAAAAACAAGCGGGGAGAGAAGGCTGTGGCCTCGTTGGGAACTCGATCAGCACACGCTTCATATTCGGTGGTTGACTTGGGCGGACGTCAATTCTCTCTCTCTCTCTCTCTCTCTCTCTAAAGATCGCCTGGACGTGCTCTTTCTTTTCTTCCGTTGACACCCTCCTCAGTTTCTCCATATAGTTTTCATCAAGAAGTTGACTTGGAAAATGGGCACGGCCTTCAAGATCTGCATGAGGCTGGCGGTGTGTTATTTGGGCTTTTATTGGTTCCTCTTGGCTGCCGCCGTTCCTGCAACCCGTAAGTTCGGGCCGGTCCTTCGTGCTTTTTCTCTCACGTCTTTTCTGCATTACAGATATCGATTTACATTTTTCTGTTTGATAGGAAGCTTGAGATCAAGCAACGGAATCAACTTACTCCCGGAACTGGAATCACTTTCTCTGGTGAGTCGCCATCTCTCTCTCTCTCTCTCATGCACGCACACACAAGCAATAATCTTATAATTCGGAAATGACTTCCAATGGAGCTTTCGCGGTCATCCAATCATCATTTCTGGACATCGTTCTTCTGTCTGAACCATGTATCGGCTGACGGGCCATGTCCTTATCTGTTCATATTAATCCTAGACGACATTCTCCCTGAGTGAGGATAGATTGCCATTCTATCGTGTTTGAGGGAGGTTAGGGTTTTGTATGAGTCTTACAAATTGCTGTCACCCGATGTGATTTTGGGTACGTTCAGTCCTGTTTTCTCGTTACAAGAACCTTAAAGAAGTTCCTGATGAAGATCCGTTGATGTTCATGATGATGATTGATGATGCGTAGGACGGTGTGGAGCTGATGGAAGCAGGGAGGGCTCACGAAATGGAGGGAAGGATGGACATAGAGACCGACGACTACCCACCACCAGGCCATAATCCTCGTCACGACCCACACCCACCCCCGCCTCCAAGTCCTTGAAATCATAATGGAATTTATCCTTCATTTGAAAACAATAAATAACGTCTTTTTGTCCTTGTAAAGGGATTTGAAGGTTCATATCAACGATAAAGAACAATGATTTCTCTCAAAGTGGCTTATGTTACTGTCCCTCGTCATTGCAAAACGCGCCAACATTGAGGTTAATTCGGCCCCATTCCAGATCTCATATATAAACAAGAGGTGCGTTATATTAATCATATTGTGGAGCTGTTTCGATCCTATGGGCATATGAAATTTCGGCATTTAATTACACGTGACATCACGTGATGATCTCCTCCGGCAGAAGAAAAGGTAAAAGATCGATGCTGATGTTTTGAACGACGAAAATGGATTTAGTATAGTGAACGGGATTAAGAGAATGGGGTCATGAAATTGGTATTGATATTCCAAGTTCCGTAAATGCAAAGCAGCTGTATTCCTTAAGTTAGAATTTTCCATTTTCAATTGCACCTTAAACATCAAAATAGAAAAAAAATAAAAAAAATAAAAAAACCAGTATCTTAGCCTTCTTTAATTTCGAGAAAATTAATAATTTGAAAAATATTTTCCTAAAAATGATCACTTAAAAAATGAATAAACCATGAATATTTTTTGTTAATGAAAATGTGTAGACATAAATTATTATCAATAATAATAAAAATTATTGACTAATTATTTTAAATGATACAAGTGATATTTTTAGGAAGATATTTTCCCATCATTCATATTCCATAAAACAAATTCATCGATAAACTCCAGAAAGTCAACCTAAATGAGCACTAATTTAATCAACAGTCAACACAAAAATACAGGCTTGGTGGGCTCGTTTGAAGGTAAATAATTGATGCGCATATTAATTTACTTCTTTCTGCCGACGTGCAAATTAGGATTTGAAATTCATAATTAAATAAAAATTAAAAAATGAGTGGAAAGGAAAGGTGATAGAATGTGACATTCTTGTGAAGAGCATGAAACCCACTTACTACAAGCCCATGAACTGTAAATTAATAAAGCCCAAGGAGGCTAAAGAGCCGGTCCTCAGCCTTAACCGTGCCTAACAAAATATATGAAAAGTACGATAAGTAACAAAGAAATGACATTATCTCCCATGAATTCTTAAAGGAATTGTTTATATCCCAATTTTATCTCCAAATCGTGCCTAACAAAAAAGGGATATGAGGGTAAAAAAAAATATGCATATGCTTCTCGTGATAGATTATAATTAATATGTCAAAACAAACAACTGTCATTAATAAGTTATGGGACATTCTGGCAAAATAAATAAAATAAATTAACGAACGTTATTAGATAAAAATAGCAAAAAAAAAATTAATAATCATCAATTTATCTTTTCTAAAATCCAAGCCTCTCTACAAGGGTGCACCTAGGCCTACATAGGCTTAGGTTGCCTTTGGTTGGACCTTTGAGAAAAATGTTTGAGAAAAAATAAAAGAGTCCAAGTTAAATGGATTTTTTTATTATATCCAAATAGTGTTTCCTAGAATGTAATTGAAAAGTATACTAAGTAACTTTACTTTAAGTGGTACTTAGAAAAATCACATTTGTAACAGAATTTTGCTTTTTAAAAAATCACAAATTAGTACACATATGATAAGTTTACTTCAAATTAATTTTTTGCTGCGACCTTCGCTATGGCCGTGAGACCCTTTGGCGAGGGTCGCGCAACCAGATTGCGAGGTTGCCACAAAGGTCACGACCCTAGGGGTCACATGATCCATTTGATCGCAGATCTGGTTGCAACCAAATGCGGTGTGGCGACCCACCGTGACCTTCGCCACGACCACACAACCCTCTAGCAAGGGTTGCGTGACACAGATCGCAAGGTTACCATGGAGGTTTTAACCTTCGCGTGATCCATCTAGTCGCAGATTTGGTCACACAGCCCCAAAAAAGGTCATGATGCAACGGGTCGAGTGACCCTTTGGAGAGGGTCGCGACAACTAGATTCACACAACTTTTTGGCAAGGGTCACAGCGATTAGATCTAATCACCGCAACGCTCGTCGAACTGCCTTCTCTTCACTGGTGACTACTTATCCTTGGCCAGCCAACTCTTCTTTTTTCATTCTTTTAATAATATAAGTTTTTTTTTTAAATATAATTTTTCCAAACACTATTTTACTCAAAAATACTTTGCAATGAACTTTTACAATACAATTTACTAAACACAATTTGCATTTTGAAAAACTCTTTTGGAAACTCCTTTTAACTCAACATCATTTGCATTTCTCCAAAGGCTTTCCCCAAAAGTTTGACGTTTCTTTTCTATTGAGAAAATTTTGCAAAAGGTCCTAAAACTATTGTGTGGTAACTGATTTAATCTTAAACTTTTCAATATGACTAGTAAGATTGATTTGCCCATATAGTCATTCCCATCGATTTTGGTTGGAAATCATTGACGTGGACAATTTTGTATTTTTTTGAAAAAAATCTGATTTTTTATTTTTATTTTTATTTTTGTCATTTTCTTTCTTTCCTTCTTAATTTTTTCCTTATTTCCCTCTGTCAGCTGCAACCTCACTAGCCACTAGGCAAGAGGCCGCAAAACCTCATTGTTCTTCCAGTAGAACGCTTAACATTCTTGTTAGTGATTTTTGGTTAAAATTGATCAAAAAATTACATTATAAAACCGTCAAAAGGCTTAGGACTAAAACTAGCCATATTTGACTAAATTGGCCACCCTTTTAGAGAATGATCCATGTTTCCTACGACACATTTGTCTTCTAGATCGGTTTTACCGATATCCCACCATCAAGTCCAACTCAAATGTGACTTTCGCACAACGCAACATTGGAACACATGCTTTCGATCGTGGTGTCTTTTAGCCCATGGCGTTGAAAGCAACTCGACCCACTTTGTATCTGTGGGTGGTGGTAGGTTGGCTCTCTTCCTTCTGTCATCCTCTTATGATAATTGAGATTAGAAAAGACATAATTCAACTTAGCACTCTTAACTTAAATCAATCAAAAATGTCACTTTTGAGGACCCCTAAGTTGGAGTATTGCCTAAAAACTATGCATTTAGAATATTCCATTGGATGTGGACATTACATACGGCAATGTTGGTTTATGAATAAAACAGTTCAATTGATCCGCAATATGCACTCGTTTTAATGCCCATTCGAACATCACAATCGATTCATCTTTGTGAGTTACAAACTAAAATTCTTTAGACCATGGATTACCGGTGTTTGCAGCATGTGATACTAATGCTTTGTTCGTTGTAATTAATACTTTGATTGCGGCAATGAATAATTCAAATAAATGGAAGATCTAAATTGACAAACTAAAATATCCTGCAAATTTTATAATTTACTTCCATTTATGTATTGATTGACATATGTTATGACCATTCATGTTGTCAACTTGCCATTAGGGTTTCTTCGATAATGACATACATTAACTTATTCAGCGTCCACTTCTTGTTTGGGTCTACAGTAATAGCTGGTTAATAAGATGGTGATCGATCTTTCCTCTCTGTCACCGAACTTAACCAGTAAAAGTACGTCCAAACTCGGTGCAATAATTAAATATCTGCTATTATTGTGGATAGGAATCCTGCAAGAATAACGCTGACTGTGATACGAAAAGACAGTGGAGATGGCCTTAGTGGGAACTCGAACAGCACAGACTTCACATTCCGTAGTTGACTTGGGTGGACATCAACTCTCTCTCTCTCTCTCTCTCTATCTTCAGTGGGAACTCGATCAGCACAGACTTCACATTCCGTAGTTGACTTGGGTGGACATCAACTCTGTCTCTCTCTCTCTCTCTCTCTCTCTCTCTATATATATATATATCGCCTGTGCTTTCTCTGTCTTTACTTCCACTTTCCATATGGTTTTCACGAAGAAGTTGACTTGGAAGATGGCCATGGCGTTCAAGATCTTCATGAGGCTGGCGGTGTGTTATCTGGGCATTTCTTGGTTCCTCTTAGCTGCTGCCATTCCTGCAACCCGTAAGCGAGCCGGTCCTTCGTGTTTGATGCGTCCTATTTGATTTGTTTTTTCTCACGTCTTTTCCATATTACATTTATTGATTTTCATTTTGTTGCATAGGAAGCTTGAGCTCGAGCAGCGAAATCAAATCACTCCCGGAATTGAAATCACTTTCTCTGGTGAGTCACCATCTCTCTCTCTCACGCATGCTCACACGGCAGCAAGTGATGGTCTTATACTTCGCAAATGACTTCCGATGGAGCTTTGACGGGCATCCGATTATCATTTCTGGATATTGATCTTCTGTCCGGACTATGTAGCCATTGACGGGCCATGTCCTGATCTGTTCGTATTAATCCTACACGACATTCTCTCTAACTGAGGATAGATTGCAGTTTCATCATGTTTAGGGGAGGTTAGGGTTTTGTAGTAGTCTTACAAATTGCTGTCACAGAAGTTGATTTTGGGTTCGTTCA
Source organism: Eucalyptus decipiens (assembly GCA_014182575.1). NCBI lineage: Eukaryota > Viridiplantae > Streptophyta > Magnoliopsida > Myrtales > Myrtaceae > Eucalyptus > Eucalyptus decipiens. The sequence goes on from CM024619.1 coordinate 18,753,903, forward strand.
GTCTTGTTTTTGTGATATCCTTAAATTAACTCATCTAAAATATTATCCGCTTTGGCCATCCCTTATTGAGCCCATAGTTTTCTCCTTTGATGTACACTTTCCCATGAAGTCACCAATTCTACTTTCACTCGTCTCATACCAAGTCTCATGGTTTTGTCTTTGACATATACTTTCTCATGAGGTTGCCCATTCTGGTTGTGCTCTAACTCGTACTCACTAAATTTTGGAATTGCAAAACAAAACTTGTCGTTACATCAAAAGGCGTATCCGCAAGTTAATTCTAGTTTGCTCGATCTCAAAATCATTCTCTTATGTTTGTTCCTAACTCCTTCACTATCCTAGAAACTTGCCAGAAGCTCCTCCTCCTCCAAGCCCTCAGACCCCAGCAATCACAATCACTCCTCGCCCTCGTTGGATCGGGTCGTTATAGGCTCATCAGCTTCCGCCTAATTCGTCCCCAAACCTTGAACTACGTATCTACTAGAGGGATCCTATTTTGATACTATATTGTGACATTCCTAGATTAACACATTCGAGGTATTGTTCATTTTAACTCATTTCATATTGAGCCTCATGATTTTGTCCTTTGGTATACAGCTAGGCACTTTCTTAGGAGATCACCCATCTTGATAGTGCTCTAGTCTAAGCTTACTTAACTTCGAAGTTCCAAAACAAAGTTTGCCATTACGTCAAAAGGCACCTTTGTAAATTGATTTCAGTTTTCATATATATATATCTCAGAATTGTTCTCCTCTTATTTGGTATATAGTTCGATTCATTCATATTCCATTCGCCATCCTAGAAGCTTGTCAGGAGTTTCTCATTGTCCAAACCCTCTGATCTCACCGGCCACTGCCCGCCTTTGTTGAACTGGGTTGTTATAGTTTCCTTGCTACAAAAACATTTAAAAAGTTCCTGATGAAGATCCGTTGCTGTTGATGATGATTATGATGCATAGGATGGTGTGGAGTTGATCGAAGGTGGAGCGACACACGAAGTGGAGAGAAGGATGGACGTGGAGAAAAACGACTATCCAGGACCAGGCCATAATCCTCGTCATGACCCAGCCCCGATTCCAACCCATTGACACCATAATGGCATTTATCATTCATTTACTTGCTCCTGGAAAACAATAGATAATGTCTTTTTGTCATGTGAAGAGACAGATGGATGAATTTATAGGAAAGGTTGGGATTTGGAGGTTCAAGTTAAGGACAACGAACAAGGATTTCCCTCAAACTGGCTTCTATCATTGTCCCTCGTCATTGCAAAACATGCCGACATCGAAGTTAGTCCTTTCCAATCCAGATCACATATATGAACAAGAGGCGTGTTAAATTAATCATATCATGGAGCCATCTCGACTCGCATGATCATATGAAATATGGGTAGATGTGATGTTATATGGTGATTTTCTCCAGCATAAGAAAAGGTAAGAGATCGATGTTGATGTTTTGAACGACGGAAAGGGATTTAGAATAGTGATCAGGATTAAGAGAATGGGGTCATGAAATTGGAATTGATATTCCAAATTCCATAAATGCAAAGCTGCTGTATTCCTTAAATTTAATTAAGAAAAAAAATAATGATATATTTCACCAAAAAAAAATAATGATATAATGAAATTAATTGTTTCGCGAAAAATAAATGATGAAGAAAATATTATCCTAAAAATGATCATTTAAACAATACCATGGTGTTTGTAATTGGCTTATGTAATTGTCACTCATCGTTGCAAAACACGCCAACATTAATGTTAGTCGCTCATGATCCAAATCACGTACATACATAATACATATATAAGTAAGAGGTGTTTTACAGTAATCATTCTATTGAGTCATTTCAACTTGTATGATTATACGGAATATTGGGATTTTGGTGAAATGATCAGTATGTCATTGTTGTTTTATACACAGTAACAAACAAGCAGATCCTAACTTCTCGACTAAATTATAGTTCTTTTATGTGCAGCAATTTGGGTTCTTTGCTGACGGCTTGTGAAACCAAAAATTCATTTTACAACTTCTCTAAATATATCACGAACCACTTGGATCGTGTGCAACCTCCCAACACAAGCCAAAACCAAATGCAAATCAAATTTGAATATAGATGGTCGATTGAAAGTATTATACAGTGGTCGAAGTTAACGAACCGGCTATAGCGAAAACTCGTCCGAGTCAAATTTGAGAACTTACCGAGTCCGAACTCAAACGTGACGCTCATTGGCGGTCGATCGAGAGATTCCTTCCTCGTCCGACTTTCACACGAGACGACGTCGAAGCACATGCTTTCGATCTCAGTGTCTTTAGCCCATCGCCTCGAAAGCGACTTTGACCCACTTTGTTTTGTGGGTGGTGGTGGGTTCGCTTCTTCCTTCTGTCATCCTCTTATGATTTCCACTGACTCGTTCATCCATAGTCAGCTATAGTCAAGCAATAATCGAGATTAGGAAAGACATAATTCATCTTAGCATTCTAATTCAAATTGATCGTAAATATCGCTTTTAGGGAAGACCCTTATGTTGCATTTAGAAAATTCCACGAGATGTTGACAATAGATGCAGCCATTTTTTTTTTCTTTAATGAATAAAACAATTTAATTGATCCGTATTATGCACTCTTTTTAGTGTCTATTCAAACAATCGACTCATCCTCGCGAAATAAAGTTATAGACTGAAATTCTTTCAATCATATATTATTAGTGTTCATGGCGATTGATATTAATATCTTGTCATTATAATTAGATATTTTGATTGCAATAGTGAAGATGTAAATTAACAAATTAAAATATTCAGCAAATTTGAAGATTTACTTCTATTTATGTATTGATTGATAGATGTTATGACTATTCATGGAATGTCGATCGGCCATTACTGTAGTAACCCAGGAGGATTCACTTATTGTTAGGAAAAAAATATAAGGTAGAACTCTGATGCCAACTCAGTAAAAAATCAATCCATTCATCTTGCAATATGTGTCGTACGTGGGACCACCTATCAGTGACGGTCTACCCCTCTCTCCCTCTCTCACCGTCTCGCCCCTCTCTTCTTGTCCTTCTCTCTCCTTTGCTACACTTGCTTTTCTTCTTTTTTTCTTGCACCCCACAGCTGCGGAGCTTGAGCCCAAGGCTTGCGGCCACTATGGCCATGGAGCTTGACCTTAAGTAACTGAGGTCGCGAGCTCGAGATACAGCAACCATGGTTGCAAGCTTGTGCTCAAGCGACCATGGCTGCTTTGACCTTGAACTCTGGGCTCAAGCTCAAGCTCAAGCTCCATAACCATTGTAGCTGCGAGATTGCAAACTAACTGTCCATGGGCACAAGTCTTTGGATCTAATAGCCATAGATAGGAGAAAAGTCATGGATGCAGTGATCTAGCATAATAGGGAAAAAAATGGCCATGTCTATGTGCTTGAAACTCAAGCTACTATGGCTATCACAAACTCTAGGCTCAAGGTTGAGCTATGCCATGGCGGCTATCGCATGCTCTAAGTTCAAGGTTGAGCTCCATGGGCATGGCAATCATGAGATTTGGGCTTGAGCTCCACAGTCAAGAACAGAGAAGATGTTGGTGATTCTGATTTGGACAAGCCATTGGGAGGCACTATTGAAATAATTTGTAATTATAAAAGATGTGTCTCTTGGTTAAGAGGAGACATGACTCTTGATTAAGAGAAAACGTGACTTTTTGTTATGAAAAGATGTGAATCTTGGTCCTAAAGAGAGGTTATTGATGGTCATGAAACGAAGTTATTCTTGACATGCAGAGTAGTGATAGTTGGGGATAAGAAACTTATTCGCAAAAGATGTGTTGATTGGCTATCTGTGAATAGATACTAAATCACACATTATTTATTATAACCATAACTGTTCATAACAACTTTTTCTTCAAAGATCTCTCTTGTTCTCCTTTCACACACACAAGTTTAACACATTCGAGGTGAAATTCCAATAGAAAAATTGAGTAATTGTTGAACTCGTTTTTCTACAATTTTGATGTATATCTTGGAAGTATATTTGTTCTAAACTCAGAGTGATCGCCATCAATGCATCAAGGATATATTATTACTTGTCCATCTTTATTAACAATCAAATTTCCCCAAGAGGCACTCCAACATTTTACGATTTTGGTGTCCATAGAGGAGATGAGGAATTGCAGAGGGAGTTGGAGAGAGAAAGTCAAGAGGGAGTGAGAGACAGGAAGAGAGAGAGAGAGAGAGAGAAGTGGGCCTCGCATTAGACATGTGGCCATTTGAATGGACTGTGGCAAGGATGATGTGGCATCAGAGTCATATGCAATATTTTCTCTCTTATATGGGTTTCTATATTACCTTTTTAAGGATTCATCTTGTAAGTGTTTCTACAAAAATGACATACATTAACTTCTTCAGAATTCACTTCTTATTTGGATTTCTAAGGTAATGGCAAGTCGATAAGATCAAGACCATATATGATTTGATCTCCTCCTCTCTGTCAACAAGCTTTACTAACAAATTTTACTAATGAGAGTACATCCAAACTTGGTGCAATTGATAAGGTGTCATTATTCGGTCATGAATTTTCACCAAGACTAATCTATCTTTGAATCGGGGTACCACTTGGACCCTTGGTGCTTTTGCTAACAAACTTTACTAATGAACGTATGTCCAAAGTTAGTGCAATAAATAAGTTTTTGTCATTATTCAAGCAGAAATTTCCCCCAAGACTGATCCCACTATAGACGCAAAAATCGCCTTCTCACTATGTACTTCTATTGACACCCTCGTCGGTTTCTCCATATAATTTTCAATAAGAACTTGACTTTGAAAATGGGCCTGGCGTTCAAGATCTTCAAGAGGCTAGTGGTGTGTTATCTAGGGTTTTCTTGGCTCCTTTTGTAACGCCCTGGGTCCGTCACTATACACATATTGTCCGTTTTGGACATTAAGTCATCACGATTTTGTTCTTATCAGGGCAACCCATACTACCAAAAAAAAAAAAACATGTGACATCCCGATTTTCCGATTCTATTTTCAATAAATTGAGACGGGCATTTTTTTGGCATGCATATAGTTCTTTTCCTTGAGTCGACCACTCATGTGAAAACTAGTCTATCGGGTGAAGCTGTTAAGAGTTTCTAATGCATCAGACTCGAGAATTTGACTAGGAAGCGACCTTTCGACTGAGCTAATCTGCAAGGATCATTACGGTATAATTAAATATTGATTAAAGACCGGAGATAGATCGACTCGATAGAGGCATGTGATCGAGTGTGGGTGATTCCACCGGATCGCACAATTCTTGTTGGTCGACACTAAACCGACTTTTCTGTCGATTGGATACCCTGTGTCCGTATTTGAAACCTTGAGATTACCTCGATAACCGAGAGTCGCCAATGTGTCAAAGATGTACATTGTGGCTTGATCAACCACAGGTCAAATGTATGAAAATTTCTAAAGGCTACTCGGTAGGTTGGACCGCGCTAGTATCGTGCCAAAGTGAAATTAACCATGGAATTGAGATCGAATTCAGAAATTGGAAGTCTGGTGTGTCACAAATCATTTTAGGAATATTAACTTATCTTTAGAAGATTTTTCATGTAATCAAAATTTTTCAGCAATTAAATCAGAGAATGGTTAATTTGGCTCGAGAAATTATTAGGCCCGCCCTTGATTGTGCTTTTGGGACTTAAGTTGGTTTTATGGACAAGTGAATATGTGAATTGAAGTGTGGTGACATCGGATTAATTTTATGATCTTAAATTTGATTCAATTGGAAGAGAATCAAGTGGAATTGAAGAATTTGTTGTACAAGATTTTATGCCCCGGCGGAAAATGGAATTGCAACCATTGGAATAAGGTTGTGGGAGATAGTGGAGTGTGACATCATCCATGAGGTCATGGTAGGCCATTTTTGTGGATTAAAGAAAAAGAAAAAGAAAAAGAAATGGTCCCATCTCTCCCTCTCTCCTTCCTCTCTCCCGACTGCTCCTCCATCTCCATCTTCTTCGGAGGCCAGCAACAATAGAGATCCGGTTGCAGCAGCCCTCCGCCCAACCGGTCGCTCGTCCGCTTGAATCGCCGCCAGACAACCCTCCTCCGAGCTTGGACAGCAGCTAGTTTTGTGGGTATCTCAGCCCGGTCTTGGCCCGTTTTGGCCGGCTTCCCGACCCCAGAATCTAGGCCCGCTTTGGAGACTATCGACCCTCGCGTCGTCCCCGTCGTTTTGGTCCGCTCGACTCGCTAATCCGTGAGTTTAGCTCACTAAACCTTGATTAGAGGGTTAATGATGCTTTAGGTTTGCTTAGTTTATATTAAGTGTTATTAGGTGGTTAGTTTAATTTATTTAAGTGTAGATTATATTAAGGTGCTTAATTAACTTAAAGCGTGTTTAATTTAAGGTTAAGTTAATGTTTATATTAATATAAACCTTGATGTGACTTAAATGAATTTATTTTTGATTTATTTAAGTATTCCGAAATTATTAAATAATTTAATAATATATATTTATTCGAAATTATTAAAATATTATTATTTAATTAATTTCGGAATAAATTTAATTATTTAATAAATTCCGAAAATTATCTCGGGACCTTATTTGCTCAAAATTTCGTGCTGATCGCTCTTTGCTACGTATTCGGATTTTGAAATTGATGGTTGGATATTATAAATTGAGTGTGGATTGCGAAAAATATGGATATTATTATTTAATTAATTTTCGGAATAAATTTAATTATTTATTAAATTTCGAAAATTTTGTCGGGACCTTATTTTCTCACAATTTTGTGCTGATCGCTGCTGTGCATTTAGAATTTGAATTTGATGAATGGATGTGGCAAATTGAGTGTTGATTGTGATAAATAGAGATTTTATTCATAAAAACCCAATTGCCGGGTTTTGATGCAAAAATTGGATTTTAATGATTATATTAAATAGTGGGATTTGGAAAAGTGAGATATTGGCTTTTTGATTCGAAATTAGTGTGTCCCCACATATGTGAGTAATTTATGGAATATTTTTAATATGAAGAAAAATGGTCGGGATCACTATTTTAAGTAGAAGCATTGAGTGAAATGCAAAGTGTCTTGGGGCCGAGTATGTTTTGGCTGTGTGATAACTAAGAGGAATCATCCTGGGCTTATGAGCCGGACTTGCCCCTATATGGGATGCCCATGCGGTGGATGCCGGTCGTAGTAGAGGCTGGGCCGACTGGATCGATGCTCATTCGGGAATGCCGTCGACGTAGTGATGAAGCCGTGCTCCAAGGGGGGAGACGATGCTCTTTTGGGAATGCCGTCGACGTAGTGACGAAGCCTCGCTCCAAGGGGGGAGGCGATGCTTGGCATTAATGTTAGAAGATAGCTGAACTATGAGTAGGTTATGCCCTTATGTGACAGTGAATAATAATTGAAACGCATGCTAAGTGCGACTGTGATTTATATGAAAGTGATGGCGTTCCAATTGTTTGAATTATTATTACTATCTGAGATTGTGTGATACAAATTGTGCTAACCTGTAGGAAGGAATTGAGGCGAGGTAAGTTCTATGTGTGATGTGGCTAGACCACCCTTGGGCGTATTTTCTTTCTAATAGGAGTTTAGGGGGTTGAACTTGCTGAGACATTGTCTCATCCCGGTTAGGGGATTACAATTTCAGGTCCCTGGTGGACGGAGTGGCCAGATAGCTTTGGTTGGCCTTCAGGAGTTGCAGATGTGAAGTCATAAGATTGGAGAATGTGTCTGACTTGTAGGTCGTAGGACAGTTCCTTTTTAAGAGCCGGTCTTTTGTAGACTTTTGGCTGTAGGCCTTCGTTTGTAACTCGTTGGTTTATGTAAGTGATTGGTTGTGAATTTGCTTCTTGCTTTTCTATCACGTATTTCATTGTTATGGGTTTTATAATATGTTCTGCTTGCGCAATAATAAATGAATGGGGTCGGCGACACTACCTGGGAATGTCGCATTTACATGACCATGGTGGGATGTTGGCGCGCTCGAGGTTCGGGGCGTGACAAAACATGTATGTACAATTAAAGAACCCAAAACCTTATAAGCCAGCTGAGGACTCTTCCTTAAGCGATGTGGAACGGGAGATATGCGCTTAGGCTCGCCTCCGTAGAGCCAAGGTGCAACCTGCCCTGTCATTATGAAGAAATCAAGAACAAGATACAAGAATGTAGAAGAGAAAGAACTTCTGTATTTACTTGAATTGAAGAACAAAATATGTATTCATTGAGAGCTTTTCATCTCTTCTGTAATACAATCTCACTTCATCTCTCTCTCTCTCTCTCTCTCTCTCTCTCTCTCTCTCTCTCTTTGCTCTATATTCTCTTTTCTCTATATATTGAAAAATAGAGTACATCGCAACATATTGAAGACTTGAGGAAGAAGATGATAAAACGAAAACTCTTCAACCAACTTAACAACTTTGATTACTTATCTAACAAACTAACCGCCCTAATGTATTAGAACACATGTATTTCCTGTTAAAGTCTTCAAGCTCTTGAAGAACAATCTCTCTCTTCATGTCGGTCATGAGTTCTGAATTCACTATCATCTGTACTTCTTCCTTATTGCCACGAGCACAACATCAGCAAAGCACCTCAGTCATGAGCTTCGTTTTTAATTTCTTTCTCCTTATGCATTGCCACAGACTTATGTATTGCCACAGATCTTGTCTTCAAATCACTATTTTTAACATCCCCCGCAAATTGGGAAGGGGTAAAGACCCCAAGCCCAATTTGGTGCGAAGAGTAAAATGTAGAAATCAAGGTAAAGATTTGGTAAAGATATCTGCAATTTGGCGAGTACTGGGAGTATAAGAGACAATTAAGGATCCTAAAGCCATCTTTTCACGAACAAAATGAAAGTCAACTTCAATATGCTTTGTGCGAGCATGTAAAACAGGGTTAAGTGAGAGAGCAACGGTTGACTTGTTGTCACAAAAGAGAGATGTTGGAGCAGATAAACTGATGCCAATGTCTCGAAGTACAAAACTGATCCAAGTAAGATCAGTTGTAGTTGTGGCTAAAGCTCGATATTCAGCCTCTGTTGAGGAACGAGAGACTGTAGATTGTTGTTTTGCTGACCAAGAGATGAGGTTGGAGCCAAGGTATGTACAAAAACCAATGGTAGAACGCCTTGTAGTACTACACCCTGCCCAATCAACATCAGCAAAACCATACAAATGCATGAAGCTATTAGAATGAATTGTTAGACCAAGATCAACAGTGCCTTTCACATATCGAAGAACCCTTTTGAGTTTGTAAAAATCTCCTAATGTGGGCTGCTACATCTTCTGACAAAGAAGATTAGTGGCATAAGCAATATCTGGACGAGTGATAGTAAGATACTGAAGTCCACCCACAAGACTTCGATATTCAAGAGGATGCTTCAATAATGTGTCATCAGCTGTCATGGCGACAGGCCGTAATGAGAGAGGAGTAGAAATAGGTTTGCAATATTTCATATTAGCTCGAGTAAGTAGATCAAGAGCATATTTAGTCTGAGAAAGGAATAGGTTCTATGAAGTTTGTTTAACCTCAATGCCTAGAAAGTAATGTAGGAGACCAAGATCCTTCATATGAAACTAAAGACTCAGTAGATGGATCAAGTGGGAAAGTAAGGAAGTTGAGCTTCCAGTGAGTACAATGTCATCGACATAGAGTAATAATAGTATGGTGTCTAAGCCATGATGAAATACAAACAATGAGGGATCGGTGGTGCTACACGAGAACCCATTCTCAAGTAGAAAGTTACTGAATTTATCGAACCAGGCTCGTGGTGCTTGGCGAAGACCATACAAGGATTTCTTAAGCAGACATACATGATGAGGCTTCTGAGGATGTATAAAACTTGGTGGCTGTTGCATATACACGGTTTCATTCAAATTGCCATGTAGGAAGGCATTCTTAACATCAAGCTGATGAATTGGCCAATGCTTTGTCATTGCCATAGACAGGACAATTTGAATAGTAGCATGTTTAATGATAGGGCTGAAGGTCTCTGTGAAATCAATACCTTCTTCTTGATGAAACCCCTTAGCTACTAATCTAGCTTTGAGTCGATCAAGCTGACCATCTGCTGTAAGTTTGGTTTTAAACACTCACTTACATCCTATGACATTCATATGATCAATGCGAGGCACTAGGTCCCATGTCTGGTTTGTGTATAAGGCATCCATTTCATCTTGCATTGCCTGACACCATCCTCTGTTTGTCAGTGTTGATTTGACTGTTTTTGGTTCGAGAGGAACTTTATAGTTAGCCAAGCATGCATATTTGGGATTTGGTTTGACTATGCTAGACTTTAATCTGGTTTGCATAGGATGAATAGACACTATACCTTGTGTGTTGTCTGAAGAGCTACTTTGTTCAGTGTTGATTTCTGGTGATAGAGTGGATACTGGCATAGAGCATACTAGTTCCTCAGTATGCATTTGTGGTGTTTCAGTGGAAGTTGAGACAAGAGTGTAGATATTCTGTATCAATCCTGTATCTTGCAGATGTCCCATATGTTCATTGGATTTAGGCTGAACATGTGCTGTAGCTATAAAGTCTAGAAAAGTTACTCCATTTATCCATTGTTTGTATAAGTCTGTACCTTGATAATATTCAGTTGGTAGTCGAGAGGTGAAAGGAAAAATTGTTTCTTCAAAGACCACATGACGACTAACATAGACATGTCCATTAGTGGGTAGAAGACATCAATATCCTTTATGTCTTTCACTGTACACCAAAAATATGCATGTAAGAGATCTTGGATCAAGCTTATGTTGTGTGTCACGCCCCGAACCTCAAGCGCGCCAACATTCCACCATGGTCATGCAGATGCGACATTTCCAGGTAGTGTCGCCAACCCCACTGAATTATTATTGTGCAAGCGGAACGTATTATAAAGTCCCTGACAATGAAATATGGGATAGAAAAGCAATAAGCAAATTCACAACCAATCACTTACATAAACCAACGGAGTTACAAATGAAGGCCTACAGCCAAAAGTCTACAAAAGACCGGCTCTTATAAAGGACGACCTACAAGTCGGACACGTTCTCCAATCGTATGACTTCATCTCTGCAACTCCTCAAGACCAACCAAAGCTATCTAGCCGCTCCGTCCACCAAGGACTTGAAATTGTAATCCCAAAACCGGGATGAGACAATATCTCAGCAAGTTCAACCCCCTAAACCCCTATTAGAAAGAAAATACGCCCTGGGTGGCCTAACCACAACATCACACAGAAGACTTACCTCGTCTTAATTCCTTCCTGCAGATTAGCACAATTTGTATCACACAATCTCAGGTAGTAACAATAATTCAAACAATTAGAACACCATGACCTTCATATAAATCACAGTCGCACTTAGCACGCATTCCAATTATTATTCACTACCACACAAGGGCATAGCCTACTCGCAGTTTGGCTATCTTCTAACATTAATGCTAGGCATCGCCTCCCCCCCTTGGAGCGCAGCTTCGTCACTACGTCGGCGGCATTCCCGAAAGAGCATCGTCTCCCCCCTTGGAGCAGGGCTTCGTCACTACGTCGACGGCATTCTCGAAGGAGCATCGATCTAGTCGGCCCAGCCTCTACTGCGATCGGCATCCACCGCGTGGGCATTCCATATAGGGGCAAGTCCGACTCAATAGCCCAAGACGATTCCTCTTAGTTATCACACAGCCAAAACATACTTGGCCTCAGGACACTTTACATTTCACTTAATGCTTCTACTTAAAATAGTGATCTCGGCCATTTTTCTTCATATTAAAAAATATTCCAAAAATTACTCACGTGTGTGGGGACAACCTAATTTCGAATCAAAAAGCCAATATTTCACTTTTTTAAACCCCACTATTTAATATAATCATTAAAATCTAATTTTTGCATCAAAACCCGACACTTGGGTTTTTATGAATAAAATCCCTATTTACCACAATCAATACTCAATTTGCCACATTCATTCATCAAATTCAAATTCTAAATACACAGCAACGATTAGCACAAAATTCTGAGAAAATAAGGTTCCAAAATAATTTTCAGAATTTATTAAATGATTAAATTTATTCCGAAAATTAATTAATTAATAATATCCATATCTTTCACGATCCACACTCAATTTATAATATCCAATCATCAATTTCAAAATCTAACTACACAGCAGCGATCGGCACGAAATTCTGAGCAAATAAGGTCCCGAGATAATTTTCAGAATTTATTAAATAATTAATTTTATTCCGAAATTTATTTAAATAATAATATTTTAATAATTTCGAATAAAAATATATTATTAAATTACTTAATAATTTCGGAATACTTAAATAAATCAAAAACAAATTCCTTTAAGTCACATCAAAGCTTATATTAATATAAACATCATTTAGCCTTAAATTAAGCCCACTTTAAGTTAATCAAGCACATTAATATAATCTACACTTAAATAAATTAACTAACCACCTAATAACACTTAACATAAACTAAACACACTTAAAGCATCATTAACCCTCTAATCAATGTTTAGTAAGCTAAACTCACTCGATTAACAAACCAATCGGACCAAAACGACGAGGACGACGTGAGAATCGACTTTCCTCAAGTCGGGCCGAGCATCCGGCTCGGGAAGCTGGCCAAAATGGGCCAAACACCAGCTTCCATACCCATTTTTTTTCCTCTTTGCTCGCTGCTGGTTGAGGCCGGAAAAAAGCCAATTCGGGGCCGATTGGAGTTGGGAATGGGCGGAGGAGTTGAACCGGACCTAGGCGGGGCTTCACGTTGGCCGAAGGCGACGGAGGGAGCTCCGGCGATTCCTGCACGAGCGGGACAGCAGCTCGGGATGTCGGCCAAACCAAGGACGATGAGGCTGAAGGCGGAGACGCGCGGGCGGCGCTCGACAACGTGCGGCAACAACGACGACTTCAGCTCCGGTTGCTTGCTGCGGCGACGAGGGGGACCAGCTGCTTCGGCTTGCTCTGATCTTCGCATAGCAAAGGCATCGAACAGTAGAAAGAGGACATAGGAGAGAAGCAGAGGTGCTCGCAGGCTGAGCGACGGCGTGAGGCGACGATGACTCCGGCTATGGCTGTAATGGCTGCTGGTTCCAATCCCAAGCTTCTTCGATTGCTGGGTTTTGAATGGCAAGAAGAAATGGAAAGGGAGGGTCGACGGGAGAGAGGAAGAAGAGAGGGAGGAGAGAGAAGGAGGGGGCCATTTCTTTTTCTTTTTCTCTTTCTTTAATCCAACAAAAGGGCCCACCATGACATCATCAAGTGATGTCATGCTCCACTAACTTCAAATCTCCCACAACAATCTTCAATGGGTCAATTTCCATCCTCCGCCGTGGCATGAATTCTTGTACAACAAATTCTTCAATTCCACTTGATTCTCTTACAATTGAATCAAATTGAAGTCCATAAAATTAATCTAATATCACCACACTTCAATTCGCATCTTCACTTGTCCATAGAACCAACTTAAGTCCCAAAGCACGACCAAAAGCGGGCCTACTAATTTCTCGAGCCAAATTAGCCATTCTCTGATTTAATTACTGAAAAATTCTAATTACATAAAAAAATCTTCTGAAGATGAGTCAATGATCCTAAAATGATTTGTGACACACCCAGACTTCCAATTTCTGAATTCGATCTCAACCTCACGGTTAATTTTACTTTGGCACGATACTAGTGCGTTTCAACCTACCAAGTAGCCTTTAGAAATTTTCATGCATTTGGCATGTGGTTGATCATCTCAAGCCACAATGTACATCTTTGAAACATTGGCGACTTTCGGTTGTAGGGGTAATCTCAAGGTTTCAAATACGGACACAGGGTACCCAATCAATAGAAAAGCCGGTCCAATGCCGATCGACAAGAATTATGCGATCTGGTGGAATCACCCACACTTAATCACATGCCTCTGTCAAGTCAACCTATCTCCGGTCTCTAATCGATTTTTAATTGTGCCGTAATGACCATTGCAGATTAGCTCGGTCAAAAGGTCGCTTCCTGGTCAAATTCTCGAGTCTAATGCATTGGAAACTTTTAACGGCTTCACCTGATAGATTAGTTTTCACATGAGTGGCCGACTCAAGAAAAAGAACTATATGCGTGCCAACAAAATGCCCGTCTCAATTTATTGAAAATAGAATTGGAAAATCGGGATGTCACATTGTGCATATGGTCTGAGGCAAGGGTAACAAGTAGATCCAAAGACCCTTAAATGTGTATAGCTTGGTTTTTGTCAGTACAACTTATTGTAGGGTGAATGCATATGAAGTTTTGATGTAGGAAGCAAATTAATGATATAATTTGCTGTCATAAAAGCATCTACCCAGTATTTTAAGGGTACTTTGGCATGATACAACATTGACATTCCTAGCTCAACCACATGTCGATGTTTTCTTTCAGAGAGTCCATTTTGTTCTGGTGTATAAGGACAGGAGATGTTCTGTTTAATTCCACATTGTTGTAAATGGTTCTGAAATTTGTTGCTAGTGATTTCTCCTCCTCCATCACACTGAAAGAGTTTGATCTTATGATCAAATTGATTCTCGACTTGCTTTTGAAACATGACAAAGATATCATAGACATCTGACTTCTGTTTCATTGGATATAACCAACTATATCGAGAGAAATTATCTACAAAAATGACATAGTATCGAAATTTTTGAAAAGACTGAACTGGTGAGGGTCCCCAAACATCACAATGTATCTTTTCTAGGGGAGTATTAGCTGTATAGTTTGACATAGGAAAGGGTAAAGCTGAACTCTTAGCAATCTGGCAACTGTTACATATACTTTGAGTTCTTGAATTACATTGAATTAGGTGATGACTCTGCAAGTACTTCACTGTTTTTAAACCGGTGTGTGCCAGCCTCTGATGCCACAAATCTTCTCCTACTTCTTTTTGAATTTGAGTGAAGAAAGCTTTTGTGACTTTAGGGTCGACTTGATACAGTCCCTTGACTTTCCTTCCTAGCCTCACTGTTGAATTGTTGTAGGTGTCCTTTAGATATACCCCATGTTTGTCAAAAATAAAAGAGCAGGGATAATCATCTGTTAACTTCGAAACAGATAGGAGATTTTTCTTCATTTCAGGGACTATCAGTACATCATTCAGTGGTAACGAGCTATTTTTTGTATGCAATAAGCCATTACCAACAAAGGATATTGATAAACTAGACCCATCTCCTATCATAACAGTATCAGTTCCACTATATAAAAAGCACTATTGAAGCATACCAGGGTCTGCCGTGATATGAGCTGAGGCTCCTGTATCTAGATACCATTCAGTGCCATGAGAGTCTTCAATGTACATTGTTGCTAGTGCAGTTGGTATTTCATCTGCTTGATATGAATTATCAAATCGATACCAACATCGAAATGCTATATGTCCTGGTCTTTAACAAATTTGGCATTCTAATAGACTATTATTTGTTATTTTTGCATTCTGCATACTCTGATCAGATGTTGCACTTTGTGGTGGATATGACTTAGTGGCTTGATACTTTTGTGCAGGATTTGCGTATGGTCTGAACCCCTGTCCATAGTTAGACCAGTTGTGTGGTGATTTGTTAATCTGATCTTCTTGGTTCAGATTCAGATTATTCATTCTATAGTGTTGATTTCTTCTTGTCTCAGCAAAGTCATTACCACGATCTCTAGCACTCATTGCACGTCCTCTGCCATAGCCATATCCTCCTTGATTATTTCCTCTTTGGTTTCTGAAGTTAGAGTTTTGCACAACTCCAATAGACTTTCTTTGGCCATAGTAGGCTAGATTAGGATTATATTAATTCATAAAGTCTATAGCCTAGTTTCAAATCTCTCGAGCTGAGAGATAACCTCATCATAATCAGGCTGAGGTTTTAAGCAATACATTGTTGTTATGAAACTTTCATATTATGAACCTAATCCCTCGAGAACCCCAAACATCTTGGTTATCTCATCAACAGGTTTTCCAATGGCATTAAGTTGATCACAAATAGATTTGAACTCTCGAAGATAAGCATTCAATGTTCAATCTCTTTTCTGACATGCTTGCAATTTTCCTCTTAGTTTGAACTCTTTTGCCACAAACTTTTGTGTGAAATGATTAAGAAGAGTCTGCCATACCTCATATGAAGTCTCTAGCCCGATGATCAAGCTTAAAATGTTCTCGGATACTACTCCACTTATCCAAGATGAGATTAATTGATCAGTCTTCATCTAATCTATATGATCTGGATTCACCACTTCTGTTTCATTACCTTCAATCTCAACTTGCATCATTTGAGCTGGTGGTGGTGTTTCGCCATTGATGTATCCAAAGAGATCCTGACTTCGCAAGAACCTGTGAAACTGTGCTTGCCAAAGTAGGAAGTTATCTTCAGCTAATTTTATTGTAACAAAATTGGCTATATTGACATGAATCGGAAAAGGATATTTCTGCATCCTTGATGTCATACTGTATTCCAGAAGCTTTTGAGATTGTGCTTTCTTGATTACTATCGAATAGACACCTCATACTCTATTCTTTGAACTTCTTGCTGTCGTTTGGATCATTCAGATGAAATGGATCACACAAACTCCATGAAAAACTTCGAGCGGTATAGTAGAAGAAACTCGAGCTCTCAGGAAAGCTCTAATACCATGTGAAGAAATCAAGAACAAGATACAAGAATGTAGAAGAGAAAGAACTTCTATATTTACTTGAATCGAAGAACAAAATATGTATTCATTGAGAGCTTTTCATCTCTTCTGTAATACAATCTCACTTCATCTCTCTCTCTCTCTCTCTCTCTCTCTCTCTCTCTCTCTCTCTCTACTCTCTATCCTCTTTTCTCTATATATTGAAAAACAGAGTACATCGTAGCATATTGAAGACTTGAGGAAGAAGATGATAAAACGAAAACTCTTCAACCAACTTAACAACTTCGATTACTTATCTAACAAACTAACCGCCCTAATGTATTAGAACACGTGTATTTCTTGTTAAAGTTTTCAAGCTCTTGAAGAACAATCTCTCTCTTCATGTCGGTCATGAGTTCTGAATTCACTATCTTCTGTACTTCTTCCTTATTGCCACGAGCACAACATCAGCAGAGCACCTCAATCATGAGCTTCGTTTTTAATTTCTTTCTCCTTATGCATTGCCACAGACTTATGCATTGCCACAGATCCTATCATGCATTGCTTATGTATTGCCACAGATCCTGTCTTCAAATCACTATCTTTAACAGTCATCCCTCCATACTGCCTTGCGTTCGGCCGGGTCGTTACATTCTCCATCTCTCACGGCACAATGCTCTTGTTGTAGAGCCACACATTGCAAGAGTTATGTATTGCCATAGATCCTGTCTTCAAATCACTATCTTTAACATGAGCTTCGTTTTTAATTTCTTTCTCCTTATGCATTGCCACAGACTTATGTATTGCTACAGATCATGTCATGCATTGCCACAGACTTATGTATTGCTACAGATCATGTCATGCATTGCCACAGACTTATGTATTGCCACAGATCCTGTCTTCAAATCACTATCTTTAACAGTCATCCCTCCATACTGCCTTGCGTTCGGCCGGGTCATTACATTCTCCATCTCTCACGGCACAACGCTCTTGTTGTAGAGCCACATACTGCAAGAGTTGACGCCTAGGTCTGTCAGAGTACACATATTGTCCACTTTGGATACTAAATTCTCACAGTTTTATTTTTCTTAGGGCAGTCGATACTACCTCAAGAAAAGACATATGTATAGTTAGAGAATCCGGAACCTTATATGCCAGCCCAGAACTCTTCCTAAGCGATGTGGGACAAAAAATATGCACTTAACCTACCCACGTACTACCAAGGTGTAGCCTCCCCTACCATCCCTCTGTATTGCCCTGGATTTGAGTTGTCACACCTATTGATTGTTGCCGTTCCCACAACCCATAAGTGAGCCGCTCCTTCATGTTTGATGCGTCCTATTCTTTCTTCTTCTTTTTTCTCGTGTCTTTTCTGAAATATGGGTATCGATTTTCATTTTTCTTTTGATAGGAGGCTTGAGGTCAAGCAACGAAATCAAATCGCTCCCGGAACTGGAATCACTTTCTCTGGTGAGTCGCCATCTCTCTCTCACTCACACATGCACGCAATAATCCTAAACTTCGCAAATGACTTCCGATGGACCTTTGGTGGGCATCCGATCATCATTTCTGGAGATTGATCTTCTGTCTGGACTATGTATCCATTGAATGGACCATGTCCTGATCAGTTTGTATTAATCCCAGACGACATTCTCTCTGATTGCGTATAGATTGCCACTCTATCGTGTTTAGGGGAGTTTAGGGTTTTGTAGTAGTCTTGCCAATTGCTTTCACAGAAGTGATTTTGGGTACGTTTAGTCTTGTTCTCTCGTTAAAAAAAACCTTAAAGAAGTGCCTGATGAAGATCCGTTGCTGTTGATGATGATTATGATGCATAGGATGGGGTGGAGCTGATGGAAGGAGAAGGGACTCACGAAGTGGAGGGAAGGATGGACATGGAGATGAACGACTACCCAGCACCAGGCCATAACCCTTCACGACCCACACCACCTTCAACCGCTTGACACCATATGGAATTTATCTTCATTTGGAAGACAATAAATAATGTCTTTTTGTCCTTGTAAAGAAATTTGGAGGTTCAAATCTACAACAAAGAAAAAGGATTTCTCTCAAACCGACTTCAATAATTGTCCCCCGTTGGTGAAAAACACACCGAGGTTAGTCGGTGCCAATTAAAATCACATATATAAACAAGAGATATGTTTAATTAATCATATCAAGGATCTGTTTTGACTCGTATGGTCATTTGTAATATTGAGATTTAAGTAGACGTGACATCATGTGGTGATTTCCTCTGACATAAGAAAAGGTAAGAGATTGATGCTAATGTTTTGAACAATGAAAAGAGATTTATTATAGTGATCAAGATTAAGAGAATGGAGTCATGAAATTGAGATTGATATTCCAAGTTCCATAAATGCAAAGCAGTTATACTCCTTAAGTTTGATTTAGAAAAAATAATAATATAATGAAATTATTTGTTTTGTGGAAAATGAATGCTTTAGAAAAATATTATCCTAAAAATGATTATATAAATCATATTGTGCAATTTGTAATTGACTTCTATAATGGGGAAATTATTCAAAAAATCATGAATCTATTGCACTTTTACCAATCAAGGATGCACTTTTTGAGGATTTACTTCTTCTGGTGATTTCCTCAATAAATGCATACATTAACTTCTTCAGGATTCTCTTCTTGTTTAAATTTCTACAGTACTGGCATGTTGATGAGATTAGACATGTTCGCCTCTTTGCCACCAAACGTTACTAATGAAAGTACGTCCAAACTTAGTAGAATAATTAAGTTTTTGCCATTATTGTGGGCCGGAATTTCCTCCAAGCGGACGTTTAAATTTCTACAGTACTTGCATGTTGATGAGATCATACCTGTCCGCCTCTCTACCACCAAACGTTACTAATGAAAGTACGTCCAAACTTAGAAGAATAATTAAGTTTTTGCCATTATTGTGGGCCAGAATTTCCTCCAAGCAGACGTTTAAATTTCTACAGTACTTGCATGTTGATGAGATCAGACCTGTCCGACTCTCTGCCACCAAACATTACTAATGAAAGTACGTCCAAACTTAGTAGAATAATTAAGTTTTTGCCATTATTGTGGGCCGGAATTTCCTCCAAGCGGACGTTTAAATTTCTACAGTACTTGCATGTTGATGAGATCAGACCTGTCCGCCTCTCTGCCACCAAACGTTACTAATGAAAGTACGTCCAAACTTAGTAGAATAATTAAGTTTTTGCCATTATTGTGGGCCGGAATTTCCTCCAAGCGGACGTTTAAATTTCTACAAGATACTTGCATGTTGATGAGATCGGACCTGTCCGCCTCTCGCCACCAAACGTTACTAATGAAAGTACGTCCAAACTTAGTAGAATAATTAAGTTTTTGCCATTATTGTGGGCCGGAATTTCCTCCAAGCGGACGTTTAAATTTCTACAAGTACTTGCATGTTGATGAGATCAGACCTGTCCGCCCTCTCGCCACCAAACGTTACTAATGAAAGTACGTCCAAACTTAGTAGAATAATTAAGTTTTTGCCATTATTGTGGGCAGGAATTTCCTCCAAGCGGACGTCAAGTCTCTCTCTCTCTAAAGATCGCCTGTATGTGCTCTTTCTTTTCTACCATTGACACCCTCCTCAGTTTCTCCATTGGAAAATGGGCACGACCTTGAAGATCTGCATGAGGCTGGCGGTGTGTTATCTGGGCTTTTATTGGTTCCTCTTGGCTGCCGCCGTTCCTGCAACCCGTAAGTTCGGGCCGGTCCTTCGTGCTTGATGCGTCCTATTTGATTTGTTTTCTCTCACGTCTTTTCTGCATTACAGATATCGATTTACATTTTTCTGTTTGATAGGAAGCTTGAGATCAAGCAACGAAATCAAATTACTCCCGGAACTGGAATCACTTTCTCTGGTGAGTCGCCATCTCTCTCTCTCACGCACGCACACACAAGCAATAATCTTATAATTCGCAAATGACTTCCAATGGAGCTCTGGCGGTCATCCGATCATCATTTCAGGAGATTGTTCTTATGTCTGGACCATGTATCGGCTGACGGGCCATGTTCTTATATGTTCATATTAATTCTAGACTATATTCTCTCTGAGTGAGGATAGATTGCCATTCTATCGTGTTTGGGGGAGATTAGGGTTTTGTATTAGTCTTACAAATTGCTGTCGCCGATGTGATTTTGAGTACGTTCAGTCCTGTTTTCTCGTTACAAGAACCTTAAAGAAGTTCCTGATGAAGATCTGTTGATGTTCATGATGATGATTGATGATGCGTAGGACGGTGTGGAGCTGATGGAAGCAGGAGGGGCTCACGAAATGGAGGGAAGGATGGACATAGAGACCGACGACTACCCACCACCAGGCCATAATCCTCGTCACGACCCACACCCACCCCCGCCACCAAGTCCTTGAAACCATAATGGAATTTATCCTTCATTTGAAAACAATAAATAACGTCTTTTTGTCCTTGTAAAGGGATTTGAAGGTTCATATCAACGATAAAGAACAATGATTTCTTTCGAAGTGGCTTCTGTTACTGTCCCTCGTCATTGCAAAACGCGCCAACATTGAGGTTAAGTCGGCCCCATTCCAGATCACATATATAAACAAGAGGTGCCTTATATTACTCATATTATGGAGCTGTTTCGATCGTATGGGCATATGAAATTTCGGCATTTAATTACACGTGACATCACGTGATGATCTCCTCCGGCAGAAGGAAATGTATCGATGCTGATGTTTTGAACGACGAAAATGGATTTACTATAGTGAACGGGATTAAGAGAATGGGATCATGAAATTGGCATTGATATTCCAAATTCCGTAAATGCAAAGCAGCTGTATTACTTAAGTTGGAATTTTCCATTTTCAATTGCACCTTAAACATCAAAATAGAAAAAAATAATAAAATAAAAAAACGAGTATCTTAGCCTTCTTTAATTTCGAGAAAGTTGATAATTAGGAAAATATTTTCCTAAAAATGATCACCTAAAAAATAAAGAAACAATAAATATTTTTGTTAATGAAAATGTGTAGACATAAATTATTATCAATAATAATAAAAATTATTGACTAATTATTTTAAATGATATAAGTGATATTTTTAGGAAGATATTTTCCAATCATTCATATTCCATAAAACAAATTCATCGATAAACTCTAGAAAGTCAACCTAAATGAGCACTAATTTAATCAATAGTCAACACAAAAATACAGGCTTGGTGGGCTCGTTTGAAGGTAAATAATTGATGCGCATATTAATATACCTCTTTCTGCCGACGTGCAAATTAGGATTTGAAATTCATAATTAAATAAAAATTGAGTGGAAAGGAAAGGTGATAGAATGTGACATTCTTGTGAAGTGCATGAAACCCACTTACCACAAGCCCATGAACTGTAAATTAATAAAGCCCAAGAAGGCTAAAGAGCCGGTCCTCAGCCTTAACCGTGCCTAACGAAATATATGAAAAGTACGATAAGTAACAAAGAAATGACATTATCTCTCATGAATTCTTAAAGGAATTGTTTATATCCCAATTTTATCTCCAAATCGTGCCTAAAAAAAAGGGATATGAGGGTACAAAAAAATATGGATATGCTTCTCGTGATAGATTATAATTAATATGTCAAAACAAACAACTGTCATTAATAAGTTAGGGGACATTCTGGCAAAATAATTAAAATAAATTAACGAACGTTATTAGATAAAAACAGCAAAAACAAATTAACAATCATCAATTTATCTTTTCTAAAATCCAAGCCTCTCTACAAGGGTGCACCTAGGCCTACATAGGCTTAGGTTGCCTTTGGTTGGACCTTTGACAAAAATCTTTGAGAAAAAATAAAAGAGTCTAAGTTAAATGGATATTTTTAATATCCAAATAGTGTTTCCTAGAATGTAATTGAAAAGTATACTAAGTAACTTTACTTTAAATGGTACTTAGAAAAATCACATTTGTAACAGAATTTTGCTTTTCAAAAAATCACAAATTAGTACACATATGATAAGTTTACTTCAAACTAATTTTTTGCTACGACCTTTGCCATGGCCGCGAGACCCTTTTGCGAGGGTCACGTGACCATATCGCAAGGCTGCCACGAAGGTCGCAACCCTCAGGGTCACATGATCCATTTGGTCGCAGATCTGGTTGCGACCAGATGTTGTTGTGCGCGACCCACTATGACCTCCACCACAATCACACGACCCTCTAGCAAGGGTTGCGTGACGCAGATTGCAAGGTTGCCGTGGAGGTTGCAACCTTCGCGTGATCCATCTAGTCGCAGATTTGGTCGAGTAGCCCCAACAGAGGTCATGATGCGACGAGTCGGGCGACCCTTCGGAGAGGGTCGTGACAACCAGATCTGCACGGCTTTCTAGCGAGGGTCACAACAACCAGATCTAATCATCGCAACGCTCGTCGGACCGCTTGCTCTTCACTGTTGACTACTTATCCTTGGCTGGCCAACTCTTCTTTTTTCGTTCTTTTAATAATATAGGTTTTTTTAAAAAATATAATTTCTTCAAACACTATTTTACTCAAAAGTACTTTGCAATGAACTTTTACAATACAATTTACTAAACACAATTTGCATTTTGAAAAACTCTTTTGGAAACTCCTTTAACTCAACATCATTTGCATTTCTCCAAAGGCTTTCCCCAAAAGTCTTCCCAAACGTGCCTTACCTCCATCTACACTCATCCGCTATCCTCTCGGTCAACCCTCAAATTCACAACAGCAGATGCACGAAGATTGTCGTCCAAACCTCAAATTCAAACGCTCATCCATGATCCTCTTTCTTCTTTCTATCTCACCGATCCAATTAACCCCGCATCCGTCACCCTCCAGGGACCATACCAAGATCGCCGTCATCGGGGTTGGTGACGTCGGCATGGCCATTGTCCAAACCATCCACACCTAGGACCTCTCTGACAAGCTAGCCCTCATAGACGCCAAGCCCCATAAGCTTTGCGGCGAGATGCTTGACCTCCATTGCACTGCCGCCTTTCTCCCCCTGCACAAAGATCGCGATCTCTGTTGAATACTCTGTCATTGGCCGGTCGATGGAGGCCAAGATCTTGGTGAAGGAAAGGCCGACTTCCGTAAATACTAAGTTGTTTGCCTTTGTTTCTGAAGGAAAGAGATGGAGAGAGAGATGGAGAAGGGAAACGGAGAGATTTACGGAAGAAAGAAATTGATTGATGTTGGAAGATATGCAGAAGATCCTGGAAATATATCGGGAATTGATTGATCCGATTTCTGATTATAGAGAATCAATCCAAATATTAGATTGATTTGTAAAATATTACATTGCCTTTTTCTATGTATACATCTTGTAATATAAACAGCAAAAGCCCTGTACATTGATTGCAAGTCAGAATACAGAAAAACATTCTCCCTAAACTTCGTCTTTCTCTTCTTCTTCTCGTCCGTTCCTTGCTTGCCTTCAGTTTCTGACATGGTATTAGAGCTTTGGCTTTAAGCTCCATCTTCCGCAACTGATTGCTTTCGAAGCTGCAAGACATATTGACGTCTTGATTACAAAAGAATCAAATTCTGTAAGAAGGAAGAAGAAACGGAAATTTTTTTCTTACCATGAATCCAAAGAATCTGCTCCTTGCCACTACTGGCGTTCCTTCTACAGGCGACGTCACACCAACAGGAGAGACACAAGGCTAGAGCACAATACCAGCAATTCCCACAACCCAGCAACAAATCCAGACTCAATGGCAGATATTCCCGGCTTAGGTGAATATGGGGCAACCCATTCCGGGCCATTCTTACCAATGGGTTCCCTATCCATGGTACGTCGGGCAATGCCCGAATCCATCATTGTCGGGGGTAATGAGTTACCAAAGTAACGTTTAGCCCGACGGGAGTCTACCAGCCGCAAGCGGGGCAAACTTAGCCACCAAGACAGAACAAGTAAATGGGTCTGGAGAAGCGGGTTCGGGAACAAACCCTCACTCGGGACTCTTCAATGCGGGTCATGGAACCGGGTTCAATAGGTCGGGTCGGGTACAGGGACGAATCCCTACTCGAACTTTTCACCCGGATTTATACCGTTTCCAATTGCGGCTATCACTGGCCGACCAAAGCCAAGCGATCCCTTGCACATGTCAACCGCCGACGGTCCAAAGTTGCGACTAATTAGTCTGCAACTGACCGGGCCGGAAAACTACAACAAATGGTCACAAGACTTCCGACGGGCTCTCGTGACAAAAGATAAAGACGGTTTCCTCGATGGAACTGTACCAATTCTGTTGGACGAAAGGCTGGCGAGGCACTAGAAAAAGTGCAATCACCTGATCCACACCTGGATCGGCAATTGCGTCTCTCCACACGTTGCAGCAGGCCTCCCATCGATGGAAGATTCAAAAACCATGTGGGATAACATCAAAGAAATGTACAGGAAATTAGACTGAGCAAAAATCTTTTGTCTCATGCAAGAACTCACAGATCTCAAGCAGGGGAATATGTCCGTCACAACGGTTTATAACAAACTCTCATCGCTCTGGAATGAGATAGAGGCCGCGGAAGAAAAACTCGAGGGACCTCCAGAAACTCTCAGGCAGTATAGATCCATGAAGGAGAGGGAGAAATCCACTCGATTTCTTTTAATATTGAACGAAACATATCTAACATTTCGTTCGCAGATCCTGTCGATGGATCCCATGCCGCCCCTCGGCCGGATTTTCCAGCTGGCCATCCAAGAAGAGAGCTAGCGGTTCACAACACCGGAGCAGACACGAGGAGGTGAGGCTGTCGCTCTCTCTCTTCGCAGAGAATGCCACAGGAGAGAATCGAGGGCGAAAACCCTAGCCCAAGAGAGAGAAAATTGCAAGGGGCTAGGGTTCGTAATCGGAGAAAGAGCCCTTAAAAGGGAAGGAAGCTATGGCCCAGATTCAATCCGACGATCTGACGGCTCGGATTTCTTGTGGAGATCTGACGGCCTTGATTTCCCGCGGAGATTTGATAGTCTGCAAGGGGTCGATGTGTTTGTTGCATCGGACGGTGGAGATATTTCCACGATTAAAGCATCCGACGGCCAAATTTTTTCCGCACTAATAAGGAATTTCTGCCAAAATTCAAGGGGGGAGAGGTAAATTATATTGTGAGCATTGCAAACGTCCACATCATACCATAGATAATTGCTGGAAATTACATGGAAAGCTAGGAGAAAAAGGGAAAAAGAAAGAGTATTCTGCAGCTTACCAGGTGACTCGACTTACTGGACCAAGTAGTGACCGACCGATTACTTATGGGCAATATCAGCAATTGATGCAGGCACTACAAAAAGCAGACATTGGAAATAAAGGAGGAAGTTTCTTAGGTATATCCCACTGCCTGATTAACTCAATTTCAAAAAGGGCATGGATAGTTGACTCAGGATCAAGTGATCATATCATTTGTGATATAATTTTTTTCTCAAAAATGCATAGGAAATTGGATACGCCTATTTCTGTGCAACTTCCAAATGGAAACATTACTCATGTCACATTGACAAGGACTGTTCAACTAAGCTCTCAAATTGTCCTTCAAAATGTCCTTTATGTCCCACAATTTCAGTTCAATCTCATTTCCGTATCAAAAGTCTGCAAGGAAAATTCCTGTCAAATACTCTTCGATGCTAACACATTTTTTTTCAAGCCCTTTCGACTAGGAAACTGATGGGCTTGGGTAGTCTTTCTGAAGATTTATATTTCTGGACCAGTATTCCAAGTCATCTTGATTTGAATTCAATTCCTTTCAATAAGTTGTCATTGTGTAATGTCATTGACAATGATAAAGACTTTATTTTACATTCAAGAATGGTTCCATACTCTAAATGTCCCATTTGTCCTCTTACAAAACAGTCTCGCACATCTTTCCCTTCGAATGCAAAACGTTCCGCTGCTATCCTTTCTTTAATTCATGTGGATGTCTGGGGACCCTATCACACAGCACACCGTGATGGTTCACGATATTTTCTCACAATTGTGGATGATCACTCTCGGGCCACATGGGTATTCCTAATGTAGTCAAAAGCTCAAGTTTCATCTCATTTGAAAACGTTCATCATCCTGACTAAAAATCAGTTTGGGAAATCAATCCAGCGAATACAGACTGACAATGGGAAGGAATTTTTTAGTCATGATTGCATATCACTTTTCTTGTCTCATGGCATTCTACATGAAAGCTCCTATATTTATACTCCACAACAAAATGGAGTGGTGGAACGTAAACATCGTCACTTGCTGGAGGTCGCACGAGCTTTGAAGTTTCAGGGATCCGTTCCAGCAATATATTGGGGAGATTGTGTCCACACTGCAGCCTATCTCATCAACCGTATGCCTACTCGGATATTAGCTGGTAAATCACCCTTTGAATTACTTTATGGAAAAAAACCAACAGTAGATTATCTACAAGTTTTCGGTTGTCTTTGTTATACTGCAACTATGGGGCCTTGAGACAAAATGAGTCCACGTGCCAGGAGGTGCATTTTCATGGGTTACCCTAACCTACAGAAGGGCCATTATATTCTCGATCCATCAAAAGGAGAATTTTTTGTGAGCAGGGATGTCATTTTTCACGAAACTATCTTTCCATTTCGTGAGTCCACAGAGGATTTGGATATCTCAACCAATTCTCATCGCTCCTCAATTGAGGAAAATATATCTTCTGAACATTTTCTCGCAGCATCACCAGGACAGGTCATTCCACTTTCCTCATTTGATCAATCACCTCAGACGGCAACATTAGAAAGTGTACTTGCTCTTCCACTAAACATTAAGGATGATTATGGCAAACAACCAGAAAACAATGTTGCGAAAATATCTCCTCCTCCACCGCCAACGGCTCATCCACGACATTCGGGGCGAGCTATGAAGCCACCAACGTGGACCAAAGACTATGCATGTGCCTCACTTAACGGACCAGGTATTCACTATCCAATATCTTCTTATGTCTCCTTTGAAAAGCTTTCGTCGGAGCATAGATGTTGCATTAGTCATATATCAGATGAGAAAGAACCGTCTAGTTATGATGAGGCATCCAAAGACCCACGATGGCAAAAGGCCATGGAAGCATAATTACAGGCCTTAACTGATAATCACACATGGGAGATAGTTCATTTGCCCCCAAATAGGAAATCTATAGGATGGAAATGGGTTTATAAAGTAAAATATAGAGCTGATGGAACCATTGAACGATACAAAGCTCAACTGGTGGCGAAGGGATATACACAACGAGAAGGTTTCGACTATCACGAAACTTTTTCCCCAGTTGCTAAAAATGTCACCGTCCGCTCATTCTTATCAGTTGCAGCCATCCATGATTGGCCGTTACACCAAATGGACGTTCACAACACTTTTCTTCATGGTGATATGGATAAAGAAATTTACATGGATATTCCTTAGGACTTACGGAGACAGGGAGAGAATAAAGTATGTCATCTCCGCAAATCCTTTTATGGGCTGAAACAAGCTTCCAGACAATGGTATGCTAAATTTGCTAACGCTCTCATCAATGCAAACTTCAAACAATCCAAGTATGATTATGCCTTATTTACATGGGCCAAAGGTACGTCATCTATTTACTTGATGATTTATGTAGATGACATTCTTATCATGGGAAATGATGAAGCTGCAATAAAGAGCCTTAAAAAATATTTGCATACCACATTTCATATAAAAGATCTGGGAGCACCAAAATATTTTCTTGGGATTGAGATCGCACAATCTCACCAAGGAATTTCTCTCAGTCAGAGGAAGTTTGTGTTGGAGATTATATCAAAGGCCGATTTATCATGATGTAGGCCAGCTGTAATTCCAATCGAGCAGAATATCATATTGACTACAACAGACCACACTGAAGGAACATCTCAGGATGATCCTATATTACAGGATCCGACGAGTTATTAGAAGCTCGTTGGAAAACTTATTCACCTGATTATAACCAGACCTGATATATCATATGCAGTGCAGAACCTCAGTCAGTTTATGCACAGACTGAAGGAATCTCACATGAATGCCGCTCTAAAAGTCGTGAAGTATTTGAAGGGATGTCTAGAACTCGGGATACTTCTATCTAGAAGATGCAACATGGAAATGACAACATATTGCTTTGTAGATTATGCAACGTGTCCTATGAGTCAAAGATCCATAACTGGGTTTTGCATTAAGCTAGAAGATTCTCTTCTTTCATGGAAACCCAAGAAGCAAGAAACAGTTTCTCTATCCTCAACTGAAGCAGAATATCGGGCCATGGCAAAGACCACATGTGAGATTGTGTGAATACGAGGTTTACTGGGTGATCTTGGAATACAGCTGAAAGGTTCGACGAAGTTATTTTGTGACAACGAATCGGCGTTGAAACTTGCGGCGAATCCTGTAATGCACGAAAG
Organism: Eucalyptus decipiens; assembly: GCA_014182575.1. Classification (NCBI taxonomy): domain Eukaryota; kingdom Viridiplantae; phylum Streptophyta; class Magnoliopsida; order Myrtales; family Myrtaceae; genus Eucalyptus; species Eucalyptus decipiens. The sequence continues at coordinate 18,782,847 of CM024619.1, forward strand.
GACCAAGCACATAGAAGTGGATTGTCATTTCACTCGGGAGAAGATTCAAGAAGGGACAATTGAGACAAGAGGGATTGGAACGGCTGAACAACCTACAGATGTGTTTACCAAAGCCTTGTGTCAAAGACAACATGCATATCTACTGAGCAAGCTAGGCGTCTTGGACATTTACAAGCCACCAACTTGAGAGGGAGTGTTGGAAGATATGCAGAAGATCCTGGAAATATATCAGAAATTGATTGATCTTCTGATTATAGAGAATCAATCCAAATATTAGATTGATTTGTAAAATATTACATTGCCTTTTTCTATGTATACATCTTGTAATATAAATAGTAAAAGCCCTGTACATTGATTGCAAGTCAAAATACAGATTAATCTTCTCTCTAAACTTCGTCTTTCTCTTCTTCTTCTCGTCCGTTCCTTACTTGCCTTCGGTTTCTGACAATTGAGAAAAGAATTTTAAAAAAATCTGAAATGTGGGCCTCACTGGACATTTTTTTATCAGCTAATGGAATTGTTATTTTGCTGACTGAGCACAACTAGTGCACCCAATGTTTTCTCCTCTGTTCACCTTCTAGATCGATTTTGCCAATTGTTGAAAGCCTTCCCTAACCCTCTCCGCCGCCCACTCGGGACTCAAACGTGAAATTCGTGAGTGGGAAGCAACTGTCCGAAGGTTCCTTCCTCGTTTGACTTTGTCCCATAACGTTCGTCGAAACTCAGTTTATTTTATTAGATTCATTCTTCAGGTCTTACGAATGAGAACCGACGCTTTAACATTGTTAATTTTTGTCATGGATGAATACTTAAAAGAACAAAATCTGAGTTGGTGTTTTCCTTTTATCTATTTTATCAATTGTCAAATTTTGACGTTTCTTTTCTATTGGGAAAATTTTGCAAAAGGTCCTAAAACTATTGTGTGGTAACTAATTTAATTTTAAACTTTTCAATATGACTAGTAAGATTGATTTGGCCATATAGTCATTCCTATCAATTTTGGTTGGAAATCGTTGATGTGGACACCAGCCATCCTATGTGACAAAGACAACGTTGACGTGGACAATTTTGTATTTTTAAAAAATTCTGAATTTTTATTTTTATTTTTATTTTTCTCATTTTCTTTCTTTCCTTCTTAATTTTTTTCCTTATTTTCCTCTGTCGGCTACAACCTCACCAGCCACTAGGCAAGAGGCTGCAAAACCTCATTGTTCTTCCAATAGAACACTTAACATTCTCGTCAATGATTTTTGGTTAAAATAGATCAGAAAATTACATTATAAAACCGTCAAAAGGCTTAGGACTAAAACTAGCCATATTTGACTAAATTGGCCACCCTTTTAGAGAATGATCCCTGTTTCCTACGGCACATTTGTCTTCTAGATCGGTTTTACCATTATCCCACCATCAAGTCCAACTCAAATGTGACTTTCGCACGACGCAACATCGGAACCCATGCTTTCGATCGTGGTGTCTTTAGCCCATGGTGCTGAAAGCAACTTGACCCACTTTGTATCTGTGGGTGATGGTAGTTGGCTCTCTTCCTTCTGTCATCCTCTTATGATAATCGAGATTAGAAAAGACATTAATTCAACTTAGCACTCTAACTTAATTCAATCAAAAATGTCACTTTCAAGGACCCCTAAGTTGGAGTATTGCCTAAAAACTATGCATTAAGAATATTCCCCCGGATGTTGACATTACATACGGCAATGTTGTTTTATGAATAAAACAGTTCAATTGATTCGCAATATGCACTCGTTTTAATGCCCATTCGAACATCACAATCAATTCATCTTTGTGAGTTACAAACTAAAATTCTTTAGACCATGGATTACCGGTGTTTGCAGTGTGTGATACTAATGCTTTGTTCGTTGTAATTAATACTTTGATTGCGGCAATGAATAATTCAAATAAACGGAAGATCTAAATTGACAAACTAAAATATCTTGCAAATTTTATAATTTACTTCCATTTATGTATTGATTGACAGATGTTATGACCATTCATGTTGTCAACTTGCCATTCGGGTTTCTTCGATAATGACATACATTAACTTCTTCAGCGTCCACTTCTTGTTTGGGTCTACAATAATAGCGGGTTGATAAGATGGTGATCGATCTTCTCCTCTCTGCCACCGAACTTTACTAGTGGAAGTACGTCCAAACTCGGTGCAATAATTAACTATCTGCTATTATTGTGGGTAGGAATCCTGCAAGAATAATGCTGACTGTGATAAGAAAAGACAGTGGAGATGGCCTAAGTGGGAACTCGATCAGCACAGACTTCACATTCCGTAGTTGACTTGGCTGGACATCAACTCTCTCTCTCTCTCTCTCTCTCTCTCTCTCTCTCTCTCTCTCTATATATATATATATATATATATATATATATATATATATCGCCTGTGCTTTCTCTGTCTTTACTTCCACTTACCATATGGTTTTCACGAAGAAATTAACTTGGAAGATGGCTATGGCGTTCAAGATCTTCATGAGGCTGGCGGTGTGTTATCTGGGCATTTCTTGGTTCCTCTTAGCTGCTGCCATTCCTGCAACCCGTAAGCGAGCCGGTCCTTCGTGTTTGATGCGTCCTATTTGATTTGTTTTTTTCTCACGTCTTTTCCATATTACATTTATTGATTTTCATTTTGTTGAATAGGAAGCTTGAGCTCGAGCAACGAAATCAAATCACTCCCGGAATTGAAATCACTTTCTCTGGTGAGTCACCATCTCTCTCTCTCACGCATGCTCACACGGCAGCAAGTGATGGTATTATACTTCGCAAATGACTTCCGATGGAGCTTTGACGGGCATCCGATTATCATTTCTGGATATTGATCTTCTGTCTGGACTATGAATCCATTGACGGGCCATGTCCTGATCTGTTCGTATTAATCCTAAACGACATTCTCTCTGACTGAGGATAGATTGCAGTTTCATCGTGTTTAGGGGAGGTTAGGGTTTTGTAGTAGTCTTACAAATTGCTGTCACAGAAGTTGATTTTGGGTTCGTACAGTTTTGTTTTGTGATATCCTTAAATTAACTCATCTAAAATATTATCCGCTTTGGCCATCCCTTATTGAGCCCATAGTTTTCTCCTTTGATGTACACTTTCCCATGAAGTCACCAATTCTACTTTCACTCGTCTCATACCAAGTCTCATGGTTTTGTCCTTGACATATACTTTCCCATCAGGTTGCCCATTCTGGTTGTGCTCTAATTCGTACCCACTAAATTTTGGAATTGCAAAACAAAACTTGTCGTTACATCAAAAGGCGTATCCGCAAGTTAATTCTAGTTTGCGCAATCTCAAAATCATTCTCTTATGTTTGTTCCTACCTCCTTCACTATCCTAGAAACTTGCCAGAAGCTCCTTCTCCTCCAAGCCCTCAGACCCTAGCAATCACAATCACTCCTCACCCTCGTTGGATCAGGTCATTATAGGCTCATCAGCTTCTGCCTAATTCATCCCCAAACCCTGAACTACGTATCTACTAGAGGGATCCCATTTTGATACTATAGTGTGACATTCCTAGATTAACACACTCGAGGTATTGTTCATTTTAACTCATTTCATATTGAGCCTCGTGATTTTGTCCTTTGGTATACAGTTAGGCACTTTCTTAGGAGATCACCCATCTTGATAGTGCTCTAGTCTAAGCTTACTTAACTTCGAAGTTCCAAAACAAAGTTTGCCATATCTCAGAATTGTTCTCCTCTTATTTGGTATATAGTTCGATTCATTCATATTCCATTCGCCATCCTAGAAGCTTGTCAGGAGTTTCTCATTGTCCAAACCCTCTGATCTCACCGGCCACTGCCCGCCTTTGTTGAACTGGGTTGTTATAGTTTCCTTGCTACAAAAACATTTAAAAAGTTCCTGATGAAGATCCGTTGCTGTTGATGATGATTATGATGCATAGGATGGTGTGGAGTTGATCGAAGGTGGAGCGACACACGAAGTGGAGAGAAGGATGGACGTGGAGAAAAACGACTATCCAGGACCAGGCCATAATCCTCGTCATGACCCAGCCCCGATTCCAACCCATTGACACCATAATGGCATTTATCATTCATTTACTTGCTCCTGGAAAACAATAGATAATGTCTTTTTGTCATGTGAAGAGACAGATGGATGAATTTATAGGAAAGGTTGGGATTTGGAGGTTCAAGTTAAGGACAACGAACAAGGATTTCCCTCAAACTGGCTTCTATCATTGTCCCTCGTCATTGCAAAACATGCCGACATCGAAGTTAGTCCTTTCCAATCCAGATCACATATATGAACAAGAGGCGTGTTAAATTAATCATATCATGGAGCCATCTCGACTCGCATGATCATATGAAATATGGGTAGATGTGATGTTATATGGTGATTTTCTCCAGCATAAGAAAAGGTAAGAGATCGATGTTGATGTTTTGAACGACGGAAAGGGATTTAGAATAGTGATCAGGATTAAGAGAATGGGGTCATGAAATTGGAATTGATATTCCAAATTCCATAAATGCAAAGCTGCTGTATTCCTTAAATTTAATTAAGAAAAAAAATAATGATATATTTCACCAAAAAAAAAAATGATATAATGAAATTAATTGTTTCGCAAAAAATAAATGACTAAGAAAATATTATCCTAAAAATGATCATTTAAACAATACCATGGTGTTTGTAATTGGCTTATGTAATTGTCACTTGTCGTTGCAAAACACGCCAACATTAATGTTAGTCGCTCATGGTCCAAATCACGTACATACATAATACATATATAAGTAAGAGGTGTTTTACAGTAATCATTCTATTGAGTCATTTCAACTTGTATGATTATACGGAATATTGGGATTTTGGTGAAATGATCAGTATGTCATTGTTGTTTTATACACAGTAACAAACAAGTAGATCCTAACTTCTCGACTAAATTATAGTTCTTTTATGTGCAGCAATTTGGGTTCTTTGCTGACGGCTTGTGAAACCAAAAATTCATTTTACAACTTCTCTAAATATATCACGAACCACTTGGATCGTGTGCAACCTCCCAACACAAGCCAAAACCAAATGCAAATCAAATTTGAATATAGATGGTCGATTGAAAGTATTATACAGTGGTCGAAGTTAACGAACCGGCTATAGCGAAAACTCGTCCGAGTCAAATTTGAGAACTTACCGAGTCCGAACTCAAACGTGACGCTCATTGGCGGTCGATCGAGAGATTCCTTCCTCGTCCGACTTTCACACGAGACGACGTCGAAGCACATGCTTTCGATCTCAGTGTCTTTAGCCCATCGCCTCGAAAGCGACTTTGACCCACTTTGTTTTGTCGGTGGTGGTGGATTCGCTTTCTTCTGTCATCCTCTTATGATTTCCATTGACTCGCTCATCCATAGTCAGCTATAGTCAAGCGATAATCGAGATTAGGAAAGACATAATTCATCTTAGCATTCTAAATAATAAAAAAAGAAATCGTAAATATCGCTTCTAGGGAATACTCTTATGTTGCATTTAGGATATTCCACCAGATGTTGACGATAGATGCGACCATTTTTTTTTCTTTAATGAATAAAACAGTTTAATTGATCCGTATTATGCACTCTTTTTAGTGTCTATTCGAACAATCGACTTATCCTCGCGAAATAAAGTTACAAACTGAAATTCTTTCAATCATTTATTATTAGTGTTCATGGCGATTGATATTAATATCTTGTCATTATAATTAGATATTTTGATTGCAATAGTGAAGAAGATGTAAATTAACAAATTAAAATATTCAGCAAATTTGAAGATTTATTTCCATTTATGTATTGATTGAAAGATGTTATGACTATTCATGGAATGTCGATCGGCCATTACTGTAGTAACCCAGAGGATTCACTTCTTGTTAGGAAAAAAATATAAGGTAGAACTCTGATGCCAACTCAGTAAACAATCAATCCATTCATCTTGCAATATGTGTCGTACGTGGGACCACCTATCATTCACGGTCTCCCCCTCTCTCCCTCTCTCACCGTCTCGCCCCTCTCTTCTTGTCCTTCTCTCTCCTTTGCTACACTTGCTTTTCTTCTTTTTTTCTTGCACCCCACAGCTGCGGAGCTTGAGCCCAAGGCTTGCGGCCACTATGGCCATGGAGCTTGACCTTAAGTAACTGAGGTCACAAGCTCAAGATACGGAAACCATGGATGCGAGCTTGTGCTCAAGCGACCATGGCTGCTTTGACCTCGAACTCTAGGCTCAAGCTCAAGCTCCATAATCATTGTAGCTGCGAGATTGCAAACTAACTGTCCATAGGCACAAGTCTTTGGATCTAATAGCCATAGATAGGAGAAAAGTCATGGATGCAGTGATCTAGCATAATAGGGGAAAAAAATGAGCATGTCTATGTGCTTGAAACTCAAGCTACTATGGCTATCACAAACTCTAGGCTCAAGGTTGAGCTATGCCATGGCGGTTATCGCATGCTCTAAGTTCGAGGTTGAGCTCCATAGGCATGGCAATCATGAGATTTGGGCTTGAGCTCCACCGTCAAGAACATAGAAGATGTTGGTGATTCCGATTTGGACAAGCCATTGGGAGGCACTATTGAAATAATTTGTAATTATAAAAGATGTGTCTCTTGGTTAAGAGGAGACATGACTCTTGATTAAGAGAAAACGTGACTTTTTGTTATGAAAAGATATGAATCTTGGTCGTAAAGAGAGGTTATTGATGGTCACGAAAGGAAGTTATTCTTGACATGCAGAGTGGTGATAGTTGGGGATAAGAAACTTATTCGCAAAAGATGTGTTGATTGGCTATCTGTGAATAGATACCAAATCACACATTATTTATTATAACCATAACTGTTCATAACAATTTTTTCTTCAAAGATCTCTCTTATTCTCCTTTCACACACACAAGTTTAACACAATCGAGGTGAAATTCCAATAGAAAAATTGAGTAATTGTTGAACTCGTTTTTCTACAATTTGATGTATATCTTGGAAGTATATTTGTTCTAAACTCAGAGTGATCGCCATCAATACATCAAGGATATATTATTACTTGTCCATCTTTATTAACAATCAAATTTCCCCAAGAGGCACTCCAACATTTTACGATTTTGGTGTCCATAGAGGAGATGAAGAATTGCAGAGGGAGTTGGAGAGAGAAAGTCAAGAGGGAGTGAGAGTCAGGAAGAGAGAGAGAAGTGGGCCTCGCATTAGACATGTGGCCATGTGAATGGACTGTGGCAAGGATGATGTGGCATCATAGTCTTATGCAATATTTTCTCTTTTTCAGGATTCATCTCGTTAGTGTTTCTACAAAAATGACATACATTAACTTCTTCAGAATTCACTTCTTATTTGGATTTCTAAGGTAATGGCAGGTTGATAAGATCAAGACCATATATGATTTGATCTCCTCCTTTCTGTCAACAAGCCTTACTAACAAATTTTACTAATGAAAGTACGTCCAAACTTGGTGCAATTAATAAGGTGTCATTATTTGGTCAGGAATTTTCACCAAGACTAATCTATCTTTGAATCGGGGTACCGCTTGGACCCTTGGTGCTTTTGCTAACAAACTTTACTAATGAATGTACGTCCAAAGTTAGTGCAATAAATAAGTTTTTGTCATTATTCAAGCAGAAATTTCCCCCAAGACTGATCCCACTATAGACACAAAGATCGCCTTCTCACTATGTACTTCTATTGACACCCTCCTCGGTTTCTCCATATAATTTTCAATAAGAACTTGACTTTGAAAATGGGCATGGCGTTCAAGATCTTCAAGAGGCTAGTGGTGTGTTATCTGGGGTTTTCTTGGCTCCTTTTGTAACGCCCTGGGTCTGTCACTATACACATATTGTCCGTTTTAGACATTAAGTCATCACAATTTTGTTCTTATCAGGGCAACCCATACTACCCAAAAAAAAAAAAAAAAAAAAACACGTATGTACAATTAGAGAACTCAAAACCTTATAAGCCAGCCTAGGACTTTTCCTTAAGCGATGTGGAATGGGAGATATGCGCTTAGCCTCGCCTTCGTAGAGCCAAGGTGCAACCTGCCCTGTCATCCCTCCATACTGCCTAGCGTCCGGTTGGGTCGTTACATTCTCCATCTCTCACGGCACAACGCTCTTGTTGTAGAGCCACACACTACAAGAGTTGATGCTCTGGGTCCGTCAGAGTACACATATTGTTCACTTTAGATACTAAATTCTTACAGTTTTATTTTTCTTAGGGCAGTCGATACTACCTCAAGAAAAGACATACTTATAGTTAAAGAATCCGGAACCTTATATGCCAGCCCAGAACTCTTCCTAAGCGATGTGGGACAAAAAATATGCGCTTAACCTACCCACGTACTACCAAGGTGTAGCCTCCCCTACCATCCCTCTGTATTGCCCTGGATTTGAGTTGTCACACCTATTGATTGTTGCCATTCCCGCAACCCATAAGTGAGCCTCTCCTTCATGTTTGATGTGTCCTGTTCTTTTTTTTTTTTTTTTTCTCGTGTCTTTTCTGAAATATGGGTATCGATTTTCATTTTTCTTTTTGATAGGAGGCTTGAGGTCAAGCAACGAAATCAAATCGCTCCCGGAACTGGAATCACTTTCTCTGGTGAGTCGCCATCTCTCTCTCACTCACACATGCACGCAATAATCCTAAACTTCGCAAATGACTTCCGATGGACCTTTGGCGGGCATCCGATCATCATTTCTCGAGATTGATCTTCTGTCTGGACTATGTATCCATTGAATGGACCATGTCCTGATCAGTTCGTATTAATCCCAGACGACATTCTCTCTGATTGCGTATAGATTGCCGCTCTATCGTGTTTAGGGGAGGTTAGGGTTTTGTAGTAGTCTTGCCAATTGCTGTCACAGAAGTGATTTTGGGTACGTTTAGTCTTGTTTTCTCGTTAAAAAAACCTTAAAGAAGTGCCTGATGAAGATCCGTTGCTGTTGATGATGATTATGATGCATAGGATGGGGTGGAGCTGATGGAAGGAGAAGGGACTCACGAAGTGGAGGGAAGGATGGACATGGAGATGAACGACTACCCAGCACCAGGCCATAACCCTTCACGACCCACACCACCTTCAACCGCTTGACACCATATGGAATTTATCTTCATTTGGAAGACAATAAATAATGTCTTTTTGTCCTTGTAAAGAAATTTGGAGGTTCAAATCTACAACAAAGAAAAGGATTTCTCTCAAACCGACTTCTATAATTGTCCCTCGTTGGTGAAAAACACACCGAGGTTAGTCGGTGCCAATTAAGATCACATATATAAACAAGAGATATGTTTAATTAATCATATCAAGGATCCGTTTGCAATATTGAGATTTAAGTAGACGTGACATCATGTGGCGATTTCCTCTGACATAAGAAGAGGTAAGAGATTGATGCTAATGTTTTGAACAATGAAAAGAGATTTATTATAGTGATCAAGATTAAGAGAATGGAGTCATGAAATTGAGATTGATATTCCAAGTTCCATAAATGCAAAGCAATTGTACTCCTTAAGTTTGATTTAGAAAAAATAATAATATAATAAAACTATTTGTTTTGTGGAAAATGAAGGGTTTAGAAAAATATTATCCTAAAAATGATTATATAAATCATATTGTGCAATTTGTAATTGACTTCTACAATGGGGAAATTATTCAAAAATCATGAATCTATTACACTTTTACCAATCAAGGATGCACTTTTTGAGGATTTACTTCTTGTGGTTATTTCCTCAGTAAATGCATACATTAACTTCTTCAGGATTCTCTTCTTGTTTAAATTTCTACAGTACTGGCATATTGATGAAATCAGACCTGTCCGCCTCTTTGCCACCAAACATTAGTAATGAAAGTACGTCCAAACTTAGTAGAATAATTAAGTTTTTGCCATTATTGTGGGCAGGAATTTCCTCCAAGCGGACGTTTAAATTTCTACAATACTGGCATGTTGATAAGATCATACTTGTCCGCCTCTCTACCGTCAAACGTTACTAATGAAAGTACATCCAAACTTAGTAGAATAATTAAGTTTTTGCCATTATTGTGGGCAGGAATTTCCTCCAAGCGGACGTCGATTCTCTCTCTCTCTCTCTCTCTCTCTCTCTCTCTCTCTATAAAGATCGCCTGGACTTGCTCTTTATTTTCTTCCGTTGACACCCTCCTCAGTTTCTCCATTTAGTTTTCATCAAGAAATTGACTTCGAAAATGGGCACGGCCTTCAAGATCTGCATGAGGCTGGCGGTGTGTTATCTGGGCTTTTATTTGTTCCTCTTGGCTGCCGCCGTTCCTGCAACCCGTAAGTTCGGGCCGGTCCTTCGTGCTTGATGCATCCTATTTGATTTGTTTTCTCTCACGTCTTTTCTGCATTACAGATATCAATTTACATTTTTCTGTTTGATAGGAAGCTTGAGATCAAGCAACGAAATCAAGTTACTCCCGGAACTGGAATCACTTTCTCTGGTGAGTCGCCATCTCTCTCTCTCACGCACGCACGCACAAGCAATAATCTTATAATTCGAAAATGACTTCCAATGGAGCTTTCGCGGTCATCCAATCATCATTTCTGGAGATCGTTCTTCTGTCTGAACCATGTATCGGCTGACGGGCCATGTCCTTATCTGTTCATATTAATCCTAGACGACATTCTCTCTGAGTGAGGATAGATTGCCATTCTATCGTGTTTGGGGGAGATTAGGGTTTTGTATTAGTCTTACAAATTGCTGTCGCCGATGTGATTTTGGGTACGTTCAGTCCTGTTTTCTCGTTACAAGAACCTTAAAGAAGTTCTTGATGAAGATCCGTTGATGTTCATGACGATGATTGATGATGCGTAGGACGGTGTGGAGCTGATGGAAGCAGGAGGGGTCTCACGAGGTGGAGGGAAGGATGGACATAGAGACCGACGACTACCCACCACCAGGCCATAATCCTCGTCACGACCCACACCCACCCCCGCCTCCAAGTCCTTGAAACCATAATGGAATTTATCCTTCATTTGAAGACAATAAATAACGTCGTTTTGTCCTTGTAAAGGGATTTGAAGGTTCATATCAACAATAAAGAACAATGATTTCTCTCGAAGTGGCTTCTGTTACTGTCCCTCGTCATTGCAAAACGCGCCAACATTGAGGTTAAGTCGGCCCCATTCCAGATCACATATATATAAACAAGAGGTGCCTTATATTACTCATATTATGGAGCTGTTTCGATCGTATGGGCATATGAAATTTCGGCATTTAATTACACGTGACATCACGTGATGATCTCCTCCGGCAGAAGAAAATGTATCGATGCTGATGTTTTGAACGACGAAAATGGATTTAGTATAGTGAACGGGATTAAGAGAATGGGGTCATGAAATTGGCATTGATATTCCAAATTCCGTAAATGCAAAGCAGCTGTACTCCTTAAGTTGGAATTTTCCATTTTCAATTGCACCTTAAACATCGAAATGGAAAAAAATAATAAAATAAAAAAAACCAGTATCTTAGCCTTCTTTAATTTTGAGAAAATTAATAATTTGAAAAATATTTTCCTAAAAATGATCACCTAAAAACGAAGAAACGATAAATATTTTTTGTTAATGAAAATGTGTAGGCATAAATTATTATCAATAATAATAAAAATTATTGACTAATTATTTTAAATGATATAAGTGATATTTTTAGGAAGATATTTTCCAATAATTCATATTCCATAAAACAAATTCGTCGATAAACTCTAGAAAGTCAACCTAAATGAGCACTAATTTAATCAATAGTCAACACAAAAATACAGGCTTGGTGGGCTCGTTTGAAGGTAAATAATTGATGCGCATATTAATATACCTCTTTCTGCCGACGTGCAAATTAGGATTTGAAATTCATAACTAAATAAAAATTAAATAAAAATTGAGTGGAAAGGAAAGGTGATAGAATGTGACATTCTTGTGAAGTGCATGAAACCCACTTACCACAAGCCCATGAACTGTAAATTAATAAAGCCCAAGAAGGCTAAAGAGCCGGTCCTCAGCCTTAACCGTGCCTAACAAAATATATGAAAAGTACGATAAGTAACAAAGAAATGACATTATCTCTCATGAATTCTTAAAGGAATTGTTTATATCCCAATTTTATCTCCAAATCGTGCCTAACAAAAAAGGGATATGAGGGTACAAAAAAATATGGATATGCTTCTCGTCATAGATTATAATTAATATGTCAAAACAAACAACTGTCGTTAATAAATTATGGAACATTCTGGCAAAATAATTAAAATAAATTAACGAACGTTATTAGATAAAAATAGCAAAAACAAATTAACAATCATCAATTTATCTTTTCTAAAATCCAAGCCTCTCTACAAGGGTGCACCTAGGCCTACATAGGCTTAGGTTGCCTTTGGTTGGACCTTTGACAAAAATCTTTGAGAAAAATAAAAGAGTCTAAGTTAAATGGATATTTTTAATATCCAAATAGTGTTTCCTAGAATGTAATTGAAAAGTATACTAAGTAACTTTAAATGGTACTTAGAAAAATCACATTTGTAACATAATTTTGCTTTTTAAAAAAATCACAAATTAGTACACATATGATAAGTTTACTTCAAACTAATTTTTTGCCGTGACCTTCACCATGGCCGCGAGACCCTTTGGCGAGGGTCGCGCGACCATATCGCAAGTTTGCCATGAAGGTCGCGACCCTCAGGGTCACATGATCCATTTGGTCGCAGATCTTGGTGCGACCAGATGTGGTGGTGTGCGACCCACCATGACCTCCGCCACAACCACACGACCCTCTAGCGAGGGTTGCGTGACGCAGATCGCAAGGTTGCCGTGGAGATTGCAACCTTCGCGTGATCCATCTAGTCACAGATTTGGTCGCGCAACCTCCACAGAGGTCATGATGCGACGGGTCGGGCGACCCTTCGGAGAGGGTCGCGACAACCAAATTTGCACGACTTTTCGGTAGGGTTGTGCAACGGGAACCGCCCGAACCAAGAACCAGCTGGACCGGACCGAACCGGCCGGTTTTGGGCGGTTCCCACGGTCGGCAGTCCGGTTCCCGGTTCCTAATCTTGGAACCGATGGCTGGTCGGTCCGGTTCCCAGTTCCAAGGTGGGAACCGGACCGAACCGAACCGACCGGACCAAACCAAATTTTTTAATATATAATTTATATACATAGAATTAATAAAATATATAAACATGATAACTTATTGCAACCAAAATTGCAATTTGAGGTAGGAACCTCTTATGTGGCCAAGAGACCATTAAAACCATTTTTGTTACTCTTTTATTTATAGAAAAAAATCTCCTTGTTAGTAATGTGGACTGTGACTTGAGTTCTCTATTTTCAAGGTTCCTCGAGTGGTACCAGCAAGTTAGTTATTGAGAGAAAGAGGGAAAGTAAGAGACTCTTTCTTTTTTAATTGATTTATTGGGGATTTTGTGATGAATGGTTGAATGATCCTTACTTTGTGTTTTGTTCTGCTTGCTTGAGGAAATTAGATGATACACTCTTTAGCAAATAAGATTACAATTTTTTGACTTCTAGTGATTAAAATGTCCCCACATTATTTGTTTATAGGATTACAATTTAAGCCAAGTCCAACCTTTAGCCAAATTGTTCATGGCCTTTATGGTTAAAGTTAAGTGTGATTCACACTTCGTGTGTTTCACACAAGTGAAGTTTGAATATTTTGCACGTGGGAACATGTGTGATTAGTTTTGTTGAATCGCCCGAGAACCGAATTGAATTGATTGGTCTGGAATGCGGTCACTCTTTAGTGCAAAAAAGTATAGCTGATTTTGTTGGACCGGACCGGACCGGACCGGAACCGATGGTCCGGTCCGGTTCCCGGTCCTAGGACCAAATGGTCTGGTCCACGGTTCGCAATTTTGGGAACCGGTGCTCCCAGTCCGGTTCCCGGTTCCAAGGTGGAACCGAACCGAACCAGGAACCGATCACCCCTATTTTCTGGAGAGGGTCACAACGACCAAATTTATTCACCGCAACGCTCGTCGGACTGCCTACTCTTCACTGGTGACTACTTATCATTGGCCGGCCAACTCTTCTTTTTCATTCTTTTAATAATATAAGTTTTTTTTTTTAAATATAATTTCTCCAAACACTATTTTACTCAAAAGTACTTTGCAATGAACTTTTACAATACAATTTACATTTTGAAAAACTCTTTTGGAAACTCCTTTAACTCAACATCATTTGCATTTCTCCAAAGGCTTTCCCCAAAAGTCTTCCCAAACGCGCCTTACCTCCATCTACACTCATCCGCTATCCTCTCGGTCAACCCTCAAATTCACAACAGCAGATGCACAAAGATTGTCGTCCAAACCTCAAATTCAAACGCTCATCTGTGATCCTCTTTCTTCTTTCTATATCACCGATCCAATTAACCCCGTAGCTATCACCCTCTAGGGACCATACCAAGATCGCCGTCATCAGGGTTGGCGACATCGGTGTGGCCATCGTCCAAACCATCCTCACCCATGACCTCTCTGATGAACTGGCCCTCATAGACGCCAAGCCCCATAAGCTCCGCGACGAGATGCTTGACCTCCATTGCACTGCCGCCTTTCTCCCCCTGCACAAAGATCGCAGTCTCTGTTGAATACTATGTCGCCGGCCGGTCGATGGAGGCCAAGATCTTGGTGAAGGAAAGGCCAACTTCCATAAACACTAAGTTGTCTGCCTTTGTTTTTGAAGGAAAGAAACGAAAAGAGAGATGGAAAAGGGAGACGGAGAGATTTATGGAAGAAAGAAATCGATTGATGTTGGAAGATATGCAGAAGATCCTGGAAATATATCGGGAATTGATTAATCCAATTTCTGATTATAGAGAATCAATCCAAATATTAGATTGATTTGTAAAATATTACATTGCCTTTTTCTATGTATACATCATGTAATATAAACAGCAAAAGCCTTGTACATTGATTGCAAGTCACAATACAGAAAAACCTTCTCCCTAAACTTCCTCTTTCTCTTCTTCTTCTCGTCCGTTCCTTGCTTGCCTTCAATTTCTGACATGGTATCAGAGCTTTGGCTTTAAGCTCCATCTTCCGCAACTGATTGCTTTCGAAGCTGCAAGACAGATCAATGTCTTGATTACGAAAGAATCAAATTCTATAAGGAAGAAAAAAAGGAAATTTTTTTCTTCCCATGAATCTAGAGAATCTGCTCCCTGCCACTACCGGCGTTCCTTCCACAGGCAACGTCACACCGACGGGAGAGACACAAGGCCATAGCACAATACCTGCAATTCCCACAACCAAGCAACAAATCCAGACTCAATAGCAGATATTCCTGGCTCAGGCGAATATGGGGTAGCCCATTCCGGGCCATTCTTACCAATGGGTACCCTATCCATGGTACGTCAGGCAAAGCCCGAATCCATCATTGCTGGGGATAATGAGTTACTAGAGTAACGTTCAGCCCGACGAGAGTCTACCAGCCGCAAGTGGGGCAAACTCAGCCGCCGAGACAGAACAAGTAAACGAGTCTGGAGAAGCGGGTTCGGGAACAAATCCTCACCCAGGACTCTTCAATGTAGGTCATGGAACCAGGTTCAATGGGTCGAGTATAGGGACAAATCCCTACTCGAACTTTTCACCCGGATTTTTACCATTTCCAATTGCGGCTATCACTGGCCGACCAGAGCCAAGCGATCCCTTGCACGTGTCAACCACCGACGGTTCAGAGTTGCGACTAATTAGTCTACAACTGATCGGGCTGGAAAACTACAACAAATGGTCACAAGACTTCCGGCGGGCTCTCGTGACAAAAGATAAAGACGATTTCCTCGACGAAACCGTACCAATTCCGTCGAACAAAAGGCTAGCGAGGCATTGGAGATAGTGCAATCACGTAATCCACACCTGGATCGGCAATTGCATCTCTCCAAACGTCGCAACAAGTCTCCCACCGACGGAAGATTCAAAAACCATGTGGAATAACATCAAAGAAATGTACGGGAAATTAGACCGAGCAAAAATCTTTTGTCTCATGCAGGAACTCACAGATCTCAAGCAGAGGAATATGCTCGTCACGGCGGTTTATAACAAACTCTCATTGCTCTGGAACGAGCTCGAGGCCACGGAAGAAAAACTCGAGGGACCTCCAGAAACTCTCGAGTAGTACAGATCCATGAAGGAGAGGGAGAAATCCACTCGATTTCTTTTAATATTGAACGAAACATACCTAACATTTCGTTCGTAGATCTTGGCGATGGATCTCGTGCCGCCCCTCGACTAGATTTTCCAGTTGGTCGTCCAAGAAGAGTGCCAGCGGCTCACAACACTAGAGTAGACACGAGGAGGCGAGGCTGTCGCTCTCACTCTTTGCAAAGAACGCCGCAGGAGAGAATCAGGGGCAAAAACCCTAGCCCGGGAGAGAGAAAATCGCAAGGGGCTAGGGTTCGCAACCGGAGAAAGAGCCCTTAAAAGGGAAGGAAGCTACAGCCCAGATTCAATCCGGTGATCTGACGGCTCGGATTTCTTGCGGAGATTTGACGGCCTTGATTTCCCCTAGAGATCTAACGGTCTGCAAGGGGTTGATGTGTCTACTGCATCAGACGATGGAGATAATTCCACGATTAAAGCATCCGACGACCAGATTTTTTCCGCATCAATAAGGAATTTCAGCCAAAATTCAAGGGGGGGGAGGTAAATTATACTGTGAGCATTGCAAACATCCACATCATACCCGTTGACACCTAAATTTTTGCACAATTTTTACTATAAAAAAAAAAAACACTTGGCATATAGTTTAGAAGCATTTTATTTTCATTTTTTATTTTATTATAGGCTGCCGGTGAATGAAAGATTTTTCACGTATTCCGTTCAAGCTTTTCATATTTTTAGGTAATATACACCAAATGATGTATTTTCAAGCAAAAAAGAAAATTTTGGATAGAATATGTGGAAACTACAAAAGGAGAATATTGCGCGAGGTGGGTATATTTCAACGATATATTTAGGGGTATCATGCGTGAACAAAAAGGAAAAAATATATACCGTAGAGATACATTTTTTAGACCTATATAATACCTCGCGTGCAATTTGTTTTGGGGGGTTCTTTTCCGTCGGTAAAAAAGAGAGAATAAGGTGAAAAGTGAGTGAAGAGAAAAAAAAAAAAAAAAAAAAGAGAAACAAAGAGTCGAAACCCTAAATCGCCTACTTTTCATCTTCCCCGAAGAGCAGCCGGCGCCGCCGCAGCTCACACCCGGCGGCCTCCGTCCGTGAGTGCTCGCGCCAGTCCGCCCAAGCCGCGACGCCGCCCTTCGCCCGAGCCTCCCCCCGACGTTCCGCCACCGCATCTTCGTCCGCGAGCCCCGGCGCCCGAAGATCCAGCGGATCGGTCTCGTCGCCTGCAACTCCTAGATCCGGCGACGATCTACGTTTATGCTGCCCCGCCCTCGCCGATTTGCCGCATCAACCTCGATCCGCCGCACCGTCGTTGCTCCCCGACGTCGTTGCTCCAGATCGGCTGCCTCGCCTGAGATCCGCCTCGCCGGAACGCGTCGAAGCCCCCGCTCCGCTTGCGACGCCGCCCGCCGGTCTCACTCGCCGCCCCGACATCGCCCGACGCCGCCTTCGCCCGCCCCGCGCTCGAGGTCTCCCCGCCCGTGACCCGTGCCTCGCCCGCGTCGCCTTGCGCCGCCGATGTGTCGCCTCTGCCTCTCTCGCCGGAGATCCTCGCCGACGATCGCCCTCACCGGACCCCTAAACCAGCATAAAAGGAAAAAAAAAGAGTTAAATTAGGTATTTTTGTTTTACTTTACTAGGCAAGCTTAGGTTTTTCTTTATATTCTTTATTGTTATCTCTTTATTTGGTGTTTTCTTTGGTTGAAATACCTATCTATGCATAATTGAAAATCTCAATGTATTACGCGATTCGCAACCGCGCCAGGGTTTTTTATTTCATCTATAAGGCTTTAGATGAAATAATTAATTAAGCGGGAATAAAACTGATGTTTTGATCTTTAAGGCTTAAGATCAAATTATCGATTTTACTAGCGAAATATTATCTCTTGATTCGAATGGTGTGCGATTTTTGATGATTTTGAATGAATTGTCTCGTTTTAATTGCCTTGTTTATCTCGATATATATTTGAGTTAGAATATTGTATGTCTTAGGGTTTACATGTTTAGAATATGAATCTTATTTAAAATTTAAAAAAATCCAAATTCAAATAAATCAATTTAGGTTGCTAGATCTTAATTGCATGTTTAATTATTTGGCAATTATTAATTTAAAAAAAAGGAAAAAAGGAAAAACACAAAAAAAAAGTCATTATGCATATGTCATGTAGAATTAGGGCATTCTTTGCACATCATTGCATGTTAAGATTGCATATTATAGGTTTAGATAATTTCTCCTAAATAGATTGCATGCTTATTAGGAAAATAAAATCATGTGCACGTCATATAGAAATTAGTTTCATACAATGCACATCATTTAGTGATTTTTGTTATATGCATTTAATTAGAAATTGCCCGTCATTAGAATTAGGTCATTAGATTAATTTAGATTGCATATTTAAGTGTTGCATTTCTTTAATTTCGAATCTCAATGGAAAATACAAAAAAAATTATTTTTTAGATTAAATCAATCTCATGCTTCAGGATAGACTACATGATTATTTATGTCATATCACTTAGGTCATTTAGTTAATATTTCATTGCATATTGCATGATTGTCATTAAAAAAAGTGAAAATAAAAAAAAAATTGCGTGTTAATTAGAAACCATATCTAGGGTTGTTGATGTGGATTTTAATTTAACATTGCAGATGCTTTCGTTGCTTTGAGGTAAGTCCTGCAATTTATTTTCTGCTTTACTTGAGTGTTAAATTGGTGGTTTGCGCACCTGCATGAACACCTCACATGTTAGGGAATAGGTTTAAAATCAATCCAAATTGCTTGCTGAATATTTTTCAAAATAAAAAGAAAGGTACCGAAAGGGCGTTAGAGAATTCTAGCGTAACCAAGTTCCCGTACCCATAGTCTCTGGTTCGTAGGAGTAAAATAATTCTCCCGTTATTTTACTTGGGTTTCTAATCGACCCACCAAAAATAGATTAGTGGCGACTCCTAATTGAAAAATCATTTGCATGTTAAGAATTTGAACCTAAGTCACGAATTGGTATGGGCTTGGGAGAGCCCGAGTTAAGTCTAGGTTTAACAATCAATTAGCCAAACCCTAGGTGGTTTAAACCCCGAAAAAATTGGTCGTGACAATACCATAGATAATTGCTAGAAAATACATGGAAAGCTAAGAGAAAAAGGGAAAAAGAAAGAGTATTATGTAGCTTACCAGGTGACTGGACCTACTGGACCAAGTAGTGACCGACCGATTACTTATGGGCAATATCAGCAATTGATGTAGGCACTATAGGAAGCAGACATTGGAAATAAAGGAGGAAGTTTCTCTGGTATATCCCACTGCCTAATTAATTCAATTTCAAAAAGGGCATGGATAGTTGACTCATGATCAAGTGATCATATCATTTGTGATATAATTTTTTTCTCAAAAATGCATAGGAAATTGGATACGCCTATTTCTGTGCAACTTCCAAATGGAAACATTACTCATGTCACATTGACAGGGATTGTTCAACTAAGCTCTCAAATTGTCCTGCAAAATGTCCTTTATGTCCCACAATTTCAATTCAATCTCATTTCCGTATACAAAGTCTGCAAGGAAAATTCCTGTCAAATACTCTTCGATGTTGACACAAGTTTTTTTCAGGCCATTTCGACTGAGAAACTGATGGGCTTGGGTAGTCTTTTTGAAGGTTTATATTTCTGAACAAGTATTCCAAGTCATCTTGATTTGAATCCAATTCCTTTCAATAAGTTGTTATTGTGTAATGTCATTGCCAATGATAAAGACTTTCTTTTACATTCAAGAATGGGGCATAGTGCTT
Source organism: Eucalyptus decipiens (assembly GCA_014182575.1). Lineage (NCBI taxonomy): Eukaryota > Viridiplantae > Streptophyta > Magnoliopsida > Myrtales > Myrtaceae > Eucalyptus > Eucalyptus decipiens. The sequence continues at coordinate 18,802,760 of CM024619.1, forward strand.
CTTTTCCATACTCTAAATGTCCCATTTGTCCTCTTGCAAAACAATCTCGCACATCTTTCCCTTCGAATGCAAAACGTTCTGCTACTATCCTTTCTTTAATTCATGTGGATGCCTAGGGACCCTATCACACAGCACACCGTGATGGTTCACGTTATTTTCTCACAATTGTGGATGATCACTCTCAAGCCACATGAGTATTCCTGATGCAATCAAAAGCTCAAGTTCCATCTCATTTGAAAACGTTCATCATCCTGACTAAAAATCAATTTGGGAAATCAATCTAGTGAATACGAACTCACAATGGGAAGGAATTTTCTAGTCATGATTGCAAATCACTTTTTTTGTCTCATGGCATTATACATGAAAACTCTTGTATTTATACTCCACAACAAAATGAAGTGGTGGAACGTAAACATCGTTACTTGCTGGAGGTCGCACGAGCTTTGAAGTTTCAGGGATCTGTTCCAGCAATATATTGGGGAGATTGTGTCCTCACTGTAGCCTATCTCATCAACCGTATGCCTGCTCGGATATTAGCTGGTAAATCACCCTTTGAATTACTTTATGGAAAAAAAAAAAAAAACCACCAGTAGATCATCTACGAGTTTTTGGTTGTCTTTGTTATACTGCAACTATGGTGCCTCGAGACAAAATGAGTCCACGTGCTAGGAGGTGCATTTTCATGGGTTACCCTAACCTACAGAAGGGCTATTATATTCTCGATCCATCAATAGGAGAATTTTTCGTGAGCAGGGATGTCATTTTTCATGAAACTATCTTTCCATTTCATGAGTCTATAGAGGATTTGGATATCTCAACCAATTCTCATCACTCCTCAATTGAGGAAAATATATATCCTGAATATTTTCTCGTAGCATCACTAGGATAGGTCATTCCACCTTCCTCATTTGATCAATCACCTCAGATGGCAACATTGGAAAGTGTACATGCTCTTCCACTAAACATTGAGGATGATTCTAACGAACAACCAGAAAACAATGTTGCGGAAATATCTCCTCCTCCACCGCCAACGGCTCATCCACGACATTCGGGGTGAGCTACGAAACCACCAACATGGACCAAAGACTATGTCTGTGCCTCACCTGACAGACCAGGTATTCACTATCCAATATCTTCTTATGTCTCCTTTGAAAAGCTTAGTCATATATTATATGAGAAAGAACCATCTAGTTATGATGAGGCATCCAAAGACCCACGATGGGAAAAGGCCATGAAAGCAAAATTACAGGCCTTAACTGATAATCACACATGGGAGATAGTTCATTTGCCCCCAAATAGGAAATCCATAGGATGCAAATTGTTGAAAGCCTTCCCTAACCCTCTCCGCCGCCCACTCGGGACTCAAACGTGATACTCGTGAGTGGGAAGCAACTGTCCGAAGGTTCCTTCCTCGTTTGACTTTGTCCCATAACGTTCGTCGAAACTCAGTTTATTTTATTAGATTCATTCTTCAGGTCTTACGAATGAGAACCGACGCTTAAACATTGTTAATTTTTGTCATGGATGAATACTTAAAAGAACAAAATCTGAGTTGGTGTTTTCCTTTTATCTATTTTATCAATTGTCAAAGTTTGATGTTTCTTTTCTATTGGGAAAATTTTGCAAAAGGTCCTAAAACTATTGTGTGGTAGCTAATTTAATCTTAAACTTTTCAATATGACTAGTAAGATTGATTTGCCCATATAGTCATTCCCATCAATTTTGGTTGGAAATCGTTGACGTGGACACTAGTCATCCTACGTGACAAAGACAACGTTGACGTGGACAATTTTGTATTTTTAAAACAATTCTGATTTTTTATTTTTATATTTATTTATGTCATTTTCTTTCTTTCCTTCTTAATTTTTCCTTATTTCCCTCTGTCGGCTGCAACCTCACCAACCACTAGGCAAGGGGCTGCAAAGCCTCATTGTTCTTCCAGTAGAACGCTTAACATTCTTGTCAGTGATTTGTGATTAAAATTGATCAAAAATTACATTATAAAACCGTCAAAAGGCTTAGGACTAAAACTAGCCATATTTGACTAAATTGGCCACCCTTTTAGAGAATGATCCCTGTTTCCTATGGCACATTTGTCTTCTAGATCGGTTTTACCATTATCCCACCATCAAGTCCAACTCAAATGTGACTTTCGCACAACACAACATTGGAACCCATGCTTTCGATCGTGGTGTCTTTAGCCCATGGCGTTGAAAGCGACTCGACCCACTTTGTATATGTGGGTGGTGGTAGGTTGGCTCTCTTTCTTCTGTCATCCTCTTGTGATAATCGAGATTAGAAAAGACATAATTCAACTTAGCACTCTAACTTAAATCAATTAAAAATGTCACTTTCGAGGACCCCTAAGTTGGAGTATTGCCTATAAACTATGCATTTAGAATATTCCACTGGATGTTGACATTACATATGGCAATGTTGTTTTATGAATAAAACAGTTCAATTGATCCACAATATGCACTCGTTTTAATGCCCATTCAAACATCACAATCGATTCATCTTTGTGAGTTACAAACTAAAATTCTTTAGACCATGGATTACTGGTGTTTGCAACGTGTGATGCTAATGCTTTGTTCGTTGTAATTAATACTTTGATTGTGGCAATGAATAATTCAAATAAACGGAAGATCTAAATTGACAAACTAGAATATCCCACAAATTTTATAATTTACTTCCATTTATGTATTGATTGACAGATGTTATGACCATTCATGTTGTCAACTTGCCATTAGGGTTTCTTTGATAATGACATACATTAACTACTTTTGAGCGTCCACTTCTTGTTTGGGTCTACAGTAATAGCTGGTTGATAAGATGGTGATCGATCTTCTCCTCTCTGCCACCGAACTTTACTAGTGGAAGTACGTCCAAACTCGGTGCAATAATTAAATATCTGCTATTATTGTGGGTAGGAATCCTGCAAGAATAATGCTGACTGTGATAAGAAAAGACAGTGGAGATGGCCTAAGTGGGAACTCGATCAGCACAGACTTCACATTCCGTAGTTGACTTGGCTCTCTCTCTCTCTCTCTCTCTCTCTCTCTCTCTCTCTCTCTCTCTTCAGTGGGAACTCGATCAGCACATACTTCACATTCCGTAGTTGACTTGGGTGGAAATCAAGGGCGCGTTTGGTAACATTTATGTTTAAAAATTGTTTTAGGGAACAGAAATAGAAAAAAGTGTTTCTGTTCCGAGAAACAATTTTTGAATAAAAAAACGCATTTGGTAAATTTGTTCCGGGAATAAAAAATGAACAGAAACACGTTTAGTAAATTTGTGTTCTTTTTTTTTCTTTTAATTTTTTAATATTTTTATTTTATTTTTCTTCTTTTGGTCGGTCGCTGGCCTCAACCATGGCCGGCGACCACCGACAAGAGCCGGCGACCTCGCCCAAATCCGGCGAGCCCGAGCTTGCCCGGCCTTGCCTCGCGAGACTCGCCCAGATCCGGCGAGCCCGAGCTCGCTCAGCCAAGGCGAGGCCGAGCCTCGCCAGGGGCCGGCGACACTCCACCAAGGTCGCCAGCCCTCGACGGCGTTCTTGGCCCTCGACGGCCAGTCACCGGCCATGGCTGAGGCCGGCAACCGGCCAAAGAAAAAGAAAAGAAAAAAAAGAGAAGAAAAGGAGAGGAGAGAGAAATTTTGTTTTTAAAAATTGTTCAAACAAGAAACACGTTTTCTTATTTTTTGTTTATGTTCCAAATGTGTTCGGGAACAAAAATAGATTTGGAACAAAAACGTAAACAAACCGTTTTTGTTCTTTTTTTGTTCCTTGGAACAAAAAATAGAAATTTTGTTCATAAACAGAAACAAAGAACATTAAGGGCGCGTTTGTAACGTTTACATTCAAAAAATTGTTCTAAGGAATGAAATAAAAAAAAACTATTTGCATTAGGAAACAATTTTTGACGAGAAAGACACGTTTGGCAAACTTATTTCGAGAATAAAAATGAATAGAAACACGTTTGGTAAATTTATATTCTTTTTTTGTTTATTTTAATTTTTAATATTCTTATTTTATTTTTCCTTTTTCCTTTCTTTTTTTTTTTTTTTTTTCTTCTTTTGGCGGCGGCCTCGCCCGGCCACGGCGAGGCTCGCCGGCCCCGGCCGAGGCCGAGCCTCGCCGTGGTTGGGCGAGGCTCGGCCTCGCCTTGGCTAGGTGAGCTCGGGCTGCCGGTGGCTGGGCGAGTTTGGCCTCGCCCAGATCTGGCGAGGCCGGCAATGCTTCGGCGAGGTCACCGACGCTCGACGGCGTCACCGGCCCTCTACGGCCGGTCATCGGCCATGGCCGAGGCCGGTCATCGGCCAAAGAAGAAAAGAAGAAGAAAAGAAGAAGAAAAGAGGAGAGAAAAAATGTTCTTCAAAAGTGTTTCCGGAAAAAAATAACTTTTTTTTGTTTCTCATTTCCATTCCAATTTTGTTCCGGGAACAGATTTTGAACAAAAACGCAAACAAACGCATTTTTATTCTTTTTTTGTTCCCGAAAACAAAAAAATAAAATTTTTGTTCATAAACAACAAAAAAGAACATTACCATGCAGGGCCTAACAAACAGGTCCCAACTCTCTCTCTCTCTCTCTCTCTATATATATCGCCTGTGCTTTCTCTGTCTTTACGTCCACTTTCCATATGGTTTTCACGAAGAAGTTGACTTGGAAGATGGCCATGGCGTTCAAGATCTTCATGAGGCTAGCGGTGTGTTATCTGAGCATTTCTTGGTTCCTCTTAGCTGCTGCCATTCCTGCAACCCGTAAGCGAGCCGGTCCTTCGTGTTTGATGCGTCCTATTTGATTTGTTTTTTCTCACGTCTTTTCCATATTACATTTATTGATTTTCATTTTGTTGCATAGGAAGCTTGAGCTCGAGCAGCGAAATCAAATCACTCCCGGAATTGAAATCACTTTCTCTGGTGAGTCACCATCTCTCTCTCTCACGCATGCTCACACGGCAGCAAGTGATGGTCTTATACTTCGCAAATGACTTCCGATGGAGCTTTGACGGGCATCCGATTATCATTTCTGGATATTGATCTTCTGTCCGGACTATGTAGCCATTGATGGGCCATGTCCTGATCTGTTCGTATTAATCCTACACGACATTCTCTCTAACTGAGGATAGATTGCAGTTTCATCATGTTTAGGGGAGGTTAGGGTTTTGTAGTAGTCTTACAAATTGCTGTCACAGAAGTTGATTTGGGTTCGTTCAGTCTTGTTTTTGTGATATCCTTAAATTAACTCATCTAAAATATTATCCGCTTTGGCCATCCCTTATTGAGCTCATAGTTTTCTCCTTTGATGTACACTTTCCCATGAAGTCACCAATTCTACTTTCACTCGTCTCATACCAAGTCTCATGGTTTTGTCTTTGACATATACTTTCTCATGAGGTTGCCCATTCTGGTTGTGCTCTAACTCGTACTCACTAAATTTTGGAATTGCAAAACAAAACTTTTCGTTACATCAAAAGGCGTATCCGCAAGTTAATTCTAGTTTGCGCGATCTCAAAATCATTCTCTTATGTTTGTTCCTACCTCCTTCACTATCCTAGAAACTTGCCAGAAGCTCCTCCTCCTCCAAGCCCTCAGACCCCAGCAATCACAATCACTCCTCGCCCTCGTTGGATCGGGTCATTATAGGCTCATCAGCTTCCGCCTAATTCGTCCCCAAACCTTGAACTACGTATCTACTAGAGGGATCCTATTTTGATACTATATTGTGACATTCCTAGATTAACACATTCGAGGTATTGTTCATTTTAACTCATTTCATATTGAGCCTCATGATTTTGTCCTTTGGTATACAGCTAGGCACTTTCTTAGGAGATCACCCATCTTGATAGTGCTCTAGTCTAAGCTTACTTAACTTCGAAGTTCCAAAACAAAGTTTGCCATTACGTCAAAAGGCACCTTTGTAAATTGATTTCAGTTTTCATATATATCTCAGAATTGTTCTCCTCTTATTTGGTATATAGTTCGATTCATTCATATTCCATCCGCCATCCTAGAAGCTTGTCAGGAGTTTCTCATTGTCCAAACCCTCTGATCTCACAGGCCACTGCCCGCCTTTGTTGAACTGGGTTGTTATAGTTTCCTTGCTACAAAAACATTTAAAAAGTTCCTGATGAAGATCCGTTGCTGTTGATGATGATTATGATGCATAGGATGGTGTGGAGTTGATCGAAGGTGGAGCGACACACGAAGTGGAGAGAAGGATGGACGTGGAGAAAAACGACTATCCAGGACCAGGCCATAATCCTCGTCATGACCCAGCCCCGATTCCAACCCATTGACACCATAATGGCATTTATCATTCATTTACTTGCTCCTGGAAAACAATAGATAATGTCTTTTTGTCATGTGAAGAGACAGATGGATGAATTTATAGGAAAGGTTGGGATTTGGAGGTTCAAGTTAAGAACAACGAACAAGGATTTCCCTCAAACTGGCTTCTATCATTGTCCCTCGTCATTGCAAAACATGCCAACATCGAAGTTGGTCGTTTCCAATCCAGATCACATATATGAACAAGAGGCGTGTTAAATTAATTATATCATGGAGCCATCTCGACTCGCATGATCATATGAAATACCGGTAGATGTGATGTTATATGGTGATTTTCTCCAGCATAAGAAAAGGTAAGAGATCGATGTTGATGTTTTGAACGACGGAAAGGGATTTAGTACAGTGATCAGGATTAAGAGAATGGGGTCATGAAATTGGAATTGATATTCCAAATTCCATAAATGCAAAGCTGCTGTATTCCTTAAATTTAATTAAGAAAAAAAATAATGATATAATGAATGATCATTTTTAAATGGCTTCTTTAATTTATCCTTCATTTGAAGACAATAAATAACGTCGTTTCGTCCTTGTAAAGGGATTTGAAGGTTCATATCAACAATAAAGAACAATGATTTCTCTCGAAGTGGCTTCTGTAACTGTCCCTCGTCATTGCAAAACGCGCCAACATTGAGGTTAATTCGGCCCCATTCCAGATCTCATATATAAACAAGAGGTGCGTTATATTAATCATATTGTGGAGCTGTTTCGATCGTATGGGCATATGAAATTTCGGCATTTAATTACACGTGACATCACGTGATGATCTCCTCCGGCAGAAGAAAATGTATCGATACTGATGTTTTGAACGACGAAAATGGATTTAGTATAGTGAACGGGATTAAGAGAATGGGGTCATGAAATTGGCATTGATATTCCAAATTCCGTAAATGCAAAGCAGCTGTATTCCTTAAGTTGGAATTTTCCATCTTCAATTGCACCTTAAACATCGAAATAGAAAAAAAAAAAAAAAATCAGTATCTTAGCCTTCTTTAATTTCGAGAAAATTAATAATTTGGAAAATATTTTTCTAAAAATGATCACCTAAAAAATGAATAAACGATAAATATTTTTTTGTTAATGAAGATGTGTAGACATAAATTATTATCAATAATAATAAAAATTATTGACTAATTATTTTAAATGATATAAGTGATATTTTTAGGAAGATATTTTCCAATTATTCATATTCCATAAAACAAATTCACGGATAAACTCTAGAAAGTCAACCTATATGAGCACTAATTTAATCAATAGTCAACACAAAAATACAGGCTTGGTGGGCTCGTTTGAAGGTAAATAATTGATGCGCATATTAATATACTTCTTTCTGCCGAGGTGCAAATTAGGATTTGAAATTCATAATTAAATTTTTTTTTAAAAAAAATTGAGTGGAAAGGAAAGGTGATAGAATATGACATTCTTGTGAAGTGCATGAAACCCACTTACCACAAGCCCATGAACTGTAAATTAATAAAGCCCAAGAAGGCTAAAGAGCCGGTCCTCAGCCTTAACCGTGCCTAACAAAATATATGAAAAGTACGATAAGTAACAAAGAAATGACATTATCTCTCATGAATTCTTAAAGGAATTGTTTATATCCCAATGTTATCTCCAAATCGTGCCTAAAAAAAAGGGATATGAGGGTACAGAAAAATATGGATATGCTTCTCGTGATAGATTATAATTAATGTCAAAACAAACAACTGTCATTAATAAGTTATGGGACATTCTGGCAAAATAATTAAAATAAATTAATGAAAGTTATTAGATAAGAATAGCAAAAACAAATTAACAATCATCAATTTATCTTTTCTAAAATCCAAGCCTCTCTACAAGGGTGCACCTAGGCCTACATAGGCTTAGGTTGCCTTTGGTTGGACCGTTCAGAAAAATCTTAGAGAAAAAATAAAAGAGTTTAAGTTAAATGGATTTTTTTATATCCAAATAGTGTTTCCTAGAATGTAATAAAAGTATACTAAGTAACTTTACTTTAAATGGTACTTAGAAAAATCACATTTGTAACAGAATTTTGCTTTAGAAATATATATATATATATATGCAAACCTTTCGTTGGAGCTAGCGAAGGGTTCACATCACTGAGAAGCCAGCTTTGGCACTAGTGATTATTGTCTGAGGTTGCACAACCTCTAAAAGGGGTCGTCGGTAGTTTTAAAAAATCGCAAAACGATATTTGCATTTATCCAAAGACCTTTAACAAAATGATTGTCAAAGGCAAATTTGATTATTTTATGGAAAACTATTCTTTTAGATCATGGATGAATTTGGAGAAAGGACTTTTCGACGCGTCACCCAACCTAACCCCTCTCAAGCCCATCCACGGACCAAGTCTAACTTTTTTAGCTCTTCCTCTTGTTACTTGTACAATAAAAAGATTTAGTATTGAAGTGCGTTCTGGACATGGATATCAAACCTTCTAATACATTTATATGCGACTTAAGATACGCATTGCCTAAACGATCCTATCGAAATTTGCATGTTTTCAAGTGGCAAAGTGGGGAAATGGATGGCGTTGGGTGGAGGCAGACCAACTTTCCCCCGTCGGAAAGTTGAAGAGGAAAGTTGCGTTCTTTTGAATGTTATTCTTCTTTTTTTTCTTTTTTTTTGGCTTTTCAATTGGCTAAAAGGCTTCCTTTAGACGTTGATAATTCGGTTTTCTATCCTAAATCCAACTTTAATGAGTGTAAAGCTGGAAAGAACGCGCCATTCAAAGTTCCATTGAAAAGCGAAAAAGGCAAAAAGAAAAAGAAAAAGACAATAAAGATAAAAGTTATTAGTCCACGGCTCTAGGCATAATCACATACGCTGCTGCATCCACATTTGATATGAATTTTATCAATAAGTGACTTTTTCCGAGATATTTGTTAAGAATCATAATAAAAAATTCATTATTACTAATGCATTATATTTACGTATTAATCTGTAACTAGTGTATTAATAAGATCATAACTTATGACTTTTGATTGCTTGATCTCGACAAGAGATTGCCGACTTCTCTATAAAAAAAAATTACATCCATAAATTACAGTTTTTGAAATTTAATTACTTTTCACCTTTAAAAAAAATGAGGTACTAATCTTTAGGTTACAATTTCTTATTTTTATTTTTATTTTTATATTCGGGATCCGGCCTAGCACAACCTTGCTGGTGCTCACGGCCTCCGAGGGCCCAATAAGCCCAACGGCGACCATCGACTATACCTAGAGGGGAACTGGCCCAGGAACCCATCACTAGGGTTGCCACTTAAGACGCTAGCGACTGAAAATTCGAACGCATTCCCTCAATAATGAGGAAATAAAACGCAAACCATCACAGACACCTTCCGGTGGGTATCTTTAGGTTACAGTTTTTGCCTAGGACGAAGCCAAAATGCAACAGTTACCTTGATTGATACACGGGGAGAAGATCAAAATAATCATAAATTTCCACGTCATGTAAAAAAGAAAAAAAAAATCACAACTCGAATGTAATCCTAAAGTAATTTCTTTTTCTGGCCAACCAAAATTATAAAGTCGCACGTCAAGTGGAGCTACCTACTGCTTGACTAACGCTCCATTTCTTGGGCGGACCACACTAAAACGAACATGTGGACGCAAAAAAAATCTTTTTAAGTCCTCTAATTGCAAATATTATCAAATTACAGGGAATGAATCTGCTATTTCTCTTTAATCTTTTTGCTTTCCGAAGTCAGAAAATGCCCCAAAATGCCCCAAAAACAATCAAACTGGGTAGCCACAATCCCTCACCCTGCTTTTGAAGGAAGAGGAGGTGTTATTGTCAAGAGCTCTCTCTCTCTCTCTCTCTCTCTCTCTCCCCATCCATTTGCACCCGATTCCCTTAAAAAGGACTCCTAATTATTATAAACTGTCTTCTAAGATTAGTTTAGACTTAATCTTTAGAGGATTATCCATTCTGGTGTGCTGGTTTTCTGATGAAATGGGAAACCACCAACCCACCAACAGCTTTTGCTTTTTTTTTCCCCTTGTTCCTTTCAACGACTTCTTAGGGACTCTAACTTTGCGAATTCACTTTTGGGTACCTCAATACTATAATATATATATCCATTTTAAAGTAGAGGATAGTAATTTACACATCATAAGAAAATTATGATGTGACTGCAAGCTTAGTTTTTTTTTTTTTTTTACCTTTCAATCATATAATATACTATCGAAAATGGCGATATAATACTTAAGACAATTGGCTAAAACTTCTTTGATTCACATGTAATTAAACAGACTAATCAATAAATGCTTGGATCGTTGCTCTTTTTTTATTTAAAAAAAAATTGATCAAACTTTTCCACACCTTCCATATACAATAAGTATGCTAATCTTTTTATAAAGCTTTGGCATCTTTACATTTTACATTTTCTCAAAATACCTCTGCGACGCATGTCTCCCTGACGTGGAACTGGCCGATTCAATTAAAGACTTTATTTGTGACATATAAGGTGCTTACATGGAGCATACCCTAAAAATAAGGACCGTGGCATATCTATTTAATGTTATATAACTTATTTTCAGGATGACGACAATAGATAACAGAGTTTTGTTTATCTTTGGCCATATTTGAATAATGGTCAAATGACACATGAGAAACACATTCAATAAATAAGAGTTGTTAAATTCCTAGGCGTACTCATCAAGGCAACATGATCTGGTCTAAACACTTATCTATCAATGTAAATACCCACACACGAGAAAAGCGCACTAGCAGACATATTTGAAGTCTTACAATACAAGTCTCGGTGGTCAATTCTTAGATGACGGAATTCGAGATGCTCAAATGACCAGCAGACGCGTCTGAAGCCTCACGATATGTGTCTCGATGCTCGACCCTTAATAGATTCGACCGCTACATGCATTTCATCCCGCATGCATGAATCGGGTTGGCAGAGACGTTTTCTGCGGACATCGAAGGCGGATCAAAACTGGCAAAGAGACATCGAAGGCGGCGTAAAAAGCGAAGGACCCCAGCGTCGCTTTCTGTCCCCCTCCCCGCCCCGCTTTTTCCCCTCTTTATCTTTTGTCAGGAAACCCTTTTTCGTCCTGGGCCTCTGTCCCTCTCTTTCTCACGTCACCATCGCCCAACGTGAGGCACAGCTCCTCCGCACCCTCCGTGGAAAATCAGAAAGAAAGCCCCTCCGCCCGAGCTGACTCGGACGCGAGCTGGCATCAAATCGAGCGCAGACGCCCACTACTGTGCGTAAATCAATGCAAAAAGTGGGAAAAGCAAAAGAGGGGAAAAGCAAAAGGGAAGGCGGGGCCGAGCTAAAGACGCGAGAAAAAGAAAGGTGGGGGTGAGGGGGTGTGGAAAAAGAGCTTTCTTGAAAAAGAGCTTTCTTGAAAACAAAAAGGGAGCAAAAGGGACCAGCTTTGTTCTTGTTCCCTCACGTTTTCTGCGCTCCTCCCTCTCTCTTTCTCTCTCTGGGATTTCCTCTTTGCTGGGGGGGTGGACAAGGGTTTTTGGTGGAGGGGTTTTAAAAAGTCTCTGGGTCTCCTCAAAAGCGCATCTTTATTTTCTCCCCCTCTTCTTTAACGAGAGCGTTCCGGGCGGGTTTGGTGTTTTTCTTGACGGGCTATGGTTTTGGCATTGAGGGCGCGCGAGAGAGATTCTGCGGATAAGATGAGCGGCGGAGGCTTCGAGTCCGAGAATAAAGATCCGGGCATCAAGCTCTTCGGGAGGAATATTCCGGCGCCCGACTGCCGGGTTCCGGCGGGCTCCGCTGGCGGTTCCCGGGCTCTCTCGGACTCCGAAGTGACGGTACAATTTTTCTCTTTTGCCCCAGCTCTAGGGAAGCTCGTGTCAGTGCCTGTGGATTGTTTGGCGTTCTTGGATTGTTTGGAGCTTTAGTTGAACGTCTTTGGTGGCCGACAATACGTGCTGTTTTGCCTCTTCTTGCGTTTAAGATGGAATGGAGATGTAAAAGGAAATATTGAATCGCTTGCTGAAGAGTTCAACGTTGTTGGGTTCTCCGTTCTTTAGTCTCTTTCTTGTAAATTAGCCTTTTCATTGTGTGATTATGCTGAATTGGAAGATTGTTCTGGTTGTGTATTGCTGTCAAATGGCAATTAATCAGTACTCTGCAGCATCTATTTTGTGGGCCTTGTACTAACACAGCACCAACATGCAATAACAATTGGCTCGGTCTCTGTTCTTTGGTTTTCTGCACAATAGAATATGATATTTTCTTTCTTTTTTATACGTGGTGCCATTTGCTAACTGTGCTCACTTATTAAAACCAATTCTTCCAAGCGCCGAGATTATTCATACTTGGCAAAAGAGCATACTTGCCTAGAGCATCGACAGTCTTTTAAGTGAACATTTTAGTAAATATATGTAGATGATTAGTCCTGGTTCCACCAAAAGAGCGTTGATTTACCAGACATCTGAAACATGGGATTTTGAGTGGCCCGTGAACTTAATTGAAAATTGTTCTGCTCAGTCTTTGAATTTTTGTGCTATCAACAAACTTGTTTTCCTGTCATTCATTCTGCCATAGTGGAATTTCCTGCTTCAATTGAGTTCAAGATTTGATTATAATTTGTTCTAAGATGTCAGAAAATATTACTGTGCATTAAGAAGAAAGATCACGACAGACAAAGAATTGGATGCTAATATTGTTATTGAATTGTTGGGAGTTATTGACATTTGCCGCCGTTGCTGTTATCCTGTTAAAATATTTTCTTTCATTTCTGGTTATTTCTCTCTTTGACAATACTTAGTTTGGATGAGATCAATACTTTATGTTGTTCTAATTTAGTAATTTTCAGCATGCCTGTAGTGATATTGAAAAACCAGAAACTGTCAAATATGGACATCCTCATAATTCAGCTGTTGGTGGAGAGAAGGCCATGGTAATGCGGAATCTTCAAAATGGTCATGCTGAGACTAAGTATGCTGACCAAGAAAAGGTTTTCAAGAAGCCTGACAAGATCCTTCCATGTCCCAGATGCAACAGTCTTGAGACGAAGTTCTGTTATTTCAACAACTACAACGTCAATCAACCTCGACACTTCTGCAGGAACTGCCAGAGATATTGGACAGCTGGGGGAACAATGCGAAACGTTCCAATTGGCGCTGGACGGCGGAAGAACAAGCACCTGGCTTCTCAGTATTGTCAAGCGACTCTATCTTCCAGTAGCACACTAAACACTAGATTAGACATTCCTGAGACACCAGTGAATCATCAGTTTATGGCACCGAGGGAAATTACTTCAACAACACTTGGGCCTTCAGTGGGAAATGGTAGAGTATTGAAGTTTGGTCCTGAGGCATCTTTATCCGAATCTGTTGAGACTGTTCTTAGTCTCAAAGACCCAAAAATATCCATTGAGACTGGTTCAATCAATTGTGTCCAAACTAGAGAAGAAGTTTCCTCATCTGGTTCTTCCATGACGACTTACAGTATTCATGATTCGACCAAAAGCGCTGCTGAAAATGAAGAAATAGGGATATCGGGATCTCATCGCGAGCAGAATTCCCTCGATCCTATGCATTTTTACTCTGTTCCTGCATGTTTTATCCCCTTGAACACAGGTTGGCAACATCTAGCTTCTTTTAGGACAACTCAGTACTCTCCAGAGCAAGTTGCAGGGGTTGCTAGCCCTAATTCCGTTCATTTGAGCTCCACACCCATGTTAGCAGTTCCTGGTATTTGCCCTCCTAGCATTCCCTTACAAATTCTACCCATGGCGCCGTATTTTGGTTGCATGCCTCTACGCCCCACTGGGCTGAGCACCACACCATCAAGTGGAATGAACAGTGGCCCATCATCTTCCTCTCCATCTTCCCCAATGGGTAATGCATATTGCTCTGCTAGTGCCTCGCCGACCCTTGGCAAGCACTCAAGAGATGCAAATTTTGCAGATTTTGAAAGATCAGATAAGTGCATCTTGGTTCCAAAGACACTGAGGATGGATAACCCAAGCGAAGCCTCGAAGATTCCTGTATGGGCGACACTGGGTATTAAGCCAGGTAAGGCTAAAGTGGAAAATGAACTCAATGATTCCGATGCCACACACATAATGGAAGTGAACCCAGCTGCATTTTCTCGGTCTCAAACATTTCAAGAGAGCACATAAGAGATTGTAATGAATTTGTTGGCTGTGACCATGTGACACTGATGTTGTGATTCAGTCAGCTTGTAAACAAATACTGATAATGGTGAGCTCTGTTCCAAAAGCTGCTGGGTATGCTCACTGCTTACCATTTGTGAACTTGATCTGTATATATTCACGTGAGCCAGAATGAATGAAAAATTTCAATAACATCCAAAGCTTCTGTAGTAAGTGTCAATCAGGGAAAAATGCACTTTGTGTACTTGTGTAGCATGTGTGCTCGGTCTTGAAACTTGAAAGCAGAGAAATTTTTTCCTCTCCTGGAGATTTGACTGTCTCTCTGCATCAGCAATGTTGCAGCTTTACATAAAGCTAGTTAATCATTTACTCAAGAGGCATGTTAAGGCATTGGCTACTGGTTTATTCCCTTGGATAATGATCAGTTTTGCTTGCTTAATCCCGATCTCAATGCTGTCAGATTCTCTTTCTTGAGCTTTATCTGCAGATCAACTACTTAACATTCTCGACCACTTATCATGATGGGCCTCTACCAGATTGGCACAGTACTTTCGCGTCTAGGGCGGCCTTCATTATTGGCCGGGGTTGCTTATTGCAATTCCTTTAGATATGATCCTGGTATCAGTAAGACCGGATTCTTCAGTGCGTCACATCTTCGTGCTGCCAACAGTTATATGTATCACGTAAGCCTATCCATTGTCACACTTAATCGGAACGGAGTTTCGAAAAGAACATGATACAGACTCGGCTCCTGCTCCGATTCCCGTCTAGTTTGAAGCTCTGGACACAACATTGTGAAACAGACTCTATGCGACTTAGTTTATTTTGGTTCTCTTTCTTTCGCTTTGGTTCCAAAATCGAAGCCAGGTGTGACAACACGCGGGTTCTTCCCTGCTTCCTATGCTCAATTACTTGAACACTCCCAACTCCCGCGGGATTTCAGATTGTTTCGCTGGATGGATTCTTCGGTGCATGAGGCACCGCAGAACAGAGTGATGACTGACCAGCGGCTCGGCATTTCTTCTACATAAATTTGCAGACATCGTCATTTCTCGAGTTAAAGACTTGGAAGCGGACGTTAACAATGTTCTGCCACTTCAAAATTTCAAATTGCGAGGGGCAAAGATGGGCTTTCAGAGCCCGTTCGTTTACGATGCATTGCACGACAGAGACCACTCGCAACACTTGCACGACAAAATCTTACATTATCTTGTGATACTTCCTGAAACTGGAGCGTTTCATTATTTTGCGAACGGGAGACCTAGAGAGCTCTCTCCTGCAAGCACTACACAGAGAAACACCCAATTATATAAACTTTGCTGGATCAAAACCTTAAGCTTCAATGATCTTCACTGGCTCGAAATCGAGGCTTCGTCGGGTCAATTTCTGAGCCTCAGTAAATCCTCATCCACTCATGCGGACGGCTCCAGTGATCTCCATCGACTCAAGTCTCGCAACCCTGATGAGGTTCGATCATTGAGACCGGGATTCGCCCTGATCAAATCATTAAGACCTCGAGCATCTTAAATAGTCAAGTTGACGGCATCAAAAGAATACAGAATTCCGTCGGAATACAGTCGTCAAGACCTCAAAAAGCGTCGAACTTCAGTTGGATCCATGTCGCGAGATGAACTTCAAGAGCATGGTGTTCGATCCAAGATTTTGTCATCAAGCCCCCCAGATGACGAGTTTTTCCTCTATCAGAGATTTTCACTTGAGGTATAATTGTTGAATTTAATGTTTGTAAATTCACATGCTTTGATATATATAAGATTGGCCACGAATAATGCCCTTTAAACTCAAAGTCAATTCGTTACCGGGGTGAGCCGAGAGACATGAAATAATAAAAAAGATGGAGGAACGCAAACTCAAATACTTTAGGACCAAGCGCACCTAAACTTTTTAACCCCGACGGAACTGGATTTTTCTTTTTTACCGCAAAGAATACTCAAGTAGTACTTGTATTCATTTTCGTCACTTAAAACTTGGGTTTGAATCATAAGACTTGCGCGTTCTCTTGGGCCATCTCAAGGAGCACACGTGTGTTCCTCCCTTAATTAGCGATATTTTGCCGTGTCTTATTATTGGATACGATTCATGTCTATAAGATTTCAATTCACAATATGTATCTCGATTTAACAATTACAGACATTTGTTATAATTTCATCAAACTTCAAGAGGTTAGGTACGGCGAGGGTCCTTGCCAGCAGCACCCTGTTGGGTCCTTCAATGTAGTTACCTTTTGCCGCCTCACTATTAAAATAAATCTTATGAAACCATCCTAGCATTCTTATTCTCACCTAAAAAAGAGGGATTTAACCTGATACGTCATCATTGTAATTTTAATTTATTCAATATAATCCTTGAACTGTTGATAAATGTTATATGTAATCCTTATGTTTGCTCCAACAATACTCAGATGTTATTTGAGGACGTAATTTTTTATATGTTAAGTTAGATTTTTAAAATGGTGAGTTAACATGTCAATCTTTTTATCCATCTAATTTTGAAAGATAAAAAATTAGGGCGTTA